>CM066606.1:16727500-17927500 GCA_033816785.1 Picus viridis
TGCCCAGCCTGGATTTGTACCTGGGATTGCCTCGACCCAGATGCAGGACCCTGCACTTGGTCTTGTTGAAGCTCATGAGGTTGGCTTGTGCCCACCTCTCCAGCCTGTCCAGGTCCCTCTGGATGGCATCCCTTCCCTCCAGCGTGTCCGCTGCACCACACAGCTTGGTGTCATCAGCAAACTTGCTGAGGGTGCACTCGATGCCACTGTCCATGTCACCCACAAAGATGTTGAACAAGACAGGTCCCAGGACTGATCCCTGAGGGACTCTGCTTGTCACTGGCCTCCATTTGGACATGGACCCATTGACAGCCACTCTTTGGGTGTGGCCATCAAGCCAGTTCTTTACCCATCTAGTGGTCCACCCATCAAACCCATGCTTCACCAGTTTGGAGACCAGGAGGTGGTGCGGGACAGTGTCAAAGGCTTTGCTCAGGTCCACGTAAATGAAAGTTCTTGAAACACATAGAAAGATGAGTCTGTAATTGCCTTCCCCATAATGTGTGTAGCATATCTGTTCCCAACTCTTAGAAGGTGTTTTGGAAAGCCATATATTTCACAGAATATACCACAGAGTGCTTACTGTGAAGAATTATGGTAAGGCACTAAGCAACCATTGCAGAAAGAGATGAATGGAGAGAAACGTAAATGAACATCATAAGTGTACGCAAGTGTCTCATCCTTAATTTTTATTTTATCAATAGTACTGACAATTCATAAAAGGTGCAATTACAAAGATGTATTATAATTCCACTATTCTAGTGGAACTGAGCTTCTTCAGAGAACACAAATCCTTGATTTGCTGAAATCACAAAAGCATGTAACTTGGTGGTTCCCAGGGTGTTGACCATAGCTCTGAAATCACAATGAAAACACAAATAGAAAAGCTGCTGTGAAGCAAATTATTTTATCCTGCATCCAGGTACTTTTTATGCTGTGTTTATAGCCTGCCATCATATATATCTAAAAGAGGAGAACAAGAAAAACAAGAATAAGCACTTTGATTTTGCAGTTTTGAAAATCCTTACTCAGCTGACTGACCACTCATCTCTGTGGTCCACTAGGTGACCAAGAAATCTGACTTACAACAGGATTTTTAAGATTGTATTCTTTTGTTGTCATAAGAGGCACTCTTTTTTGTTTCAATTTTGTTCATTGGGCACAGGGAGGGTTTGCATCATTAACCTTCAAGCATCTGAGATTATCCACCCAAGCAGGACTCTAATTGCCCTTAAATAGTGCTTTATTTGGGAAAGAGAAAATATGTAGGCACATTCAGACTGGTTCAGAGCTGCATGGTGCCGATTAGCACTTTGGAGGTGGCCAACCCTCTCCAGTCACATTACAGGTAGCCCAGACTGAGTGAGGTTCCTGGCTTTGGTGTGTTAGGCAGGTGCTTAAGGTTCAGTTATGTGAATCACCTCTTTGTGTCTGCTCCTGTCTTCCCTGAAAGCATTAGAAATCCTTTTGTTCATTTGAATAGAAATAAAAAGCTCCCTTTCCTCTATACAGCCTATAAGAGAGCTTAAGATGTATCTTAAATTTTATGACCTATTTTTTCTGCTGTTCAAATTATCTTTTTTTTTTTAAACCTCAGCATTTTCAGCTATTGCTACAAAAATGCCAGTATTTCTTTCCTGAAAATTCATTAGTAACATTTTGAAACAGTCTGTTTACAAAAGCTTTCCTCTTATCCATTAAAACAAATGAATGACTTATCAGATTTCAGAATACTTAAAAGGTGAGGTTTGCAGATCCCATTAAATGTTAAAAAATGTTTGGAAGAGCAGTCTGACTGTCTTCTACTGTTCAGCTTAGTGTGCATTCCCCTGATCTTTAGATTTGTGAGATACACCAACAAAATATAGGGGAAAAAAAAATTATCCTAATTTGAAATAGGTCAGTCTAAAGGTGAACTCCTAAGACTACTTATTTTAACTCTCTAGTGTTTCCAACAAAGTTCAGGGAGGTTGAGCATAGAATACAGAAAGAAAGGAAGTACACAGAAGATTAAGTGAACAAACTGTACTGTCATGACCCATATATATATATATAAATAAAATGTTTCCTGGGCAAAATTAAGACTGCTGTTAGATGTACATGTACAGATTGACTGCAGATATACAGCAGTGTAATTTTTGCCCACTCTGACTTTTCTGCTGCTTGATTAAAAGACTAGACATTTCCCCTTGAGATTCTCTCCTCTGCCTAATATGCTGTAATTGCAACAGAGTGCTTGGTATAGCAGCAACGAGTTCTATTCTGTAATAAATTTAGGTCACTGCAGAGTTCATCATGTCGTCCATGGCAACAGAAGATAAAGCACTGGTTAGTTCATCTCTAGCTTTTAGCTGCAGTGTCAGTGATTCTCCTGTCTAATGATATTAATAGAGCTAAATGTAGGCAAATTGTCCAAGTCCCAAGGTCTTTTCCTACATATCGATTGTGTAATATTTCAGCAAGAGTAAGCATAATGTAGCAGCAATACAACAAATGTGAATCAGAGAATGCTTAACCAAAAAAGATAATCACATTTTACCTTGGAGCATTCCTTTCCTGTTACCATATAATCCCTCAGGTCAACATTGATGCATTAGAATTAACAGTAGGATTGAAATACTGTAGCTTGCATAAAGCTGTACACAACTAACTTTTTCTTCATTCAGTTATGCATTTTAATCTTTTGTTGATGTTGGGAATAATGCTTGTTGATTACCTTATCTCTCAGGATAGTATTGAGAGAAAAGTTAGAAATGTCAAAACATAAAGCAGGGGGAACATGAAAGAAAGCCTGGTGGAGGAGTATGGTTTGAATTTAGCATTAAGGTATATTATATCTTATAACTGGGACCAGTGCAGTGCTGTGGACTGCAAAAGTTGGAGACACCATTATTTACTATTTTTTCCCTTTGAAGATCTTAGCTGTAAGAATCTTGACTATTTTTGAACAATTTAGTAAAACGTGTATGAAATGTCTTATAAATATCTTGTAGCTGTGAATGTTGAGACCAATCACAAAAAAAGAGAATCTTACAAGTGCATGGAGAACAGAAAGATGTGAGTAAATTGTCTACCAAAACAATGGTATCAAGTTGCATCTGTCATAGCTCTTTGATTTCTGGAAAAACCACCAAGTTTTTTGTCACAGTATTAAGTCTGCATGGTTAGGATAGATGTTTTGAAAGGCAGTTCAGGGCAGCTAAAAGTTTCTCACCTGCAACCTTTAAGTTCTTGAGAATTCATGATAGCATATGGAATTTCCTTCTAAAACCTTTCCCCTTTCCTCAAAATGATTTCTGTTGGAGTATCTTACTTGACATGTCAAAAATTAAGTCCAAATTGTTGCTTGTGTGGTATTATAAGACAGATGACCCACTTGACTAAAATATATGGATCTTAATATCTACTACATATAAGCTATCTTTAGTGAAGTCAGTGAATGTGCAAGACTTTATACCAACTAATGAGCTGATTCACACTTTATGTATTTGTAGCTTATGGAGAATGTTGAGGTTTTTAAGACACTAGAAAAGCCTACTGGATAGTCCATGATAGTATTTATTTTGAGATTATTTGTGTGTAAAAACATACTTTTGAAAGAGAAATAGTGAAAGAAATTACAGTTCTGCTTATATCTTATCAAAATCACTTATACAATACAGAAAAAAGAGACAAAGAGACATTTCAAAGACCTTTCAAAAATCTTTATCTTTAGACCCTGTCACCAAATATAGCTATGACCAGAACCTTCATCCATATGATTCAAATAACTCCTATTTAAAATAACATTGAAATGATTACAGCTCCTGAGTTTGATTCCACTTCTGTGGTGTGTTGATAACTTTGAGTGAAGCTGGTGAAAGGCACTAAGATCTTGCTGAGATAGCCTCAGATCACAGGCTTTCCACGTCATATCATTTTTATTTTCCACTCTGAAGAACATAGAGTGTGCTTTAATATAACTTTTCCATCCATACCTTATATTCTTCCCTTATCTTTCTACAACATTTACGATAAGATCTTTCTTTCAGGATTGATTTCCCTTGCACTCCAGCTGTGCTTACAGTTCTGTACTCAGATTCCCTTTTTCCAGATGTCTTTGCTGTCAGTTTACTCCTGTTTTCACTCTGTTTTTTCCCAAGCAAGCATATTGTTACAGACCTTAAGATTTGTCTTTAGATAATCCTGTCCCCAGCAGTCATGACCACTTCACTCTTGTTTCTATTCTGAGATTAAAACCAAAACAGAGTTTTCTTGTTTCAGCTGTAGTTTTATTGCTAAATGTCCAAGATTTTCTGGAGTGCTTTTGATCTGCTGGGATTTGTTTCTCACATCAGACAAGCATCTCTAATGTCAGATGACAAAGCCCTGTTGATCACCTGCAGGTTTCTAACTTAACGTCAGACTGAATTTTAAGATACTTGCAAGACCATCAACAATAGAGTCTCTAATTCAAGCTCTTAAAATAAACAGTTTCAGGATTGTCATTCAGTTTAGATTTTTAGAAATATAAACTTTAGAGAAAATTTTACTTGCTGATACAAGGCAGTCAACAGCCCCAAAATTGTAGACACACATATGTAAAGAAGCCTTCATATGGTCCTACTTCTTTAATATAGAAGATTAATGACAGACTTTGGAATGTAATATCCCAGTGCTTTATATACTGTAATGATAGAGTGGAAAGAAATTGTCATTGGACAAACAGTACGGAAAGAGGAGTTAAGTTTGCGACATTATTCCTACTAAAAAAGAGTATTAATTTTTTGATACATGTATCATTGCTGATGGAAGTTATGATTTTGTGAAACAAGGAAGGGAAACTTCACTTCAGAGAGCTGGCCAGTATTTCACCTGGTGGTTTAGAAGTTTTACATAGTTAAACTTCTTTTGTTGGTTTAAATTTTAAAAGGGAATCAAGCCTTTTAGAACTATGAACAAAAACTGACTTACCATACTGTCCTGTGTCACAGTGGAAAGTTTCCTAAGTCTTTTGGTCTTACATATCTGAAATATTTCTGGAAGCCTCAAAGGAAATTACTACCTGGCGACAGCCTGTTTTTCTGTTTGGAAACCTTGAAGGTGGCTAGAATCCAGCTTTCCAAATCAGCTATCTTAAGTATGACAGGGTTACAAAAAGGTTCTCACCAAACTGTGGGAAATGGAGAAAAAAATTAAACACTTAATGACCAAATGCTTCTTCAGGGATTTTGAGATTTTGATGCATTCTGGGATTAATTTGAAAAACTGAGTTGAGAGGTAATAGGGTTTTACTAAATCTACATTCTTTTCAATTTCTTTTTCCCAACATATTGTGACCACTATGAGAGTGTTCTTCCATATTCACTGGATATAAGTACCTGAGTTACCCAGCATTTATTTTGTACTTACTATAAAATTAACTTTGATTTTTAGAGAATACTGATTCTGAATGGATAGTGCATTCTATTAACATGTCATAAAACACATTGTTATTTTCAAATATAAATTCCATAAGAAAATGAAATACAAAAGCACATTTGTTTTCCTCTATCTTGTTCTGACCACATGCATTGCATTCTCTCACTTTGTCATGTCACATCCTAAATGAAAAATACTGGGAGTTGTACTGTAAAAAACAGTTTGATCATCACTGGGAGCTGGTAGACAGTTCATGCTTTAACCTGCTTTTCCTGATCTTGGGAAATAGTAGGTTCCATATCTGGTAAGTAAGCTTATCTCTTCTAGCATTTCTCACAGAGTTTTCAACAACATATGCTTTTGCTTTGCTCAGTATTTCATCACTTTTGACCAGTTTACCCCTCTGAGCAGCCAACATATGTTCAGGATTAAAATCTGTGGCTTAGTATTGAATTTACAAGAAAGAGAACAAGTGGATCAGAAGTTTTATCTGTTAGGCAAAAAGTACAGAGACTGTTAGCAACAGAAGTGGAATTCTGTCTCACATCTCTTGTAGAAACAGAACATGGTTTTGTTGGCTATATGCTGGAAGCTGATAGACGTGATCTCTGAGATCAGTCTGCAAAAGCTTCTACTTACCTACAAAACCTGGATTCAAACTTCATTACCAAATAATTGCCTGTAATTTTTGTGGCAAATGTAGACAAATCCTGATTGACGCATCTCTCTATACCTCTTTCTCTCCCCACTGCCCTACATAATTACCAGCCAGGCTAAACATTCCCCACAGGCAGGTAAGAGAATCTACTATCAATATTTTGATGATCCATTAATGCAGGTGCTATGTGATTGAGTTTCCTGGTTATTCACTTGGAATGTAACACTGTGACCTTGAAATACGAGCATTAAAGACAGGACACCTTATCTTGCTGCATGTCACTGTCACCAAATAAAGCTTCTAATACAGAGGTTTAGAAATGAGCTGGTGGTGAAAAAAGAACCTCTACTGTTAAACCTACCTTAACACACAGTCAGTGTTATTTATTTACGATGTTACATGAATCATCTGCACTTCCTGTGATAAGCCCAGGGCTGTGTGTCTTTCATTTTAGCTGACATTTTGCTGCCATTTGCCAGGCTAAGTAACTACTGTGCAATCACTCTAAGATGATGCATGGTCATTATTTTGCACAAAATATATATTTAACTCATTTGAAGAATAAAATCTGGCAAAATAAATTTTTGTTCATATGTAAGAAATCAAGTAATCCTGTACCAAATATGCTTTTTGTGATAGCTGAAAGGATTTCTGAAAACAATTTGACAAACTATTTCACTCTGTGCACAAAGTTAAAGAAAAAAGAAAAAAAATTAAGCAAAAAAGATTTCTCAGGGTACTGAAAGGCTTTTATTTGGAACTATGTATTCTTAGCCTTGCCTGATAAGATATTTGAAAGATGTTCCTTTGTAAAGACAAAGAGCTGTCAATTATGTGCTTTTGAATGTGTGAAAAAGGGTCTAATAAAGTTACATTTTTTTTTCTCTACTTTGTGGTTGTTTTTTTGCTGGTTTTTGGTGTTGTGTTTTTTTTTTTTTTTTTTTTTCCCCAGAGGTTTGATTCTGTATCACAAAGTCAATTCTTGATAAACTTAGTATATTTTGTGATTCTTTAGCTTGCTTGATCATGCCCTAAAATTATAGAGTTGTTGTGCATAGAGTAATTGTTGCCTCCCTAATTGTAAGAAGCAGAAAACTTCACATGATTCAAGGATAAGAAGTTTTGTCTGAAGTTTTTTAGCTACTGAGAAAATTTGCTGACAAGTTTGCCTGAATGCTTGTACTCCCATCTGAGCCAATAAATAAATAAAAACAATAATACAAGCCATACAAAAAATGTGCTTGTATTGTCCACTACTGGCAAGCTACTGCTAGTTAGAAATTTAGAAACTGATTTTTAATAATTTATTTGTTAAATACCCAATATGTTATGCTGAATTTGGTGGGGATGTGGGGATTACAAATAATTCTGGTCTAAGAAAATGTGATCATGGCCTTCATCATCACTTTGTGATGTTTACTGTTCTTTTATTAAGCTGCCTGGCATTTCATGAAACCATGCCCAGACTAATTGTACTTTCATAACCTGTTGTTTTCTTCTATTAAATTATTTTGATAGTGTTTTCCATGCAGGAATATCAACATTTTAATCAAACTTTAATGCCTAAAATTTTGAAACTCATATTGATGTAAAAACTATCTACAGAATCACAGAATGGTAGGGTCTGGAAGGGACTTCCAGCTATCACCTATTCCAATCCCCCTGACAAAACTGGTTAATCTAGGTCAGGCCACACAGAAACATGTCCAGGCAGGTTTTAAAAGTGGCCAGTAAAGATTTCACAAGTTGTTCCTCATGTTGAGGGAGAACTTCACATATTCCTGTTTATGTCTGTAGGCCCTTGTCACTGGGCACCATGAAAAAGGTAACAGTCCCATCTGCTTGACACCCACCCTAAGGTATTTGTAAACACTCTTCAGATACCCTCTCAGCCTTCTCTTCTCCAGGTTGAACAGCCTCAGGTCTCTCAGGCTAATATGAGGCATCTCTTGTAAGACAGATATTCTATTCCTCTGTTGAAGTCTGTCCAGTAGTAGTTCCATGTCTCTCTTGAACTGAGGAGCCCAGAACTAGATACAGTACTCCAGATGAGGCCTCAGCAGGGAAGAATAGGAGAACCTTTCTTGACTTACTTGTCACACTCTTCTTAATGCACCCCAGGATGCCATTGACCCTCTTAGCCACAATGGCACATTGCTCTCTTACAGTCAACTTACTGTCCACCGTGAGTCCCAGGCCCCTCTCTGTGGAGCCGCTTTGCAGCAGGCCAACCTCTAACATTTACTTGTTCTTGCCCATGTGTAGGACTTTACATTTGTCCTTGCTGAATATTATTAGGCTCCTCTCCTCTAAATTTGCTGGCCTGTCCAGGTATCACTAAATGGCAGCACAGTCTTCTGGTGCGCCAGCCACTCCTTCCAGTTTTGTATCATCAGCAAACTTCATCCAGATCACTGATGAAGATGCTGAACAAAACTTGACCCGGGAACACCACTAGCTACAGGTCTCCAATTAGATTCTGCACCTCTGATCACAACCCTCTGAACCCTATTGTTTAGCCAGTTCGCAATCCATATCACTGTCCACTCATCTAACTCACACTTCCTAAGCTTACCTATGAGGATGTTCTGGAAGACAGTGTCAAAAGCCTTGCTGAAGTCAAGGCACACAATATCCACTGCTCTTCCTTCATCTATACAGCTAGTCACCCAATTATAGAAGGTTATCAGACAAATGTAATTTCCCCTTGGTGAATCCATGATGACTACTCCAGATAAGCTTTTTTTCTCTTTTTTTTTTTTTTTTTACCATGTGCCTGGAGATGACTTCCATGATGAGTTGCTCAGTAATCTTTCTGGGGATGAAGGTGTGGCTGACTCATCTGTAGTTTCTTGTGTCCTTCTTGTCCTTTTGTGGAGATTGGAGTGACAAGATATTTCCTCTAGTCCCTAGGTACCTCATCTATTCTCCATGGTCTTTTAAAAATGATGGAGAGTGGCATAGCAACATCAGCCAGCTCCCTCAGCACTCATGGGTTCATCCCATTCAGGGCCTATGGGTGGCATTTATGTGTGTTGTTTGTCCAAGTGATCTCTGACCCAATCCTCATTGAACAAGGGAGAGTCTACCATTCTCCAGACTTTCTCTCTTACCTCCAAGGTCTGGGATTCCTGAGGGATGGACATAGCAGTAAAGACTGAAGAAAAGAGGTATTCAGTAATTCCACCTTCTCTGCATCCTCTGTCACCAGCAATCCCTCCCCACTCAGCAGTGGTCCCGCATGTTTCCCTGGGGTTCCTTTTAGCATTGGTGTATTTTAAAAAGCCCTTCTTGTTGTCTTGTATTTCCTTTGCCAGGTTTAATTCCATGAAGGCCTTGGCCTTCCTTGTTGCATCCCTACATTGCCTGACTATTCCTGTAATTCTTCCAAGTGGTCTTTCCCTTTTTCCACATACTATAACTTCTTTTCTTCCGTATGAGTTTTTCCAGCAGCTCCTTGCTCATCTACACAGACCTTCTGCCTCCTCTACCTGATTTTTTACTTGAAGGAATGCACCACTTTGATCTTGGAGGAAGTGCTGCCTGAATATTAGTCAGCTCAGTTGGACTCTCATACCTTCTATAGCTGTAGCCCATGGGATTCCTCCAAGAAGGTCTTTGAAGAGGAGAGTTAGCCCTCCTGAAGCCTAGGGTTGCAATTCTACTTATTGCCCTGCTTCTGAACCATCATCTCATGGTCACTACAGCCAAGGCTACCCCAATCTTTACCTCCCTGATCAGACATTCTTTGTTTTCTAATTCTAAGATCCAGCAGCACACCTCTCCTTATTAGCTCCTCAACTACCTGCATCAGAAAGTCATCATCAATTCATTGCAGGAACCTTTCTGGACAGTGTGTGCTTCCCTGTGTGGCCTTTACAGTGAATATCAGGGTGGTTGAAGTAACTTATGAACACCCAGACATGTGATTTTGAGGCTGCTTCTAGGTGTCTGTAGAAGGCCTCACTGACTTCCTTTTCTTGGTCTGGCAGTCCATAAACACCCACAACACTATTAACGATATTAGCTTACTCCTTAATTCTTACCTATTCCTACTGTCCCCACCAGACTCAGACACAGTTTTTAATGGCAAGGCTATAGGCATCTTACCCAGTTGAAGCTGCTGTTGAATGGCATTAATGACAATGAACAGAGTCAGAATTTATTCAGCCTAGTAGTCTAGTTTCCAAACCCCCCAAACTTCTTGCTTTTTTCTGCAAAGATTTCTCCCCAGTTTGTAGTCTCAGTAAATGTAAATTTGCAAAAGTGAATCTAGTAGTGTTTTTGCCTGTTATCACATTTATTTTCACCTCGCTGCAGAATATTTTCTCTTATTCAATTCCAGTGTCAAAATTGGCTGAAGCACACACTCCCTTGCAGAAAGCCAACATCAGTAGATTTTTCAGTGGCATTACACAGGGGAGTTTTTAGTAAGGAAGAGGCAGAGAACAGCAATGCATAGTGAAGCTGCATACATACAAAAACTGCACATTGATCTTCTGCCTCCTTGCCTGCCCTCTTTCAAGAGGTGTCATTCAGAGAATCAACACACTGTGTATAAATCAGACCAAGAACCCCAGTCCCTAGCACTGTGTTCAGGCTGAAGGAAGGCTGTGAACATCTCAACTCTCCAGATGTAATACTGTTTGTCCATTTCCCAGCACCTCCTCATGCAGTTTTATCCAGGCCTTTAGCACTTCCTGACAATCTGATTTTTGCTTTGGTATATTAAAATTACTTTCCTAGAGCCTTTTCTACAAAAATATGCACATCTTTCCTTTCCCATTAGGACAAGTTTTCGCATATATCTTCTGGCATTAGGATTTAGGTGAAAATCTCAAGATATTAATTCCTCAGAACTGATCATAAATGTAACCACCAGTCTGGTATAAATGCTAGTCGTTTGTTAGTCATATAAAAAAAGAAATGTGAGGCAAACAATCTTACGTTCTCACTATCTTGTCAAAAAATAATTGGCTCATTAATCTTACTTATATTAATTTAGTTGTACTACGAAGGTCAAATGAAGGAAGACCTTTTCAGGTTCTCATCAAGTTAAATAAAGGTCTGTATATATTTACTAGAGTAATTCTTT
This sequence comes from Picus viridis, assembly GCA_033816785.1. NCBI lineage: Eukaryota > Metazoa > Chordata > Aves > Piciformes > Picidae > Picus > Picus viridis. The sequence continues at coordinate 16,738,654 of CM066606.1, forward strand.
CTAACCAAAATTTTAATAACATCTTTAACAATTAATTAGGAAGAATAACCAGGAATATATTGAGAGTAAATTAAGAGACCACACAGCCACAGAAGAAATAAACACTATTAACACACTCCTTATGTGCATGCCCAGTATCAGTTCCTGTGAAAATAAAGCTTGTTTATGAGAATATTACCAGATTGTGTTATAAAGAGAGAGCCACTTATGGTATATAAATAAAGGAAATCAAGCAAAATTAGAGACAAATTTTGGAATAAATAAAGTTTTGACTTTTTTATTGGCATTTGGCCAGTTCCCAGACACACATATACCCGATACACACACACACATCTGCATCCTATTGAATTTGCAGAAGATACAATACATGATTATCTTATGTTCCCAATCACTTTTCATGATGTGATTTCCAGAATTGTGGTTTGGGGATATATGCAATTTGTAAAAATATGGAAAAACTGATCTAGGTAAATAATCTTAGTATTTGTTCACCCTTGCCTTGCCAATATTGATAATCTTCAACTGCAGGTTAATTATTGATTGAGCATGCACTTGAGGGAATGCAGAAAATTAACATGCATTTCCAAAAATATTAGCTCTTTATCAAACTTCATATGATGTGTAGACATTCTGACTTCATAAAATAGCTCATAAACTAACAAGATAAGGAATTTGTTCAAAGTTTCAACACAGTAAAGGGAAATGGGTGATAATAACAATTGCACAGAGGAGAAAGGGTAGGTACACAGCACTGAAGTTTATAAATGCAATAATTTCAATTCCCATTTGTAAAAATCTATTTTTGGGTAGTTAGTTATACTTCTAGTTGCTTACAGATTTTGTAGTTCAGTCCAAGTTCAAGCTGCAGTGTTTTTGGTTGTGTAGTTATACATTTTCTTCTTGTGCTCTTTCTAACCAGATGATGTTAGATATTTCAGCAACCTTTTTTGCCATTCATAATCAAGGTGCCAATTATCTAAAAAGGAATTGTTTAGAAGAGATAATTTCTTGCTTCTTGAGAATAAATAAATTAAAGCTAATAATTTATGCTTATTCCATGCAAACTTGCTATTTCAAGACTATGTTCATTTGCTGTCATCTGAACTTGTGATTTCACCTGATGTTACAGAAATCTAAGCGGTTTCAGAAATCCCAGCCCATCTGGACCTTTATTTGAGTATATCCAGCTAGTACATTTTCTTAAACTTAGTGCTGTTCTTGTTTGCAACAGCAATTTGTATCATATATCTATAGCTTTGAGTGAAGTCTTCTGTCTCTCACTCTCTTCACTGGTCAATAGGTACAACTAGGCATGGTCATACAGGAAGACAATGAAAGGGAAAACACAGAATGAAGAGTCCACTTGGGTCATGAAACCATATGAAATATGACTGTGCCTGCAATCACTGCACTGAGTTGCCACTGTACAAGAAGTGTCTCAGAGCTGTAAAAGCTCAACTACAAAGACATTTACACACTGGAAGACTCACTGTGATCATATTTGCCTTACTGAAACTATTTCTTAAGTGATTTGCACTTAAGAAAAGCTTCCAAAGTGCCTCTATTAGTTTTGTGAACTGTATCTGGTCAAAGGAGATGTACATCTGCACTGGAAAATATGCAGTCGTGTAGAAATTGCCATTGTGTAGAAATACCTTAAATACTCTAAAACTGATGTCCCCTTGCAGCCAATGAATTGAAAGAAATTGTCTGGGAAAATACATAGAGGCTCTCTTCTTATCCCTTTCTAAAAAGCATTTCACTGTACCAGGTTTCAGATTATTGCTTATTATGCAACTTTATTCCAATTATATTTTCATCAGCTTTCTCTGACTGGTTTTTGAACCATTATGACTTAATTGCTTGGAAATATCCTGTTCCCCAGATGCTGCAAGCGATCGCCTTCATCCATATCTATTCTGTGCTTTCCCCAAACAACTAAACCTATAATCTAAGCACATGTGTGGAAACCTCTCAAGAAAAGCCTCCTAGGCAGGTACAATTTGACTCAAGCTCAAGGATAGATGAAATTTGTAGAGCCACTCAGTCCATCCAGTGTACTCAATCATCTTGATCTTTTTATTCTTAAGCCAAGTAAATCTCTACTCACATACCTGTCTTTAGTCCAAACTGTAAAACTATAGGTTTAACTAACATAAGTTAGTTACTGGCAGCAGCAAGGACCTAGGAGAGTTCAAAAGGGTCTTTAAAGCTACATTTACTTCCTTAACACAGGTGACAATTTATAAACATGCATATTCTTTCATGCTACCAATCTGGAATGCTGTTCTCTGTTACCTGCAGGTAATTATATGTCTTCGCTTTTTAATCACAAGATATTTAATTTTGTATGCATATAGGTACAAAATCAAGGATATGCTAGTGCCCAGTTTATTTGAAAATAGATAGGTAACTTGTCACAATATTTCTGTGCAGTATTATTTTTATTTCTATTTTTTTAAACAGACTTTTACTACTGAAATGAGGTTGAACATTGCACATAGATGTGGCTTGGAAATCCAGGAAATCCAAAAGGCGTCTATTTCCTGATCACAACCAGAGGGTATGATTCAAGATAAAACAGAAGAGACTTTACCATTTCCTTCCATTATGTCTTTCTTTCTGGCTTTCTTACTGTCAGATAAGACACTTCAAACTAGCCTATCCTTTTTCTGGAAGTGAGTCCTAAATGCAGTTTGGGAAGTGAGTTCAGAATAGTGAAATTTTAGATTAAATCTTCTCCTCCTGTGGGTGCTGGGGGAGCATGTGTTCTGAATAAGTATGACAACACAAAATTAATCCCATGTCTGTAGCTTTACTCACTTTTAACAATTTAATATTCTGAAATGACAGATGTACTGTCACCTTGAACACATGCTCTTTTTAAGCAAAATTCTGGGACAAAGTGTCCTGTTGGGAGTGATAATACATCTCGTAGTCTTTATATCATCTATTTCTTAACTTAGAGAAGTGGTTTTGCTTTGCAGTCAGTGTAATTCTTTTCTATGTGGAATTTAGAGAGGCTGTGCAAATGTAGTCAATGATCTTTATTAAGTTAATAGATTAACTTGGCTTAGAATAAGAGTATAAAATAATTACAGAAATAAAAATTTACAGAAAGGAATATTTGATGTCACAGAGCCTCAATTTTTCCATGTCTAGCAAAACTATCTTCAGCTTTCAAGTGCTTCAATTTAAAATTCTTTCTGCATATTTTGCCATTCTAGTCAAGCAGTTTATCATAACTGCTAAACTTACAGCAGTTTCTAATCATTCAGAGATTACTGAGAACCAGACATTATTGAAATCATGTTTCATTGATAACAATAGAGATATAGCTACATAGATAACTCCTATACAGATGTGTGTACTCAGATACATTGAAATATTTCCATCACATCTCTTGGAGGTTTTCTTCTCTTACACTTCTTCATATGCAGATACAGCTTGTGAACCCTTCAACTGAATGTGCACTGACTGAGACAAGTATAAAATCAAGTCATAAAAAAACATAGTCTGTTACAAGTAAGCTTCATTCCTTGCGTGATTTATGGCAGACGTTTTGTGTGTACAGGAAAATTAACATGGTGCCTTTCTGTGAGATCTGTTAAAGGACAATAGTAAAAAAAAAAACATTTCTGCCTGTGTTGTTTCACAGCTTGTATTTGCTGAAAAGGACTGTTTTATTAGCACATATTCCCTCAGTCTGTGACAATATCAAAGTGTTGATCATCAGTCCACTGCCAGCTTTACTTTAATTCTTTATTTGTCAGTCACTTTGATCTAAGAGCCACTTGTCTGCCTTTTTGTCTGGGGAGAACTGAACAAATATATTTATTTTTTTCTTTACTCCATAAATGGCTTGCAGTGAGATGCACAGTTTACCAGTTTGCTGTGTGGCTGTTCATGTATTACAATTCGGTTATCCAAGGGAATAAGGGTAACTTCTCTCTGTTCCTATTAATCATAATGGCTGGTACCACTTCTTAAAATTAAATGAGATCACTCTTGTTCAGTTAGAAGTTTTTGAAACTTTTATCAAATGTTATGGCAGCATCAGCGCACCCAAAAAATGCTGCCTGTTCTGAATTTTCTTTCGGCTTCAAATAAGGATGATATATCTTTTTTTCCTACCACAACACAAAGGAGTGTATTGGGAGACAAAGTGGGAATGTAAGAAAGAGGCATCTTGACTTATTTACATTGTCACATAGACTAAAGACAGTCAGCCAACTTGTTTATTTCTGTGAATACTTATTATTACATACTGTAGTAATGCAGCTGATCACCACATCTCTTGGCATTTTGTGCAACACAGGCTCTGGATTCAGCAAATGAGTCATTAACATTATGGGAGGACAATTTTTTAATGGCTTTTATTATTTAAAGGTTCTGTGGAGAACAATAAATATTAAGATGACAGAATTTTCTCTCTCCTGTACTTTCATTTTGCCTGCCTCCAAAACTCCTCTAACAAAAATATTGCAGTAAGCTGTGTAAGTCACTGCCTTGTCTTTGTGACCTTCCCCAAGCTTTCTCTTTCTCACTGCAAACACCAATTTTCAGCCTGCTCCCTGCACCTTTCCTGGCTCATCCTTTCTTTAAAGACCTTTTGTTCACCCTTCATGATGGTGTTAAAACAAAAAGAAAGGAGACGTGCCAAAAATATATGACCATTGAATACAGAATATGGAATGCAGAATTAACCAGGTCAGAAAAGACCTCCAACAGCATCAAGTCCACCCAACACCATCCAATCAACTAAACAATGGCACTAAGTGCCTCATCCAATCTCGTTTTAAACACTTCCAGTGATGACTCCACCACCTCCCTGGGCAGCCCATTCCAATGGCCAATCACTCTTTCTGGGAAGAACTTCCTCCTGACATCCAGCCTAAACCTCCCCTGGCACTGCTTGAGACTGTGTCCTCTTGTTCTAGTGCTGGTTGCCTGGAAGAAGAGACCAACTCCCACCTGGCTACCACCTCCTTTCATGTACTTGTAGAGAGCAATAAGGTCTCCCCTGAGCCTCCTCATCTCCAGGCTAAGCAACCCCAGCTCCCTTAGCCTGTCCTCATAGGGCTTGTGCTTGAGACCTCTCACCAGATTTGTTGCCCTTCTCTGGACACATTCCAACAGCTCAACATCTTTCCTAAACAGAGGGGCCCAGAACTGGACACAGGACTCAAGGTGTGTCCTAACCAGTGCTGAATACAGGGACAGAATGACTTCCCTGCTCCTGCTGGCCACACTATTCCTGATGCAGGCCAGGATGCCATTGGCCTTTTTGGCCACCTAGGCATACTGCTGGCTCATGTTCAGCCTACTATCAACCAGTACACCTAGGTCCCTTTCTGCCTGGCCACTCTCCAGCTGCTCTGACCCCAGCCTGTATCGCTGCATGGGGTTGTTGCGGCCAATGTGCGGAACCCGACACTTAGATGTGTTGAATCTCATGCCCTTGGACTCTGCCCATCTGTCCAGCCTGTCAAAGTTCCTCTGCAGAGCTCTCCAACCCTCTAACAAACCAACACCTGTCCCTAGCTTGGTGTGATCTGCAAATTTGCTGAGTACGGACTCTATCCCCTTGTCCACATCATCAATAAAGATATTGAATGGGATGGGTCCCAGGACTGATCCCTGGGGCACACCACTAGTGACTGGCCGCCAGCTGGATGTGGCACCATTCACTACCACTCTCTGGGCATAGCCCTCCAGCCAGTTCCTAACCCAATGCAGAGTGCTGCTGTCCAAGCCACAGGCTGATAGCTTGGCCTGGAGTTTGCTGTGGGGGACAGTGCCAAAGGGCTTGCTGAGGTCCACGTAGACTACATCCACAGCCTTCCCTACAACCACCAGGTGGCTCATATGATCATAGAAGGAGATCAGGTTGGTCAGGCAGGACCTGCCCTTCCTAAATCCATGCTGGCTGGGCCTGATCCCTCGACCATCCTGTAAGTGCTGTGTGATTGCACTCAAGATGACTTGTTCCATAATCTTGCCTGGCACTGAGGTCAGGCTGGCAGGTCTTTCATTCCCTGGTTCCTCCTTCTGGCCCTTCTTGTGGATGGGCATCACGTTGGCCAGCTTCCAATCATCTGGGACCTCTCCAGTGAGCCAGGACTGCTGAAAAATGATGGAGAGCAGCTTGGCCAGCTCATCTGCCAGCTCTCTCAGCACCCTAGGATGGATCCTGTCTTGTCCCATGGACTTTTGGGGATCCAAGTGGCTGAGCAGTTCCCTGACTACTTTCTCCTGGATGACAGGGGAACTATACTGCTCCCTGACTCCATCTGCCAGCTCAGAAGACCAGCTCTTTGGAAGGCAACCTATCTTGCTATTAAAAATTGAGGCAACGAAGGTGTTAAGTACTTCTGACTTTTGTCTCATCCTTAGTTACAATATTCCCCTCCATGTCCACTAAGGAGTGGAGGTTGTCCTTGCCCCTCCTTTTGCCATCAATATATTTGCAAAAATATTCTTTTGCTTCTTTCACAGAAATGGCCAGTCTAATCTCTAAATCGACTTTTGTCTTTCTAATTCTTTTCCTGCATGACCTAGCAACACCCTTAAACTCTTCCTGGGCTACCTCTCTTTCATGGGTGCCAAGGCTCACTGTCTTGCATTGTTAATGCTACAGCCACTGCCCTTTCCCCTCTTATAACAAGTGCTGAGAAGGTGCTGGACTACAGAATTAATATTTCTTACTCACCATGCTTTCTGCTTCTTCCAGTTACACATTTTCTCCTTAAAAGCAAGGAGAAGGAGGGAAAAAAGGGGGGGCAAAGGAAAAACAAAAGCAGTATTTAATTATTTTTAAGTGAATTTTTCTATCCATTATTAAATTATTCATATCAATGCTGATGTCTTTTAAAATGCTTTTCTCTAGCTCTCCACTTAGTCACTTCAGAGTAGTCCATCCAATCATTTTCCATGTGACTTATTCAATAATAGCTTTTCCCATAGCCTAAAAATGTTTATTGCTCTGCTGTTTTCACATCTTATCTGTGCAGTTGTGATTTTCTCATGGCTTTGAGTCACTGTGTCCTTAACTAAAGAATAGTGCTTACATCTTGCATGGCAACTGAAATGAAGATTTAAAAGCTGATATTCTGTTAGAGTACATGAATGTACAGGTGTAAAGCCCAGTCAGTACTGGCCATATGATAGGACTGAGAACTCTTGCTCATCTTGTTAGCACCAAACATCCCCTTGAATGGAATGGCAGGACTGAATCTCTGCACCCACTATCTCCACGCACCCAGCTTGACTTGTTTATGAAGACTGTCTGCTGCTCTTTTGCCGCAGCAAAATGTCAGCATTACTAGCTAGTGCCTGTGTGGGGATGTGAAGAACTAATGGAGAGACCAGAGCTTTTATAGCTCTGTACTCTTGTATAAATCTATGCCAGGCTACACATGCACAACATAAAAGTCTGTTATTATTAACATTATTAAGCTATTATTATTAACAGTGTGGCCAGCAGGAGCAGGGAGGTGATTCTCCCCCTGTCCACTGCACTGGTTAGCCCACACCTTGAGTACTGCGTCCAGTTCTGGGCCCCTCACTTTAGAAAGGATGTTGACTTGCTGGAACGTGTCCAGAGAAGGGCAACCAAGTTGGTGAGGGGTTTGGAACACAAGCCCTATGAGGAGAGGCTGAGGGAGCTGGAAGATGAGGCTCAGGGGTGACCTTCTTGCTCTCTACAACTACCTGAAAGGAGGTTGTAGACAGGCAGAGGTTAGCCTCTTCTCCCAGGAAACCAGCACTAGAACAAGAGGACACAGTCTCAGGCTGCTCCAGGGGAGGTTTAGGCTGGATGTTAGGAAGAAGTTCTACACAGAGAGAGTGACTGCCCATTGGAAAGGGCTGCCCAGGGAGGTGGTGGAGTCACCATCATTGGTGGTGTTCAGGAGGAGACTTGATGAGGTGCTTGGTGCCATGGTTTAGTTGATTAAGTGGGTTGGGTGATAGGTTGGACGTGATGATCTTGAAGGTCTCTTCCAACCTGGTCTATTCTATTCTATTCTATTCTATTCTATTCTATTCTATTCTATTCTGGAAAAAGATACAAACCTTATAGGATGCTCTCACAAAGACATGGGTGTTTCCCTCTTGTACTATTTGAGAGTGAATGCCATCTTTTCCAGGAAGTGTGTATAGCTAGAATGATATTTTTCAGATGTTGTAAGGTTTAGCCTATATGTGCTCCCATCTAAGGTGGCAGTAAAAGTTCTACTTCTGGCACTGGCAAGAATTTAGGCCAAATTCTGAGAACTGTGGAAATCTTATCTTTGGTGTAGTATGGCCTTTGGTTTTGTTCATGTCCGCGGGGGATAATAATATCAGTTTGTTGTTCTAGTCAAAAATATTTTCGAAGAGAAACAGTATGCTTTCCATCTTTTATTATTACTGTTATTACTGCTATTAAATATTGACTAATGCAGCACTTTTTCCTAACCTTCCCTCACTTCAGGTAACTACCCTTATAAACTACTATGCCATTGCCCAATCTTGTCTCTTTATTTTTTACGTAATAACACTTTGTGTTATGTGTTTCTAGGAACAAAGCTTACTTGTTCTTCACAATATTGTTTCCAATGAATCAGTTACTTAGAGTGCAACTGAAGAGAATAATGATTTTCCTGATTATTTGCAATGCTGTTCTCCTAGTGCCTTAATAAAGATGAACAGTATTTAACTGCCAGGCATCAGAGATCTCTTTATTTTAATTAGCAAGGGTGCTTTTCCTATCGTTTTCCTTGGAACAAATCATGTCCTGGAAGATTCCTTACTCTGCTCCGCTAGCTGTTGATTTGGAATGAATTAAAGGAAACATATTGTGAAAGGTGAATAGCTAGGGAAAAACTAAGGTCTAACATTAAACAACATAAATGTTTCAGCCTTTTGCTCTATCAAACCTTAGGGCAATGTCTTTTCAATGTCAGGCTTTAGTAAAAGTCTTTTTAGTCCGTGCATGTCTTTCTAAACAAGACAGACAAAAGCTTTTATTTTAGAAGCAAACAGCTAAGTGATTTGCAGTACACTTGCCATGAATAGTAACAAGATTTGTGGTGTGTTCCTCTTTTTAATTAGCATATTGCTATAAACTGACTGCTGTTGTTGCTGTATGGATGGGTACTACCTTATTACAATGTGTCTAGAGGATATCACTTGAAGCAATTCATGAAACAAATTAGAAAAAAAATACTATAGAGTATTCATGGGATTAGTTTAAAATACTTCAATGTTTTTATTCATTTTTATTGAAAGAATTGGCTGTTAAACCTCTGAACAAATCCAACTGTAGGTATTGTGTTGTATATAAATAACTTTAAAATAGATTTTGTAAACATGGTTGGGAAAGGATTATTTTTAAGAGCTGAAATGTGTTTTACAAACAAAACAAGAGTGAGTGCTCTTCTTACAAACCCTTTCTGTATGCTTTACATATAATGAAATTTTAGGGTTCCATAATTGGTTAAGATGGAAAAGATAATTTTTTTGTGACCACTTTTTTTAATAAATCTTTCTGATGCAGCATTTTATACATTTTGCAAAATTCTCACAGATGTTTTGAACAGAATTTTAAGTAGTAACATGAACATAGAAAAACATTACAGCTATGTTTGAATGAAAGCGAGAGTGCAGACTGACCAGAAATTTTGTCAGAAGTTTCAGGCAAAGGAAGAAGCCGGGGTGGGGGGAGGGGGGGAAAGGAACCTATGTTTTGTGATTGAAGTTCCACATTTTAATAGAGACTTCTAGAAATTTATGAAAATATCCTCTCCAAAATAATACATACCATATTTATTACATAAATAGATCATAAAAAATACATCAAATAATAAAATTGAATGGTTAAGTCAACTGTAAATTTATTCTATTGCTGCAGATTTCAGAAATATTCTGTTTGGATGCTTTTAACCAAATATATTCAGGAAATCTTCACATTTAGTATATATTGAAGACTTTCTCTTAGTGTTTTCCCACACTAATGTAAAACACATCTCTTATCTCTGAAGGGTTTTGCCCCAGAAATTGTCTCTGCCATGTCCTGTGGCTGGTAAGTGTATATGTGTGTCCACATAGGGTTCATTGAAACCAGGAAAAGGGATGTGCAAATAGACATTGCTAGTTTTACATTTCTGCAATCTTAGTAGAGGATCCTCACTAGAAAGGTGCAGAAAACAGTGCCATTGATAGACAAGGAATGTGACCTCCTGATTATGACTGACATCAAAGCATCTAAGAGAGAGACCAGGCTTTTAAGACAAACTCCTATGGAAACATCAAGATAATTCAAATAGCTACAGTGTGCTGGATACTGTCCAGTGTGGACAGAAATGGATGTGCCACATCCAGCTGGTGGCCAGTCACTAGTGGTGTGCCCCAAGGATCAGTGCTGGGCCCCATGCTCTTCAACATCTTTATTGATGATCTGGATGAGGGCATTGAGTCCATCATCAGTAAATTTGCGGACGACACCAAGCTGGGGGCAGGAGTTGATCTGCTGGAGGGTAGAGAGGCTTTGCAGAGGGACCTCAACAGGCTGGACAGATGGTCAGAGTCCAATGGCATGAGATGTAACAAGTCCAAGTGCCAGGTTCTGCACATTGGTCGCAGCAACCCCATGCAGTGCTACAGGCTGGGGTCGGAGTGGCTGGAGAGCGGCCAGGCAGAGAGGGACCTGGGGGTGCTGGTTGATGGTAGGCTGAACATGAGCCAGCAGTGTGCCCAGGCAGCCAAGAGGGCCAATCACATCCTGGCCTGCATCAGGAACAGTGTGGCCAGGAGGAGCAGGGAGGTCATTCTGCCCCTGTACTCTGCATTGGTTAGGCCACACCTTGAGTCCTGTGTCCAGTTCTGGGCCCCTCACTTTAGGAAGGATGTTGACTTGCTGGAACGTGTCCAGAGAAGGGCAACCAAGTTGGTGAGGGGTTTGGAACACAAGCCCTATGAGGAGAGGCTGCGGGAACTGGGGTTGCTTAGCCTGGAGTAGAAGAGGCTCAGGAGTGACCTTCTTGCTCTCTACAACTACCTGAAGGGAGGTTGTAGACAGGCGGAGGCTGGTCTCTTCTCCCAGGCAGCTAGCACCAGAACAAGAGGACACAGCCTCAAGCTGCACCAGGGGAGGTTTAGGCTGGATGTCAGGAGGAAGTTCTATACAGAGAGAGTGATTCCCCATTGGAATGGTCTGCCTGGGGAGGTGGCGGAGTCACCATCATTTAAGGTGTTCAGGAGGAGACTTGATGGGGTGCTTGGTTGCATGGTCTAGTTGTTTGGGTGGGTTGGATTGGTTGATAGGTTGGATGCGATGATCTTGAAGGTCTCTTCCATCCTGGTTTATTGTATTGTATTATTGTATCAAACAAACATTATCCAAAGGTGATCCTGGAGTTGGATAAGAGGCTGCAAAAGTTCCATATTTGGGAAAACAGAGAGGGAAAATGGCTTTTATAGCTAGCTTTTCAAAACACAGTATTTCTTGAAAGTTTCAAATAGGTGCCAGAGCAAGCTAATGAGCAGAGAACAGGCTGTACAGTCAAGCTGAAAGGTATTTCGCATACATATCGGCTTGTCATATATCATGTGTCCATTTAATTTGTCTGTACAGCTAAAATATACAGCACCTATACTGAAGTATAATTCTGACTTCTCCAGGTAAAAGCACTTCTGAATATGTACAGATAAACAGAATAATACATCTGAAACTCTTCCAGAACTTGCTTTTAGTAGCAGTTCAGCTACAGCTGTAACTAGTAATGCAATGCAATGATGTGACACCTTTCTTGCAAAGTCTTTTGTGTACGGGGGTGGGGGAACCCCCAGAAAAACCGCAACAGGCTTGGCTGAATCTTGTGGCAGAAAGGACTCAGACTGGGAAACTGTTCAATACAATTTGCATATTATGCAGATGAAAACCTAATGACAAAAGAGTGTATTGCAAACTCCCCCTTGTTATCAGGCATTGATGTATATAGCAGCATGGAGTACCTAGACATAACCTCTTCCAATGTTATTTTGCAATTGAAAAAGTCAGAGGAATGCAATGAGAACCACATATGTAAATAAGATTCATTTGTTACAAACCACATAATCCCATCCAATCCTAGTAATACAATTCACTTTGGGACAGGCATCATGACTGTATGTTATTAATTCTGAATGAGGGAAGAGGGAAAATAGCCAAGCACATACTGAATCTTCATTTCTAGTCTAACCGGCTGCTTCTTCATCCTTGCTTGCCAGTTTCAAGTGTATTTCAAGGAACATTATTGAGAACAAAATCGAACACCATCAATATTAATGATCTGAAGTAGGAAGATAGCTTTTAGTGTGCAAATTAATTACCCTAATCACAGGGTTTTTTGTATCCATTTTAATGAAATAACTATTTATTTCACTGAGTCCTGAGCTTTTCTTTTGCAAATAAGGCACATTTACATGATAAATACATGAAATTTAAATGGATGACTAAATTAAATTGAGGATGGAAAAAAGACCTTTTAAAATACAATTTTCATAGGAAAAAACAGCTAGATTAATAGGTTGGTTAGCTGACTGGCATCTGTGATTAAATCTTTTTAATGTATGTCAAATAGAATTTAATGGACCTCAAGAAATGTCTACATAGTCAGTAATATTCAGGGTTTAGTGGAGATGCATTTTATCTCCTAGTACTGAAGTGTAGACAGCTGAAGGCATATTGCTTGTCATTGCCCAGTACAGTATAGAGATATTACAGTTGGAAATAATACAAATTTACATTTCTCATTTCCTGAATTGTGTGCCCATTCCTCTGAAAATAGTTTTTTCTTCTTACAGGAATTTAAAACAAGAAACTCCACTCTAAAATGGCTGTTTCTGATTGCTCATATAGCTTTCTGATTTAATTAGCACACACACATTAGTTCCATACTGTTGTTTTCTAATAATGGCATGAAAAGAGAAAATGCTTAGTTCAGAGGGAATTTAAATGAATCTTTTAGATTTTATGTGTTTTGAAAACTTTATTTATTGTGGTAAAGCTTTGAAGGGCTCCGTATCCAACAGAAGCAAGATTCGAAACATTCCAGCTCATTTTTTTTTGATAACAGTTCCGCAAAACAGCGCATCTTTCTCTGCTCTCTTTTTTTCCCCGGTCGAGCCACCAGGGATATCTCCAGCTTCCTTTGATTTGAAATGATCAATGGCAGCTGCGGCAGGCAGGCAGGGTGCCCCAGGCACAATGCAAACAAGTCTCTCTCTCAGCTCGCTAGGATTTACATTTCAATTGCTGCCACATTTTCAAAGATAATTATAACCTTTTAGTATTAATATTTTTTTCTGTGGCATCTCTGATATTTTACCAACATAAATATTAATTTAGCACATCAAGGAGAACAAGATTTCTTCACTGCAACCGCTCGAACAAACAATCTCCCAAAAAACACAGGGCATCAAGTATGGCATCACAATCTCTGAGTATTAGCCACACTTTGAAGGGGGGATTCTGATGGATTTAGTTTCACATTGCCCTGTACTGTTTTAAAGATTACTAGAGAGTAACCTTTCTCTTTGATGTGAGACCAAACTGCCCTGCTACAAAAGCAGAATGTGGCTGCTGTCTGTGATGACATCTGTGACTTATGTATCTCCAAATGGTATCTTTAGCATGGTGAAAAACATTGACTAGACATAGCTGCCTTGATAAAATTGATTTTCTTGAAAAGAAAAAAAAGGGGAAATTTGCTGCTGGTGGTATTAGAGAATTTCTGAAGAGTTTTGCCTTTCACTACTGCAGTCTTTATTTTTCATTCCTGTTACCCCTCCAGCCCTTTTTATTCTTCCAGTTTTGCACCAAGAAAAGCCATCACAGTGTACAAATAGATGTTGCTTTGCCTACCCAGATGATATGTGAGATCATAACAAAATTTTTTCAGCTTGTGCTATAGAAGTTTAGAATGTAGCATATTTGATTTATTTTTAAGTGCTCCCCACCCCTTTTTCTCTTTTATTCCACAATTTCTGACGCAGCTACAACATTCCTAACTCCCCTCAGTGCAGAGAATCTCTTGCAATTTTAGCATTCAAGCACGTGTGGAAATTATGGTTTTTTTCCATAGCAACTGACAAATAAGGGGAATTAATGTATACTGCAATGAAAATTGGTACCAGAACCCAGGAGATGTTAGGTAATTCTGTTGCTCTTCTTGATAAAATGCAGAATTACATTCATTGCCTTGGAATCTTTTAATGGGCAAGACCTTCATTTCCTACACACCAAAGCTGTGAGCTTGAGTATTGCTTGAAGCTGACTGGGGGAATAAAACTGCTCATGAAATATGCATGACTAACACATATGCTGCCAGGGGAACTTAGTGTATTATGTATGACCCTTCTGTAATTGTAAGGAAATGATATTCATTTAAATGGATGTTTATCACAGTTAGCGGTGCACCTAATGAGACAAAGGTCATTGCCTAAAAACACAGGGTTAGCTCACTATTTCTCACTTGTTTGAAAAGACTGTACCTTTTTCATAGTTGTTAATCCAGCACATGTGATCTATATTTCTGCAGTTTAAAAGAGTCCCTGTCTTCTGTATTTGGATGCCAAGTGCAGTGTTAAGCTAAATACAAGTCTACTATTATATGCATACATCTGGGAAATATCTAGACATCATATTAAAATTTGCATCAAACTTAACTATCTTTTTTTTTTTTTCTCAGCTACTGTTCTATGGGACAGCTGTAGGTTTGGTTTTTTTTAATTATTATTTGCTTTATGAAATTATTTTAATTTTTAAAAAATCTACCCCTATTCTCCTAAAAAGGATACGGTTTTTTTTTCAGCTTACAAAATAGCTGCAGTATAGCTGGTGCATATCTTCGTCTGTCAACCCTTCATGCAAGGCAGGTTTTGAGCAGTGTGTTTTAGTTTGTTTCTTCCTAAACAGTAACATATTTGTAATATGGATTTGGCTTTATCTTTGCATTCATACGGTCTCAGGGTTCAGGGAGAGAAACTCCACAAAGCGTTACACACAGCATTGTCAAGTAAAAGCCAGCAAAAGCCAGCATCATTGTAATAAATGAACCTTTTGATTAGTAACACAGCGCTTCAGCAGAGGTGTGGGTCTCAGAGTTATGGGTCTGAGTTTTAGATTCTTGAAATTTTCTTGTAGTACTCATAAGAATGAATCTACAGCCCAGCAAAGCCTCTAAATCAAAGAAGAATATACCAATTTAAAACAATTCAAATCACTGATAGGAGAAGCTGACAAATTACAAGACATGTAGCTGCTCCAGAAGTGAAGCTGAATTTGGATGCTACTATGAGGAAGTGAGCCCAGTTATTCTTAGTGTAATGCCATTGTTTTGAAACTACATCATCAACAGTATGGACAGCAGCTCATAAACTTGGGGGGGGGGAGAGAATTTAATAAATTTATAAATTTAAAAAAATGAGGGAGAAAACAAAAAGTCACACTTGATATTTGGTCTTCCTGTAAGCCAAGATATACTGACCAGAACAATGCTGCTGCTTTATTATAATAGGCTTGAAGCCAGACTCTTTAGGGTAGAAGAAAGAATGCAGATATTTAAAAAAGTATTTTTTTTGCATACGTCCAGAAGGTGGCTTGAAAACGATAGGTAATTAATCAGGAGTCAGAAGGCTACCTGTGAAGAAACACAGGCTTGAAGCTTTCTCTTTGGCCTTTCATCTTCAGGATGGACATGGGTCTTGTTCAGATGACTCTTCAGTTGCCATGATGGCTAATAGACTGCCTGCCCATATTGAAGGTCATTAAAAACTTCGTGTTTTTTTTTTCACTTAGGTTAACATATAACATCTGTAAACCCTTAAAGTCTAAATATCTTTCTTTTTCTTGTGCTAACAGTAAAGGAGTGGCCTTGGACATGCATCCCAGAGAAGTTTCATTTTTCCTGCTGATAACAGAGATATCACTCAGCCTATGGTCCTAAGTTCGGGAAGAAAGAATCCTAGAGTGACTCCACCATAGTTTCAAGACATATAATTTTAAAATTTTTTGTTTCATCATATCTGGTGTGATAAATTGTCTGAATTATAGAATCATAGAACTGTTTCAGTTGGAGAAAAACCTCTAAAAGTCTAGCTATCGACCCAGCCCTACTCCAACGACTAATCCATGTCCTGAAGTACCATGTCTACATATTTCTTGAACACCTCTAGGGATGGTGACTTCACCACTCCCTGGACATCTTATTCTAGTGCCTGACTGTTCTTTCAGTAAAGAAATAATCTAAACTTCTCCTGGCACAATTTCAGGCCATTTCCTCCCATCCTACCACCTGATACTAGAGAGAAGAGAGTGACCCTAACTCACTACAGGCACCTTTCAGGCAGTTGTAAAGAGCAATGACATCTCCCCTCAGTCTCCGTTTCTCTAGACTAGCCAATCCCAGTTCACTCAGCCACTTCTTGTAAAACTTGTTCTCTAGACCTTTCATGAGCTTTGTTGAACTTTTATGGACACACTTCAGCACCCCAGTGTCTGTATTGTAGTGCAGGGCCACTGTGCAATGACTTTCCTGCTGATGATAATCACATAATTCCTGGTAGAGAACAGGATGGTCTTCCAAACAATGGCACTAAGTGCCTCATCCAATCTCGTTTTAAACACTTCCAGTGATGATGACTCCACCACCTCCACGGGCAGCCCATTCCAATGGCCAATCACTCTTTCTGGGAAGAACTTCCTCCTGACGTCCAGCCTAAACCTCCCCTGGTGCAGCCTGAGACTGTCCTCTTGTTCTGGTGCTGGTTGCCTGGGAGAAGAGACCAACCTCCGCCTGTCTAAAACCTCCCTTCAGGTAGTTGTAGAGAGCAAGAAGGTCACCCCTGAGCCTCGTCTTCTCCAGGTTAAGCAACTCCAGCTCCCTCAGCCTCTCCTCATAGGGCTTGTGTTCCAAACCTCTCACCAACTTCGTTGCCCTTCTCTGGACATGGTCTAGCAAGTCAACATCCTTCCTAAACTGAGGGGCCCAGAACTGGACACAGGACTCAAGGTGTGGCCTAACCAGTGCAGTGTAGAGGGGCAGAATGACCTCCCTGCTCCTGCTGGCCACACTGTTCCTGTTGCAGGCCAGGATGCCATTGTCCTTCTTGGCTGCCTGGGCACACTGCAGGCTCATGTTCAGTCTCCCATCAACCAGTACCCCCAGGTCCCTCTCTGCCTGGCCACTCTCCAGCCACTCTGACCCCAGCCTGTAGCACTGCATGGGGTTGCTGCGGCCACTGTGCAGAACCCAGCACTTGGATGTGTTCAATCTCATGCTGTTGGATTCCACCCATCTGTCCAGCCTGTTGAGGTCCCTCTGCAAAGCCTCTCTACCCTCCAGCAGATCAACTCCTGCCCCCAGCTTGGTGTCATCCGCAAATTTACTGATGATGGACTCGATCCCGTCATCCAGATCATCAATAAAGATGTTAAAGAGCATGGGGCCCAGCACTGATCACCTTCTTCAACATCAGAACACCGTACTGCCTTGTGTTCAGTCAGCTGTCAGCCAGTATCTCCAGGTCCTTTTCTGTCATGCAGCTTTCCAGCCACTCTCCCCCAAGCCTGTAGTGTTACATGGTAGTACAGTGTCTCAAGTATAGGACCTGGCTCTTGCCTTAGTTAAACGTGGTCCCATTGATCCAGTCTGTCCAATCCCTTTGCAGAGCCTTCCTACCCTCAAGCAGAACAACACTCCCACCCAAATTAGTTTCATCTGCAAACTTGCTGAGGGTACACTCAATTCCCTCACCCAAATAATTGAAAAAGATATTAAAGAGCATTGGTCCCCATACTGAGTCCTGGGGAACAACACTAGTGATTGGCCACCAACCTAGTATTTGAGGAAATACTGTATCTTTAAATGCATCTTTCTACCCAAGTAGTAGCTGTAAGAAGTCTGTTGCTCACATGCATATCTTTATTCCAGGCACCCTCCATAAGTAGTGCACCTACAGCAATATGCTGCCTACCTGTGAACTATAGTGATTCCTGTTCAACAGGCATGAACTCCCTGAACTTTTACTCTGAGAACTATTAGAAAATGAAGAGCAGAGATAAGAATGAAGAATAATAAGAAGAGTGACCAGCACGATTTTGAAATATTTTATTACACACTTTTGCCTGAACAGTATGTGCACAGAAAGACAGTGGCTCTACACACACTATACTTGTTCCTTAATCTGACATACAGCATGTGTGTATCTTAATATTCAATGCTGTGCAGATAATGTTTCACTATTCTGACTCTAAAGGTTGCTAGAGAATTGCTAGGTTGCTTTAGGTTTCTTTTAGGACTGTCATTACTAATTCTATTTATTTTTCTTCTCAAGAAACAACATTCCCTTTCTTCTTGATATTTTTTATTTTTTCTTGTGATAACTCTAGAGTTTTCCCTGCCTTCATGGTATGGTAGCAGCTAAAAATTCATGCGACAAAGCATAGTGCAATATAGTTCTAAAAAGTACATGTAGCTGCTGAGGCTGTTAAAATTGAGAGATGTTACCTCTTTTAAAGTATAAATTAGGCAATTTGAACTACTTTGTAAAATCTTAGTGCTAGAAGTAAATACCTGAGAGTATCAAATATCCCAAATCTTCAACTCTGCTTTGCAAATGGTATGTTTATCTTATTTTTTCACACTTGCAGCATTATCTTTAAAGCATTCTAAACCAGATAGACATGGCCTCAACCACCTCCCTGGATAACCCATTCCAGGGCTTCACCACTCTCATGGGGAAGAACTTCTTCCTCACATCTAGCCTGAATCTCCCTATTTCCAGCTTCATTCCATTCCCCCTAGTCCTATCACTACCTGAGATCCTGAGAAGTCCCTCCCCAGCCTTCCTGTAGGCCCCCTTCAGATACTGGAAGGCCACAATGAGGTCACCTCGGAGCCTTCTCTTCTCCAGACTGAACAGCCCCAACTCCTTCAGTCTGTCCTCATAGGAGAGGTGCTCCAGCCCTCTGATCATCCTCGTGGCCCTTCTCTGCACACACTCCAGCACGTCCACATCCCTCCTGTAATAGGAGCTCCAGAACTGGACGCAGTACTCCAGGTGGGGTCTCACCAGAGCTGAGTAGAGGGGAAGAAGCACCTCCCTTGACCAGCTGGTCACACTTCTCCTGATGCAGCCCAGGATCTGATTGGCTTTCCGGGCTGCAAGCGCACATTGAGAGCTCCTGTTGAGCTTCTCGTCCACCAGCACCCCCAGGTCTCTCTCCTCAGGGCTGCTCTCCAGCCAGTCACTGCCCAGCCTGGATTTGTGCCTGGGATTGCCTCGACCCAGATGCAGGACCCTGCACTTGGTCTTGTTGAAGTTCATGAGGTTGGCTTGTACCTACCTCTCCAGCCTGTCCAGGTCCCTCTGGATGGCATCCCTTCCCTCCAGGGTGTCCACTGCACCACACAGCTTGGTGTCATCAGCAAACTTGCTGAGGGTGCACTCGATGCCACTGTCCATGTCACCCACAAAGATGTTGAACAAGACAGGTCCCAGGACTGATCCCTGAGGGACTCCGCTTGTCACTGGCCTCCATTGGGACATGGACCCGTTGACAGCCACTCCTTGAGTGTGGCCATCAAGCCAGTTCTTTATCCATCTAGTGGTCCATCCATCAAACCCATGTGTCACCAGCTTGGAGACCATGAGGTGGTGCGGGACAGTGTCGAAGGCTTTGCTCAAGTCCAGGTAAACGACATCAGTTGCTCGCCCCTCATCTATTAATGCTGTCACCTGATCATAGAAGGCCACCAGGTTTGTCAGGCAGGATTTTCCCTTGGCAAAGCCATGCTGACTGTTCCCAATCACCTCTTCACTGTTCTTCTGAGTCATTAGTGCCTCCAGGAGGATCTGCTCCATGATCTTTCCGGGCACAGAGGTGAGACTGACTGGCCTGTAGTTCCCCGGTTCCTCCTTCTTGCCCTTTTTGAAAATGGGAACAATGTTTCCCCTTTTCCAGTCTGTGGGGACTTCCCCAGTCTGCCATGACTTCTGGAATATAATAGAGAGGGGCTTGGCAACCTCATCTGCCAGTTCTCTCAGCACCCGTGGGTGTATCCCGTCGGGTCCCATGGACTTGAACACTTTCAGGTTCTTCAGGTGATCACGAACCTGATCTTCACTTACGATGGGCAGTTCTTCCTCCCCGTCCCTGGCATCGTCTGCCATGACACCAGGAGTGTGGCTGGAGGCCCTTGCAGTGAAGACTGAGGTAAAGAAGTGATTGAGTACCTCAGCCTTTTCCACATCACTTGTGACTAATTCACCACTTTCCTTTCTGAGGGGGTCCACACCTTCCCTAGTCTTCTTCTTGCCATTAACATACCTATAGAAATTCTTAGTGTTCCCTTTAACCTCCCTGGCTAGATTCAGTTGAAACTCTGCTTTGGCTTTCCTAACCAGGCCTCTTGCTGCTCGGGCAGCTTCCTTATATACCCCCTGTTCTATCTGTCCTTCCCTCCACTTCCTGTAGAGTTTTTTTAAGTAATAGTGTGTTCAGCAGCTCCTTGTTCATCCAGACAGGCCTCCTAGCATTCCTTCCTGCTTTTCTCCTTGTAGGTATACATAGCTGCTGGACACAGAGGAGGTGGTCCTTGAATACTGACCAGCTGTCCTGGGTCCCTCTTCCCTCCAGGGCTTCATCCCACGACACTTTGGCTAGCAGATCCCTGCAGCGATTGAAGTCTGCACGCCTGAAGTCTAGGGTCGTAAGCTTAGAATATGTCCACCTGATTGCCCTGAGGATATTACATTCAACTGCTTCATGGTCACTGCAGCCAAGGCCGTCTCTGAGCCTCACATTCATTACCAGCCCTTCCCTGTTGGTGAGAACAAGGTCCAGCGTAGCACCTTTTCTTGTTGGTTCCTCTACCATTTGGAGGAGGAAGTTGTCTTCTATGCAGTCCAGGAACATCCTGGATTGCTGATGCCTTGCTGTGTTGTCCCTCCAGCAGATGTCAGGGTGGTTGAAATCCCCCATGAGGACCAGGGCTTGTGACCTGGAAGCCGCTTCTATTTGCCTGTGCAGAGCCTCATCTGCTTGGTTCTGCTGGTCAGGTGGTCTGTAGGAGACCCCCACAGGAATATCTCCTTCCCCTGTCTTGCCTTTAATTCTAACCCATAAACTCTCAACTGACTCATCATGCCTCCCCAGGTGGAGTTCTGCTGATTCCAGCTGGTTGTTGAGGGCAACACCTCCTCTCCTTCCCTGCCTATCCTTCCTAAAGAGCTTATACCCATCTATCCCTATGTTCCAGTCATGGGAATCATCCCACCAAGTTTCGGTGATGCCCACTATGTCATGGTGTCCCAGCATCACGGTGGCCCTTAACTCATCTTGTTTGTTGCTCAAGCTGCGTGCATTTGCATAGAAGCACTTCAGCTGGGCTGGCCCTGTCATCCTCTTGTGCCAACTCCCCTTGGTTTCCACAGGGTGTCCTGGTGTGTCATTTGTGGCTTGCCTCAGGGCAGCAAGCTGAGAGCCTCTACAGGCTCTCCATCCCTCCACCTCAGGTGAGCTGCCCCTCTGTTTGTCACAGGCCAGCAGGAGACCACCAACCCCTCCCCCCTTCAAATCTAGTTTAAAGCCCTGTCTATGAGCCCTGCCAATTCCTGCCCCAGGATCCTTTTCCCCCTCTGGGACAAGTGTGTCACATAAGTTGTTTTTAGCTCTGCTGCCTTGAAAACCAAACCATGATTGTAGAACCCAAATCCCTGTCGATGGCACCAGCCCCTGAGCCATGAATTGACCTGTTGGCTCTTCCACAATGTTCCCTCATCCATCACTGACGTTAGAGGAATAGCAGAGAACACTACTTGAGATCCTGACCCCTTCAGCAGGTGCCCTAACGTTCTGAAATCTCTTTTAATTGACCGTGAGCCTTGCATTGCTGCATCGTCACTACCCACAGTGGGTAGTAGTCTGAAGGGCTCACAAGTTTGGGAATTTTGCCTACTATGTCCTTTACTTGAGCACCAGGGAGGCAGCAGATCTCCCTATGAAATGGGTCTGGTCTGCATATTGGGCCCTCTACCCCCTTCAGTAGGGAGTCTCCTACAACGATGACCCTACGAGGTTTCCTTTCTGGACTAGTTTTGATAGCTGGCCTGAGGGAGCCTGTCATTGGTGCAGCTTCTGTCTTCCTTGAGTCCTCATCCTCACCTATGACCTGCTCCTCCTGCAGAGCCTCATACCTATTCCAAACCTGCACTGTAGGCAGTGTGCTGCTCAAAGTAGCACGCTTGCTCCATCTGCCCTTCTTCCGTCGGGCAGAGACCTGCTCCCATTGGCCCTGCTCATGTGGGTTACTGCAGGGAGGCTGAGAGGCTTGCTGATGGGAAGGTATCAAACTCCCTTCTCCACTAAAAGTTACCCCCTGTTCTGGTTTGGTAGAAGTTAGATTTTGGGAATAGTCAGTGTTCCTTTCGCTGTCTCTTATAGCTCTAAGCCTTTCTACCTCTTCTTTTATTTCAGCCACCATGCTCATCAGATCGCTGATCTGCTCACAACTCACACAGGAGTTGTTCCTTCCATCCTCCATATCGAGTGCCAGGTCCCAGCACTCACTGCAGCCACCTGCCTGAACACCTGCATGCTTGTGAGTGGCCTCTGTTTGGGTGCCAACTGTTCTTCTACTAGCCTTACTTCTAGTAGTAACCATGTTGCAGTAACCACCCTCTGAATCACCCTCTGAATCACCCTCTGAATCACCCTCTTAATCACCCTCTTAATCACCCTCGCCACCCAGCTTTTTTTTTTTTTTTTTTTTTTCTTTCTTTCTAGTCAGTAAAGAGGCCTCAGAGCCGAGCTCCTCGCTGCTGCCTGATCTCTTAGCCACGCGCTGGGGTTTTGATATTTAGGGGTATTTAAGATTAAATACCCCTAAATAAATAATTCCTGTGCTTATTTTATATGTAAATATTCTTACTATTAGTCTGCCAGCTGGATGTGACACCATTCACCACCACTCTCTGGGCATAGCCCTCCAGCCAGTTCCTAACCCAGCACAGAATGCTGCTGTCCAAGCCACAGGCTGTCAGCGTGGCCAGGAGTTTGCTGCAAAGAACAGTATCATAGGCCTTGCTGAAGTCCAGGTAGACTACATCCACAGCCTTCCCCACATCCACCAGGCAGGTTACCTGAACACAGAAGGAGATCAGGTTGGTGAGGCAGGACCTGCCCTTCCTAAATCAAATTATAGTAGTATCGGTCAGGGTTGGAAGAGACCACAAGGATCATCTAGTTCCAATCCCCCCTGCCATGGGCAGGGACACTCACATTAGACCAGGCTGGCCAGGGCCTTATCCAGCCTGGTCTTAAACACCTTCAGCGATGGGGCCTCAACAACCTCCCTGGACAACCTATTCCAGGGCTTCACCAATCTTGCGGAGAAGAACTTCTTCCTCACATCCAGTCTGAATCTCCCCACCTCCAGCTTCATTCCATTCTCCCTAGTCCGATCACTACCTGATACCCTGAGAAGTCCCTCCCCAGCCTTCTTGTAGGTGCCCTTCAGATACTGGAAGGTCACAAACAGGTCACCACAGAGCCTTCTTTTCTCCAGACTGAACAGCCCCAACTCTTTCAGTCTGTACTCGCAGGAGAGGTGCTCCAGCCCTCTGATCATACTCGTGGCCCTTCTCTGGACACATTCCAGCACATCCCTATCCCTCCTGTAATGGAGGCTCCAGAACTGGACACAGTACTCCAGTTGGGGTCTCACCAGAGCTGCGTAGAGGGGGAGAATCACCTCCCTTGACCTGCTGGCCACACTTCTCTTGATGCAGCCCAGGATCTGATTGGCTTTCTGGGTTGCGGGTGCACATTGAGAGCTCCTGTTGAGCTTCTCGTCCACCAGCACCCCCAAGTCTCTCTCCTCAGGGCTGCTTTCCAGCCAGTCACTGCCCAAATCCATGTTGGCTGGGCCTGATCCCTTGGCCATCCTTTAGATGCACAGTGATTGCCCCCAAGATGATCTGCTCCATAATTTTCCCTAGCACTGAGGTCAGGCTGACAGGCCTGTAGTTTCCAGGTTCCTCCATCCAACCCTTCTTGTGGATGGGGATCATATTGGCCAGTTTCCAGTCATCTGGGACCTCTCCAGTGAGCCAGGACTGGTGGAAAATGATGGAGAGAGGCTTGCCCAGCTCATCTGCCATCTGCTCTTTCAGCACCCTAGGATGGATCCCATCTGGTCCCATGGACCTGTGAGGATCCAAGTGGCTCAGCAAGTCCTGACCTAATTCCTCATGGATTTCAGGGATACTACACTGCTCCCTGACCCCGTCAACCAGATCAGGAGGTCAGTTATCCTGAAATCCTCCTGCCTTATTGTTGTAAAAGAAGGTATTTAGAACCTCGGCCTTTTCCTCATCTTTAGTTACAATGATCCCCTCCAGGTCCAATAAGGAGTGGAGGTTCTTTTTGTCCCTCTTTTTAACATTAATACATTTATAAAAAAAGCTTTTTATTGCCTTTCACAGAAGTGGCCAGCCTAAGTTCTAACTGGGCTTTTGGCTCTCTAATTCTTCTCTGACATGATCTAAGAACATCCTTAAACATATCTCGAGTTGCCTCCCCCTTTTCCAAAGGTGATACACCCTCTTTTTTCCCCTTAATTCCTTCAAGAGCTGCTTGCTCATCCAGGCTGGATGCATTGCCCACCAACTCATCTTTTGGCATGTGGGAACTGCCAGTTCCTGTGCCTTCAAGAGCTCCTGTTTGAAGTAGGTCCAACCATCCTGGACCCCTTAATACTTAAGGGCTGCTGCCCAGGGTACTTTCTGAATAAGTTGCTTAAACAAGTTGAAGTTTGCCCTCCAGAAGTCCAAAGTGAGGGTTCTGTTACTGGTAGTTTAGTTGGATTTTGTTTTGTTTTCTTTTTTAACATTTCTTGAGCATTCATGTGCATATCCTAATTCACAACTCAATTTTAATTAAAAGTTTTTTTCACTCACAAGGTTGGTGACTTTTTAAAATGCCATTTTCATCACTATTCAGAATTTCCCCAGCTCTCCTGAGTCTACCTTTAGTTTTTACACTGATCTTCAGTTCATACAAATCTTTTGTCTTGCGTATAAGAGCTGTTCATTTATTCATAAGGTGCCATCAGTAGAGATGGAGGAAAAAAAGGACAACCTGAAAGTCATTCTGAAACAGCAGCAACAGATAACAAGTTGGGACAGCCCATTATTTTATTACCTAGAGCCATATGTCAAGGAGTAACAAAGGAATCACAACAATGTACTGGAGTGCCGTTGTATATAGAGCCTGAGAAAGATCTGCTGAATAGTAAATCTTGAATAATAAGAATTAGTCCTCTGAGCACTTAATAAAAAAAAAAAAAAAAAAAAAAAAAACACCAAACCATAAAGCAAAATCCCTACAAATTAGGAAGATTTTATAATTTTGCATTTGTATGTATTCTGTTAGGCTAACTGCAGTCAAGTGCTGTTTAATCTTTTCCCTGAAGGATACTTTGAGAGCTTACCAAGTAAGGATTATGCTACATTAGGAGGGAAAAATTTGTTAGTGTATGGAAGGGTTATGAGCAGGCAGGTGAAAGAAACTGCTGAATCAAACTACAATAAACAATGTTAGCATTAGCATGCATGCATGTTGTAAATAAGGAGATCAGACAGTAATCAACAATAATACCGGAAAATGAAGCCTAGGCTCCTTAGTTGTACAGAAGTAGAAATGTGTAAAATGGAATTGTAATATTCTTCATGGCCTACTAAAGTTGCCAGTAAATAATAAATCTATGATATCTTTTCTGCACCCACACTAAGGCGTGTGCATACACACCATCATATCTACTGCTGTAACCTGGTTGTGTTGATTGAAACAATTCCTTCTAGGGCAGTTTCCTTGCTACACTGTGGCTGCTTGGCACTTTTAGCCATTAGTATATCTCTGTCTCACAGAGCCTATTCTTTTCTTCAGTAGGAAGTCTTTAGCATAGGTGCTCAAGCAGGGTCTGACAGCATCTTAAGAGTTTATAGGGAGTTTGTTTTTTTCCCTTGTCAGAGTAACCCTTCTATGGGAGGATTTAATGACCTTGAGACTCCCTGTCCCTGCCTCAGACCTGGTACTCGGTGCTTGAGGCATCTGCAATTTTTGGAAATCCAGCAGCTAGCTCATGGAGTTTGTAAAATAAAAGGAGTTTCTATGAGCAAGCTTATTGCATTAACAACACTTGATTCCAGGTAGTTTCAGTACACTAGCAATTCAAGCTGAAAGAATAACAGTGGCTGAGCAGAACAAACTTCCAACTGATTGCTTGTGTGTGGTCCCTTTAGTTCCCTGATGTGGTGTGCTTATAGTTTTGCAATTGGACAAAATAGATTGGAACAAGTGCTGCCATACAGAACTGCCAGCTGTTCCACTGTTAATAAAGACACTATTTAGCTATTAATACATCCCATTCTTCTCTGTTGTGCTTATTCAAACAAACTATCTTTGTTTGTAGAGAGGGTGTGACTGCACCTGGTCTGGATTCAGGAATCCACATCCTGTGAGAGACCCCTTGATACTCTTCAACAACAATGCTAGCTTCCAGAGAGAGCTCCATACAATGATGAGACAGAATGGGATTGCTTTTCCAACAGATTTAGCAGACAACGTTCTAAAAATATTCAGGCTTTGGAGTTAGCTTCCTGCAGCTTGTGCTTAAGCTTTTATTCATCAAACCAGCTAGTTTACTTGTAGCATGAAATTCTTGAATGGCAATGAATTTTTAATTTTACTACTTCACAGAAACAAAGAAAGCCATGGGAACTTGACTGAATTGCTTAGGTTGTCCTTTGTATTTACTTTTACTAGTCATAAGTCTTGATTCTTTGTGTGTTGAAGGAATGGAAGAAAAAGCCCAAATCTTATTCTGGATAATACTGTTGCAGACAGCTGACTTTCATTAAAAAGCATTAATTTTAGAACGTTTCTCATCTATATGGACTTCCTAGATACTGTTTGCTGTTTCTTTGTTTTGTTTTTGTATTTGGTTTGGGTTGGGTTGGTGTTTTGGTTTTTTTTTGTGTGGTTGGTTGGTTGGTTGGTTTTTGTGCTTTTTGTAAAAGAAAACTGGTGCTAAACCTGGCTTTAAACTAAAATTCATACTACATTGGTCCTAAGAAAGTAATTTAATAAATTTGTATTGACCAGTGTCTGGTGTTCTTTTTTTTTTTTTAAGCAAATCTAGAAGCTAGAAGAAGATGGAGGTGCCTAGTGATGACCCAAATCCTTGATTTGGCTCCACTTATGAATTCCCTTCTTCCTCTGTCATCAGTTCAAATGTGGGAAATGCTCACCATTGCTATCAGTGGTGGTTTTCCTAGGAAAGCACATTTCTCTGGTTTCCTTCCACACTGATTTAAGCCAGTGATAAATATTCTGAAAATCTCTTGCTCTCCTCTAGATGGTAAACTTGGAATAGAGTTTACCTTAATATAACCCCGTTTCGAAAGCTATTTTGCAGCATATAAAAGAAAATGGTTCTGTTCATTTTAATTAACGAGTAATTACGTGTAATATGAAAACTGCAGACTAAATATCAATCCAGACTTTGGGTCAATGGCTGGCTGTGATATAGGTGTGAAATAAGTACTTTTTGCCCTTATGTTATGTCTTCAATATGAAGTGAGGGTGGTAAAAATCACTGCACAAAGTCCATGCTGATTACTGTAGAGGACACTGATTAATGATTTATTTAAATATTATGGGTTCATTAAACAATATACCAGTACAAGGATACTGTTCATTGACTGTACTTTTTCTTTAAGGCGAGGGCAAATTTTCAAATACAAATTTGAAAAGTAGTGAGAATTTAACTGCAGTTCTTAGCTACTAATTTTCAGCAAGAAGCCACAAACTTGGAGACCTATGGCTTTGGCAAGAACTTGATTTCTTCTCTAGAATTATCCACTGACTAACAAACCAAGGTGTTAAGACGAACACTAGTAAGAAGCTATTTCTTTGACTTGCTCCCTGTCCTGGTTTAATTTCCTACTACAAATTATGGAGCTTCCATGTTTGCAAGATGATTAATGAAGGCTTGGGAAGGACAAACAGTTCTTCCTAATGTGCTCAGTGCCCATGATGTGGTCTGCAACTGCAGCTCCTAATTATATCACACACTTTCTAAATAATCTTGAGAAAAATATCATGTCTGGAGGACTGTTTCCTGTATCTGTCTAAAACCAATACAAATTTGAGATGACAGACCTAATTATTACTTTTAAGAGCAGCTTTTCCAGTCAGATACTGTCTCTTATTTTTGACCTGTGTAATGGACAGCGGTTTACATTGGGGTTCGTTATTGTTAGTACAAATAAACAGGTGGTAAAAATAGATAATTAAAAGTTCTTAACACAAATGCTTTATTTTGTGGGCTGCACAAAAAAAAAAAAAAAAAAAAAAAAAAAAAAAAGGAGAGAAGTAAGAGGGAAGGTAAGCTAAAAGAGATAAATATAAATGTAAATGCAAATATGTAGCATGTGCTTACTTTTTCTGTTGAGGAGAGAGCACTTGAATTTTTTCATCCAGTGGAATTCATCCAGACATTCCACTACTTACAAATACAAAGCATCATCTCACTTGTTGAGTGTTGAATTATTGATGTGCTTTTTTGTTAAACTAGGTCAGCAAAATATTTAAACAAAAGCATTTTGTAATAGGAATAAACAGAGAACAAATTGAAAGGAATATGTGCTGACGGCTTGTGAAGGTTACATTAAACACATTTAATCTTAGCTGCAGATTGCACTTACATGCGTCTTACAGTGTAACTCTGGACTCTGTTCTGCTCTTGTTAATCAGTTTTACTCTGATGTAAATGGCTTGGTTTCTTGGAGTTACTCCTAATCCATAGCAATATAAATAAGAAGAGATCAAGCCATGAATGCTTTTCCTTTATCTGTAACTTGTCAAAAGATAAGAGCATTAGAATATTATCATCTTTAAAGGACTGAAGCAAATATCTGTTACTATCTTGGGAGAAGACAAGATTTTACTTTTCCTGAAGGCATTTGTTTGCAACATTGACACATAATAAACCCTACAGTGAACAATAAAACAACATTTACAAAATGTGACTTACTGAATGTTTTGGGCTTTTCTTTTTTTTTTTTAATATGTACTTTGCACTTAGATTGTGGAAAAACCACATGTCATAAAACATGTGGGATTAATCTTTTAACAGGTTGTAAAATCCTTGATTACCTTGAAAGTGAGTAAGAATGGGCCTCATCTCAAGAGCTATTCTCTCAATACTTGCTTGACTACAACATTTTCAGAGGACCCTAGTGGATCTCACTGTCTGCACTTATCTACATTGCACAGCACCAAGCTTTGGTGTTTTTCTCTTCACACTGCATTGTTTAGTGCTAAATGACTGACTTCAGAATAACAAATAGAACTGTGGGTAAAATACAATTTCATTTGAGATTAACTGAACCTTTTCACTTGATGCAGGATGGTCTTTTGTGGGATGTGAAAAAAGAATAATGCAAAGATATCCCTTGGGGTTTTAGTGACATTTTCAACATTTTAATGGCAGAACCCCTACATTAACTACAAGAACTTCAAACCATATATTGATATGGGAGGTGAGATAGAGAAAGCATATAAATATCTGTAATCCCAGCCTGCATTCCTATTTAATCACATCCTCTGTTTCTCCTGACCTCAATTCAGGAATGCATCCATGCTCTTGCACCTGCTCCTTCAGTTATATCTGAAGCTGGCTGAACATCATGAGCAATTTGTCAGATCTGCTGACGACACGTTTTTACAGATGACTTCAGTGACTCTGAAGAGAGCAACTTCTGAAAGTGACCCAAGGATTTACAAATTTAATTCTGTACCTCATAACTCTTGTCTCTAAGTGTTCATGTCATATTTAGAAACAGGATCCCTATTTTTATTCCATATTACTTTACCTCATTTCTTACTTTGTATTAACACTTGACTGTATATCTTAGTTTTGATTCAGTTGTTTGTTTTTCATAATTTATTGAAAATCCATGCCTTTAACACCTACAAAATTAGAGGGGGCATTGTGAACTGTTCATGTATGGTATGCCTTTGGAAATCTTACGTGCTGCATGTATGCTTAATCACATTTCTCTGACAAGGCTTTTCAAATCCTTTGAAATGAAAATGAATTCAAACAGTATTTTCTAGGGTTTGTGTTTCCTCGGTAAAGGATTGGGAGAATTTGACAGAAGAGAAAAGCAGTTAAAACATACTTTAAAAAAAAATTTTTTTTTTTTCTTTTCCTGTACTCTTTTCATGCCTTCCTATTGGATGCTTTTCTGGAATCTAAAGTACCTGGGCTCCTTACAGGCCAAGAGAGAGTGAGATATAAGCCTGAGGTATTGCCTGTCTAGAAGCCTTTACTTTCAATTTTTCTTTGTCACATTTCCAGTGAGGCAGGCACTTTCAGCATCTGTACACTTGTTGTTAGATAAACATGAACTTCACAGCTAAATGTTTTTCCCTTGTTCCTTATTCTCATGCACAAAAATAGTAGTAACAGCAATAATTATGATAGCAATAATAACAATATTCTTTTTTTTTAAAATGTAGTACAAAAGTGACCAAAACATAACCAGAATGTTTTAGACCCAATTTTGATTTCACAAATGTCTGTTATTTCAGTTCTACTCTATGTATAATTTGAGCTTTACCTATTT
The DNA here is from genome assembly GCA_033816785.1 of Picus viridis. Classification (NCBI taxonomy): domain Eukaryota; kingdom Metazoa; phylum Chordata; class Aves; order Piciformes; family Picidae; genus Picus; species Picus viridis. The sequence goes on from CM066606.1 coordinate 16,769,377, forward strand.
TTTCCCATTCTACCGATAAACAGGAACATTCCCCTCTTTCTTAGAATCAACAGAATCCTGCGGGATTCTATGCCCTCTCAGAATTTCAATCCCGTCTCCCAGACCTTCAATTAATGCTGAAGACAAAATACAAACAAGGCTGAATAGTGTGTATATATATATATACTTTGAGACTTTTGACCATTTGCAGTTTTCTACTTCTCTGTGTTTTCTACCTCTTCAATGGTAATGTCTCCTTCTCCTTTTGATTTTGATGCTTCCCATCCTTTTTATTACATTTTTCTGGCATTGTTGGTAGCTCATTTTTTTACAAGTTCATCCCGCTTTTGTTTAATGCCATTAGCCCCAAGAGAACAGAATACAGCTTCAAACTCAAGTTAGCTTCCTTCCTTCCTTCTTCCTTCCTTCCTTCCTTCCTTCCTTCCTTCCTTCCTTCCTTCCTTCCTTCCTTCCTTCCTTCCTTCCTTCCTTCCTTCCCTTCCTTCCTTCCTTCCTTCCTTCCTTCCTTCCTTCCTTTCCTTCCTTCCTTCCTTCCTTCCTTCCTTCCTTCCTTCCTTCCTTCCTTCCTTCCTTCCTTCCTTCCTTATCATTCCTTACTTATGAATTCCAACTTCACTCCTTCCTATATACATATGCAATGCAAGATGGATTTTATCTATATGTTTTCTATGCATCTGTGTAAAACAATTGCATTATTCTTTTTTTAACTACTGCTGTTTTGGTATCTATATCACTCAGAAATGTAGAAAAGAAAGGCATATACTCTCATCAGGCTTCATCAGTTTTATATAGCTGCTGCAACACTCTTTAGAATGGACTGTACTCAAAGAAATATACTGATGAACAATTAAAGTTCTTCAATGTGATCAACATTTGCATGCTTCTGTCAAACCAAGGAGTTTCTTTACCTTGTCAAGGAGTTTCTTTACCTTGTTCTATGCTGGCATCAAATTGCTTCCATTTGTAACTTAGTTAAATGAGGCAAAAGCTTTCAAACATGTTTGACAAGACACATTCTTTAGCAAAATCATTAAGATAAGGCATGCCTGCTGAGGTAGAAGTTATTCAGGTTATGCACAAAATCTCTTGTATATGTATATCACGATTTTTCTCTTCTCTGCTGTCCCTGTCTTTCCTTCCCTTGTTTCTTTCCTTTTCCTCTTGTAGGGAGAGGGAGGGGGGGTGCATGGGGAAGTGGAGGGAGATGTTCTTTCAACTAAATACAATGCTATGCAACAAATCAACACACTGCCACGAGTAATGTATGCCTCTGTCAGTGTGCAATGCATTTCCACTCATGGGGTTATAAAATACTGAAAATGGAAATATAGCCTTAGGAAAAGTTTTTCATTCTTAGATCAAAAGTAATCTCAGAGACAGAGGATATTAAAAAGACAACATGCTATTTCTTCCTTTAGAAAAAGACAAGCAAAGGCAGAAGGCATCAAGACATTGGGCAACTTATCTACCAGAAGTAGGCAGGTTAAAAAGCAGAACATAATGCTCAAAGGCAGAAAGAGCAATGCTGCTGCTATTACCTTACTGATTTCTTTGTGTTGTGATACAGGCCTGCAGCATTTGTTATAGCTGTGTTTAGAGCTGTTAAAAAAGGGAAAAGGAAAAATTAATAGCAGAAAAGAAAAGAACCTTTTTTGCCTCCCTTAATATACAAAGAGGTGGAAAAGTGGACCACAAATATGGGGGAAAGAGTGCTTTTCTTCCTTTTATTCTAGGCCTAAGTAATATGAAATTATGTAACCTGAATTAATGGTTCTTCAAATCTGCTTTGTGGGAAAGGGATCATAGCTCCTTGTTAAGCATTCATGTTAAAAGATATGTTAATTGCCAAGATGCGCAGAAAACTGTTGGCTAATTATTACCTTTCTAGTTTTTGTCTTGCTAAATAGAGCTGGTTTTCTAGACTGTAAAGTATTTTTAAGGTATATTTTTCTTTCATTTGTACCATTAAAGTGTTAGTATTCAAACAGCCACTTTAAGAGCAACAAGTAAAAAGCTTGTATTCCAGGGATTTACTGGGAAGATTACCTGTCTTACCCCAACTCTTACCAGTGAAATATTTTTACTGAATGTAAACGAAAACAAATAATCAATGTTTGTTAAAGCAAAGAAACCAGCAGGTGTACAACAGGATGTGAGGTACAGCTAATGGGACAAATACTATCTCAGAAATACAATTAATTTTAGTATGTGTTGTCTTTTCCAATGACTATGTTTGTAAGTTTGATTTTTCTCATGTTAACACTCCATAAACATTGAAACCAACATCTCTTAAATGGAAATTTGAAAGACACTTCCTCCAGTTATGCTAATGAAAGAGGTCCTATGAAACTGAGTACTGGTGAAAATGACTGACCTACTAGTTGAATGTGAGCATGCAAGGAGTGGGAGCAAGTCAATCTAACAAAATGTGGCATAGTGTAGAGGCTCAAGCCTGTTTAAGACATCAGCCCCTCTTAAATGTCTGCCAAGAATCTGGATACAGAACATAAGTTACATATTACTGAATTCATAACAGACTGATCTCATTTTGTCACACACACCAAGACCCTATAGCTTTCTGTTGGTCCTGAATGGTTCCTGAAACTTGTGGCAGTTCAGAACTCAGACACTGAACAAGGCTGCCTGATCCTGCTTTTAGGTGACACAAGACTTGGACTTTTGTGACATTTCCTGACATCTCAGCAGCTCCCTGAGATATAATTTCAGGTTCACCCATGATAACTGTGATAGCAGTTGACCACAGTAAGAGGTATGAAGGCCTGATGCAGCTTAGTAATATGACATGAAGTAGGCTACTTTCAAAATTTTAAACAAACAAACACTACTGTGCATGATACCCATACACAATTATAATAATTTCATTCAGGAATTGGTAGTATTCCCCATGTTGCTAGCATTGTGAATTTGTGGTGTTGTAGATAGAAGTCACACAGCCTGGGGCCTTGTACCTTCACCTATTGTTTTCCCTGTGTTATGATAAATTTCCAGCAACACTTGATTAAAACTGCCAGTTTGTTGAGTATAAAGAAAATCTCTCAACACTACCAGGACTAATTACATTGTCCTTGCCAAAGGGGTAGTTGAATAATTGCATGCGATTATTGCACAGCTATGGTGCTTTTCATGTCAGTGGCAGTGCAATGAAGATTGATTCTCTTTAATTAATCATTCAAAAATAACCCCTCATATCATTCCTCAAATAGGAGCAAACATATTCTTACATCTTTCTTCAAAAAGGCTCCTGGATGCAGTTGGTTCCCTGATGAGATAACATTGCAGTGCATGTGTGCATGTCCTAGATAGGAGGGCCTGCTTTGTAATTATTTGGTGATCCTACTCTCATTATTTCTTCTTGTTCTTGAATGTGCTTTATAATTTTGATAGGCCCAAGCACAAGAACAGAAAAAAAACCCAACATTTACTAATTGAACTTCAGACAGTTTATGAGAGTTTTATCAACACTGAGTTTGTGTATATTTATCTTCTATTTCCCAGTCCTTTTGATTTCAAACAGTCTATGCAATCATGCAGAATTGCATGATGATACGAATTACTGCAGGTGTATCTTGCCTCCATAAAATAATTGAAAGTCAGAGGGTTACAACCTGATGCAACTGCTGCCCATTCTCAATGTCTATAATAGTGACAAAAGTTAACCACTTGTAGTTGTTTCTTTTCTATATCTGTATTTTCTAAATTCTATTTTTTTGGTGTATGAATATTAAAATCTCAGATAAACTAGCAGGATGCTATTCTTTACATGGACTAACCAGTTATTGAAAACCACAGAGGTGGGGGCAGGGGGTTGCTTGTTTTTTGGTTGGGGGAGGGTTGTTGCTGCTGGTTTATTTTCCCAAAAATAGCTTTATAGGTCTTGTTTTGGTATTATAATGGTATTGCAGAGATTATATCATTTAAAATAACACACATAAAATGCAGAGGTAACAAATAATTCATGTCTATTTCTAATATTTTACATAATCTGAATAAATCTCATTCTTAATAAATATGGCTTCTATATGATTATAAAATATTTGCATATCTGACTATTTAAAAATAGGGTAGAAAAGACTGGTAAACATACACACAATGATATATATATATATGCATGAATTTAAGTTACACTAATATTTTGTAATTTAAAGTTAGGAAAAACAAGTGTAACACTGTCAACACATTATAATATAAGAGCATCTGTTTGCATCAAAACCTAAACAAAGTTTGTTCCCATAGTTCCTCTAATCAAAGGTTTATGTTGATGCATAACTGTAATAGACTACAAAAAGCTAGTCTGCTATGTAACTAAAGGTCATACACAAAAGTCTTTATGTACCTAAGATATCAGATAAAAGTAACTGTTTGCTTTGTCAGAATAGAATAGAATAGAATAGAATAGAATAGAATAGAATAGAATAGAATAGAATAGAATAGAATAGAATAGAATAGAATAGAATAGAATAGAATAGACCAGGTTGTAAAAGACCTTGGAGATCATCGAGTCCAACCTATCATCCAACACTATCTAATCAACTAAACCATGGCACCAAGCACCCCATCCAGTCTCTTGTAAAACACCTCCAGTGTTTACTCATACTTTATTTATGTGTGTTGGTTACTATTCATCATTTTGCAAGTGTATTTGATGGCAATGTCTCTGACATGTCAGAATATATGGGGATAGGAAGGAAGGTAGGTTATGAGATGGCAAAGCTGTAACTGCTTTATTTAGTGGGAGCTGCTGGGACCAGGAGGTAAGCCCTGGCCAAATATCTGTTGGATTCTAGGAGATACTGCTTGTGGAGGAATACAGGAAAACATGATTTACAATTGCCTCTTTATTAAATACAGTCTAAATACTGATACAGCCATAGACAAGTAATCAAATTACAAATGAAAGTACAAATTGCGCTTTTTTTTTTTAATCTATACTGGGGGACATCTCAACAGGCCCAGTGAATTTAGCAGGCAAAATATCTGCACCTCTGCACATTGTCTCTCAGTCACTATCAGGCAGAGGCTAGTTTGGCCAAAGATGATCTTTCAGTGTAATGAAAATTAAATGGAGAAGAGTTTGGAAACTCAACAGAAAAAACCTTCCTTAACTACTTATCAGTATCCCACGAGTCCATCTCAGCTTCTCTCCATACCACACCATGAAGACACAATCCAGAATGGATTACTTTCTCAAGTAAGTCTTTGCTTCTAGGAACAATAAGAAGGAAAAATTATCAACAGTTGAAAGTGTTGCATTTGTTATTGGAAACAAATGCTTGGACATTTTGCATGTCATGCCAGAAAGAAGAATAATGTTTCACCACTACTTTCTAATTTACCAAAATATATCTCTAGGGAGCATACTTAGTAGAAGGAAGTCCACACCAAAATAAAAAGGCAACAATGAATGTAGATGCCATGAATTCTTCTGGGGTTTAAGCTGAATTGTTCATTTCATTCCTTCAAAAGCTAGGTTCTTTATATGCTAATTACACATTCATTCTTTAATTTTTCTGTGTTTAAAGATTAAACAAAACCTTGGCTCATGATTTGTTCTGTAAATTGTTGAACATTTGCAGAAGATACAGAAAATCACAGCTGGAAATCTGCAGGAAATAAAATTTATATGTATCTACTTGAGATCCCATCAGCATGCAAGAGCATATTTTGTACTGAAAGATGTTATATTGCTTGTAACCTCTTATTTTAGCAGAGAAACTTGGTTGACTAGCACATCTGCAGCAAGTAATATCAAATTTCCTCACTTTATGAACCAAAGCTGCATACTTTTAACTAGATTTCCTGGGAAATGGTACTTGTGAACACCACCAAAATAGAAATCTTGTGGGGGTTTTTTCAGCTTATTGCACAAAGAACTGTTATGGTACAAGATCCCTCTTTTAGTTCTTGCCTGCAAAATGGAGGCTTGAATTAAAGTGAAAGGTATACATTTCTGATGGAAAACAATTGACCTCCCTACAGCTGCTCTGTTTCTTTCAGCACCATGCTATGAAAACTAAGAAGGCAATAGCCTCAATAAAATGACCTCACATAATACATACATAAGAGCTGATGCAAATTTCTTCACAAACCTTTTATTTGTGTTCAAAGCTCCAAACTGTATTTGCCTTATTTCTGACTACCAAGATTACCAGTCGTGTTGTAATACTCAAAATGCAGGTTTGTAACAAAATATTTACAGACATGTAAGCAAAACTATTGTATTAAAAATTTCAACCACTGCTGTAAAATGGAAAGCAGCAGCTAACGATATGCAAGAAAGATTCTTCCTCTTTTGCATGTTGTTTACATTGTGAAGATATATTTCCGTGATATTACTACAATCTTTATTGCTATATAATGTTTATGCTTTGGTGGTCCCTCTTACAATTGTTATCAGTAGCATGAGAAAGATGGAAACGCTGCTTTCTGTATTGTACACCTGAGGAGCTGTTGCTCAAAAAGTTGTGGTTCAAGTCTTTGTACACAGGTAACCCGAGTCCTGGGCCAGTGAGACAACAGCTTTTCATCTGCATAGTAAAGGTAAAATGTCTTTGATATGAGAGTTTGTCTTCACAACTCAGCTAGAAAAGGATGTTCTTTCTCTCCAGTCTCATAAGTTTTGTCCTGCCAGTGGCCCAGTGTCCACAGAAGGGTCATCAAGTACCTGTATTTGTGCTATTCTGCCCCATTTAAACAGCAAAGTTTCCAGGGCAGAGCAAATAGCTAAAATGGGAATGGAATCATACAATCATTTTAAGCCTCAATGATGCTGTAACAACTGGGTACTCCTTCACCATATGCTTGTGCTGTAGCAAGTGCTACTGGGGCTCCGAGTGCATTGAGCTTTTCCATCAAAGCCTAGGCATCTCTTCGTTCCATCTCCTCCTCATGATACAGAATAGCAGGAGCCAGATGTTTATTTTTGCAGGCTGGGATGATTTTCTACATGGTCTCTTATTTTCTTTAGGCCTTTAAGCCAATTTCGGGGTAAATGTGAAAATGTGTAGCAAATTAACACATAAACCAGATTTTTATTAGTAATTTCTTTTGACTAAGATGTCTCTTAATTTTTGACAGGATATATTGTACATGTCAAAGCAGGTGAATAGAAGACAAAGAATTTTAAAATCTGGCTGTGCTTTCTCTGGTCAACTTTCTATTTGTTTTTATCTAAAATTATAGAAAATGAAATTCTTCTGCATTCTTCATTAAAGGAAACTTGACAGCTATTTCTGAAAGGTATTTTGAAGTCAATTAGATCAACATTTTTCCTTGGAAAGAGCAGTGTATGTGTCTGATAATGACATAAAATATGTATCTTTCAACTCTGCATTTGCAACATTGTGCCAGGTTCTGTGTGTGATATACAATTAATTTTTGGTACTAGACTTGGAATGACTCCCAAGTAAGGTCTGACTGTGACCTTGCAGAAGTGGTGTATCTCTGCTGGCTTTAGTGAAATTATTCCCAGTTTACACTGACAAGTGACGTCAGAATCAACACAACAGTTTAATTGAAAAATATAAGAAACAGGTGATAGGAGGCCAGCCTTTGGCTATGGACTACATTATGGGCCAATCATTTTATTAAAAAGGTGTAATCAACTGTCCATGTTGTGAGTACATTGTATCTGTTTCAGTTGTTTGGAACTGAAACACTGAGGACACACCACTTATCTTCATTTTTCATCAACAATAACAAAGGAAAGTCTGTGAAATGTGCCATGTCATTTGAAACCAGCAGACAGCATTTCTTGGCTACTGCCCTTTCATCTAGGAAAGGCTTAATTTTCACAGTATCACAGTATCACCAAGGTTGGAAGAGACCCCGAAGATCATCAAGTCCAACCTGTCACCACAGACCCCATGACTAGACCATGGCACCAAGTGCCATGTCCAATCCCCTCTTGAACACCTCCAGGGACAGTGACTCCACCACCTCCCCAGGCAGCCCATTCCAATGGCGAACAACTCTCTTGGTGAAGAACTTTCTCCTCACCTCCAGCCTAAACTTCCCCTGGTGCAGCTTGAGACTGTGTCCCTTGTTCTGGTACTGGTTGCTAGAGAGAAGAGGCCAACCCCTTCCTGGCTACAACCACCTTTCCGGTAGTTGTAGAGAGCAATGAGGTCTCCCCTGAGCCTCCTCTTCTCCAGGCTAAACAACCCCAGCTCCCTCAGCCTCTCCTCATAGGGCCTGTGCTCAAGGCCTCTCCCCAGCCTTGTTGCCCTTCTCTGGACATGTTCAAGTGTCTCGATGTCCTTCTTAAACTGAGGGGCCCAGAACTGGACACAGGACTCAAGTTGCGGCCTAACCAATGCAGAGTACAGGGGCATAATGACCTCCCTGCTCCTGCTGGCCACACCATTCCTAATGCAGGCCAGGATGCCGTTGGCCTTCTTGGCCACCTGGGCACACTGCTGGCTCGTGTTCAGGTGGCTGTCGATCAGCATACCCAGGTCCCTCTCTGTTTGGGAGCTCTCCAGCCACTCCGCCCCCAGCCTGTAGCTCTGCATGGGGTTGTTGTGGCCAAAGTGCAGCACCCGGCACTTGGACTTGTTGAATGCCATCCCATTGGACTCTGCCCATCTGTCCAGTTGGTCGAGGTCCCTCTGCAGAGCCCTTTGACCCTCTAACTGACCAACATCTGCTCCCAACTTGGTGTCATCTGCAAATTTGCTGATGACTGTCTCAATGCCCTCATCCAGATCGTCGATGAAGACATCAAAGAGGATGGGGCCCAGCACTGATCCCTGGGGGGATGCCACTGGTGACTGGCCTCCAGCTGGAGGTGGCACCATTAGCCACCACTCTCTGGGCTCAGCCCTCCAGCCAGTTCCTAAGCCAGTACAGAGTGTTGCTGTTCTTTTCTTGCAAGAAGATGGGAGGGGCCACAGCCAAGATAGCCAGCTGAACCAGCCAGTGGGGTATTCAACACTCTAACATCACGCCCACTATATGAGTTGGGGTTGCCCTAGGTAGGCTCTGCTGGTTTTGCCACTCACAGCATTGGGCGAGATACTTGTTTCATATATTGCTTCATTAGTATTGTTGTTATCCCTGTTGTTTCTCCATTCTTTTTTTTTTTTTTTTGCTTTGTATTAAATTCTCCTGATATCCTGTGGGGTTTTGCATTTTGTTCCTGAATTTTTACCTTCCCATACAACCAGAGTTGGGGGAGCAGTGTATGAGTGGCTGTGTATGGCTCAGCTGCTGGCTGAGCCTAAACTATGACAGCTACATTAGATCCCTGAGTCATTCCAACAACTGGCAAGTTAAAATTAATTTTCCTATTGACTTTTTAATTGTCTTTTTTTGGTTGTTTGTTTCTAATTTCAAAGTTTCTGGTTTACGCTAGTTAAAGGTAAATAAACTGTGCAAAAAATTTTACTCAACAAATATAACTTTAACTAATAAAATTGGCCACAAATATAACTCACATTACAGAATAAAGAAACATTGCTCTTTGTTCAAGAGTGTTATAGCAACTGTAGCATTTTGATTTCTGGGCAACAAAAATCTGACCACTGCAATAAACCTTGGTGTAAGCAATGTAATGTCACACACTAAGGCATACTGAAACAACATTCAGTCATTTTAGGCTGGATCAGTTACAACTATCTTAATGAAGAAAGAACTGATATTGGGAAAATTGCTACGGTTCTGAGATATTTCTATATAAATCCTTTTAAAACCAAGTGTTCCTGTAATAGCATTAAAAACACTCCAATGTTTTACCATCAGGTTATCTGAAGTCAGTTTCATCGACTGGTTTGGAAATCAAACCAAATGCTCATAATTATGCTCCAAATGTGGTGTCTAAGACAAGACAAATGTAGCATTGCAAACCTAGTTTTATCAATATAGTTTGTTGCCTCTACTAATTTATCTACCACTAAGGTTCACCTTAGGAGGTCTGAACCAAAGGTGCAATAAATTACACTCAACAGAATGTGCTTCAAAAATGCCCAACTAGTGCAAAATATCTATGAGACACAAATCAGTATATTCAGAGATTTTAGCTCAGACATGGTTGCACTAATCCTAAAATACCTTAGCATCATGCAGGCTCTCTCTTGGTATAGGCTGTTGTAGCTCGTGTGTAACACCATACTGATGACACTCTGATGCTACCAATACCTGATCCCCAAAAAAGCTGGAGGTGAGGCTAAAATGCAGTCTTTCTGAGATAAGGACATATTCCTCTTTTGGAAAAAGAAAAAAAAAAGAAAAAAACAACAACAACAACAACAACAACAACAAAAAACCCCAAACCACAAAAAACCACCAGACTAGACTAGAAAAAACTCTCAATGATTAGTATGAGATTTACAGCAGTAGAGATCAGAATAAAATGTAGTAACTTCCATTATTGGATCTTCATTCTTTCCATTAGGCCTTATTAAAATATTTACAATAGTAACTCATAATACAAAACTGGTATTATCAAGAGCACTTTGTCACAACATCACAAGTCTGCATGTGACACTGTACCTAACAAGTGATTTCTCACATTTCTGTACAGAGCAAAAGTGCCATTTGCAGTTGAACATAATTTCCATGTTGAGAAATAAAAAAACAGGCACTGGGTAAAATGAAAATACTCTGAGCAGGTGGAAAACTTTATATAAGGATATGAACAATAAAAACACTGTGGTGTCTGCAGCTCTGTTTTGTAAGATGGCTGCAAATAAAAAAATAAGCTGATCATGGAAAATCTTATTTGGGAGTAATAAATGCTTGATGTACATTCAACAGAGCACTGTTTTCCAGAGATTAAAGGAAAACATCTTATAACAATTTTTACATAGGTAGTCTGTCATCTAACTATTAAAATGTAAAAATATAATTAAAGATTAAGAAACAGCAAATTATGCTGCATCATTAAAATTTCACTGTTTCTGGCAGAGAATATAAGCATGAAATTATCTATTTAATTACCATCTGCATTTATCCAACAATTTAAAACTAGTATCCAGCACTACATATTGATTTCCTATTGATAGATATCATCTATGTTCTAATAAATTACTTTTTCAAAAATCCGCTAACAGAGACCTGTATGATATATGGCATGGTTTAAACATACTTTATTTAATTCAGGCAGAATTTGCATTTTAACTCTCAGTCTTTTGTGAAACTTCTGTAAATGATTTAACTTGGCTTTTTAGATTTCAGAGTAACTTTGTTTCATTTTGAGCTCACTCTTGTACCATTCCTAGATTTTGTTCAACTAGACACAATACAATACAATACAATACACCAGGTTGAAAGAGACCTTCAAGATCATCGCGTCCAACCCATCAACCAATCCAACCCACCCAACAACTAAACCATGCAGCCAAGCACCCCATCAAGTCTTCTCCTGAACACCTCCAATGAAGGTGACTCCACCACCTCCACGGGTAGCCGATTCCAATGGGCAATCACTCTCTCCATGTAGAACTTCTTCCTAACATCCAGCCTAAACCTGCCCTGGTGCAGCCTGAGACTGTGTCCTCTTGTTCTGGTGCTGGCTGCCTGGGAGAAGAGGCCAACCCCTATGAAGACTACTGACTCTTAGCATGTGAAACAATGTGTCAAAAATGCGCATCATTTAAATTTCTAGTTTATGGATTTAGTAAAGGTGCTAAACAAAATATTTGATGCGCACTAAAATCACAGTAAAATGCAAGTGAAATCTGATTGTAAATTAATCTTAATTGTTCCCACACTAGTATTTGAAATTGTGATGTATAATGTATGGCTGAACCTTTTCAGGATATGTCAATGCTTCAAAACAAAGTGAAAGAAACTTTCAAACACCTTGATTGTTCATGAGTCAGATGTGGGAGGGCATTTCAGACGAAGAAGAAATTAATTTTCTCTACTAGAAGTCTGAAAATAATAGTCCAAGAAAACACATGAAACATTAGTTACAAAACAAATATAAGTATTAAAATACATTTTAATTTGTTGCCCAGAAAATAACTAAATACAGTACAATACAATAAACCAGGTTGGAAGAGACCTTCAAGATCATCGCATCTAACCCATCAACCAATCTAACCCACCTAAACAACTAAACCATGGCACCAAGCACCCCATCAAGTCTTCTCCTGAACACCTCCAATGAAGGTGACTCCACCACCTCCTAATAGCAAACTCCAAACTGAGGTTTTATTTTGGTTTCAAGAGGAAAACCAGTTTGCTCAAGAGGAAAACCAATTTCCTTTCAAGCATATTAACTGGGTAAAGTTCCATCTAAAATAAGTCCATTTCAGTGGAATAATTTTTCAAATTGCTATAAAAGTCCTTCTGAACAATTAAAATGCCAAACCAGTAAATCAACTAGGATGCTGATCAATTCTCTAGCATAGTGGCTCACCTGGCTTCAAAATGATGTCAATCCATGTTAGAAGATGGGGAGTTTAACGCTATTTTAAGCTAGTTATTGTGATACAGAGGAACCAGGTTTGTTTGGTTGTTTTTTCCCCCTCACCATTATCATTACATATATATCAGATGCTCTGTTCTGAGTATATTACATTTTAAAAAAACTAGCTCTAATGTCTAGCAAAAAAAAAGAAAAATGAAAAAAAAAAAAAGAAAGAAAAATCATTTTATACCAGCTAAAGGAATATTTGCATATGCTGAACCCCTGATTCTGTTCTCAAATTTGCATAAGCTACATTTAGACAAAACAAATTTCTTTTTAAAGACCAGCCAGCATTTCAGCAGTAAATTGCCAACTTTGAATTCTGCTTTCAGTTATGATCAGAGTTAATGTCTGTGCATTTGACGGGGACTTTAGTCCCGGTTCTCATTGTTACTGTGAGCTCTTTTCACAGTAGTGTAACTCATTTTCACATGCAGCTGAGTCTTGTTTTTATCACTAAAAGAAAAATCTGTGTTGAAAGCATTGTCTTTATTGTGACACTTCATTTCAGTGTAGAAGTTAGATGGTGCATTTCATTAAATATGCAATAATTTTAAAAAGGATGCATAACACCTAAGACTACAAGATTCTATAGTTTTCTTTCAATGAACAAGTGTTGGAATAATTGTTTTATCAGCTAAAATGTGAATATTCTCTGGCTGTGTCAATTCCACAACAGTGAAAGAAAATCTAGCAATGTGGTTCCCACTGCACTCTGCTCTCTTGTTGGGTGAAAGACTACTTCAGTGACTAGAAAGACACCAAATACTTTCATGTATCACAGTATTACCAAGGTTGGAAGAGACCTCGAAGATCATCAAGTCCAACCTGTCACCACAGACCCCATGACTAGACCATGGCACCAAGTGCCACATCCAGTCCCCTCTTGAACGGACTGAACGCCTTCAGGGACGGCGACTCAACCACCTCCCCAGGCAGACCATTCCAATGTCGAATGACTCTCTCGGTGAAGAACTTTCTTCTCACCTCGAGCCTAAACTTCCCCTGTTGCAGCTTGAGACTGTGTCCCCTTGTTCTGGTGCTGGCTGCCAGGGAGAAGAGGCCAACCCCTTCCTGGCTACAACCACCTTTCAGATAGTTGTAGAGAGCAATGAGGTCACCCCTGAGCCTCCCCTTCTCCCCAAAGATGTCTCCCGCCACGTTCATTAATGGGATTCAAGGCTGCAACAAGCACCTACTTGCTCCAGTCTTCAGAGCAATTAGCTTCTTTTGTTTCAGTGGCATAGTGCTCGAGTTGGGTCTCCACCACAGCAGCCTGCTCTCTCTCTCTCACTTCCTCTGATTTTGGATACTGCCCTTTTAGACCATAACTACGAACTCAGAACATCCCTTCATTCAGCAAAGGTTTTGGTAATTAACAGCTCAGCGGTTTGTGAGTAGCTTAAGCTAATTTACCTGGTTATTTCTAAGGTTTATAGCTTGTTACCTGTTGGTTAGCTCCGTTGTGAACTTGAGGTGGTCCATCTATACCACCCGAGGCAGTATTGCTGTTTGGTTTCATGTGTATTCCAGTTCGTTCCTCTCTATTCCAAGTTCTGAATTGTCTAGACTGTTATTCTACACTCTATCATGTGTAATTAACCTATCATTGACCAGGCAAATGAACCTGAATCAAATTGGCTCAGATTTTTTAAAAAAAAATATATTTAATAAATCATAGTCATATTTTAGCATACTTCCGGCCTGTATAAATTAAATCAGGCATCACTTGTTTGGATGCCAGAAAAGCTGCAACCAACTGCAACCAGCACCAGGCAGAGGCCAGCAGGTTGCTGGTAAACCTCCCACACTCCATCGCACTCTTACCTATCCCTGTCTTTGCCTTTAAAGGTAAAAACAGTGGTAAGGCCTGTCATTAAAGCTTTTCCTTCTCCTCCCCCAGGTAGATACAGGGCAGATAGGTGCCAGGTTAAACCTCACCCCAGTGATATTTCCCGAGCTGAAGCCAGACCTCAAGCTGAGCATGAGTTTGGTTTCCAAAGCAACAGCACAGAGTGGGCTGTTTTCCCCAGAAACCAGTGAGATGATATCCAATTCTTTCAGATAAGGGTCTGCAACAGAATTCCAGGAAAAATTTGGTTTGGTCTTCTTGGACACAGTTCTGTCATCTCGCACCTTTTTTCTACAGGATCCTTTTCCACCTGAAGGATTTATTTCCTCTCATCAGGCTCCTTTCTTTCCGGTAATTATGTGAATAAAGGTCATCGAGTTCTCACAGTTCAACTGCCCTCATTCCCAGATGCTAGCTGCTACTAATAGCTACCTTCCCCATCACAGGCATTATTCAAAATCTTTAACCATTTGTATTTTAAGGACAGTCAATTGTTACTATTATTAAGTTTTGGGTTCTTTTTTTTTTTCCAGTTGGGTGGGTTATTTTGTTTTGGAGGTTTTTTGGGTTTTTTAAAATTTGTTTGAGGGGGTTGTGTTTTGTTGGTTTTTTTGTTTGTTTGTTTGTTTGTTTGTTTTCCCCTGTGCCTCCTCACCTGAGTATGACAGGGAGGGCTATGTGTCTTCTAGAATACTTTCAATAATAATAAAATACAATACACCAGGTTGAAAGAGACCTTCAAGATCATCGCGTCCAACCCATCAACCAATCCAACCCACCTAAACAACTAAACCATGCAACCAAGCACCTCATCAAGTCTCCTCCTGAACACCTGCAATGAAGGTGACTTCACCACATCCACAGGTAGCCGATTCCAATGGGCAACCACTCTCTCTGTATAGAACTTCTTCCTAACATCCAGACTAAACCTGCCCTGGTGCAGCCTGAGACTGTGTCCTCTTGTTCTGGTACTGGCTGCCTGGGAGAAGAGACCAGCCTCTGCCTGGCTACAACCTCCCTTCAGGTAGTTGTAGAGAGCAAGAAGGTCCCCCCTCAGTCTCCTCCTCTCCAGGCTAAGCAACTCCAGCTCCCTCAGCCTCTCCTCATAGGGCTTGTGTTCCAAACCCCTCACCAACTTTGTTGCCCTCCTCTGGACACGCTCCAGCAAGTCAACATCCTTCCTAAACTGAGGAGCCCAGAAGTGGACACAGGACACAAGGTGTGGCCTAACCAGTGCAGTGTAGAGGGGCAGAATGACCTCCCTGCTCCTGCTGGCCACACTGTTCCTGATGCAGGCCAGGATGCCATTGGCCTTCTTGGCTGCCTGGACACACTGCAGGCGCATGTTCAAGCGCCAGCACCCCCAGGTCCCTCTCTGCCTGGCCACTCTCCAGCCACTCTGACCCCAGCCTGTAGCACTGCATGGGGTTGCTGTGGCCAATGTGCAGAACCCAGCACTTGGATGTGTTAAATCTCATGCCATTGGATTCTACCCATCTGTCGAGGTCCTTCTGCAAAGCTTCTCTACCCTCCAGCAGATCAACTCCTACCCCCAGCTTGGTGTCGTCTGCAAATTTACTGATGATGGACTCAATGCCCTCATCCAGATCATCAACAAAGATGTTGAAGAGCATGGGGCCCAGCACTGATCCTTGGAGCACACCACTAGTGACTGGCCACCAGCTGGATGTGGCACTATTCACCACCACTCTCTGGGCTCGGCCCTCCAGCCACTTCCTAACCCAATGCAGTGTGATCCTGTCCAAGCCATGGGATGATAGCTTGGCCAGGAGTTTGCTGTGGGGCACGGTGTCAAAGGCCTTGCAAAGGTCCGGGTAGACTACATCCACAGGCCTCTCCACATCCACCAGGCAGATCACCTGATCATAGAAGGAGATCAGGTTGGTCAGGCAGGACCTGCCCTTCCTAAATCCATGCTGGCTGGGCCTGATCCCTTGGCCATCCTGTAAGTGCTGTGTGATTGCACTCAAGATGACCTGTTCCATAATCTTGCCTGGCACTGAGGTCAGGCTGACAGGTCTATAATTCCCTGGCTCGTTCAATCGGCCCTTCTTGTGGATGGGCACCACATTTGCCAGCTTCAAGTCTTCTGGGACCTCTCCAGTAAGGCAGGACTGCTGAAAAATGATGGAGAGCAGCTTGGCCAGCTCATCTGCCAGCTCTCTCAGCACCCTAGGATGGATCCCATCCAGTCCCATGGACTTGTGGGGATCCAAGCGGCTGAGGAGATCTATAATTTCCTCTTGCAACAGCGGGAAACTATGCAACTCCCTGGCTCCTTCTGCCAGCTCTGCAGGCCAGCTGTCTGGAAGACATTCTGTCCTGCTAGTAAAAATTGAGGCAAAGAAGGTGTTAAGTACCTCTGCCTTTTCCTCATCCTTTGTTACAACGTTCCCCTCCATGTCAACCAAAGAGTGGAGGTTGTCCTTGCCCTTTCTCTTGCTATTAATGTATTTATAGAAGGACTTTTTGTTGTCCTTCACAGCAGAGGCCAGTCTAAGCTCTAAATGGGCTTTTGCCTCCCTAAATTTCTTTCTACATGTCCTAGCAACATCCCTAAACATTCCATGGGTTGCCTCCCCTTTTTTCCAAAGATGATACACCCTTTTTTTCCCCTTAGTTCTATTAAAAGTTCATTACCCATCCAGGCTGGCCATCTGCTCCAGCGGCTCATCTTCCGGCACATTGGCACAGCCTGTTCCTGCACCTTCAAGAGTTCTTCCTTGAAGTAGGTCCAGCTCTCCTGGACCCCTTTATTTTTAAGGGCTGTTTCCCAAGGACCCTTCTGAATTAGTTCCTTCAGTAGCCTGAAGTCTGCCCTCCGGAAGTCTAGAGTGGAGGTCTTCTTGCTGCCCCTCTTGGCTTGACTGAATACCGAAAACTCAATTATCTTGTGGTCACTGGTGCCTAAACACCCTGCAGCCACCACATCACCACCAGCCCTTCCCTGTTGGTGAAGAGGAGATCAAGCAGAGCCTTACCCCTGGTAGGCTCAAGCAGCACCTGGGATAAGAAGCTGTCCTCCACGCACTCTAAGAACCTCCTAGACTGCCTTCTCTCTACTGTGCTGAGATCCCAGCAGATATCAGGCAGGTTGATGTCGCCCATGAGAACGAGGTCAGGCAATCTTGAGACATCCTTAAGCTGCCTATAGAATGCTTCATCAACATCTTCCTCTGGGTTGGGTGGTCTATAACAGACTCCAACCAGGATGTCTGCCCTGCCAATCTTCCCTCTAATTCTCACCCACAAGCACTCAATCCGATCGTCCCTGATCTCCACCTCAATGGCAACTAGTGCCTCCCTGTTGTACAGGGCCACTCCTCCACCCTTCTTCCTTGCCTGCCTCTCCTGAAGAGCCTGTAGCCATCTATTGCAGTGCTCCAGTACTAAAACTACTTTTTATTTAATGGGCTACATAGTTGCAACTGTAATGGTAGCTTCTGAAAGTAGTCAGTGAAATCCTCTGTCAGTAACACTAACTATAGCTTAAGCACCTATGCTTTTGATTCCATGCTATATCTACACCATAAAATGCTTAATAACCTGTGTCACTGGAAGAATTAAAGTTTTCTTATTTCATTAGTGTGGCACTTCTACCATTTTGCAGTAATTTCATAATAGATACACAGTACTAACTTCAATGGGCTGAACATGGCAAAAATACTGTTTAGGAATTTTATACAAGCAGGTTTTTAATTGCACTAATTATCAAGAGATTTTTTTCATATTAACATCTGTTTTCATATTAATACCAAATCACTCATGTGTTAACAAGTGCATTCACTTTGTGTACTAATTACTGTTTCTGACTCATTCTTTTCCTGTTCTCAGAAGTTTCAGGCATCGAATCAGAATACAAATCAATACTTAAACATTCAGGTAATTAATCACAGATCAAAAATAATGAACGAGTAAAATGAACACTGTCTAAATAATCCATTCATTCAAAATAGTCCATCCAAACTAGTCATCTGATCCTTGTAAATAAGGAAAACATAAAATTCAGAACTATATCACAACAAATTTGAGTAAGATAAGTGGCTACATTTTTCAGCTCATTTATTTGTGAAGAATGACTCAGTCAGATGTAATGTAAACCTCGTCAGAAGGGATTAGTTTCTTCAACTCTCTCTGGAGAGCAGCCCCGCAGAATAAGATCTGGGGGGTTTAGGTTGATGATAATTTGAATATAACTCAAGAGTCTGTCCTAGTAGACAAAAGGCCCAGCTGTGCTCTGGCATGCATCAAGCACAGTGTAGCTAGTTTATCAAGGAAGGTGATTTATAGTTAATTTATCCATAAAGGTGATTGTGCCGCTGGTGTGGCCCTAGCGTGAGTACTGTGTCCAGTTTTGGTGCCTCAATGTATATTATATTTTTTTAAAAAAGATAAAAAAGGCAGCAAAATATGGACTGCACAGTCATAAGCATGTTATTTTTCTATGAAGTAGTCAATTATATTCTTAGAAAATATCTTTGCTCAATAAAAGAAAGTTCAGTTCATTTCAGAGCAGCTTTTCCTCACTGGTTTTTCTTATTAGTTTTACACTAGTGAGTAACATCTAAACTACAGTCGTAATATACAAATGCTTTAGGAACCAAAATTACTTCAGAGCCTGTGTGAAAGCAAATTAAACATGACAAATTCAAGAAAATGTGACCAAATATTCTATCATTCAGTGAAGCATGGGAGTCAGGGGAAGGAAAATTGTCTTCATATAGCTGTAGATGCCATAAACATTACTGTTCTACTTTTCCCTAAATAATACCATGGTACTTTATGTACAGGCCAGCATCACTCCAAACTTCTAGTCTGATTTTACCTTCTCAGTTAATTGTTGCAAGTGCAGTATCAGTTGCAGGCCCCAGTCAAGACCTAAGGATTCCTTGTAGTAGATGTTATTGACTGGCTAAATATGAGGTCTGGATGAGTAGCCTTGATGACAGCTTCTCTTGTACCTCTAATTTTTTGTTTGCAGGTACATTCAAATTATTTGCCTTACTTAATTCTTTTTTTTTCAACCTTTTTTTTTTTTTTTTTTTTTTTTTTTTTTTTTTTTTTTAATGCTGATCTCCTCTGTGGTAGGTCTAGGAACATTAGAAGAAAAATATTTCAGAAGTAGAAAGGAAGGAGAAAAAAAAAAAAAAAAGACTTTTGAATTCCATCACTGAGATACTACTTGTGGGGGAATTTTACTTAGGCTGATCCATGTCAGTGAAGTCTAGGGCTCACAAAAGCCACAGCCTGCAGGTGCAGGATATATCCTAGATGGCAGGGCCTAAGCACAGACATAGAATCACAGAATGTTAGAGGTTGGAAGGGACCTCAGAAGGTCATCTAGTCCAACCCCCCTGCCAGTACAGGATTACCCAGAGTAGATCACACAGGAATGCATTCAGGCAGGTTTTGAATATCTCCAGAGAGTAAGACTCACCCTGGGCAGCCTATTCCAGTGTTCTGTCACCCTCACAGTGAAAAAATTTTTCCTCACATTTCCATGGAACTTCCTATGGTTCAGCTTTCACCCATTGCCCCTTGTCTTGTCACTGGGCATTATTGAGAAGAGCCTGACTCCGTGCTCTTGGCACTCAGGCTTTACATATTTATAAACATTAATGAGATCAGTGCTTAGTTTCCTCTTCTCCAGGCTAAAGAGACCCAGCTGCCTCAGTCTGTCCTTGTAAGGAGGAGGCTAATAAAAATCTGAGGCTAATAAAAATCTTAATCCAAACAGAGGAAACATTCAGCTCACTGTACCGTGGCTTGTAACTGTTATCAGATCACCACTGAGATCTTTTATAGGTGAGATATCAACACTGCAGGAAACACCTCTATAATATTAGGAAATCAAAGTAGCTATATCTTCCACTGGCTATGTCATAACAGAAGATATTTCTCCATAGTTTGAGGATGCATAATAGTGAATGAAGGATGGCTTCTTCAATAAGGTGGTTTGTGTTTACCTAATTGAAGAATGTTAGGATGAGCAACACAACAAAGTGTATTAATTAAGTACGTTCTTTCAAAAATGGTTATTGATAAAAATCAAAGGACAAGAAAAAGAGGAGGGATGAGGACATGTTTCTATTTCTAGCACTGCTTTCCAAACTTTGCTGATGATACATGCAAACAATATTTTGCAACACAAACTAGCACATGCCTATACTACCACGTTAGTGAAGGTTTGCCTGGCTTCTGGAGGAAGTATGGTGTTATTTTCTTCCCTATTTCTACCCATCCTTTCTTCATATGGAGGTCTTCAAATGAAGAGTGTTTGGCAGATTCAAGATGAGAGAAACAAGAGCTAGGCTAGTGTCTAGGTTTGTGAGAGCTATGCAGCTAGCCCTCCGGTGTTCTGAAACCTGTTATGTAAGGGAGCAAATCCTGCATCTTACCTTGATGATGACATGAGGCAAAATTGGAAAAATTACATGAAGGAAGCCTTTCAATAGTATTCTACTCTAGACTTCCTTTGAGACGAGAGGGAGTTCAGGTGCTTTGGGATGATATGGTTAATCAGATATATTCCATGTGAATGAAAAATAAATCTTCAAGAGAGTTTACACAGTTTACTCAGGACTGTGGTGCCAGTTTTACAAAGAGATTCTGTGCCAGATGGGCTCTTTAAGTTCTTAGTGCTCACACAGAATTTGGGAGTTTTGCCAAGCAACATGTATGAGGTTGTTCCTAAACTTGTACAGTTCCATATAATACAAAAAAAGGGGATATTTAATTCAAAATACAATTCCCTGATACTAAGTAGATTTCAGTAATGCTGCAACCCAGGATCTGCTTAATTATGCTAACCTACTTTCATATGCAAATATTTCATGACTATTCAGATATTTATTCAAATACTAAAAAGCATTGCAACTCCTACAGGTTGGGAGAATAGAAATTAGAAGCCAGACACAATATGTGTTTAAAGAACACACTTCTAGTCCAACGGGTTTGCAGTCAGGGCTATCTTTAACACCTATGGATCCAAACTGAAAACACAGCATCTTTGTCCCACAAGGTCGTCTTTTTCTCAAAAGAGGATAATTCAGCATTTTCATCTTGAACTGTTATCACCTGCTCATTTTAGCTGCTTACAGAGTTTTGCACATCTGGGAAAACTATATCTGACAAAATGATTATTATGTTTTACACCTAAAGGGTTATAATCACAGTTTCCACCACGGCCACTCTTTTCTGTCATGACCTGCCTGTGCCTTAGGAAAAAGGCTAGTTTATAATTAAAGAAATGGGTAACTTATTTTTAAAGATATCTTTCCCTTGTGGATAACCTGGTTTTCATGAACTGCAGCTGTTCCAGATTTAGAATCAGTGATCTGTTTTGTGCAGAGAGACAAAATCCTTTCTATGAAAGGCATACAAAAAGGTGAAACAATCAGATAATTTCTTTTTTGGAAACATGATCTGGAATTGCTCATTATTATCTCAGGTGGTACTGTGCTAGCAAACTCCCAAATAAATTGGCTTTTATGATGTTTAGCACAGGCAATAATTCCTTTTTAGAGTACTTCATTTTCATTTAGTCTCTGATTCAGTTCTACACTGACACTTTGCATTAATGCTGCCATATGTTAATTGAACATAAACCACAATATAAGCACAACATTTCTGTCCTGAAATTAATAACCATCATTTGTAAACCACATCATGTACTTTATTGTAGGAATAATTCACTGATAGGATATTTCATACCTAGCAGTGATTAAGAAACTGTGCAATTTACAACAGAAACAAATGGAGCCATATTAAATTGGTAATAAAATATGTGTAGATGTATATAAATTTGCTTATATGAAAAACAAATTAAAAATTTAAATGCTTCTGTAAAATAACTCAAAGTAGAAAAGACATTTAATATTATTATGCTTCAAATTGATGTAGAACCAAATAAAAGATCCATATTTACAGGAGGATTTGTTTTATATAAAAACAAGCCCTTTCACTAGATAGAAGCATCTGTTTCAGCCATTAATAACACGTGTAATATATATGCTGCTTTGAACTAAATATTTCCATTATAACTGAAAGCACATTTACAGCAACAGAAGCAGTGCCTGAGTGTGATCAGTCATGGTGTCACACTAGCATACGATAAGTGCCGCGGAGCTAGGAATTTGGGCATATGCTTCACTGAAAGCCTCTAATGTCACTCTCAATCAGCAGCAGGGAGACATTCAGTGCACCTTGACAACATTAGTCCTTGTGATTTGCTTGGCAAGTTGCACTTAGCGTTGTTAACATGTTCAAATCAGTTGCTGCACTGAAACTAATGCAAAATCTATATTCTTGGTTTATGGTTTATTAGTACTTCTTTCAGGTTTTTTTCTGATAACAGAAAAATGACTTTTTTACCCATTCTACTCCCATTGTTTCTTCTTTTTAAAGGTTTGAGCAAAAACCACTTTTAAACAGAACTTTAGGAGGAAGTCTGCAATCATGTTTTAAGTTTTTTGAATGCGACTTAAATGGGATGAAGTCTGCATCTGCACTATTGACCTTAAGTACTGTTAGCTAATGTAGCGCAAAGGCATTCAGCAGATTTTTCACACGAAGTTTTCTGGGCAGCCTTCCAAAACATAGCAGCAGTTAAAAATGACCCCAACTTTGTGAATGTGAATGGAGCCATTAGAGGGTAATTGTCTTTCCCTAGCTTCAAGTTACATTTAGAGGCACTAAGGATATTTTTTCTAAATTACAAGCTTAGACTCCATAAAGCTAGTTCTTCTGGAGATTTTTTTTTCCTTCAGTAATGCACAATAAACCATTCCTCATTTATGGATGTAAGAAAAGTCTTCAATGACTTGATGAATTCAAATATTGTAGTGTTCCCTCTGATGAAAAGTAGGAGATCATTTCAGGGTTTCAATATCAATTTACATCCCTTAAATATAAATTATCTGCTTGGCTTTCCCAACAACGTATAGTACATCATCAAGAAACGTGTTGAGCCTGGGAAACTACTGCGTGTAGCACTGGTGGGAGGGATGCAGTTTAATTGCAAAGCTTTCTACATAAAATAATTCAAGCTATTTTCTGGAATCTATATAGAGTTAAAAACACCCGGGCTGGTTCTGGGTGTTCTTTAAACTGCCCAGCTGCTTCATAGAGACCCTTGTAAATGCATGGGTTCCCTCTTCAGCATGATTCACACAGCAGAGCTTTCTTCATAATTTTGTGTTTTGGAGCAGTGCTGAATCCAAGCTCTGCAGCTGGTAAGCTCACAGGAATCAACAGTGTCATACTGAAAGCTTGTCAGCAAAAGTTCACAGAAGTCATTGTTTTCCTATAAAATGTATTAGTAAGATCTGTTCAGTAACTCCCATGAGAATGTAGTCTCTCACAATGGCTGCACTATAGTCACATAATGCATACTATGTTCTTTAAGCAAACAAAATAAAACAATGTATTTTATGATAGTAAATATGTAAATTTTTAGAGTATTAAAATTCTTGCTTGTGGGGAAAGAGGGTAGCCCCTTGAGAGGGAGGTTAGAGGCCATTACTTACATGAAAAAGTCATGTAAGTCAAGTATACTTACATGAAAAAGTCATAACAAACTTCTGAAAACTGGACGTACATTAGCATTTATGGACAGCTGGACCAAAGGAAACTTTATTCTTTAATCTAAATCATGTCTAAGGATGATTAATGTTCTATTGAGTCTATCATGGTAATAACATTCATGTTTACTTTTGTTTTTATATTTCAGACTATTCATATTTTGTGGAAGAAAGCAAAATTCCTATATGAATAAAATTGCTTGACAGGATTGCTTGCATTTCCTCCGTGTAGCTGAAAATCAGAAATTAAAATTAGCTGAATTACTAAAACAACTACTTTTGTCTTGAAGCCATGACAGAGTTTGGTAACCCAGTAAGAGAAGTGTACTTCTGTCACAAATACATGGGAGGTTTTCAGACTGTCAAGCAATTAAGTGGACCTGAATAATCCTATGTAATTAAGCTTCTTAGTGCATAATTATCTTTATTTTAAATGTGTCTTTTGATGAAACATCTGTTCCCTGCTCTATATTTGAAAAGATATACCCATGCACAGGATGAAAATGGTGCTTATGAGGCCATCACACATGGTACTGCTGCTCAGTTCCTTGGCGACAAGTGTTCTAATTTTCTACGTCTTTGCACAGAAAGGCAGGTGCTGTTGCATCCCTGGCCTGCTTTGCCTGACCTCCGTGCCTGCTGCAGCTGCCTTTCACATTGTTACTGAGAGAAATAATTGTGTTTGACAAGCCGGCTGAGGATCACCATGCAGTGAAGTGGGGAAGGGGTGCTCACAATGTAAGCACTCTCAGAGCTCCTGGAGGCGGCTATGCCAACTGAGTTGGCAGTAAGAGGAAAAAAGGAAAGCTGGGCCCTAATAATAGGATTCTAGAGCTTTTTGTCTCTGATATTAAACAGTTTGACTGCATCTATACAGAAGGCTAATGAATTACTGTTAAATATCTTGTCTTTTCCCAGAAAAATTCAATTTGTAGAATACTGTATGCCTTAATTTACAAACTACTGCCACTGTTAAAGAGAATTACCTTCTCTTACTGATTTTTAAAGCAGAAGGAGTATATACTAAGTGTAGGAATTATTTTCCCCTTGGGTTTATAGATCACATGTGTTACTTACTGTGAATTTCTTGTATTAAGTAATTTTTTTCTGATCAAAACCACATGAGATACTGGTGATGTGGTTTTTTAGATTTGCAACTCTGAAGCCCTTGGCGGCAACATCTCTTTACCCTCTTTGACTCTGTCATGGTCAAGAATGCATTCTTAGCCTTCTTAGGGCTATGTATGGCCTGACATGAGATTTCTGTAGACCACCAGACAGAGACATCTGTGTCTCACTCATTATCCTCTCTTCTTTGTGTGATATTTATGTCTGTATCTACAGAAGGAGATCATGGACAAACACTACAGCAGCCTATTTTATGGTGCCATGGTGTCCCACAGCCAGGAAGGAAAATTCCCCACTTCCTGCTTGAATAGACACTACAGCTACAATGCCATAGCATGCTTCACAGTCAGTTCAACATCTTTAAATGTGAAGATGGACCAGGGTTTTGTTTTTCATGATTACTCTAGTACATGCTGTACATCCCTTTTAGAAAGTGTTGCAACTGGCTGAGAGTAGCTGAACACTGGGATTGTGGCTGTAGAGGGAGATGATGCAAAATCAGAATTGCCTATGATTGCCCTCTCTTACCTGCTCTGCTAATATTAAAAAGGCTTCTTTTCTTTAGTAGTGCAATCAATTGCAAAATAAACTGCACTGTCTGGGTATTACAAGCTCAGCTTGCTGTCTCTTTTAGATAAAATGTGCCAAATAGCTGAGACATCTTTGAACTGCATGGAGATATTTTTGGTCAGCACAGCTGAATGAGATGTTGAAAATAGCATAGGGAGGTTTATAAACAGGCTGACATGGTGCATTATTTAGGGTTTTGAGGCATATCCCTGACTAAATTTTGAAAGGTTTTGAAAGGAAGGTTTTCTCAGCAGCATCCTATCAGCAGCCCTAATTACTGTCACATACCTGATCTTCAAAACAAAGTCTTTTCCCCTCTGCTGTGGGATTCCTGAGGCAAACCTTTTGGTCTGGGTAATTTTCAGAATTTATAGACCTTAATTTTTTGTGATGATGCCTGCCAACACCACCATGAGCCACTTTATGCCTAGCATTTAGGGTAGAATAAGGGACAAGATAATGGTATTAGCCAAACGTAACTGAAGCCTGGAGGCACTGTCTAAGGAGCACACACAGGGATGTGTGTAAGAGAAGAATAGGTCTCAGCTCTCTACAGAATAGGTCTCAGCTCTCTACAGCAACAACAAACTGTCTAGCCCACACAACACTGATCATCACACCTGGGCCCTTTCACCTAAGTACATGTCAGAAATTATTGTGAGCAAGACATGCTGTCTCCTTACTCCTTACCTTTCTGGACTACCAGGAAACAGGCCTTATCATATTCAGACACCCAGACTGAGGTCATGAGGGCTCATTTTTCCCATAGTTTTTAAGTCACATGTTTCTTTCATTTCTAGAAATAGGGTTAGGGAGAGAATAAGCCTGTCTTCACATCTTTTTCTTTAGAAAGGTGCCATTTACATCAATAGGTCACTTGGCTGAGGACCTGTTCTTGATTTAAAGGAGTGGCTTTTTCTGTCATTTAAAAAAATTCTTACATTGAGACTAATTATAAAGCTGTTTAAAATTGGATTTTTCAGACTTCTATATTATTTTTAGGCTTAAGTTAACAAAATAGAATTTCAATATCCATGGCTGAGCAGTATGCTCCTGCTGCTGCTGCTCTCCATATTGCTTGTTTGACCTGCCGTACTCTTAGGCAGAGGCTGATCACACCAGATGAAGGAGAAAACAGGCTAAGGTGAAATCAATTACTTCAGCTTTAAACAAGTAAAGTATAGAGTCAGGGAAGGAAAAACAAAAAGTAGGACTGGAACATAGGTTAGTAGGATAAGGATCAATAATGTAGAGATGTTTGAAATAGGACCTGGGAGAAGTAAAACTAAATATAATGTAATGAGGGAGAAAAAGAATGGAGGCACTGAGAATGAAGTCCTCTACCAAAACTCTACAAATGTAAATTTGTCTAATTTTGTGTGGAAATCTTTAACACTATCTGTGTTGAGTAGTTTACTCCTTGCCAGCTTCTTACCCACATATATAGATTGATTCCTCAAGTCTTTCCTGCACTGAAATTCCACTGGAGTCAGAAGGGATACAATAAAAGGTAGGGATTGATATTTTAAATTGCTCTTTTGGGGCAAAAATACTTCATTTAGGTTACAAACATATAATAGGATATTGAAATTACAGTAGTATAGCCATGAATATGTTGAATTCATGCAGCATTTTTAATATAATTTCCAGTTATCAGCATCTATTCCAGATGTTTTTATTGCTAAAGACAGTAGCAATTTAGATGAAATGTATTTTATGAATACTATCTATCCTACATTTTTCTCTGTGAAAAACTTGCTGCATACAGAACTTTCCTTTTAAAGACCTTGAATGATGACATGAGAAGTGCTTTACTTTACAATACGTGCAAATTGCATGCCCTTTTGTGTGCACTGTATGCAGATTAGCTTGATTGGACTCATTTGAATGTCTTATGTGTTGGGTGAGTGTGTAATGGCTAACAAGATTTTTTTTTACATTCTTTTGTAGATTTTTTTTCCAAATCATGTACCCATGAAAATTCATTTTCATCTGTTTAAAAAGCACTTCCAGCTCATTTCTTTATCAAAGAGCAAAGATAAAATTTTAGAAATTAAAAACACCTTAATAGAAACTGCTCTGTGGTCCTTTCTGTCTTAGTTCTGTTTCTGCATCCCCTACAGGTAAGTTCTAATTCTTTCTCTCTTTCCCACCTTCCTTGCAGGCAGCACACTGTCCAATACATGGTTGGCTTCTTCCTCTACAGAAAGTCTCACATGAGAAAAGACTGCCGTCACTGAACAGATAAATTGTTTACACTGACGAGAGTCTGAAGGCATTCACTGGAGGCTCACCATTGTGAAACTAGTTTATGTGAGAAAAGGATTAGGCCATTGGAATTGAAAAAGAACTATTTTTTTACCTTTTTTTTTTTTCTTATGGGAGAGGAAGAAAAACTGATTTAACTATAATTGATTTTAATGAGGCACTGAAGTGTCTGAATTTTAATTATATGAAGTGGCAGTACACACTTTATTTAGCAGATTTCTGGGCAAATATTTCCAAGCCAAAAGAAATGGCTGTTTTCTATGTGAAAACCTGGCTGGAGAGAGAGTACATGTAGCAAATGATTAGACTTAATGGGAGTTTTAGGTCAGAAATACAGATCACAGCTGGAATAGCTTGTTAAGACCTTGCCTCTCTTTGGGGATTTCTCTAACACATATATTTCTCTAGACACAAGTATTTGCTAAGCATGGTCCTCTCTGTAGAACAGCTGGCACTGCCACTCAGGGGTGAAGCCGCACCGGTACTCTGCCAGTGGTCAGTCCTCAGTCATGAGTGAAATCTTCCGGTTTTGATGTTTTAGGGGAAACTAATCAAAAGACAGTAAAGTTTTTACGAAAATACAACATCCAAACAGAAAATGATTGGTGCATTTTTTTCTCTCCTCTGATTTTCAGTTAAAAATACCTTTTTCAGTACAATTTCTCAATTAATTAACACAAATGTTTGAAAAATATATTTGCCTATATTCACCAGCAATTTTTTCTTTTATTTAGACACTGATCAATAGTTTTTTAGTGCTGGGATAGGGCCACTTAAGCATGGGAGTGGCTACCTGGAGGTTGAAAATGTGAGAGAGATTCAAAGCAAATGGAGAATCCACAAAGAAATAAGAACTGCAGAAAAACTGGTATGGCATTGACAATGAAGAGCCATTTGTACAGATGATGTCGAGAACTAGCAGGAGGAAAGACGTACTGATAAAAACAGAACAGAATGAGAATTCGTTCTGGTTTCCAATAATGCTTTTACTGTATGGCCTCATTATGAAATGTCCTTAATTAGTCTAGCACAGTGAAATTTTTATCTACAGTCACTAGGAAAAAAAAAGGATATTTTGTTAAGTATAAATTCAATTTTAAGATTTTATAGAGAAAAAGGTTCTTAAAGACACTTCTTGTTATACAGAGTCTAGTCTTATGCCTTTACATTTTTAATTTATTTTTTTTTTAGGGAGAGTGGAATGAGAGAGTAAGCAAGATAAAAAGGAGGAACTTTCTATAAGACATTAGACTATTAATATTTTGGGCATAGTCTGCCATTCAGAGCAGAGCTTATGTCACTGAATTTGGAAAGTCAAACTTATCACTTATCATGGAGTCACCATCCCTTGAGGTGTTCAGGAGGGGACTGGACGTGGCACTTGGTGCCATGGTCTAGTCATGGGGTCTGTGGTGACAGGTTGGACTCGATGATCTTTGAGGTCTCTGCCAACCGTAGTGATACTGTGGTACTGTGATATTAACACCAGTGCAGTATTAAGAAGCAGGCATTCTTTTATTGTAACACACCCAAGTGCATTGGAGATTCTTCCTACAAAGCAATGCACACCAGGTGTGGTGGTTTAGGCTGGGTGATGGCCCGGATACCACTGCACAGACCACACCTAGGAGGTCCCAAGGGGTTGGCCCAGCCCAGGGGGTGGTCACAGGAAACCAGGTATTCCATTTGCCATGGTGCCCTGCCCCCTGTAAAACATCCATGGGGGTCTTCACTTCCTCTTTCATCCCCGCTGGTGCCTAGGTAAATTGGTGTGAGCTGCCTCCCTTGGACATGCCCAGGCCCAAGGCTGGGTTGGGGGGAGGAAAGAGCCCTGGAGGGGTTTGGGTGTACCCCCAGGTGGGGATGAGACATTCTTGGGTATGTTCTGGGATCCCTCTTTTGTCACAGTGCTTGTGTTTTTTTTTCTGTAAAACTTTCATTGTTGCTTTATTTGCTTTTTCCATTTAAACTTTCCATCACTTTTGCAATCCGTTTGTCTGAGTCAATATTTCTGCCCATGGTGGGAGAATTGCTCTCCCAAACTGCGACACCAGGTCAGAAGACCTGTAGGTAACCTTTCCTTGGATGATGGTAGGTGCTTCAGTGGTGTACCTGCCTTGTTGCTTACTCTGAACCATACATTTCCTTGGAGACGGCTATCATTCCCCACTTGATCTCATTGTTTAGCATGTTCATTTGAATATTTTCTGAATTCAGGATAGAAATAAATTTTTCTTGCCTAAAACCCATACTGTGATAGCTTCTGTGAACACCATATTTTTTTTATTCTTTCCATATGGTGTTGTCAAAGCATCATAATTACACTGTATGCTATAAAAGACAACTATGACATTTGTTTAACAATCTATTGAAATGTCTGATATGGCATCTTAAAAAGTTTTAGTTTAGGGCCATATCAATAAACATATAGGCATAAATGGAGGAAGTGTAAGGAGGAATGAAGTATCTTGATCTTGCTACAGACTTATTTTTTTGAAAGAAAAACCTTACAGAATCTGTCACAAACTGAACTTTTTCTTAATCTGATCTCTGGTTTTTTTCAGTGGATTGATGATAGCTTTGATGGGTTTGATTCTTTGAATTTCAAAGTCTTTGTGTGTACCACAGAATATCTGAGGCCTTTTTGTTCTTGTTAAATCCCCTATAAAAAGAGTAATCGAGTTATTGGGACAAAGAAGAAAGTTGACTTCTTTTGGTATTTGAAATAACTGTAATATAAGAAACAGATATTAGATTAGTAATAAAAGCATGTGAAACCATTCATATTCTTCCAGGCTGCTGTTCTTACCTTCTCAGTTGATCAAAGGGAAAAAATGACAGGCAAAATCAACTTTGAAAAAAATTACTAAAAAATCTTACTTATGCAATATATTGTGTTAACAAGTATTAGACAAAAATGGCAATGTCATAAATGGATATGCAAACAAAACAGAGGTTCAAAAAGTATAAAGTCTTCCTTCTGGGTAATTTTAGTTATTGTTCTGCACTCTGAAATGCATTTTTTTTATTAAAGCAATTTGAAACATTTATCTGCTATTTATCTTGCAGTCAGGTATTGTAATGGCTTTCATTTTGAGTTACTCTAGTTAGTATTGTTCTTAAGTTTTTCTCCATTTGTTGTTAGAAAATTGCACCTAAAATGTCAGAGAATCATAGAAAGGAAAGGACCTTAAACATTGTCTACTGCCAACCACCTCCCGGTAGACCAGGTTGCTCAAGGCCTCATCCAGCCTGGTCTTAAATACTTCTGGGGATGAAGCACCCACAACTTCTCTGCACAACCTGTTCCAGTGTCTCACAACCCTCATAATAAAGAACTTTTTCCTAATGTCCAATGCAAATCTACCCTGTTCTAGTTTAAAATCATTGTCCCTTGTCCTATCACCACATGCCCAAGAAAATCCCTCTCCAGCTTTTCTGTATGCCCTCCTCAGGCACTGGAAGCCCCACTATAAGGTCTCTTTAGAGCCTGCTCTTCCCCAGGATGAACAACACTAAATCCCCCATACTGTCTTTGTAAGAGAGGTGCTCCAACCCTCTGATCATCTTCATAGACACTCCTCTGGACCCTTTCCAGCAGATTCACGCCCTACATGTGCTGGGGGCTCCCAAGCTGGACACAGTACTCCACTTGCGGTCTTATAGAGCAGAATGTCAGAATCACCTCCCTTTACCTGCTGGCCACATATGTTTTGATGCAGCACAGGATATGATTGGCTTCTTGGACTGCCAGTGCACTTTGCCAGCTCAAGTCAAGCACCTCATCCACCAGCACCCCCAAGTCCTTCTCTGCAGGGCTACTGTCCATCCACTCATAACCCTGCCAGTACTTGTGCTTGGGATTGCCCTTTCAGTTTGCCTTATACTTCATGAGGTTGGCATGGGCCCACCTTTCCAGCCTGTCAAGGTCCCTCTGGATGACACCCTTCCCATGACTGAGTTGACTGCACCATGCAGGTTGGCATCAGGAAAATTTGCAGAGGTAGGACTTGTTCCCGCTGTCCACGTAGCCAACAAAGTTCTTAAACAACGCCAGTCTCAGTATCAGTGACTGAGGGACTCTACTCATCATAGGTCTCCTTTTCAAATTTGATCACAACTCTTTGAGATTGGCCATCTAGCCTATTTTTTACCCACTGAGTGGGTAGTGTTTGTATCTACTGTTCTGCTCATGATTCATAAATTAGAACAACAGTATTCTGGGATGCCTATGTGTCATGGTAGGGCCAAATGAGCCCCAGCACAAACCCAGACAGACACTTATGTGCCTAGACATGGTCCCCCTCTCCCCACTCCTTCCTGCATAAAGGCAGGGTAATGCAGGAAAAGGAACAAAGGCGACAGGACCATGCATGTCTGATGAACAACTCTCCTTCTGCAGTAAGAGTACATATACTGGACACTGCTCCAGCCTGACCAGGCCTATGTTTCTGCCTTTTATGTCCACAGCCTGGCAGAACGCCTTCTCATTGGGTAACTATGTGCTCTCAGGCAAGATATACATGCAGGCTGATTTCTAGTCACCTTGCCTTGCTTAAGTCTTGCCTTATTTGAACGTGCTTGGACTTTGTCTGGCTTAAAACTCCTTGGGGTTGCACAGCCTCGAGTGCCCAGTCCATGAGTCTTCACACTGCAAGCTATTAGAGAAGCCACAACCCTTGGAGCCGGAGCCAAGCTTGTATCCCCTTGCAACCAGAATTTTGCTGTGCCTCACCTCAGTTTCCCCAGGACAAAGCAAGCACCCGTTGTGAGAAGCATCATAGACAGCCTGCTGTATGCTGAAGCTAGACCAGCCATCGAAGACTGCATGGCCCTCCTGCTGGCAATGCGTCATGCCTGGTGCATGAGAGCGCCCCAAAGCCTCAATAACTAAACAGACAGCAGCAGCACTCCCTACTTGGGTGGAACCAGCTGTGAGTAATTAATGCATTGCCTCTTTGGCTTAAAGGTTCTTGTCAAGTCTCCCTGCACTGTGGTCAAGCACCCTCTCACTCCCAAGATTCTCTGTCTCTGTTATTTCCTCCCGGTTTGCATAAAATTGTCAAAGTTGCCTAAATGTTATTCATTCCCACCATGAATATACATTCTAACCATACACTGAACCTGTTTAATGTTTGAGCAATTTTTCATATTAACAAAAGGCTATTAATACTTTTATTAATATTTGCATTTCCCATATAATTTATAAATTAAAACAGTATTCCTTAGCACCATGTCACACAGCAGTTTATTAAAACTAACCTGTGATCTTTCATTAAATTACTTCTATGCTGTATTTTATCCTTTGATAGCTCAGTGCTGCTTTTGTCTTTTTCTTCAAGATATTAAGAGACAAATGCAAAACCTGTTTTTAAAATGTCTTTTGGGATTTGCTTTGATTCAATTACTTTTTACAGCACCTTCCTCTACTAATACCATTTAGGACTGGTTTAGTAACATCAGCTGTCAGAGTTAGTTCACCTAGCAATGTGTGGTGGTTTGAGCCTTAACTGGGAGTTAAGAGCTCAGATGGGAGCAAGGCTGAGAATCAATCCCCTGCACCCCACCTCCTCCCTCCCAACAGAGAGGGAAAAAAAGGAAAGGGAAGGAGAAAATCCACCAAGCAATAATTTGGAGTCAGCCTGGAAGTAGAGAGGTAAAGTGTTTTCTTTAAACAATATATGTATATAACAATAACAGGTAAGGTTCACAAGGGCAAGAAACAAGGATGGATGGAAGGGAAACAAAGAAGAAGAGTACAAAACCAGTCTCTCTGAAGAGGTGTGGAGGCAGCAGGGAGAAGGATCAGGCCCAACCACATGGCAGAGGAGCAGGAAATCAGCCGCAGTAGCTCTTATCCAGGAGAGGCAGGAGCCAAAAGGAGACCAAATAGCTGCAATGTCCTGTTTTTTATACCCTAACTGGCTAGGGAGGGGGAGTGGAACAGACTCAGTTTCCCCGGGGGAAAACACCCTGCAGGGAGGGCAAAGTACCCGCAAGACCTCCACCTTGTTTTGGTTTTGTTTTCAGAATGGGCGTTAACCCACCGCCCAATGTATCACAAATAGTATCACAAATACTGGGGAATAGTAACTGATAAACAAAGACGCTATCTACTTTTGTCAAGGACGCTTTTCAAGGCATGAAAGCCAGACAATAAATGCTTACATTTGTCAAGAAATTTAACTTAGTTGTAATTGTGCCTCTCCTATTGTTAATAGAAATTGTGCTTATTACAAGAATCACAGAATATTAGGGGTTGGAAGGGACCTGCAGAGATCCTTGAGTCCAACCCCCTGCCAAAGCAGGATCACCTGGGGCAGGTCACACAGGAATACATGCAGGTGAGTTTTGAAAGTCCCCTGAGAAGACTCGACAACCTCTCTGGGCAGACTGTTCCCATACTCCATCACCTTCACTATAAAGAAATGTTTCCTTTTGTTGCCCCTGGGTTCTAGCTTGCGCACATTGTTCTTTTTCCTGTGCACCACCAAGAAAAGACCATCACCTTCATCTTGACACCCACCTCTCAGATGTTCATAGACAGTATCACAGTATCACAGTATCGCTAAGGTTGGAAGAGACCTTGAAGATCATCGACTCCAACCTGTCACCACAGACCCCATGAGTAGACCATGGCACCAAGTGTCATGTCCAATCCCCTCTTGAACACCTCCGGGGACGGTGACTCAACCACCTGGGCAGCTCCACTGCTCCCTGGGCAGCCCATTCCAATGGTGAATCACTCTCTCGGTGAAGAACTTTCTCCTCACCTCGAGCCTAAACTTCCCCTGGCACAGCTTGAGATTGTGTCCTCTTGTTCTGGTGCTGGTTGCTAGAGAGAAGAGGCCAACCTCTTCCTGGCTACAACCACCTTTCAGGTAGTTGTAGAGAGCAATAAGGTCTCCCCTGAGCCTCCTCTTCTCCAGGCTAAACAACCCCAGCTCCCTCAGCCTCTCCTCATAGGGCTTGTGCTCAAGGCCTCTCACCAGCCTTGTTGCCCTTCTCTGGACACGTTCAAGTGTCTCGATGTCCTTCTTAAACTGAGGCGCCCAGAAGTGGACACAGTACTCAAGGTGTGGCCTAACCAATGCTGAGTACAGGGGCAGAATGAATTCCCTGCTCCTGCTGGCCACACTATTCCTAATGCAGGCCAGGATGCCCTTGGCCTTCTTGGCCACCTGGGCACACTGCTGCCTCATGTTCAGGTGGCTGTCAACCAGCACCCCCAGGTCCCTCTCTGTCTGGGAGCATTCCAGCAACTCCAACCCCAGTATGATGAGCTTCCCTCTCAGCCTTCTCTTCTCAAGACTAAACAGCCCAGTTCTCTTAGTCTTTCTTCATATGAGAGCTGTTCAAGTCCCACAATCATCCTTGCAGCTCTCTGTTGTACTCTCTTCAACAAGAAACAAGAGAGAATATTTTTTTTTCATGAAGTCAGTTTAGTTTTTGGCACTTGGAAAAAATATGTCTCATTTGTACATATTACTTGAAGCATTTGG
Organism: Picus viridis; assembly: GCA_033816785.1. Lineage (NCBI taxonomy): Eukaryota > Metazoa > Chordata > Aves > Piciformes > Picidae > Picus > Picus viridis. The sequence goes on from CM066606.1 coordinate 16,804,732, forward strand.
AAAACTGTGTGAAACTGTGGCAATTTTAGGCTGATGCCTAAGAAATTTTCCAGAAATATTGAATAAAAATGGGAGAATGTAAATAAACAACCATTGGATGTAAAGGGAAAATAATGATAAATTCTAAGTAATCCCATTGGTCTGATAACTAACATAAAGTTGGTTGTATAATATAACCTGCTCTTCTTTCTCAGTTCTTTGCTCTAGCAGATACTTTCTGGTGCTTTCACTTGGTTGTTGCTGACCTTGGCTGCTTTCTTGTTGTGGCTAAGTACTAACAAAATGCTCTCTGCTTTTCTCTTTTCCCTTGTATGGGGGGGTGGAGAAGGGGAACCTATTTGTAGTCCCCTGGTTTTGTCCAGGGGGGTTCTTGTGTTGTTTATAAATTATAAATATACATAAATATTGTACATTTTTTACATATTCACTGCGTTTCATATTTCTAGATTGTAGTTTTGCTTGTAAATATAGCTTCATTTTCTTCCAACTGAGCTAGTCTGGCAATTTTATTTTGGGGGCAATTCTCTTAAATTAGTTGGGGGTAATTTCAACCCACCACAGAAACCTATTAAGGGAGGCAACAGAGTTTGGGGAAATACTCTAAATTGACCAATAGGAAAGATAAAACAGGCAAATACAGAATTTAATAGTCACATTTCCAGTCTGTGAAGTGTTGTGGAAGGGTCAGTAAGCTGCCTTTCTCTCTCTGCTCAGTACAGCCAGGAGCAAGACCTCCTGATGCCCAAGAATTACTTCACATTGATTGTCCTCTCAATGGTGTGCTATCCACTTTTCAACAGTAGTACTGAGTCAAAAAGGACAAACACCAGCAGGCACTTTCAGAAAAATTCTGCTATTTATTATATAACTATTTGATAAATATTTCCATAAATAAGATTGGTTTACATTATTTACTTGGCGGGGGAGGGAGGTGCAGAAATCAAAACCACCAAAAGACAAAAATCCATTTGCTAAATGCACTCTTCACTCTGTTCATGGGATTCCCACCAATCTATTCCATATATACCATGATAGCAAAGATGTCCTGTGATAGCCTCATTGGGTTGTAATGCAGATATCTTAGATGCCCTTTTTTTATCTAATCTCCATTGCTTTACTGTCCTGATTGAAAGATTTTATACACACACACACACACACACACACACACACTTATATATACATAAATTTAGCACTTTGCAGCCTCCTGTTGTGGGATCCAGTCAAGAGGGAAATAGTAAGAACTGGCTGATGAGAGCAGATGGGAGGGCAAAGATTTTCCTTTCAGCTGCAGCTCTGTCTTAGACCAGTTTAATTTATCTGGGCTCCTGCACACTTAAAACCGTCATTTTGCTTTGTTCCTTAAGCTTTTGCTTCTCCTTACCTGAAAGAATTTCCCTTCCATTCTTCAGTGTTTACCAAGGCTTTTGTAAGGAGGGAGGGAGAGGAGGTAAACACAAGAAGAATGAGGAGGAGGTGGAGGAGAAGGAAGGTTTTGCTGAGATCTGAACAATTAAGCCTTATCTTCATGAAGAGGACATTCTGTTTCACTGCTAGCTCTCCCTTTGGGTTTGTGGAAGGAAGGGTTCTTGCATTGTCTGCTTTGTTTCCAAAATCCAAATATCTTTGTTTGCTTATCACAGGAAAAGATGTATGTGGGGTTTTTTTAGAGCGTCTTTCACACAGAGGAAAATTCACAGGCATTTTACAATTATTGCATGCTGCAAATTACTGCAAATTCCACTACATAGATTTCCAGATGTTGTAAATCTCGCCTAAGTGGTTCATGCATCTTTTTCTTCACAATTATTCTGACTTCATGTCATTTTTCCAGTGCATTATTTATTTCACTCCTCTTCTTAACCATTTCGCCTTTGTGTAATTTTTCCCACAGTGTTTTGAGATTTGTGAAGCACTCTGCAAATATTAAACATTAAATGGTAATTACGATATTTTAAACTTAGTTTCTGCTGATAGTTGAGTATTTGGTAAAAAAAACAATTCCTACCAACCTTGGTTTGAAATGAATGGTACACCAGGCAATAAATACCTGATTAAGTTGATAAATGCATTACTTTGATGTAGCTGCCACTCATAATTCCTATCCCTCTTTCTGAGGTATGCAAGTCTATGTCTTGTATAGAGTGGGACATAATTCATGTGGGTGCAAAACCTTTTGGTCACCATCTCTTCCAAGTTTGTAGTTTTGTACTGAAATAAAAAATATTCACCAAGGTGAGCTGTAAAGGGAAGATGTGCTGTGAAATCCTGGTTCTCTGCAGGCTCTGCTACAGGCAGTGTAGCCTTCATCTTCATAACTCATCAGTAAGCATGAATGAGTGTCCACGTTTTTGTTTCTAAAGACAGTCTCTGAATAGCACAAGTGCGAACATGCTCTACTATGTATTTATCTGTATTTTATTAACAAGTTAACAGGAAATAGTTGTCAGCTACACTGCCTTATACTCAGGAAGTTCAGCATACTCTGCACAGCACTAAAATATTCTAAATGTTCTGCTCTAAAATATTATCTTCTAGAATAATTATAAACTCTGTATAGCTTAAAATGGGTGATACTAAATCAGAATAGCTGTGCATAAATCAGTCAAGTTATTTTAGATATACAAAATCTAGCTTTCCTGGAAAAGGCACAAATCACAGCTTGCACTGAATGCATTTCTACTTGTGGCTTTTTTTTTAAAAAAAAAAAAAAAAAAGGTCCAAGTCCATTTTGATGGGTAGTGCAAATCAGAGAAGTTATTATTTATTATATTCTTGCAAAGTACTTTACAGTATATAGATTATTGTAGTACTAATTATATAGTATATAAAAATTTGTCACCTAAAAATGCTTTTAGTTTGTGTTTGGTTTGCTATATACCAATAAAAGAGCTTGTCTGCTGTAGGCAAAATTGTAGAATAAGCCTGGTGATCTTGAATAAAATGTGCTTCACATTGTACTTGAAGCATATACCTGGGCAACTCATAGTATAACACTGACTACAGCACTTAGGACAAACAGATTACAAAGCTAGTTTATTCAGCTATTTTGCCTGAGCCCTTTCTGAACCTGAAGCAGTCATTGCAGCAGGGAGCACTAATTGCTCATTTGCTGCAGTAACCTTTTCAACTGGACAGCATCTCATGTCTGATTTCATGTTGATGTCTCTTTCCTTTAATTACAGTGTGCTGGCAGAGAGAGAAAATCCAGTGGTGTGAAGTGCCATATAGTGCCTGCAATGGACTTGTTGTGTTCTCCAGAGGTTTACTCTAAGAACAGAATAGCACAAGAGTGTCTTCTGTGCACTTTATTTTTATGCTTTGTATTCTTGACAAGCCTAAGCCAACAGTATATTACTAGAGTATGTATATTGAAACTGCTTTAAAATAATTTGTGAAAGAAGGCAATTGCTCAAACTGATCTGGGAATATATTGCTTATTCAGACATGAAAGGAACTAAACATATTCAGAAGGGGCGGGGGGGGGAAGGAGTAAGGAAGAGAATTGTTTACCTTTCTGTAATGATTATTCAAGCAACCCAGAAGTGATTGATTTCAGTAACAATCATAGTAATGATGCTTCCTATTTCTTACACTTGGACTACAAAGTTTTTATTTGCTTGTTTGTTTGGGTTGTCTTGTTTGGTTTGGGCTGGGTTTTTTCAGGGGGAGTTGTGGTTTGGTTTGGTTTGATTCATTGTTGTTTTGGGGTTTTTTGCTTGTTTTATGTTGTTGTTTGGGTTGTGTGGGGGTTTTTGTTGTTTTGGGTTTGTTTTCTTAAATAAGTTGGAAAATGTCATTAAGCAATATAACAGGGCAACTATTTTCTTTTATTTTTTTAAATCTTTAAATAGTTGCACCAGGATAGGTGTGTCTTTCTCTTGCAGTGCCAAATGATAATAAAAATTGGCTCCTTAGAGCTGGCTAAGCAGAAAGAGGAACTAGTAGTCATAGAAGTTTTCCATTGTAATAATGATTTATTCTGGTTTGTATTTTTCTCTGTCACAATTTCACTGATGCTATTTAGATGGTAAACTTGGTATTTATCAATATGACTTAGAACCATCACAGCTAAATTGTCATAAGGGATACTCCTCAGAGCAACAGCCTAATTCTCTGTGATTGGAATTCCAATAAATGTATTTTAATTCTCAAAATTGCAAATTAAAAGAATATCCAATAATCAAGGTGGTAAGAGGGGTTTTTATTTGGTTTGTCTTGCTTTTAATGAAACCACTGCTAAAAAAAATAAATCTGTCCTTCCATTCACTGGTGCTGCATCCAAAGAAAGTATACTTTTTCCTCTATGTAATTCAAGAGAGTTTTGACCACTGGACACTTTTTACATCTCTATGTTGTCTATTAAAACATATTTTTTTCTGCTTCTGTGAAATTAAGCCAAACCTTTCATCTTTGAAAGGTAATTTAGCAAGGTAGGTGAGTACACAGTACATGATTAAATAAAATGAAATTCTTTTTGCCTACTTTTAGCCCAACCTCCAATCTTCCTTCTTCTGCTACATGCATGGAATTAAGTATGAGCATGATGGCTTTCAGACATCCTCGAATAGTTAGGCACCTGCACCACTGCACTAGAGGCTGGTTTTTTGAACGTGAGTTTTTAACAGCAACTGGATATATGACTTGCATTGTTCCACACTGTTATCTTAATCCAGTTGGAATACATTTTAGACAATTTAAAAACTGTGAGTGACTATGAAATCTATCAAATGAATTTCTATTACAATGAAAGAGCTTTGATATTAAGTTAGTTGTTTTTTCTTGATTAGCAGACTGAAAGTTAATACTGGACTAAAAGAAAAAAGTCTAGACCTGAGCTAGATTGTATGGTCCTGCTCTGGCAGGGGTTGGACTTGATGATCTCTTTGGGTCCCTTCCAACCCCTGACATCCTGTGATCCTGTGATGCATGTCTTGAAGTGCATTATAAATGGATGATGGATGTAGTGCAGTTCTTCATTATGGATCATCCTTATGGATCATGTTGACAGTCTGGTAATACAAAAAGTTTAGGTGAATTCAGTGAAATGTGCAGAAAAATATCCTAAATTGGGATGTGTTTACTTGAGGTTTGGCCAGTTTGAGGTATACAATTTTCTTTATGTTTTGCATAATTTTACAGATCTTAATCTAAATGCTAAATTCAATTCAATATTTGTGTTTCAGCAAATAAAATACAGACTGAATAAAACCAAACACCAGTGAATAGTTATGTTGAGTCTGCCATAACATTTATATATTTAACTTTCTGTTTTCATCTGCTAAGAGGAAACATGACAGAGAAAAGGCTTTCTTTTTCTTCCTTTCGACACACACAGCAAGAACAAAGAGAGCAATCGAAGATTATTCTGTGAGATCCCTCCATCTGCCACAATGTCTCATATTATACTACTATAACTGAAAAATCTGGTATGAAAATTTAAAATAAAATAAACATATAATGAGGGGATTTTCCCTCTGGGTTAGGAAACTCATTGGTGAAACACATGGTCTACAACCAAACCACACATAATGTGGCTGTAAAGACTTTAATTTGTACTTACACTAAATTTCAAACTCAAAATTTGAAAGTTTTGATATTAAGAGACTTTGTCAAAGCCTTTATCTAGCTACAATGATGACAGGTAAACCTATTGGATGTTATGTTTATTTGCTTTTGAAAAACGTAGCGACAGGCTGGCCCAGCAGAGATGAGGTTTGCTAACGGTCCTGAAAAGATGTGAGTGACCCTTTCTGTCTAGCAAGTACATAGCAAGGCACTGCAGGAAAGCATAAAACAAGACAAGAATTCAACACTGTGGAATTCTGTTCAGTCTTGAGAAGAGAAGACTGAGAGGGGACCTTATCAATGTCTATAAATATCTGAGGGCTGGGGGTTAATCTCTTTTTGGTAGTACACAGTAATATGAGAAAGAAGAATGGATACACACTTGAGCATAAAAGGTTTCATCTCAACATGAGGAGAAACTTCTTTACAGTGAGACTGAGGGAGCACTGGAATAGGCTGCCCAGGGTGATTGTGGAGTCTCCTCTGGAGAGTTTCAAAATCTTCCTGGATTCAATTCTCACAGATTACCCAAGGTGATCCTGCTTTTGGCATGGGGATTGGACTCAACAATCTCTGGAGATCACTTGCAACCTCTAACACTCTGGGATTCTGTGGTTCTGAGAAGTGTCTATTTAAGATATTAATTGTTGCATTTCTGCATTATAAAGTGTTATACATTAACAAAATGTTATCTGAAAACTGTTAAGGAAGGAAGAAAGAAGATCTGAGAAGTTCTGACACACAAAAAATAACGAGACAAAAAATATTCCCAAAGGATGAAATTCCTTGTTACTAGAAATTACATTTCACAGACATCAGTTTTTCAGCAAGAGGTTCTTCCCTTGGATTTTTTTTTTTTTCATTTTGTGGTAGTGAGAAAGTTCAATCCTCCCACCACACAACCACAGCTAACTCAGTTGGAAAAGCAAATGAAAAATGCTGTATTTTACAAGCAGAATTAAATGCAATGAATATATACAAAATATACAGTATTTACAGTATATACAAAAATATACAGGAAAGAATGTAACACAGAAACTCCCTCTGGAGGAGAATTCCCCCTCTGGGTTCCCTTCAAAACCCCTTTTCCCCCTTCCTCCCCTTTTCCCAAAAAGGATTAAAGAGAGAAAATGGATATTAAGGGAAATTTTGTTAGTTCAAAGCAGTTGCTAAAGGGAAAAAACAAGTTAGTTTTTTATTCTCATGCGTCCAAGGTCAGTACCGTCCAAGAATAGAACAGAAAGAAAGCAGCTGAACAGACTGAACTCAGACTAAGTCCTTGAAGTTACATGCCTACTGATCTACCAATGAAATTAATTTAGAATTATCTTTGTTTTCCTTTTTTACACCAAAACATTCAGCTAGAGTACTCTGTAGCTGTCCTTTCCTTAAAGGCACAGCTTAAAACTGTCACACATTTGCAGAGACGTATCAACTGCATTGGCAAGACAAATCAGCATAACGAAGACAGGACTATGAAATGCTTGAATTTGAAAACTACCCCCAATGTTGAACCCATGATTAATTGTACCCATACATGGCAGCAGTTACATTGCTAAGAGCTAGACTTGTGATCTAGCCAATGGAACAGTCTTTCACAGCATGACAACAAAGTAACTCACTTCCATTTGTCCCTACGATTGAAAATAATATTTATAAAACTTAATCTCAAAGGTGCTTCTATGTATTAAGAATCAACCTGGAAAAAGGCAGCTCTGGGGAAACATTGTATAAACCTTCCAGTACTGGAAGGAGGCCTACAAGAAAGCCAGGAAGGGACTTTGTACATTGCCTTGTAGTGATAGGACAAGAGGGAAGAGATTGAAGCTTGTGGGTAGATTTAGACTAGATATTATGAAGAAATTCTTTACAGTGAGGGTGGTGAACTGTGGATGGAAACAGGTTGCCTAGGGGGCTGTGGATCCCCCTCCCTGGAGGTGTTCAAAGCCAGGTTGGATACAGTCTTGAGCAATCTAGTCTAGTGGAATGTGTCCCAGGCCATGGTGGGGTGGGGGGTAGAATTAGATGATCTTTGAGGTCCCTTCCGATCTAAACCATTCTATGAAATAACAGAAATTCAATTAGTTTGTTCTTTCCTACATTGTTTTCCTGTATCTTATTGCCTGTAAGACATGCCCAGATCTGACAGATCTAAATGGAGTAGCTTAAAAAAATATTGTCATTATGTATGAGGATATATTTCAACTTTCCTGTTTCACATTACTAATCCTTCAGAAGACTCAGAATTCCTGAAAATACAGTAACACCTCAGCAGGTCCTTACATATTCTGCAGCGTTAGTTTAAATTCATAGTTACTAGAAGTTTGTAGTTTGCCACCTGTTTTATTGTTGAAGGTAAGAGGCTTGCACAGGTGATGGCGGTGTTGGTGACAACTCTGGCAGACGTAGCAGACAGCTGTGATAATCTAGGGATGTTTTAAACAGGTATACTTGTCTGAATCTACAGCTAGTCTCTCAGCCCTATCCCAGTCCATTTTGGAGCATTCTAAATTCATTCTCTTCAAAATTACACTTTTGCTTACTAGATATGTGGCATATACCTAACAAGTTACAAGTTCAGCAAGAGAAGCTGAATTAAGTCTGAAGGCTCAACTGCCATAAGGTGAAACTCACTGTTTGCTTTCCCTTGGCCTCTTCCTAGCACACTCTAAGTTCTAAACCAAGCAATCAGTACACTATTAATTCCATGAAGATGCTTGCTAATGATTTCCAAATTATATATGTCATCTTACCATTTACCATTTCAAATTATTTCATCCACTATGACATAAGCCATGAACTAAGTCCACTTCATTTGTGAGGACAATTGTCCCTTCCATCCATGTTATAAACAATTTTATTATGATATCCAAAATATTTTAAATTTGTACATCAGGAATTTAAGGCACAGCAACAACCCCTTCAGACAGCTCATGTGCATGTAGAGGTTTTTGCTTTCAAAATAGTATTAATAGGGTTTTTTTTCACATTATAAATGAGACAAGAGTACTCTATTTGTGTGTAGTCAAACCACTAAAGATGACTTCTGCAGAAAAATTCACCATATCTGAAGGAGAAAGTAATCTTATAGCTCCTTTTTCAAGCGTGCTGTTCCACTTTCACACTTTCAGAATTTCCATGTTGACTGGAAAGTTGAGAGGGAAAGTAGAGATGCCCATACAGTTTGCATGTGGTAACTTGTTTGAAGAACTATGAAGAGGAGACTCAAAAAACTTTTCCCTCATTTCCTAAGGAATGTCTTAAGCTATGCAGGAAGAAAAAGAGGGAGGTGAAGGCAGAAATTAACACATTTATAATTGTTAAGTAACAAGTTTAACAGCCTCTCAAAAAGTGATGAGAAAGTCCCAGCCTGCTGGGGAAATACTGCAGCTACAGATCTTCTAGCAGATTGCTGGTTCCAAGCAGAGTTCTGGTTCTAAGAAGTTTCAGGTTACTCATACACTGCTGTGAACATCATATTGTTGCAAACCTGAACCTTCACAGATGATGATTTATCCTCAAAACGCTCAAAAGAGTAACAAAATAATGTGACCACTGGATCTTTACCCAGCAGGGTACATTGGATTTGCATATCCTCTCATTTCCTGAAGCTTTTGGAGACTGAGAGACATCACACAGACAAATACTTCTCGGAACTACAGTTTACAGTTAAGCATCAGATATCATAAATTAATACAACCATATAAATATTCAGTGCTAATTCTGCCAACATGTAATTTGAGAACTCTGTCTACTGCTTCACAGGGACATTCTCATTTTAAGAACATGAGGAGAAAGACAGTATAAAGCAGGGAAGAGAGGCTTATGGCATTCAGTCATAAACATGTGAGAAAAAAAGAGCAACAAAAGAAGGCAAAATAAAAGAGCAGGAAGACAAACAGGGAAGGAAAGCAGGAAGGAATCAAAAAGAGCATCTCAGTGTAGGACATGTGAAAAGCCACCAAAATGTAAAAGGGAAGTGAGAGTGAAGTGGTATTATGAATGTCTGAACTAAAGACATAAAGGCAGGTAATAATGATAAAGAAATAAGCAAGACGTGGGAAATCATCAATGTCAGGAAGCATAGGCTGTACAAGAAGAGACTGCAAAGGGAACTGTATGGATAAAAAGAGTTCAAAGAAATATATCTTTATGAACAAGAATCAGGCTTGAGAACATGGGAGTTGGGAAAGTCTAAGGAGAGATGTGAGATAGTGTGAGGGAGTAAAGGTGTAAAAAAAAAAAATAAAGAAAAGAAAAGAAATATACAATCATTTGAAGAAGGGATTAAAGGTAATATGAGAAGCAGGAGGGATTATGTATCTCTTCACACAGACCTGCATGGAGTAGACCTGATGATAAAGAAGTTGTTGTGATGGATAGAACAGACAGAAATCCAGCTGTTTTCTGCCAGTGGCTTGTGCAGCTGATGTGCAACCAGAGCCAAATCATCAATTGACATGTATTGTAGTTAGACATGGGAACACCTAGCCTTACATCTATTACATTAAAGGGCATTGCAATGCACAAGAGTCTAAAAAAATTGGAAATTAGAATGGAAATTAGAAAGTGTGAAAACATATATGTTTTAGATATTTGTTGTGGTATTTTTAGAATATTTTTTTTTATTTTTAGGGAGTTTAATTTGTGAGTTCTGAACATAGGAGGCTTACAGTGAGGTTTTTTTTAAAATCATTTCACAACAGTCTGTGGAGGAGGTAGGTTAATAGTGGTAGTTAAAAAAATAGACTTGCAATTTTCATAATTTTAATTATATTTTAAGGTTGATGAAATTCTTCTTATAGTAAAGACAAATGAAGAATTTTTGTCAAGCAAGAAGTAGACACTGTTTTTTCAAAAAAAAAAAAAAAAGACAGTGGTGGAATCTGGTTTTCAGAAAGCTATTTTCATTCCCATTACAATGCAACATACTCTGCACTGTTTGGCTTTCATAAGATAAAACAATGCCAAATTATGTTCTAATGTGAATTCAGGAGACAACGCAATCTGGCACATCACCACTGAACAATTGTGTTGCCTGACCAAATCAGTGCTTATCAAAGTATTTAAAACCAAAACAAAACCCAAAATCAAACAAACAAAACAACAACAAAAACCCAAAGCAAACCCATAAATCAACTTCCCCAAAATCCCACCCAAAATCAAAACTAATAGGAAGACATTAAATATTACCACCAAAAATTTTTAGAAATCAGAGAGTACTGGATCTGAGTGGCACTGCCCTGGAATCATCAACAAGTCTTAATGATGACAAGAGGATGAGCAGTCATTCCATTTTATCTTTGCGTGACTCATATGATTGCAGGTAGAACTACAGTTAATCTGCAATGTATTTCATTTTATGAATATTAAAGCACAACCTGTAAAAAGCATACAGAAGTTGTCCCTTCATATATTTGTTTTCATAGAAAATATCTCTTCCTGCCACTTAGAATGGACACATTGTCCAAGTACACAGCAAAATGCACATATATGCAAAGAAAAAAATATTTTTGGAGCAGAGAAGCTTCCCCTCTACATAACTCTGTAATTTAAAAATTATGCCCTCATTCTTGCAGAAGTTCAATCATTTTGAGAAGTCTTGCAAGTAATTCTCTGTTTTCAGTCATACTTTTCAACTGTAGTCCTAGTATGTTGTTCTCAGCTGTTCATTAAAAAATAGTAACTAGTTGTATCTGTAATAAAAATACAAAATAATTGTACTAAACTTTTTTTAAGTCAGAATTATTATGGAATATTCAATAATTGAAAGAATACTTGTGTTCTTATTCTTTTCCTTAAATGTTATACATAATGTCAGTACAGAGTATTTAAACTCAAACCTTTGACTTATATGAGGAGAGAGACTTGGGGGTGCTGGTGGACGAGAAGCTCAACAGGAGCTCTCAATGTGCGCTTGCAGCCCGGAAAGCCAATCAGATCCTGGGCTGCATCAGGAGAAGTGTGACCAGCAGGTCAAGGGAGGTGCTTCTCCCCTCTATTCAGCTCTGGTGAGACCCCACCTGCAGTACTGCCTCCAGTTCTGGAGCCCCTATTACAGGAGGGATGTGGACGTGCTGGAGTGTGTCCAGAGAAGGGCCACGAGGATGATCAGAGGGCTGGAGCACCTCTCCTATGAGGACAGACTGAAGGAATTGGGGTTGTTCAGTCTGGAGAAGAGAAGGCTCCGAGTTGACCTCATTGTGGCCTTCCAGTATCTGAAGGGGGCCTACAGGAAGGCTGGGGAGGGACTTCTCAGGATCTCAGGTAGTGATAGGACTAGGGGGAATGGAATGAAGCTGGAAATGGGGAGATTGAGGCTAGATGTGAGGAAGAAGTTCTTCACCATGAGAGTGGTGAAGCCCTGGAATGGGTTATCCAGGGAGGTGGTTGAGGCCCCGTCCCTGGAGGTTTTTAAGACCAGGCTGGACGAGGCTCTGGCCAGCCTGATCTAGTGTGGGGTGTCCCTGCCCGTGGCAGGGGCGTTGGAACTAGATGATCCTTGTGGTCCCTTCCAACCCTGACTGATTCTATGATTCTATGATTCTATGATATGGTTACCCCATGGTCTGCTAACTTGTGTTTTGACCTTGGCCAAGGTCTACTCAGTTTTCATGTTACTCATCCAAATACACTGTCTACCTGGTGCCAAGGAGCACATGGGCAGAGGAAGGAAGATAAACTGCAAAAAGAGGATAAAATTCCTCAGTACCATGTAAGTAGTCACAAGTGTTAGAAATAATATATATTCTGAAGGAGTGGCTGATGTTCATTCTTCACTCCTATCTCCACCAATTGGCAAAGAAGCCACAGATACAAAAGTAGGGGTTTCTCTATCTCTGTCTTTTAGATGAAGGTACAAAGAGTGGTGAGGAAGAATGGATTTACTGTCAGTTTGTTGGATCCTGAGAAACATCATGAACAGAAATCGTTCTTCTCAACCTCTTTACCTCAATCATAATCATTTAATTTTTTTCCAGTTTGGAGACACAGAAGAAGTCGAGAAATCTGCCTGGTCCCAGGGATCAGTGCTGGGCCCCATCCTCTTTGATGTCTTCATCGACGATCTGGATGAGGGCATTGAGACAGTCATCAGCAAATTTGCAGATGACACCAAGTTAGGAGCAGATGTTGGTCAGCTACAGGGTCAAAGGGCTCTGCAGAGGGACCTCGATTGGCTGGACAGATGGGCAGAGTCCAATGGGAGCAGATGTTGGTCAGCTACAGGGTCAAAGGGCTCTGCAGAGGGACCTCGATTGGCTGGACAGATGGGCAGAGTCCAATGGGATGGCATTCAACAAGTCCAAGTGCCGGGTGCTGCACTTTGGCCACAACAACCCCATGCAGAGCTACAGGTTGTGGTCGGAGTGGCTGGAGAGTGGCCGGACAGAGAGGGACCTGGGGGTTCTGGTTGACAGCCACCTGAACATGAGCCAGCAGTGTGCCCAGGTGGCCAAGAAGGCCAACCGCATCCTGGCCTGCATTAGGAATAGTATGGCCAGCAGGAGCAGGGAGGTCATTATGCCCCTGTACTCTGCATTGGTTAGGCCGCACCTTGAGTACTGTGTCCAGTTCTGGGCCCCTCAGTTTAAGAAGGACATCGAGACACTTGAACGTGTCCAGAGAAGGGCAACAAGGCTGGGGAGAGGCCTTGAGCACAAGCCCCATGAGGAGAGGCTGAGGGAGCTGGGGTTGTTTAGCCTGGAGAAGAGGAGGCTCAGGGGCGACCTTATTGCTCTCTACAACTACCTGAAAGGTGGTTATAGCCAGGAAGGGGTTGGCCTCTTCCCCCTAGCAACCAGCACCAGAACAAGGGGACACAGTCTCAAGCTGCACCAGGGGAAGTTTAGGCTGGAGGTGAGGAGAAAGTTCTTCACCGAGAGAGTGATTCGTCATTGGAATGGGCTGCCCAGGGAGGTGGTTGAGTTGCCGTCCCTGGAGGCATTCAAGAGGGGACTGGACATGGCACTTGTTGCCATGGTCTAGTCGTGAGGTTTGTGGTTACAGGTTGGACTCGATGATCTTCGAGGTCTCTTCCAACCTTGGTAATACTGTGATACTGTGATACTAATTATTGGTTTATTTATTTTATACTGATACTGTTTGTTTTCACCAATAATATTCTAGAGGTGACTATGCTGTGAAATAGTTTGATCTGCTTTGGAGTATTAATTGACCTCTTCTTCTTTCCATCTATATATGGGTATAAGCAACTTGGTAATGGAGCCCACACAATCTGTAGGATAAATGTGTTTTCCCCCCTTGCTCCTTTCTTTATGTCTCTCTGTAGAGGACTAGGCTGATTAACCCAAATGTATCTATCTGTGTTTATTTTGGATCCTGTATTTTAGTGATTGATTTACACTGGACATGTCTGGCTGATAATGCTTGTTAGTCAACATATTTTTGGCAAGACAGGAACCTGTAGTTTGCTATAACTGGAAAAAAAGGTTCCCGTATTTTAGGGTGATAAGAGCTGCTTTAGCATAACTGATTGCAATAATTAGGGGAATATTATTGCATTACAGCTAAATTCTGATTTGATGACATGTGGCCTAGAGCAGACAATAAACTCACTGCTCCAGCATAAAAACATTAATCATTCTCTAATAAAACCATGAAATGTCAACATTTACAAGCCTAATTGCAATAATGACCTCAAATTTGGGCATTTCTTTTGTATTAATTCCACTAGCTTTGGTAAATCTCTAACAGAACCATGGAACTCTGACATGAATGGGTCTAATTGTAATAATCACTCCAATCATGGGTATTTTCTTAAGTTAATCCCACTAACATTCATTAAACTTTCTGCCAAGAGTCAAATATTTACCTAGGAAGACAGTGGTGTTTAACTAACTTTCAATGAAATCTTGACACTATAATAGCTTATGTTTCAAAAGTGAAAACAAAACCTCATAAGAAACCAAAATGCTTCTTTTTCAGTTTTGTTGTTGTTGGGGGTGGGGATTTTTGTTGGGTTTGGGGGAGGTGAGGGTGGGGGGAGATTGGTGTTGCTTTTTTTTTTTCTTCTCTGCAAGTCAAATTATTGTTCCTAGGGAATTTCCAGTCGTTTCTCACCTTTATAGCAACTAGCTGCATTTTCAATATTATTGTTGATTTTTTTGTTTTATTTTATACCGTTCTGCTCTGCTGTTCAGTCTGAATTTTAACTGCAGTGTTCATTTTGGGCCTGGGGCAACTTACAAATAATTTCATTGATATTCAGTAAAATCTCAGGCTTTATTATTTTCTGTGGCAAGGAAGGAGGACTTCTGATTGTCTATGTAAGTTTATTTTATTTTTTAAAACCAACAATTACTTCCCAGAAACAAAGACAACTGTTGCTGTACCTCTATGCATACTGAAGATAAATCCTAGAAGAGAATTCTCTCAGTTGTAACTACACTGAGTTGCATTAATCCTGGTAGTAATATGAACTTCAGTGTTTTACCATAATAATGAATTTGGCCCATTGATATTAAATCTTTTTTTTTCCCCCACATTCATTTAAGCCTTGTTACAATAGGAAAGTTATGATGTAGTTGCCATCACAGAAACATGGTGGGATGGCTCACATGACTGGAGCACTGTAATTGATGGCTACAGGCTCTTCAGGAGAGACAGGTGAAGGGGAAGGGGTGGAGGGGTGGCCCTGTACATCACAGAGGCTCTAGACACCATGGAATTAGAGATTAAGGATGATCAAGTTGAGTGCCTGTGGGTGAGAATTAGAGGGAAGGCCAAGAGGGCTGACATCCTGGTTGGAGTCTGTTGTAAAACACCCAACCAGGATGAAAAGGTTGATGAATTATTTTATAGGCAGCTAGAGCCTGTCTCGGGATTGCCAGATCTTGTTCTTATGGGCAACTTTAACCTGCCAGATATCTGCTGGGAACTTAGCACAGCAGAAAGGAGGCAGTCTAGAAGGTTCTTAAAGTGTATGGAGGACAGCTTCTTGTCACAGCTGCTGTGTGAGCCTACCAGGGGTAAGGCTTTGCTTGACCTTCTTTTTACAAACAGAGAGGGGCTGGTGGGAGATGTGGTGGTTGGAGGCTGTCTGGGGTCCAGTGACCATGAAATAATTGAGTTTCAATACGCAGTCAAGCTAAGAGGGGAAGCAACAAAACCTCCACTCTGGACTTCCGGAGCATGGAGTTCAGGTTACTTAAGGAACTAACTCAGAAGGTACCTTGGGAAACAGCCCTTAAAAACAAAGGGGTCCAAGAGGACTTCAAGAAAGAAATCTTGAAGGCACAGGAACAGCCTGAACAGGCTCTGCCAATGTGCCGGAAGATGAGCCACCAGGGTAGACAGCCAGCCTGGATGGGGACTGAACTTCTCAATTAATTAAGGGAAACAAAAGAGGGTGTATCATCTTTGGAAGAAAGGAGAGATAACCCATGAAAGGTTAAGGATGTTGATAGGTCATGCAGGAAAAAAAATTAGAGAGGTAAAAGCCCATTTAGAGCTTAGACTGGCCACTGCTGTGCTTTTACAAACATATTAATGGCAAAAGGAGGGGCAAGGACAACCTCTACTCCTTAGTGGACATGGAGGGGAATACTGTAACTGAAGATGAGGAAAAGGCAGAGGTACTTAATACCTTCTTTGTCTCAATTTTTAATAGCAGGATAGGTTGTCTTGCAGACAACTGGCCTCCTGAGCTGGCTGATGGAGTCAGGGAGCAGTATAGTTCCCCTGTCATCCAGGAGAAAGTAGTCAGGGAACTGCTCAGCCACTAGGATCCCCAAGTCCATGGGACCAGATGAGATCCATCCTAGGGTGCTGAGAGAGCTGGCAGATGAGCTGGCCAAGCTGCTCTACATCATTTTTCAGCAGTCCTGGCTCACTGGAGAGGTCCCAGAAGACTGGAAGCTGGCCAACGTGATGCCCATCCACAAGAAGGGCCAGAAGGAGGAACCAGGGAATGAAAGACCTGTCAGCCTGACCTCAGTGCCAGGCAAGATTATGGAACAAGTCATCTTGAGTGCAATCACACAGCACTTACAGGATGGTCAAGGGATTAGGCCCAGCCAACATGGATTTAAGATGGGCAGGTCCTGCCTGACCAACCTGATCTCCTTCTAGGACCAGGTGAGCTGCCTGGTGGATGTAGGGAAGGCTGTGGATGTAGTCTACCTGGACTTCAACAAGGCCTTTGGCACTGTCCCCCACAGCAAACTCCAGGCCAAGCTTGGACAGCAATTTAGTTAGGAACTGGCTGCAGGGCCAAGCCTGGAGAGTGGTGGTGAATGTTGCCACATCCAGCTGGCAGCCAGTCACTGGTGGTGTCCCCCAGGGATCAGTGCTGGGCCCCATTCTGTTTAATATCTTCATAGATGATCTGGAGGAGGGGATTGAGTCCATCATCAGTAAATTTGCAGATGACACCAAGTTGGGGGCAGGTGTTGATCTGTTAGAGGTAGGAGAGATCTGCAGAGGAACCTTGACAGGCTGGACAGATGGGCAGAGACCAACGGTATGAGATTTAACGCATCTAAGTGCTGGGTTCTGCGCATTGGCCACAACAACCCCATGCAGTGATACAGGCTGAGGACAGAGTGGCTGGAGAGCAGCCAGGCAGAAAGGGACTTGGGGATACTGGTTGATTGTAGGCTGAACATGAGCCTGCAGTGTGCCCAGGCAGCCAAGAAGGCAAATGGCATCCTGGCCTGCATCAGGAATAGTGTGGCCAGCAGGAGCCGGGAATTCATTCTGCCCCTGTACTCAGCATTGGTTAGGCCACACCTTGAGTCCTGTGTCCAGTTCTGGGCCCCTCAGTTTAGGAAAGATGTTGACTTGCTGGAACATGTCCAGAGAAGGGTAACAAAGCTGGTGAGGAGTTTGGAACACAAGCCCTATGAGAAGAGGCTGAGGGAGCTGGGGTTGTTTAGCCTGGAGAAGAGGAGGCTCAGGGGAGACCTTCTTGCTCTCTACAACTACCTGAAGGGAAGCTGTAGCCAGGTGGGGGTTGGTCTCTTCTCCCAGGCAACCAGCAGCAGAATAAGAGGACACAGTCTCAAGCCACACCAGGGGAGGTTTAGGCTGGATGTTAGGAGGAAGTTCTTCCCAGAAAGAGTGATTGGCCAATGTAATGGGATGCCCAGGGAGGTGGTGGAGTCACCATCACTGGAAGTGTTTAGGAAGAGACTGGATGAGACATTTGGTGCCATGGTTTAGTTGATTGCATGGTGTTGGGTGATAGGGTGGACTATTCTATTCTATTCTATTCTATTCTATTCTATTCATTATGCAAAAGGCAAATGACCTTTTTCTTGTAATAAACCCAAAGTGCTCTCTAATAAATGTGAAAGGATAACCACAGTTCCATGGGCAGAATAATGCTTATGTTGTCTGCTTCCAAAAGCATTATGTCACATCTGTATGGTCTTTGACAGTGAACAGTGATTTATTGTTCAAGCAAGCAATTCTGCTGTGTTTAGCAGAATAAACACAGCAGTTGCCTGCACCGACTTGCCAATGTGTCTGCTTGAGGCATAGTGTACCAGTATCAGAGACTGCACAGACATCTCTGATGATATAAAAGGAGAAAATAATGTGATATCTGATGGTAAATGTGTCTGATATAAAATGAGTTAAGAAACTTTCAGGATTAATTGAGGGAATTAGGAGAATTGATAGAATATAATCAACTTTTTCCCCACTTTTACAAAAACATTTAATATGAGCAGTCCTGGCTCACTGGAGAGGTCCCAGAAGACTGGAAGCTGGCAAACGTGGTGCCCATCCACAAGAAGGGCCGGTTGGATGAGCCAGGGAATTATAGGCCTGTCAGCCTGACCTCAGTGCCAGGCAAGATTAGGGAACAAGTCATCTTGAGTGCGATCACACAGCACTTACAGGATGGCCAAGGGATCAGGCCTAGCCAGCATGGATTTAGGAAGGGCAGGTCCTGCCTGACCAACCTGATCTCCTTCTATGATCAGGTGACCCGCCTGGTGGATGTGGGGAGGCCTGTGGATGTGGTCTACCTGGACCTCAGCAAGGCCTTTGACACCGTGCCCCACAGCAAACTCCTGGCCAAGCTGGCAGCCCAAGGCTTGGACAGGAGCACACTGTGTTGGGTTAGGAACTGGCTGGAGGGCCGAGCCCAGAGAGTGGTGGTGAATGGTGCCACATCCAGCTGGCGGCCACTCACTAGTGGTGTGCCCCAAGGATCAGTACTGGGCCCCATGCTCTTCAACATCTTTATTGATGATCTGGATGAGGGCATTGAGTCCATCATCAGTAAATTTGCAGATGACACCAAGCTGGGGGCAGGAGTTGATCTGCTGGAGAGCAGAGAGGCTTTGCAGAGGGACCTTGACAGGCTGGACAGATGGGCAGAATCCAATGGCATGAGATTTAACACATTCAAGTGCCAGGTTCTGCACATTGGCCACAACAATCCTAGGCAGTGCTACAGGCTGGGGTCAGAGTGGCTGGAGAGCGGCCAGGCAGAGAGGGACCTGGGGGTACTGGTTGATTGTAGGCTGAACATGAGCCTGCAGTGTGCCCAGGCAGCCAAGAAGGCCAATGGCATCCTGGCCTGCATCAGGAACAGTGTGGCCAGCAGGAGCAGGGAGGTCATTCTGCCCCTCTACACTGCACTGGTTAGGCCACACCTTGAGTCCTGTGTCCACTTCTGGGCTCCTCAGTTTAGGAAGGATGTTGTCTTGCTGGAGCATGTCCAGAGGAGGGCAACAAAGCTGGTGAGGGGTTTGGAACACAAGCCCTATGAGGAAAGGCTGAGGGAGCTGGGGTTGCTTAGCCTGGAGAGGAGGAGACTGAGGGGTGACCTTATTGCTCTCTACAACTACCTGAAGGGAGGTTGTAGCCAGGCAGAGGCTGGCCTCTTCTCCCAGGCAGCCAGCACCAGAACAAGAGGACACAGTATCAGGCTGCACCAGGGCAGGTTTAGGCTGGATGTTAGGAAGAAGTTCTACATGGAGAGAGTGATTGCCCATTGGAATCGGCTACCCGTGGAGGTGGTGGAGTCACCTTCATTGGAGGTGTTCAGGAGGAGACTTGATGGGGTGCTTGGCTGTATGGTCTAGTTGTTGGGTGGGTTGGATTGGCTGATGGGTTGGACGCGATGATCTTGAAGTCTCTTCCAACCTGGTGTATTGTATTATTATTATTGTATTATTATTGTATGAAGCTCAATCAAGCACTGCACTTATATGAGTGTATGAAATTCTTGATAACACTAGCCATAGGGATGGGATTACTGAGATGTAATACAAGTCTCAGTCCAGCATGGAATCTGAGGCCAGTCAGAGAAACTGTGACTGAAAGGTGTCAAGCTCTAAAATAGAATCTTTATTAATGTCACTGTTACACTAGAAAAACCTGTTACTTTCTGAGGACTAGACTTCAGGACCTGTGCAACAGCAATATATATATTCTAAAGCATCCATATAATCACTAAGCGAAATGTGTATCAATTACAGGTGTCTGTCATTGGCAGTTTGCACTCACTCTTGACACATTTTTTTGAAAGCAGAAAATATAAACTCATGCTTTTTAAAACGTAAGAACCAATATTCTGACTCCACAATTCTGAGACCATGACCACTAAGTACAGACATGGCACCTATTTGATCTAGCTCAGCCCATGAGTAGATTTCATGTTTCAGTTTCAAAAAAAACACCCTTAGATTTAATATTCAATAGATTTAATATGTGGGGTAAGCAGGGGGATACAGAACTTAATCCTCACAAGTCACCAGTTTCCAGTTCATTTGACAGCAAAGGCCCTTTCATCACTGTTGCTAGCTGAAAGTGCAAATCAGTCTTCCAAGTCTAATTGTAATAATGACTAAAGGCTTTGGTGGGAGACTTCTCAAACTTCACCAGTAGAGTCAACAGAGCCATGACTCTGTCCACTAAAAGTGACATTCAAATATGCATGCAAAGGTTCCTGTAATATAAACAGAAATTCTGCTTCTGTGTCAGTATAGGTTTGGGCTTTTGTTTTAGTAGAATTATAGAATTGTTAGGGCTGGAAGGCACCTCAAGAATCAGGTAGTTCCAAGACCCCTGCCATGGGCAAGGGCACCTCATTCTAGATTAAGTATCTCAGAGCCACATCCAGACTGGCCTTAAAAACTTCCAGGGATAGGGCCTCTACCACCTCCCTTGGCAACCTGTTCCAGGGTCTCACTACCTTCATGGTGAAGAACTTCTTCCTAAAATCCAGTTTGAATCGACTCACTTCTAGTTTTGCTCCATTCCCCCTAGTCCTATTGCTACCCAACACCCTAAAAAGTCCCTCACCAGCTTACTTGTAGGCCCTTTTCAGATACTAGATGGCCACAATAAGGTGTCCTTGGAGCCTTCTCTCCAGACTGAACAGCCCCAATTCTCTCAGTCTGTCCTCATAGGAGAGGTGCTCCAGATCTCTAATCATCCTCATGGCCCTTCTTTGGACACACACCAGCACAGCCATATCTTTCCTGCAATAGGGGCTCCAGAACTGGACACAGTACTCCAGGTGGGGTCTCACCAGAGTGCAGTAGAGGAGGAGAATCACCTTCCTTGACCTGATGACTATGCTTTTCTTGATGTAGTCCAGGACACAATTGGCTTTCTAGGCTGCAAGTGCACACTGACGGTTCATATTGAGCTTCTCATCCATCGGCACCCTCAAGTCCTTTTCTTCGGGTCTGCTCTCAAGCCAGTCACTGCTCAGCCTATATCAGTGCTTGGGATTGCCCCAGCCCAGAGGCAGGACCTTGCATTTTGTCGTTTTGAACCTCATGAAGTTGACTTGGACCCACTTCTCCAGCCTGTCAAGTTCCCTCTGGATACCATCCCTTCTGTCCAGCACGTCAGCCACACCACACAGCTCGGTGTTAGCAAACTTACTGAGACTGCACACAATGCCACTGTCCATGTTGCAAATGAAATTACAACCTCAAGATTGTATTAATTATATTCTTCTGGAGTTTTGTTACAGCAATAGACCCCCTGTGACCTGGGGATGACCATAATCTTGTATAGCTGTTTGGAGGTTTTCTTCATCTTTAGAATTCAGAGTGATTCAGTGTCTTTACAATCAATCTGTTTTCCAAAGGGCCCCTTTCAGAACATGACCTCGTGTTCATTATAGTTTTTGAAGGCTATTGTTTTTTAAAGTGGAAGTGAGTATTACTAGAGGGAACACCTATAAATTTATTTAGATCTATAACATATGGTGAATAGCTTTGGCCTAAGTCCAAGATTCCTAATATGAGAAATACAGCTCAGCAGAAGATATGAACATAATTCTTTAAGCTGGACTTCTTCAGGAAGAAAGAATCACATCATCTCTACTGTATCTTCATGCACTTTCCCATGTACCAGAAATCTCATATTTCAATACAGCTTAGCAAATTAACTCACACAAAATGCAGTAATCCAGGAAATAGGAACAGTTCAAAAAACAGATATAGATTGTCTTCTGAAAAGGAAGGTAACAAGGTGAAACCAGAGAGTTCTGTGATAAAGTTGTGAAGATATTAAAATCTATGATGTGATAAAACATACAGAAATCACATTTTTACTCTCATCTCTAAGATAATTCTTTAATGTCTCCTAATGACCTCAGTGTCTGTTAGCAGTCAACATGCTGAGATACTGAATTAGATCAAGCTGATTCCTTTTCCACTTTTTTTTCAATTAATAATAGTTTTGATTATTTTAATTCATTTTCTATAGCATGTCAGCAAATAAAAATTGCACACTACATTAAAAAAATAATTTGAATAGCTTGATTCTAGAAATAATATAAATTTTCCTGCTAAAAAGAAATTAAATCTCTTACGATTATCTGGTACTTCATGGAAGAAAAAGGTTACAAAATATAAACAAAACCAAAAAAAAGTGCAAGACATGCACAAAACAAGGATCACACTGTAAATCTCATCTCCATTTGACAGATCAAAGAGTTTTATTGCATGTACAGTACAGGGGAAAGCATCACCTCTGCATACATAGAAGCAGACCCAACTACACTGAGCACTTTGTTTTACAGTAAAATCAGATAATTATTTCACATGCTGCTGAATGTGATCTGGTATGTGTAACACTGGCTAGTCACCTGCAGTTAATACTGTGCCAGAGAACTCTCTACAATTACAGTTTTTTCACCTGAGTATACATGTTCTTTGTTTAGGAAACACAAACCCCAAATAGAAGGCATTTTCTGAGTGTGCATTTTTTATCCTTTTTATAAGAGCTACAAATGCCTGTGAAGCCTGTGAAAAGGTCTGTATCCAAGGAAAAGAACAATCTGTTCATTCTGGATTTTTAGAAAGTAGCTTTTGAAGGGTTCCTTCACAACCTTGTAGATATTCTGTGGTTATGCTTCAGAGCAACTCAAGAGGTTCTATAAATGAAAAAGACAGTAACCCTCTCTGATATCTGTTTTCATGTACAGAATATTTACAGGAAGTACAAAGAATAAGTCAAAGTGAAAAAAACAGTGATTGGACTGATGATCCCCACTGAAAGAAGGCTATTCACTATGAACAAGAAAACATACAACAGAAATTTCACATAAAACTCTTCCAAAAGCCTTTAATTTAATCACTGTGCTTGGGTGTTAAGGAACAGGATCGCTGTTCATTACAAACAGCAAATATGTTGATTCTAAAGCAAAGAATTTAATCCAATTTGTATCTTTAAAAGGGAGTATGCCTACAAAAGGAATGTATGTGGACTTCCCTTTTGTAGCTGTCTCCACCAATATACTGCCTTCAATAGATAATGTGTAAAGAAGAGTTCAAGAAGAGCATACATTTCATTCCTAGATTACCATTCTCCAATCATTTGCAGCCTGGAGAATTCCTGAATAATGGAAACACAAACAGCAGTAAATAATTATACCAAGTAATATTTGTTATGAATTATTCACCTTGTGTTCATTGCCAGCAAAAGTAGGCTTTATCGTCCTCTAAAAATGAAAGAAAATAGGAAAGGATTCTCAGGGTTTTTATTATTGTTTTTTATTATTATTAATAATAACAATAATTGTAATTGTTTTCTTTTTCAAAATCTGAACTTTGAAAGCTTCTGTAAGAGAAGAACTGGACAAAGGAGACATATATCTCAGCTGTAATCTTTTCTGTCTACAGATAATACCTAGTCTTGTTTCCTCGGTGCATGAGGAATCAAATAACATTCAGCCAACACACTGTCCAAAGAGGTATATCTTTCTGGACTTGTGCTTTCAGGGCATGTCTCTTTCTCTGTTTCATATATCCTCATCTTTCTTCTAGTCTTCAGCAGACAAATGCAGTTCCACCACATGGGACTGTTCTCACTTATTTGCTTTACCAGTATCCAGGGAAACATGATTCTGGTTTTGTTCAATGTTTCAGCTACCTCACTATAGGAAAAGAGTTTTATATAGCCATCTTGAGTAAAAGATTGCTGCTGCCTGTCTATCATCGTCAAAAATGTCATGCCTAGCAGTACCATTTCACCAAACATGAAAACACTTCTTCTGAGGGAAAAATGGAAAAGTCTGCCATGTTCACAATGAGAACTCTCTAATTTATGTTCTTAAATTTGAGTATTTATAAGCCAGCAAAAAACCAGGAGATGCATATGGAATCATGGGAGCAATTTTAATTGCTATGTTTTTAACAAGATAAATGCTGCATGGCTACAAATATTGAAAGAGAAAAAAGAAGAGACTGTCAGTGAAAGTACAAGGATTACTGTTCCAAAAAATGTATTCTCTAGAGGATTTAATCATACCTTGAGGTTAATGGTTCTTGACTGAGCTGTGCACCTGGAGGTAATCCTGTTAAGGGTCTAGTTTCCTGTAGATTTTATACAGTAATATGAACAAGATGACTGTGGCCACTTCTGCCTAGCAGACTGCACTAGTTCAGTGGGTTTCCCAGGCACAGCATTTAGTTAGTTTTAACCAGTGGAGGAAATACAATAACAAATAAATAAAGTGGTCTATATCTGAGCAGACTGCTCAAGCGTAGCATGTTGCAAGTTTGTGTTTTGCTGTGTGCAGGCAATGAAATATGTAATGATCAGACGAATGCCATACCCTAAGCTTACATGAACACCATGAATTTTTGCAATTTGTGTGAACTATGGTAAATCTGAGACAAATTCAGCTGAGTGGGTCTATTCAGATCAGACACATGTACATCAGAAGAGCCTGCACATGAGTAGTCCTATAAACTTGCACCTCTCACATAAGTATCTTGTCAACAGTGATATAGACAGTTTGCAATGACACCAAGCTGACTAGCCCTGTCAATATGATAGAGTAACAGGATATCATCCAGAGGGACCTGGACAAGCTGGAGGGGTGGGCCCAGGTGAACTTCATGAGGTAGAACAAGGCCAACTGAACGGTCCTGCACGTGACCCAGAGCACTCCTCATTATTAATATAGGCTGGGGGATGTGATGATAGAGAGTCGCTCTGCAGAAAACAGCTTGGGAGTTCTGGTGGATGAGAAGCTGGACACGAGCCAACAGTGTGCACTTGCAGACCAGAAGCACAATCATATCCTAGGCTGCATCAAAAGAAGTATGGGCAGAAGATCAAGAGAGGGGATTCTACCTGTGACCGGTTTAGGCTGTGCCTTTAAGAAAAGGACACTTTCTGAACACTCTGGCTGAATGTTTTGGTATTTGAATGAAAACAAAGATATGCTAAACCAATTTCATTGGTAGAATCCAGCTGTAAGTTCTAATTTAGTCTATTCAGTCTGGGGCAAGCAGTGTCTGCTTCTTCCCCCTGTACTGTGGGCTGGCCTGCTTTTTCTCTCTGAAGCAATGGCTTGCTATGCAGGGACGACTAACCAGATAAGAAAGCTAACTCTTGCATTTGCTTTTTGAGCTTAACAAAGTTTTCCCCTTTTAATTACCTTCCTTTCTCTTTCTCTCTAACCTTTTTGGGAAAAAGGGGAGGTAGGGAGGGAGAAGGGAGGGACAGGCCGAACCCCCCTGGCCGCAGGGGGTTGGGGAAAGGTCTCCTGTATTACGTACATTGCTGTATATTTCTGTACATATTGTAAATATTGTATGTTTTTGTACATATTCATTTCATTCCATTTTCTGCTTGTAAATATAGCTTTCATCTGCTTCTCCGGCTGAGTTAGCTGTGGATTCTTTTCTGTGTGTGTGGGGGAACCTTCCTACCCCACCACATATATTTTTAATTGGCGCCCAACGTGGGGCTTGTGGATAATTGCTCTCCAGAAGCAGGGCAAAAAGGTTGCTTGATTTATTGTCTGCTCAAGTCGGAGTTGCAAACATGAAAGTGTTTTGGCTTTTGGAGCGTCTGTTCTTTTCAATTTTTGGGGTCCTTATCTATAAGCATGTCCTGGGATTGATTTTCAATCGCTTAGGCAGATACTTGATGTATAAATTGTATTTATGGTTTAAGTATAAGATTCAGCTTCTTTACGACCGGTACCTGGGATTCTTTTGGCTTAACAGATACGGGAATGTGACCTCCAGCACTCTGCCCATAGAGATAAAGGAGTTTAAGATCCCGGCAGGTGAAAGGGTTGTTTTAAGTGATGGCTGGGATCCAAAGGTGATTTATTTGATGTGTTTAAATCTGCTGCTGGTGATGGTGATTGCGTACTTGTTATATATCTGTACTGGGAGAAAAAAGTTTCTAAAGCTTGCTTTGTAATTAAGCGTAGATCAAAATGGAGAAAGCACAGCTCTAACTCTACCCCAGAAATGTCTAGTGATGAGGAGAATGCAGAATCTGTATCAGTTAATGACAAGGCTAAAAAGTCCATCGGAGAGGCTGCTCTGAACGGTGCTGTTGGTGGCTCTGGCAATCAGCCAGCGGCAGCGGCAGCTCCTAACATGGCTCCCACGTCCTCGGCAGCCATTAATGGGGCAAAGCCATTTCCTCCTTCTTCTTCGGCAGGACCGGAAGTGTCCTCCACAGCAGCTGATTCGTCTCAAAACCTGTCAGCTTCTATTAAGCCAGCTGTAAATCCAAACACAGCTCCAGTTAAGCAGGTAGCTGTTCTAAATACAAGAAGTGAAAAGGGCAAAGCTGATCCAGGAGACGATCCTGGTGAGGGAACTTCTGCTCAAAGAGACCCTGCTGAGATGGAGGAAAAGGTTTGTCTTAAAGATATAGCTGAGTTATTGAGATCATCACTGGATGGAGATGCAGGGCAAATTGCTGATAGCAGAACAACTAGAGGTGGTACTCCTGACCTTAAAGAGATTCTTAGGAGAGTGACAGTAAGATTAATGGGACAAGAACTTCAGGAAGAGGAGGCAGAGGAGGAGCCAGATGACATAGACAACTGTTCGTCGCCGAGGGAAAAATTTCGGCATGTGCGTAAAGATTACATCAGAGCAGATAAGGAGACAATCCTAGCTTGGCTTGGTAGATGCTATGATACAGGTGCTCCAGCTCTGGTAGTTGGAGACAAGTCAGCAGCTCAACTAGGAACTCTCTCAAAGGATAATGGAATAGATAGACATCTAGGCAGGACTCTCGGTAAGGTTACTCTGTGGATACACCTTTTAATGGCAACTCTCATGAGATATCCTTCCCGAGATGATCTTCCATGGAATCCTAAGCCCTGGACTACCATAGATGAGGGAATTAAGCGTCTGAGAGAATTTGCTGTTAGAGAGGTACTCTATGGTGGCCGTGAGACTCTGAATCCTGATGAAATTCCTGTAGGAACTGGTCTTGCTAAAAAGCTCATCAAACTTGCTCCTCCTAATTATGCAAATATTCCGGCAAGCAGAATTGTGGCAAGAAATTATGGTGGAGCTTCTCCTACGGTTGGCCAATTCACTGATCAGATGAGACAACTGGAGGATAGCATGACACGTGTTTCTTTGGTTTCAGACATTGAAACTCTGTCTGGAAAATTTGAAAATTGCATGAAAGAGTTGAAGGATGAATTTAAAAATACATTCTCCCAATTGGCACAAAGAGATAATTCCAATTCTTCCTCCAGATGGATACAGGTTTCCTCTGTGAGGAATAGACGTCCTCCAAGGATGTCATTCCAAAACAGGTCATTCCAAAACAGGTCATTCCAAAACAGATCCAACCAAAACAGACCACCAAGGCAATCACGTGTGAGTATCTGGATAACTCTGCATGATCAGTTTGGTGAGAACATGAACAGATGGGATGGCCAACCAACTGTTAATCTTTTCAGGAGACTGAGGGAACTGCAAAGTGGCAGAACCCAAGGTAGCAATACCAGAAGGGTAGCTGTTACTTCTACAGTTCCCCAGGACAACTCTAATAGCTCCAACAGTGGCTCCAGTTCTAACACTGCACACTGTGCTCATTGCACATGTGGGCATGTTCCCCATAACTAGGGTGCCCTGCCTCCCACCAGGGGGAGGAGAGGGGTAACAGAGATAACAGAATCTATTGGGATGTGTACATCCAGTGGCCTGGCACTTCACAATTTCAGAAGTACAGGGCC
This sequence comes from Picus viridis, assembly GCA_033816785.1. Classification (NCBI taxonomy): domain Eukaryota; kingdom Metazoa; phylum Chordata; class Aves; order Piciformes; family Picidae; genus Picus; species Picus viridis. Next base: position 16,832,750 of record CM066606.1, read on the forward strand.
TTGGTTGACACAGGGGCTCAGTGCACCATAATGCCATCAAATTATCATGGATCAGAAGCTATAACTATTCTGGGAGTCACTGGTGGATCTCAAGAGTTAACTAAGGTGGAGGTTGATATAAGTTTAACTGGTAAAGAGTGGAGAAAGCATACAGTTGTGACCGGACCTGACGCACCTTGTATTTTGGGAATTGATTTTCTGAGAGAAGGGCGTTTCAAAGACCCTAGAGGTTACAAATGGGCTTTTGGAGTAGCATCTGTAGAAGTTGATGGACAAAAATTGAAGCTGTCTGTCAGACCTGAGCTTTCTGATGAATCTGCAGTTGTGGGACAACACAAGATTCAGGACATTAAATTGTCGGTTGCTTCTCAGACTGTGCATCACAGACAATACAGAACCAACCGTGACTCTTTGTTGCCCATTCAGAATCTGATTCGTCAGTTGGAGAGTCAGAAAGTCATCAGCAAAACTGATTCACCTTTCAACAGTCCAGTGTGGCCTGTGCGAAAGCCGAATGGAGACTGGCGTCTGACAGTCGACTACCGAGCCCTGAATGAAGTAACTCCACCTATGAGCGCAGCAGTACCAGGCATGATGGAACTCCAATATGAGCTGGAATCCAAAGAGGCCAAATGGTATGCTACCATAGACATTGCTAATGCCTTCTTCTCTATTCCCATAGCAGAGGAATGCAGGCCTCAGTTTGCTTTCACCTGGAGAGGAATCCAGTACACTTTCAACAGATTGCCAATGGTCTGGATCCACAGCTCAAGCATCTGTCATGCAGTGATCCATGATGCTCTGGAGGAAGGTGGTGCTCCAGAACACATCCAGTTCATCGATGACATCATCATCTGGGGTAAAACTGCTGAAGAAGTCTTTGAGAAAGGTAACAAAATCATTGACATTCTCCTGAAGGCAGGTTTCGCCATCAAGCGAGACAAGGTGAAAGGACTTACCAGAGAGATCCAATTTCTGGGAGTGCAGTGGCAGGATGGACGCTGACACATTCCAGTGGATGTGGTAAACAGAGTCTCTACCATGGCAAATCCCATGAACAAGCAAGAAACTCTACGTTTCTTGGGGATAGTGGGATTTTGGAGACTGCACATTCCTGGATACAGTCAGATTGTGAAACCTCTGTATGATGTGACTCGAAAGAGAAACCATTTCCACTGGGGACCTGAACAACAAGCAGCCTTTGACCAGATAAAGCAAGAGGTAGTGCAAGCAATGGGTCTGGGACCTGTCCGAGATGGTCCAGACATTAAGAACATTTTGTACACAGCTGCAAGTGACAATGGTCCAACCTGGTGCTTGTGGCAAAGAGCTCCAGGTGAGACACGTAGACGACCTCTCGGTTTCTGGAGTTGAGGTTACAGAGGTTCAGAGGCTAATTATACTCCAATGGAGAAAGAGATTCTAGCTGCCTATGAAGGAATAAAAGCAGCTTCTGAAGTGATTGGAACTGAATCACAACTTCTCCTAGCTCCCAGATTACCAGTTTTGAATTGGATGTTCAAAGGCAAAGGTTCCACACCACATCATGCAACAGATTCCACCTGGTCTAAGTGGATGGCTCTGATAACACAGAGAGCTCGAATGGGAAATCTTGAAAGACCTGGTCTGGTGGAGGTGATCTCAAGTTGGCCTGAAGGTACCAACTGTACTAAACCTCCAGAGGAGAGAGTAACTTGTGCTGAGGAAGCTCCTCCTTACAATGACCTATCTGATGATGAAAAGAAATATGCTTTGTTCACAGATGGCTCCTGTCATCTTGTCGGGAACAAGCAAAGGTGGAAGTCTGCAGTGTGGAGTCCAACACGCCGAGTTGCAGAGGCAAAGGATGGAGAAGGAGAATCCAGTCAGTTCGCAGAGGTAAAAGCTGTCCAGCTAGCTCTCGACATAGCTGAACGTGAGAGATGGCCAAAGCTTTATCTCTACACCGACTCATGGATGGTAGCCAATGCTCTGTGGGGTTGGCTAAAGAACTGGAAAAAGAATGGTTGGCAGAGAAAAGGAAAGCCTATTTGGGCAGCTGACCTGTGGCAGGACATTGCTGATCGAATCGAGAGAATTCCAGTGAAGGTGAGACACATTGATGCTCACATTCCTAAGAGCAAAGCTACTGAGGAACAGCAACACAACCATCAGGCAGATCTAGCTGCAAGAGTTTCTCCAGTAGACATGGACTCTGATCTTGATCTTGACTGGAAACACCAAGGTGAGATATTCTTAGCTCGGTGGGCTCACGATTCTTCAGGACATCAAGGCAGAGATGCAACCTACCAGTGGGCTCGTGACAGATCCATAGACATTTCCATGGATGCTATCACACAAGTCATCCATGACTGTGACATTTGTGCTGCTATTAAGCAGGCAAAGCGACTTAAGCCCTTATGGTATGGTGACAGATGGTCCAAGTACAAGTATGGTGAAGCCTGGCAAGTTGACTACATCACTCTACCACGTTCTCGTTCTGGTAAGCAGTATGTGCTTACTATGGTAGAGGCAAACACTGGATGGTTGGAAACTTATCCAGTGCCACATGCAACTGCACGCAACACCATTCTTGGTCTGGAGAGACAAATCCTGTGGAGACACGGAACTCCAGAGAGGATTGAGTCAGACAACGGAACTCACTTCAAAAACAACCTTGTAAAGAGATGGGCCAAAGAGCACGGCATCGAGTGGATATTCCACATCCCCTACTATGCACCAGCTGCAGGGAAGATTGAACGCTACAACGGTTTGTTGAAGACCACTCTTAAAGCCATGGGGGTGGATCTTTGAAAAACTGGGAAAAGCATTTAGCACAAGCAACCTGGCTGGTAAATAGTAGAGGTTCAGTGAACTGAGCTGGACCGGCACACTCAGACCTGCTACAGAAAGTAGAAGGTGATAGAGTTCCTGTTGTTAGAGAAAAGAATCTGTTAGGTAAAACTGTTTGGATATTTTCTCCTCAGGAGAGGTTAAACCTGTCCGAGGGGTGGTTTCAGCTGAAGGTCCGGGTCACACTTATTGGGTAATGCAAGAGAACGGTGAAATTCAGTGTATTCCACAAAGAAATTTAACTTTAGCTGAAAGAGTTTAATTTCAGAGTGTTGTACAGCTACATCGCGCCCAAAGGAAGAATCCCTGAAGAATCTACAGTGCATGAACCCTGAGAACCCTGAGAGCCCTGAGTCAACTGAGAGTCCCTGTTTCCCTGTTTCCCTGTTTTCCTGTTTTCCCTTTTCTTCACTTTGTCTGCGAAGAGACAAACTGTTTTCCATTTTTCTTGTTTCTTGGACTTCTGAATCATCTACACCTGAGGATAGCCAGAATGGACTATGAACTTTACTTACAAACTGTATTGTTTAGATTGGATGGACAGTATGAACAGCCAATGAAATAGTTTAGCAGGGGTGGATTGTGACCAGTTTAGGCTGTGCCTTTAAGAAAAGGACACTTTCTGAACACTCTGGCTGAATGTTTTGGTATTTGAATGAAAACAAAGATATGCTAAACCAATTTCATTGGTAGAATCCAGCTGTAAGTTCTAATTTAGTCTATTCAGTCTGGGGCAAGCAGTGTCTGCTTCTTCCCCCTGTACTGTGGGCTGGCCTACTTTTCTCTCTCTGAAGCAATGGCTTGCTATGCAGGGACGACTAACCAGATAAGAAAGCTAACTCTTGCATTTGCTTTTTGAGCTTAACAAAGTTTTCCCCTTTTAATTACCTTCCTTTCTCTTTCTCTCTAACCTTTTTGGGAAAAAGGGGAGGTAGGGAGGGAGAAGGGAGGGACAGGCCGAACCCCCCTGGCCGCAGGGGGTTGGGGAAAGGTCTCCTGTATTACATACATTGCTGTATATTTCTGTACATATTGTAAATATTGTATGTTTTTGTACATATTCATTTCATTCCATTTTCTGCTTGTAAATATAACTTTCATCTGCTTCTCTGGCTGAGTTAGCTGTGGATTCTTTTCTGTGTGTGGGGGGAACCTTCCTACCCCACCACACTACCACTTTATTCCACTCTGGTAAGACCTTAGCTGGAGTACTGTGCCCAGTTCTGTTGCCTTCAACACCATAAGGACATGGATGTGATGGAGCAGGTCCAAAGGAGGGCCATGAAAAGTATCAAGGGACCGAAACACCTTTCCTGTGAGGACTGGCTAAGGGAGAATAGAATAGAATAGAATAGAATAGAATAGAATAGAATAGAATAGAATAGAATAGAATAGAATAGAATAGAATAGAATAGAATAGAATAGAATAGAATAGAATAGAATAGAATTAACCAGGTTGGAAAAGACCTCCGAGATCATCAAGTCCACCCTATCACCCAACACCATCTAATCAACTAAACCATGGTACCAAGTGTCTCATCCAGTCTCTTCTTAAACACCTCCAGTGATGGTGACTCCACCACCTCCCTGGGCAGCACATTCCAATGGTCAATCACTCCTTCTGGGAAGAACTTGCTCCTAATATCCAGTCTGAACCTCCCCTGGCACAGCTTGAGACTGTATCCTCTTGTTCTGTCATAGGTTGCCTGGGAGAAGAGACCAACCCCCACCTGACTACAGCATCCCTTCAGGTAGTTGTAGAGAGTAATAAGGTCTTCCCTGAGCCTCCTCTTCTCCAGGCTAAGCAACCCCAGCTCCCTCAGCCTCTCCTCATGGGGCTTGTGCTCCAAACTCCTCACCAGCTTTGTTAGCCTTCTCTGGACATGTTCCAGCAACTCAACCTCTTTCCTAAATTGAGGCACCCAGAACTGGACACAGTACTCAAGGTGTGGCCTAACCAGTGCTGAGTACAGGGATAGAATGACTTCCCTGCTCCTGCTGGCCACATTATTCCTGATGCAGGCCAGGAGGCCATTGGCCTTGTTGGCCATCTGGGCATAAGAGAAGACTCTGTGGAGACCTAATACTGGCCTTCCAGTAACTGAAAGGGCCCTAGAAGAAGGCTGGAAAAGGACTACATGGAAAGGTCTGTGGTGATACAATAAGGGGCAATGGTTATAAATTACAGAAGAGCAGATTTAAATTGGATGATAGGAGGAAGTTCTTTACCATGAGGGTAATAGAACACTGGAACAAGTTGCTGTGGCAGGTAGTTGAGGCTCCATCCTTGAAGGTATTCAAGGTTAGGCTCAACAGGACTTTGGGCAACCTGATTTACTGCAGGGTGTCCCTGCTCACTACAGGGGGATTGGACTAAATGATCTTTGGAGGTCCCGTCCAACCCAAGCCATTCTTTGACTCTCAGCAATTTTGAAGGACTGGAGTGCAGGCCTGCCACTGAAGAGGATCTGAGTTGTCAGGAAAAATGAGTCAGCATTGAAAAGCTGAAGTATACTGATCCCTTATACTTCTACAGGTGGGCTGGCTGTCTAGGGAACAGCATTGCCAAAACCAGCCCTGGATTCTGCTAGACAGCCTGAAGATGTTGAGCTCTCATCTCAGGTACAAGTACATGTGTCCAGAACATTGTAATTGACTGTAGCAGCTACTCTAAATGACTTCACCAAAGTCACTACAGATTTGCACCAGTTTATGTAAAACCAGAAGTGAGCAGTACTTCCCTTATGGTATAAAGTAATATGTTTGATTACTGTGTCTTGATTCCATCTACATACTTGTATAGCTGTGCCAGTTCTCATCTTAACCACCATGCACACACACACACAAACCACTGTGAACACAATTTTAACACCCAGGAAATTAGTCTAAGTGTTCAAATAATTTAGTTATGCTGTATTAAAACTCCTAAAACAAAACAAACAAACAAAAAAGCATTCTAATTCTGTTATGCTGCAGGTTATTTTGCAAACTGTGGACTGCTTGCTTCCCAGCAGACTAGGACTCAAGATTCTTAAGTATTCAAGACCCTAAAAAACGTATGGCATTCCAAACTGCTCTGCTTCACTTAAATTCAGCTGGAAATTGAGAACTTTTGAAAATCATGCCAAGAAAGGACGACAGTGAAACAAAGAGGAGTTATGACTGACTAGCACAAGCAGAACTGATAAAATAATTATCTTAAATACAAATGCAATTAACCTTAGCTTCACCCTGTGCTGCTGTTGCTGTCTTGGTTATGCTTTAATTGCTTGCTTCTTATTTCATCTGTGAGGACAGGTAAAAAAATAGGCTGAATAAGAAAACAATGTATCATTATCTTTTTTTATATAAATTTGTAATTAATTATGTACCAGGGGAAAATAGGAGTCACAGTTTCATGGCTCTGCTAAAACCTACACTGCAAAAAAAAAAAAAAAAAAGAAAGAAAAACAAATAAAGGTGTCTAAGACATGGGGGTGAACCTTTTCAGATTTTTGTCGCTAAGGTTATTAAAAAATAAATAAAATCAAATTTCCTGCCACTGACGGCAACCCAGATGTTTGTAGTTACCAAATTCAGCATCAGTGTCAGTGGCTTGCCATTTTGTAAATAAGGGCTACCTATTTTTTACATGCTCGTGTGTTCAGGTTCTTTTTGTTTTCACTCATTAGTTGAGTCTTTATTTAGACGTCCTTGTGCACCTAACAAAATTGTATGTATACTGTTTCTTTCAGAAGGGTTAACTGAGTGCTGCTGACTTGTACTTGTCCTGTCCCCAGGCTATTGTGACTTTACATTTACCATCCATGTGTGATTAATCATATTAAAATTTTCCAAGAAGTAACTTTGATCTCATGTCAAACAGACAAATGACATCTTTAGAAAAATACTAATCCTGTAAAATGGAATGTATCCCTTTTTTTTTTTTTTTTTTTAACCAACCTATTCTCTGTCCCATAGTAATGAAGATTTACAGTCAGCTTAAAAAGTAATTTTTCAGAGGCTTGAAACAATTGACAGTACAGAGTGTTGCAACCTTTCTGAACTGAAGCAGTATTAAAGGAAAATATAAGTGAAAAGATAATCAAGTTCTCTACACAGGACAATATTTTCTTGGATCAATCGCAGTGGGGTCAACTATTAACAGAGGTCTGACAGTGGTTGGCATTACAATATGCTGCCTTCTCGGTCTTTATGCCAAATGGATTTGTAATGGAGAAAGAGATCAGCCTCTGTAAGCAAGAAAATGTCCATTTTAAACCTCGTGTTAAAACTCTCACTGAGGGACTCTGTCTTGCATATTTAATCTCCTTTGGAAGCTACCAAATGCATGTCACTATACTGTAACAGATAGGTGTGGATGCAGAAACAATGTCCCGAAACTTGTTTGATGATTCTTGTTTGTTTTGATTTAATACATTGTGGAAAATTAAAACAAAACTATATACAACACACTGAGGGCAAGAGAGGAATTCTGTGAATCCTAGATCACATTTTGTTGACATGTTGAACACTATTTTATTCTTGCCAAGTTTTTGTTGTTGTTATTCTTTTGGTGTAGTTTTTTTGTTGGTTGCTGTTGTTTGGGGTTTTTTTAGTATTGTATCTGAATATGAATTCATCCTCTTTTAGGCATTGATACACATCTTACTTTGTACTACAATATCCTGTGCCCTGCCACAGGAGAAGCCTGCAGCTGTCTGAAGCTTAATTACACATGAATGCAAAGGCAAGGTGCTTAGCCAATAGAGCCTCAGCAGAGCATGGTTTCTCACTTGGTTTTGTTCAAATTATAATCAGATAGATTTGTATTTCCCAAACAATTTTGCACCTTACACTTGTTCTCTCTTGTTTCTATTGCTTTTGTTTGAACCAGATTCTGAACAAGCTTTTTGAATGTGAAGTGTCTAGTAGATCTAAGATAGGTTGTTGATGGATTTGGCAAATCCTTTCAACTTTAAGACAGTTTTTAAAAGTACAGAAATTATTATCCCCTATCAATTCTAATCTAGATGGGGTGAATGGGGGTGTAGCTGAGGCAGGGTGTTCTTTCTTTTTTTTTAATGAATAGTTGAATAGAGGCTGGCATCTGGGTTGAAACAAAGGAGGCTTCGAGCCAGACCTCTAAAAGGGAAAGTGGTATCACAAAATAAAGTGTTACACCTGTGAAGGAAACACCATAGATGCACCGAAAGCACATTTCTAGCCACATTTACCCCATATAGAAGGGCTTTTGTTAATTATTTTCAAGCAGACATGGGTGGTCAATCTCCAACAAATAACATTGTCAGGGGTGTTAATATATATAGCCTAATCATTTTATATGGATAGCACAAAATGCTAACAGAAATAGCACCTGTTTTCTGAGAGCCATGCATATTTATTCAAACTTGGTTTTATCAACTAAATATCTAGGTTGTTGCACTACCTTTTTTTAGATTTATAACGTCAACTCCTGTGCATTGTAAAACATGCTGAAAGTCAACATCTGCATACACATCTTTTAGAAATGCATAGCCATAAACATGGAGAGATTCAGAGGAAACTTACAGGCAGATGGCTATGTCCTTGCACTCACTGTCTTAATTCTAGGAAAATTAATCCCATCTGGGATGTGGAAAACTGTTACTACAAGCAATGCAAAACTAGAAAAGTGTAAGGCTCCCATGAAATAATACTTACCTGAGTAATAACTGAAGGGCTGTTGACAAGCACAGTGTTTGTTTCCCCACCATTCCCTTCAGATTTAAATGCTGATTATTGGGGTTTAACCTTTTTAAAGGAGGAGCTAGCTAGCTCCTCTCTACCATGATCATCAGTGCCTTACTGGTAAGCACAGCTACTTCATACCCCATTTCATTTTGTAATGTACTTCCAAGGACAAATGAGGATATTCAAAACAATTGGAGCAATGCACATCTCTTTCTCCCTACTTTCCCCTTTCTCAGGACGTTTTCTGTGGCAGAGAGCTGCTGCGGCATTCACCATGCTGTTTCCTGCCTCACTCCCTTCCTCTCATCCAGTTCAGACACAAGCCATAACTAGAAGGATAGGGGCTATGGTGTATCTGCCCCTGCTCAGCTGCTCTCCCAGTCTTGCCCAGATGCTCCTCCCCAGTACAAAAAGTGAGCTTGAGCCTAGGTACTGCTCAACAGCCCTAGCTCTCATTAAAGGTTCAGCTTACAGGAATTTTGAATTGCTACTAATAAATGACCACTATGCCAAATGGCTCAGTCTTTTGACATGTGATTCTCCATGGATTTAGCTCTGTTTTAATACTGGTTTAATGTGATTTTAGCACTGACCTAGATGTGAAGAGGATCAGTATCAGATTTTTCTTTTGTGTCTCTTCCCTGGATTCTAGTTCATCACATTGAACAGGATTCTGGCAAGAGCTTCTTATACCTGCAGGTGTTTCTAAATATGTATTTTAATAGAGTATAAAGGAATACAATTTTTTGTTTGGAATGTATTATTCTCTGCTGGCCCTGACATGTGCTGTTCAGCATATGTCTTACAAGGGACTTCAGGGTAACAAAGAAAAATAATATCCACAATAGATAACGGCTCTTTTCCCTAGTGGATGATGGGAAAATGATTGGGTGTGTAGAGGGCAATTCCTCCCCCTCTTGAAATTTGAGGCCTAGAAAGATGGATCTTTTGTGTGTCTGTTTTAAGAAGACTGAAATCTATTTACACATCAATGTCAGCTTCTGCTAAAGAAAGCCAACATTGTTGATGGTATGCTTGTCAAATACAAACAATTTGTTTTCAAGGGAAGATAAGTACAAAGCTTCTTGTCCACTAAACACAGTGCATTAAATATGGCCCTTTCTCTGGGCACATGTACACTACCACAAGAAAGCACAGGAGATATATAATTAATATTATCTAACACACAGTAAGGTTAATTGTTACTTCTCTGAACACTTAATCTGCAAGCAGTTGATAAATCCCATGATGAATAAAAGCAGCTTGTATTTAGGTCACACAAAGTCATTGCTGTTTTTTAATTTAAACTGTGCACTAGATTAAAACACAAGAGTATTGCAGGAGGACAATTCAGAAGCTGTAGCAGTAGGCTGTCATTTGGCGTAAAAAGTTTCCCCAGCACACCCTAGGGACATGTTAATCAAAGCTTTTTAATGGATTCAGTCTGATCTGTGACAGGCTTTGTTCCAGAGATGGCATTTGCAGGATAGAGCTGCAAGTTATCAATAAGACACAGTAATTGCTAGGAGTGATTGAGCCTTGTTTCTTAGGCTTCATACCATTCACTCCTTTTTATTATCAGTCAAGGCCAGAGATGACTTCCAATAGACAGTCAAGTGATTACTTGTTTCTTTCTTAAATCCTAAACCATATAATGAAAGAAAATGAAGCAATATGAAAATCTGCATTCATTTAAAAAAATTATAAAACCTGCTCTTGTTTTCCTCCTGCTATTTTTTATTATTATTATTTTTACAAGTATTTAGTGGTAATTCTTCAACCTCTATCTCTTCAACTGATAAATCCTTTTTAAGTAGTCAAATCCTTTCACTGCTTGCTTAAAGGCTTCAGTTCATCCATTGACAGTCCCTTATTAAGTTATTCATTATCTTTTGCAAATCAAAGCATTGGCACAATCTGTAATGACTAGGGATAACACTTATCACCTACGTGGATAGTTAGCCGTTCATCCATTTAGGAAAGATAACTCCCAATACTGAAATGAAAATTCTTCACTGCTATTCAAGAATGTAATGGAAACCTAACATTTTTATATAGTAAAGGGTCATAATCCTCCCTTTGTAGCAGCAGCCATTCCCATAGCAACATATTATACCTAAAACCACCAGGGATTATGACCTCTCAGTATGAACAAACTGAAGGAAAAGTTGTTTAGGAGAGAAGGAATCTCTTTGATTAGTGAAAAGTAACACCAGCCAACCTTCTGCAAGTGCACATATAACACAAGCACATACATAGCAGCTACACTGATTTTTATTTAAAGTACAAGGGAACAACGACAAATCATTAAAATCAGGTTTGTTCATTTGTTAAATGAGGGTTTGTTATGTACGAAGCAAACTTATAATACACAAAATGGAAATAACTTTTGCCCTCTATATTTTGCTCTTTTTTTTTTTTTCCTGGATTTATGCTCATTGGAAATCAAGTGAAGATGGAATTATTCTGGTAACTTTATTCCTGACAAAGTTTATCCATATTAAAAGGCAAAAGCTACCACTTGAAGAAATACAGAGTTAGGGGAGTAAGAATTAGTCCTGTCTTCTTGAGTTCACTATCCAGTAAATAATTGGTCAGTGTAGTAATTGTGGATGATCAGAGTATGCAGTTTTGAGGCTGTGTGATGAAAAAATGCTTGCACTGAAACTTTTTAAAGTGTTAGTTTCAAATGTCACAAGGAAAGGAAAAGAGATTTAGTATTACACTGCTTTGAGGTATGCAACATTCCTTAAATCTTTTTTTCATTCTGATACTTTTTATCCTTTTAATTTTAAATAGTTAAATCCTGAAAAGATTATTTCATTATTATGAAGTTCTTCAAACTTATGAAATTTTATGTAATGGGAAGTTTTCCTTTTTTTTTTTCTGTTTTACATTTTACTTTAGGGAGGTGTCACAGGTTTCCTATGAAGCAACAAAGGTAATAGCCACCTTGACTATTAGTAATGTTCGTACCTCACTAGGGAATTATTTACTCTGCCTATTTTTGTGAAATATTCTGTGGTTTTCCATTAAAAACCACTGGAAACACCATTATCATGTTTTTCTATATGTGATTTATGTTTGTGTTGAAATTTTAAAAGTTATTTAAAATAGAGTTAAAAGTTCATAGATGTCAATTTTATATAAACCTTAAAAAATCTCCATTTCACGCTGTAATGGTTTGAATGGTTTTGGAGGACAAGCCATATGAGGACAGGCTGAGGGAGCTGGGCTTGCTTAGTCTGCAGGAGAGGAGGCTCAGGGGTGACTTTTTTGCTCTCTACAAGTACCTGAAGGGAGGTTGTAGACAGGTGGGGGTTGGTCTCTTCTCCCAGGCAACCTATGACAGAACAAGAGGACACAGTCTCAAGCTGTGCCAGGGGAGCTTTAGGCTGGATGTTAGCAAAAAGTTCTTCCTAGAAAGAGTGATTGACCATTGGAATGGGCTGCCTAGGGAGGTGGTGGAGTCACCGTCACTGGAGGTGTTCAAGAGGAGACTGGATGAGGTGCTTGGTGCCATGGTTTAGTTGATTAGATAGTGCTAGGTGATAGGTTGGACTCAGTGAGCTCAGAGGTCTTTTCCAAACTGGTTAATTCTATTCTATTCTATTCTGCAGAATCAGAACAAAACGGGTCAAAAGCAGAAAAAGCACAGCGCAAAGCAGCAGCAAGCAGAAGCAAGTGAGCCAAAAGCCCAAGCCAGAAAACTGTTGGCTCCTTCCTCCTTGTTCCCCTGTTCATCCTGGCAGAAAAGACCATCATCCAAGAATTCAGAACCCAGAAGAAGCAACCAGAGCAGGAAGCCTTCCATGTTGCAATGTGAACATCAAGCCCCATAACACTGTGCTCCGGTTAGTGCTTTCTCTTTTTTTTTAAACTGTCATGACTGCAGCATGGTATGAATAACAACAGCAGGCTCAACATAATCCATGACACACACTATATTTAAAAGCTGCTCAGTTTTGTTACAGTATGGATTATTTATTGCCAGTTATTTCAATGAGAAGCAAAGGAAGGCACTCTCTTACACCACACAGGAGAAATATGCAATATATTCTCCTGTATCACAAAGTATATGCAATCATTTTTTTCAGTTTTAAAGACGAAAGCAGCTCATTAACTCCTTTGCAGTCAGCATATGAAAAGTGAAGCTTTTCCACTCAGAATCACCATTCTCCTGATGTTAGATAGTACATACTCTGCTCCCTTTTTAAGCTGCAGTTCATGTAGTAGGTATCTGGGCATCAGAGGTCATGATGCATGAGCCATATTGTACTGGGGCACTGGGAGTATAACTTATGACCAGCCCATGTACACCTTTATGTTTGCTTGTGTGAGGTAAAAATACAGGGCAAATAATAATACCTTATTACTTGTTTTTTTTTTTTTTTTTTTTTAAGAATAGAATATTACAACCCTTATCCTCAAAAGTGCAGTTTACACCCTAAAGTGATTTAGTGACTTCTTTTTTTTTTTTTTTCTGTAATATTGGTAGTTTTCTAAAATGCTCAGGTGTTTATTTTTTGTTAAAATATTGAGTCTACACTGATATACGTCTAGACTTGATATACATGCCTGATCGGATGTCTGGTTGGAGTCTGTTATAGACCACCCAACCAGGAGGAAGAGAGGAAGATGTTGATGAAGCATTCTATAGGCAGCTTAAGGCTGTCTCAAGATCGCCTGACCTCGTTCTCATGGGTGACTTCAACCTGCCTGATATCTGCTGGGATCACAACGTAGCAGAGAGAAGGCAATCTAAGAGGTTCTTAGAGTGCATGGAGGACAGCTTCTTATCCCAGGTGCTGCACGAGCCTACCAGGGGTAAGGCTATGCTTGACCTCCTCTTCACCAACAGGGAAGGGCTGGTGGGTAATGTGGTGGTCAGAGGGTGTTTAGGCACCAGTGACCACGAGATAATTTAGTTTTCAGTATTCAGTCAAGCTAAGAGGGGTAGCAAGAAGACCTCCACTCTGGACTTCTGGAGGGCAGACTTCAGGCTACTGAAGGAACTAACTCAGAATGTTCCTTGGGAAACAGCCCTTAAAAATAAAGGGGTCCAGGAGAGCTGGACCTGCTTCAAGAAAGAACTCTTGAAGGTGCAGGAACAGGCTGTGCCAATGTGCTGGAAGATGAGCCACCAGGGCAGACGGCCAGCCTGGATGGGTAATGAACTTTTAATAGAACTAAGGGAAAAAAGAGGGTGTATCTTCTTTGGAAGAAAGGGGAGGCAACCCATGGAATGTTTAAGGATGTTGCTAGGTCTTGTAGGAAGAAAATTAGGGAGGCAAAAGCACATTTGGAGCTCAGACTGGCCTCTGCTGTGAAGGACAACAGAAAGTCCTTCTATAAATATATTAATAGCAAGAAGAAGGGCAAGGACAACCTCCACTCCTTGGTAGGCACGGAGGGGAACTCTGTAACAGGTACTTAACACATTCTTTACCTCATTTTTTACTAGCAGGACAGAACATCTTCCAGACAGCTGGCCTGCAGAGCTGGCAGATGGAGGCAGGGAGCAGCATAGTTTTCCTCTGTTCCAGGATGGGACAGTTATAGATCTCCTCAGCCACTTGGATCCCCACAAGACCATGGGACCAGATGGGATCCATCCTAGGGTGCTGAGAGAGCTGGCAGATGAGCTGGCTGGGCCTCTCTCCATCATTTTTCAGCAGTCCTGGCTCACTGGAGAGGTCCCAGAAGACTGGAAGCTGGCCAACGTGGTGCCCATCCACAAGAAGGGCCGGTTGGATGAGCCAGGGAATGAAAGACCTGCCAGCCTGACGTCAGTGCCAGGCAAGATTATGGAACAGGTCGTCTTGAGTGCAATCACACAGCACTTACAGGATGGCCAAGGGATCAGGCCCAGCCAGCATGGATTTAGGAAGGGCAGGTCCTGCCTGACCAACCTGATCTCCTTCTATGATCAGGTGATCTGCCTGGTGGATGTAAGGAGGCCTGTGGATGTAGTCTACCTGGACCTCAGCAAGGCCTTTGACATTGTAGTGGGTTGAGGCAGACCCCCTCCCCACCACAGGCAAAATAACGACTCTGAAAAATGGATTGCAAAAGTGATGGAAAAGTTTAAATAGGAAAAGGTGAATGTGCACAAAAGAACCAGAAACAGTGATAGAAGAAAGCACAAAGCAGACCCGGATACATCCCATCCCCACCTGAGGGTGGGCCCAAGACCCCCAGGGCTCATTTCCCCCCCCCACTGCTAGGCTAGTCTCAGCTGGCCAGGCCTAAGACCGCCCATCCCCTGGCCTTGGGCCTAGCCAGGCCCAAGGCCGGGAGACGTCTCCCCCAGTTACCGGGTGCTGGCGAGGGAAGAAAGAGAAAGAGGCGGACCCCACGCAAGATCTTATAGCGGTGCAGGGGATTGTGGTAGGAGATACCTGGCACTTCCTGTGTCCACCCACTGGGCTGGACTTCTGGACACAGGAAGGACGCCATGCAGCATAGGGCACCCAGCCTGAACCACCACAGACACTGTCCCCCACAGTGAACTCCTGGCCAAGCTGGCAGTCCATGGCTTGGACAGGAGCACACTGCGTTGGGTTAGGAACTGGCTGGAGGGCCGAGCCCAGAGAGTGGTGGTGAATGGTGCCACATCCAGCTGGCAGCCAGTCACTAGTGGTGTGCCCCAGGGATCAGTGCTGGGCCCCATCTTGTTCAATGCCTTTATTGATGATCTGGATGACGGGATCGAGTCCATCATCAGTAAATTTGCAGATGACACCAAGCTGGGGCAGGAGGTGATCTGCTGGAGGCAAGAGAGGCTTTGCAGAGGGACCTCAACAGGCTGGACAGATGGGCAGAATCCAATGGCATGAGATTTAACACAACCTAGTGCCGGGTTCTGCACATTGGCCACAGCAACCCCATGCAGTGCTACAGGCTGGGGTCAGAGTGGCTGGTGAGCGGCCAGGCAGAGAGGGACCTGGGGATACTGGTTGATGGGAGACTCAACATGAGCCTGCAGTGTGCCCAGGCAGCCAAGAGGGCCAATGGCATCCTGGCCTGCATCAGGAACAGTGTGGCCAGCAGGAGCAGGGAGGTCATTCTGCCCCTCTACACTGCACTGGTTAGACCACACCTCAAGTCCTGTGTCCAGTTCTGGGCCCCTCAGCTTAGGAAGGATGTTGACTTGCTGGAACATGTCCAGAGAAGGGCAACCAAGTTGGTGAGGGTTTGGAACACAAGCCCTATGAAGAGAGGCTGAGGGAGCTGGGGTTGCTTAGCCTGGAGAAGAGGAGACTGAGGGGTGACCTTATTGCTCTCTACAACTACCTGAAGGGGGGTTGTGGACAGGCAGAGGTTGATCTCTTCTCCCAGGCAGCCAGTACCAGAACAAGAGGACACAGTCTCAAGCTGCACCCGGGCAGATTTAGACTGGACATTAGGAGGAAGTTCTATACAGATAGAGTGATTCCCCATTGGAATGGGCTGCCTGGGGAGGTGGTGGAGTCACTGTCATTGCAGGTGTTCAGGAGGAGACTTGATGGAGTGCTTGGTTGCATGGTTTAGTTGATTAGGTGGGTTGGGTGATAGGTTGGACATGATGATCTTGAAGGTCTCTTCCAACCTGGTCTATGCTATGCTATGCTATGCTATGCTATGCTATGCTATGCTATGCTATGCTATGCTATGCTATGCTATGCTATGCTATGCTATTCTACTCTACAATTCCTATTCTGCTGTCAACTCAGCAGATGGGGTGCTTGGTGACATGATCTAGTTGTTGGATGGGTTGGACGCGATGATCTTGAAGGTCTCTTCCAACCTGGTTTATTGTATTATTGTATTGTATTATTATTGTAATTGAGAATGTAAAGCTGTGTCTCTCAGATCATCTCTCCTAAGGATGCATGGAAACATTTATTTTCAAAATCTTTTACATATTTCACATTTCTAAGAATAAACAGCATCAGGTATGTTGTGATGATAATACTTCCTTTACCTCAGTAAATTCTAAGATGACTAACTTTCCATCAAATTGTTACTCATGGAAGAAAACATGGTGAAGGACCAGAGGGGCAGATTCTGATACAACTAACTGTGGTGTAAGTCCAGAATAAACTTGGTATTTTCAGTGGAGTTCACTTTGGATTTCTATTAGTGTAACAGAGACAACCTTAGCCCAAGGTTTTTAGTAAAAAGGAATGGAATAAAATGCTTTCACCACACATACAGACATACAAGAAGAGCTAACATGAATCTGGAAAGAAGTTAATATAAGATGCCAAACCACAAGCTGATTTTTCTCCAGTGACACAATACACATGTTAGTAGCCTTTCCACCCCTGGTACATTTAAATTTGCCTTCTTTGATTCTTGTCCTGCCTTCAAACCCTTTTGTGCCAAGGCCTGTGCAGAGGCATTTATTTCAGTGAAATACTGCAGAAGTGCAAACTGGCATTCCTGTGAATTTTCCTGCAGGACAGAAGATTATAACTTTAATAAGTTATAATCTTGCTAACTCTGTTGTCAATCACCAAAGAAAAAAGAAAGAAGTCTTGATGAAAAAAAAAGAGATAGATAATGTAAAACAGAAAAAAGGGACTAAAAGAGTTCTGACAAATAGAATTTATAACAGAAGTTCCAGTGCTGGGCCCCATCCTCTTTAATGTCTTCATTGATGATCTGGATGAGGGGATTAAGACAGTCATCAGCAAATTTGCAGATGACACCAAGTTGGGAGCAGATGTTGTTTAGTTAGAGGACAGAAGGGCCCTGCAGAGGGACCTCGACCGACTGGACAGATGGGCAGAGTCCAATGGGATGGCATTCAACAAGTCCAAGTGCCAGGTGCTCCACTTTGGCCACAACAACCCCATGCAGAGCTACAGACTGGGGTCAGAGTGGCTGGAGAGCTCCCAAACAGAGAGGGACCTGGGGATGCTGATCGACTACCCCCTAAACATGAGCCAGCAGTGTGCCCAGGTGACCAAGAGGGCCAATGGCATCCTGGCCTGCATAAGGAATGGTATGGCCAGCAGGAGCAGGGAGGTCATTGTGCCCCTGTACTCTGCTTTGGTTAGGCCGCACCTTGAGTACTGTGTCCAGTTCTGGGCCCCTCAGTTTAAGAAGGACATTGAGACACTTGAATGTGTCCAGAGAAGGGCAACAAGGCTGGGGAGAGGCCTTGAGCACAAGCCCTAGCAGGAGAGGCTGAGGGAGCTGGGATTGTTTAGCCTGGAGAAGAGGAGGCTCAGGGGCAACCTCATTGCTCTCTACAACTACCTGAAAGGTGGTTGTAGCCAGGAAGGGGTTGGTCTCTTCTCTCAGGCAACCAGCACCAGAACAAGGGGACACAGTCTCAAACTGTGTCAGGGGAAGTTTAGGCTCAAGATGAAGAGAAAGTTCTTCACCAAGAGAGTGATTCGCCATTGGAATGGGCTGCCCAAGAAGGTGGTGGAGTCATCGTCCCTGGAGGTGTTCAAGAGGGGACTGGATGTGACACTTGGTGCCGTGGTCTAGTCGTGGGGTCTGTGGTGACAGGTTGGACTCGATGATCTTAGAGGTCTTTTCCAACCTTGGTGATACTGTGATACTGTGATACTGTGAAATGGACATTAGAAGGCTGGACCTGGATGGGAACTGAATATTTCACATCCCAATAATATCAATGAGAGCTGAGTCTGCTCAGCCAAAGAAGAATTAAACACCTTTTAACACATGGTGATATGTTTATGCTGGTTGTCAAAAAAAAAAAAAAAAAAAAAAAAAAAAAAAAAGTCTACAAATAGAAAGCACTCTATGTGTTTTGGGAATGCAGTCTCATAAAAGAGGTATGAAGTGTGATGCCTCAGGAATTCAGAAGAAACCGCTGGAAAGAGTCATCGTGGCTCAGTGTTAAAGCAAACTTCTGAATAAAATGGAACGTTGGTGTCTGCCAAAATGTGAGCAGTTTATTGCCCTGTTACTGCAATAAAAAAAATTACTTTCTGTTGGTTTTACCACGTAACATTTGAGAACTATGTATTCACAAATACACTGTAAATACTTCTGGTTCTCACAGGAAGACAAAAGTTGGTACTTACCTATTTTTGTTGTTAAGTAGCCAAAGATAGGGAGAGATTTTCAAGACAACTGAATATGTGTTCGGAGAATAAATTACAGTCTAAATAACACAGTGAACAACTTTCCTGCTCTCAAAAACATGGCCCTAACTCTCTGGTGTTTAATGCTACAGACCTTTAAAACACATACTTCTTGTGATGTTTTGAGTAACTATGATTGGCTTGGCTTCGATCAAGCAAGGTTGATAGTTCCAGAGCCAGGATATTAGGGCATCCCCCCAAATCCGACTGTAGGAACTCAGCAGGAACAAAAATTTAGCACAAGTGCAGGCAGATTTTCCAAGCAGACTTAGACCTTTGAAAATTTTCCTCTGGTACTGTGAATTACCTCTACAGCCTGCAGCTTCTGTGTTACAACTGAACAGGGCTCTCTTCCTTTGCTGTTTGCCTTCCTGGCAGTGGGAAACTGCGTTGAATCTGTGGACCCTTTGATGGGCCAAGAAGAGATTGGCCTCAAAAATATTGCTGTGTATCCATGAGAAAATATTTTTATGTACCCATGAATGAATACTTTGTCATGTACCCTTGAATGTCTGGGAAGTCCCTGGGCTGAATGTGTAGTTTGTTTGAGACAGAGATGCTGCAAGATTGAGAGAGAATAGCAGAAGAAGAAACCTGGACTTAGCTCAGCAAATAACTGCAGCAATGTATCAGTAACCAGTAAGAACCTTGTGAATAGCTTGTTAACCAATCAGACATAGCCACACTGACATAACATGCACACAAATATGTGTTGCTTGCAGAATTAAACTTTACTTTGTGCTCTACTTACCACAAGTGTGTGTGTGCTTGTTGCTTCTGTCTGTCACCTAAAAAGCGGTATCTGGCCAGTTAAACAGTGGCTCTGCCTGCCTCAGTGGGGGAAAAGAAAAGCCCCCAAAACCCACATAACCCACCCACCCAAGAAACAACACCCCCCCCCCTCAAAAAAAAACCCCACACAAATAAACAAAACAAACAAAAAAACCCCACCAAACCTCAAACACCAAAAAAAGTACCACCACCAAACCCACAACAAATAACACACAACAAAACCAAAACCAAAATCAAACACAACCAAAACCAAACAACCAACCAAAACCAAACAAAAATCCCCAACAGAATAAAACACCTATAGGTGAAACAAAGGTGTTCACAGGCATATAGACTAATTCTATGCAAAACACAGGTGTTAGAATAAAGCATATAGAAGGATTGTTCTCAACAGAGCTGAGAAAAAGAAGTAATTTAGTTCAGGGACAATATGCAATATCAAAAGCAAAATTTTAAAATACATACCTATATTTGCAATGAATCTTCTAATACAACTATACTTGAGAGAAATTTCCTTTCTAATTTTTCAACTGAGTTATCAGTGAGAAATGATCATGCTATGGAAATAATAGTTCACAGCACACATATTTAACTTTACCAAATGTTACCCTTTTTTTAAGTCACAGAAATAATTACTTTATGTCAAAAGTGATTTAATGAATTCTAATACTGTGCTATGGATCCTTGTCTTTTAGAAAGAAAACAATTGGAAATGCAGAAGGATAGTAAATCTCAGACATCTTATCCTAGAGTCGAATTTGATGTGGTCTTTAATATGAAAGTTTAATGATCCAGGGAGAAGTTTTAACTGCAGTAAAACTTATAATAAGGTCCCTTTAGTGAGGTAATGTTGTTCTAAAAGCCACAAGAGAAGAGAAAGTCTAATGCAAAGAAATAGTGAGATAGACTGAAAACACAAGCTAGTATAAGATAATAAAATGTTGTTATTGCTTAAACTTTGCTCATACAAATATTTGTCAGCTTTTTTATCAACCCAGGACCCATTTTCTTTATTACCTTGAAGGAAGACATGTAACAATAAAACTGATAGCTGTTGAAATTTTTCTCACATGCTGTAGTAGGATACATGTTGCCATATTGTCCTACTGAGATATCATCAAGTAAAGAAAGTAATATGTCTGATATAATATTTAAAATGTAAATGATGCTCAGAAGTAGGCTCTATAAATTCATTTGGGAGACTGAAATGGTAAGTATTAACAAATGCATCTAATCTGTATCCCCCTAAAACTACTCTGCTTCCCTTAATTGTTAGCAAAGAAAAATAAAAGCCCCTGAAAGAAAAGCACTGCATCCTTGGCTGAGAGAAAATCTAGTGTGTGCCAGAAGACGTAGAATTGTTCCTCCTTATTTCAAGTGTTAACACATATTTTAATGTTTAATGCTGAATTACAAGAAGATTTCTACAGTCACTGGACATTCACGCCAATGCCAAGCAAATATTCTTAAGCTTCAGACTTTCACTACAATGAGTAAGATAAAAGTTCTTGGGTCCAGACAAACACTGCTTTGTTTTATTCCACAAAGCTGTTGGTACACAGAGGTGTTAAAAGAGATTCAGCCCTAACAATTCTTTCTGTTTTGTTTCATACAGTCCAACGGCATGAGATTTAACACATCTGAGTGCCGGGTTCTACACAATGGCCACAACAACCCCATGCATTGCTACAGGCTCAGGATGGAGTGGCTGGAGAGCTGCAAGGCAGAGAGGGACCTGGGAGTACTGGTTAAGGTTAGGCTGAACATGAGCCAGCAGTGTGCCTAGGTGGCCAAGAAGGCCAATGACATCCTGGCCTGGATCAGGAGTAGTGTGGCCAGCAGGAGCAGGGAAGTCATTGTGCCCCTGTACTCAGCACTGGTTAGGATACACCTTGAGTCCTGTGTCCAGTTCTGGGGCCCTCAGTTTCGGAAAAATGTTGAGTTGCTGGAATGTGTCCAGAGAAGGGCAAAGAGGCTGGTGAGGGATTTGAAGCACAAACCCTATGGGGAGTGGCTGAGGGAGCTGGGATTGTTTAGACTGCAGAAGAGGAAGCTCAGGGGAGACCTTATTGCCATCTGCAACTACCTGAAGGGAGGTTGTAGCCAGGTGGGGGTTGGTCTCTTCTCCCAGGCAACCTATGACAGAACAAGAGGACACAGTCTCAAGCTGTGTCAGGGGAGGTTCAGACTGGATGTTAGGAAGAAATTCTTCCCAGAAAGAGTGGTTGGCCATTGGAATGAGCTGCCCAGGGAGGTGGTGGGTTCACCATGCCTAGAAGTATTTAAAATAAGACTGGATGAGACATTTGGTGCCATGATTTAGTTGATTAGATGGTGTTGGGTGACAGGTTGGACTTGATGATCTCGGAGGTCTTTTCCAACCTGGTTAATTCTGTCATTCTGTGATTCTGTGGTATCGTGTCCAAAATGGTAATTCTGAATTATCAGGACAGTCATTGTGATAGCTGATATTCAAATGGGCATAACTACATGATATGAACTACATTGCATATTTTTTTCTCCACGGTACTAGCATCTATGTACGAATGCCAGGTTTATTCACAAGGCTCCCACAAATCAGAAGTACATTTGCAATCTCTGTAAAGCCACAAGAAATCAGATAGCTATAAAATTACCATCTAGTATACATATGCATACACCACGTAAGTCTAGCTTGACTTATAGATACTCAAACTAAAAATAAATTTAGCCATGCTTTTGCCTGAAGAAAACAGGAACTTCTCACAGATGGTGTGCATTACTTTCCAGGCTACACCATGTCTATATATACCCAGCAGCTCCTACCAAAGATAATAAATAATGAGAGTCATCCTTTTTATCTGATAGTAACTCACAATAGTCAAACCATGTTTTGTAAATATAGAAACAAATTTTAAATTCAAAACTTTTAATATATCTCCTATAGCATAACAGTCATTATATATAAAGGCAGACACTAAAAGATTTTTTTACTTCGTGGAAAGCTTCATTATAAAAGGTAATAGCAGGTATACAAACAGAGGTCATTAGCACCTAGAATATAGTGAATACTTGAGATGCTGTCAGTATGTTTTTGCAGCTCAAGAGAAGCACTTACATATGGGTGAGCAGAAGTATAATTTTCTGGAGGACAACTGCCACTGTGAGTGAAACGAAAGTGACCACAATGTACGTTAGATTCACACTGTGAATACATATGCGTGAATGAAATACTAGTTTGTTGTTTGTCTTTGTTTTCCTTTGTAATTGTGTAACTATGCAGAAATTGTTTGTTGTTACCTCACATGCACAAAATCCTGGTGAATAGGGTCAGACTTCAGAATGCAATGTTCCCAAGTTACTTTATTGTAAACATCAGTAGCTAATCATAAATGACAGCATTGTAATTGTGCTGAGGCCTTAATCTCAGGGTGAACTAATTCTGTGCTTGTTTATTTCACAGATTTGCCTGCAACTTTATGGAAGAAAGGTTTGGCAAATATTCACCTGTTTTGCTTGACATCTAATATAAGGACTAACCTTTGCAGGCTTCCTGTATGATTGGCTGAAATCCAGCCTCCATGTGAACGCAGTATGGTGCAAAAGCTGCATGGAGCTTGTCTGAACTACACTGAGAAGGTCGTCATTTTCCTTTGAAGGCAAAGACTCAAGTAAGTCAAACTAAGAATGGGAAAACTTGTGTGATAATCATTGTTTCTCATTTTCAAAAATGAGGTAATCATCATGATTACTTACTTTAATTGTTGTTTTAAAACCCTCAAAACATTTCAGGAGGAAGGTGATATGGATACGTGTATTACTATTAGCCATCATTATCTGAAGCTTAAATTAGCATCTGTAACTTGTAGAAGAGGCATAATTTTTAACCTTCTAATAAATTACTTTATATATCAATTTCTATTTCTCTTGGCTGTCTGTGTTCTTCCTTTCTTAAGTTGCAGTTAAGTTGCTGGTACATGCAGCTTAGAAATACTTCTCAGCTTGCAAATTTTCTCTCTAATCTCATAGTCATCTTCTTGTGAAAATGCTACTTTCTTATCCTGGTTTGAGGCCAGGCAGATCCTCTCTTGCCCTGAGAGGGGCAAAAGAATGACACACAAATGGATTGCAAAAGTGATGGAAAGTTTAAATGGAAAAGCAATCAGTGTTTTACAGAAACTATGAGCACAGTGACAAAGATACCCCAAAGAGTATAGAGTCCCTTCCAGCACACCCAAAAGCTCCCCAGCATTTCCTGTCTCCCCACCTGAGGGTACACCCAAAACCCCCAGGGCTCTTTCTTTCCACCACCTCCCCACTGCTAGGCTAGTCTCAGGATGGCCAGGTCTGAGACTACCCCTCCCCCTTCTTCTCCTGGCATTAGGCCTAGCCAGGCCTAAGATGCCTTGAGATACTACCACACCATTACCCCATAGGGAGCATCTCCCACAGGGCAGAGAGGGAACAAAGAGGAAGATAATGACTTTGCAGATGGATTTATAGGGTGCAGGATATTATGGGTATGAAATACACTATTTCCTGTGTCTACCTACTGGGTTGGACACTCAGGACACCGAAGGTGTAGCTTATCTGGCAGGAACAAGAGGGACCCAGCCTAAACTGCCACATGCCACCCCTTATTTCATATCATAATTCCTGCACCCACAACATATCAACAAATTATGAACAACCTTTAAATGACATGTATAGCAAAGTCCAAGTCTTCATTTGGGTGTCCTTCAAACAGTCAGGTTCAGGTAACAGTCCATTGGAGACTTGATGGGGTGCTTGGTCGCATGGTTTAGTTGATTAGGTGGCGTTGGATGATAGGTTGGATGCTATGATCTTGAGGGTCTCTTCCAACCTGGTCTATTCTATTCTATTCTATTCTATTCTATTCTATTCTATTCTATTCTATTCTATTCTATTCTATTCTATTCTATTCATTCCAGTTCTTCTCCCTCTTCTGATGGAACTTCCCAGCAATGCAGAGTTTATTCTTCTGCAGTGCAGGCTCTTCATGGATTCAATGGACATCTTGGTCACCTGGAAGAACCTCATAACTTCTCAACCAATCCTTTATTTCCATCCACATCTACTCAGCAGCATGTTTCCACCCCTCGGGGCAACCGAGTCAGAACAATCAGTCTCTTTGACTGCTTTTCCACCCCTCCAGGAAACATCACACTGAGACTTCCCAAAACTGCACAGACCTGTCCCAAACCCAGTGCTGACCACTTCCAGCTGCAGCCCCAAGCTACACGGATGCGCACCATGCGCAGGCATGCTGCTCCCCTCTGAGTGTTAGAATATCGAGGCATGGCCGCATCTGGCTACACAGCCCTCCCCCAGGAGATGGAATGGCTGCACTGCAAACCCACTGAGAAGAGAGGTGGAGCCAGGTGCTAGGTGCCATTTTTGGGATGCATCTGAAAATCAGGGGAGAGGTCACAACTGCTGCTGCCCCTGCCTGATACATGGAATGACAGGGCCACCATCGCCTCTGCCACTGCATACAGATCAAAGCTGCCACCACCCCTTGGGCCACACAAGCAGCTTTTCCAGCCAAAGCCATAACTCACTCCCCAAGTCTTGGGAGCAGCTTTCAGCTAAAACCACAGCTCGCCTTCTTGGGTTGTGGGAGCCACCGCTCACCTGCCTGCTGTGGCTAGCTCCTACCGCCACAGGACAAGCTGACTCCAGTCTGCTTGCAACTGCCACCTCTCCCGCTCCACTCCCTGCCACACACCACTCCACACAGAACAAATGGGGAAGGAGCAGGCAATGCATTCTTAAGCTTTCCCCATGCTGACAGCTACAGAACCACCCCTGATGCCTTAAAAGAGCAGGAGAGATTCCATGCCACAGCTATACACCAGGTGTCCTCTCAGAATCCATAAAACACCCACACAGTCACCCTGACAAAAAAACTTGAGCCAACCACCAAACACCAACAGTGCCCGGATTTCCATTTTAACATTTCCATCTCTGCACTTATCCAATCGAATTTGCGGAGTTAGTGCAGAAACCATCCTCTTCTACCAATAATCTGTCCTGGTTTGAGGCCAGGCAGATCTCTGGCAGATCCAGAGAAGGGCAACAAGGCTGGTGAGAGGCCTTGAGCACAAGCCCTAGGAGGAGAGGCTGAGGGAGCTGGGGTTGTTTAGCCTGGAGAAGAGGAGGCTCAGGGGTGATCTCATTGCTCTCTATGACTACCTGAAAGGTGGTTGTAGCCAGGAAGGGGTTGGTCTCTTCTCTCAGGCAACCAGCACCAGAACAAGGGGACACAGTCTCAAGCTGTGTCAGGGGAAGTTTAGGCTCAAGGTGAGGAGAAAGTTCTTCACCGAGAGAGTCATTCGCCATTGGAATGTGCTGCTCTGGGAGGTGGTGGAGTCGCAGTCCCTGGAGGTGTTCAAGAGGGGATTGGACGTAGCACTTGGTGCCATGGTCTAGTCATGGGGTCTGTGGTGACAGGTTGGACTCGATGATCTTCGAGGTCTCTTCCAACCTTAGTGATACTGTGATCCTGTGATACTGTGATTCAATCTTGCCCCTGAGAGGGGCAAAAGAATGACACTCACACAAATGGATTGCAGAAGTGATGCAAAGTTTAAATGGAAAAGCAATTAGTGTTTTACAGAAACTGCAAGCACGGTGATACCCCAAAGAGTACAGAGTCCCTTCCAGCACACTCAAAGGTCCCCAACAGTTCCCATCACCCCACCTGAGGGTACACCCAAAACCCCCAGGGCTCTTTCTTCCAAGCTCCCCCCAATGCTAGGGTAGTCCCAGGCTGGCATTAGGCCTAGCCAGGCCTAAGATGCCTTGAGATACTCCCACACCATTACCCAACAGGGAGCATCTCACATGAGAGCAGAGAGGGAAGAAAGAGGAAGATAATGACTTTGCAGATGGATTTATAGGGTACAGGATATTATGGGTATGAAATACGCTATTTCCTGCATCCACCCACTGGGTTGGACACTCAGGACACTGGACGTATAGCTTATGTAGCAGTAACAAGAGGGACTCAGCCTAAACTTCCACATTTTCAAAGCACAAGGGGAATGGTCATCTATAAGAATGCAGGCACTAGTATGTAGTCTCCTAGTGTTTTCTGTTTTATGTGATTAGACTGAGTGAAGAATGAGCAAAGGTATGAAGCTTCTCTATGAGAAAGAGACTACATATGTCTCTACCCTGAAATAGGGGCTAATGAGCTCAAACTGTACAGATTAGTTTAGTATGCATGGCATAAAGAAATTAGTAGAAAATAAATTACTAGTTGCTACTTCTTGTAATACAGAATATGATAATATAATTAATAAAATAAAATAAAATAAAATAAAATAAAATATAACATGCATTGCAGAAAAATGCCAGATTCAAAACAAGCCAGAGGAAGTGCTTCCTAAATAATACATAATTCTGCTGTAGAAGTGCTTCTTCTTTTCAAAAAGCAGCTGGTCAAATTAATATTATAAAGAAATTTTTCTTGAGTCCTCATGTGGTTTGAATTGTATGGATTTTTTTTGTCTTTTTTTTTTTAGCACCTTAATAATTCTGAGCAGAAAGTTTTCTCAAATGTTTCTATAAAATAACAAAAAATGTAGAGCTGGACAATAGAAGTAGCTCTTCTTTGTACAGCCTAAGCCTATGCAGTGGTTTATGCCTTGCTAGGCACTGCTGGACTCTGCACAGACTGATGGAACAGCTCCAAAACCACAGCCTTAAGCATTCACCAGGAGATGAGAAAGGAATTAGTCGTCATCTTCAACAGATCTCTTGGTACTTCACACTCTTAAGGGCAGTAATTTCTGTTTACAGCTGTTTGGTCAAAATGTTTGGCAGTGATTTGTGGATTTGTGAATGACTGGTGTAAGAAGATTCCTGAGAATTAACTCATGCAGTACTGACAAATATCCTTTCCTTCCTTGTTCATCCTGTGTTTTAGAGTAACTAGTTCTTTGGGTAAAATGGATTGGTTTGTAGCAGATTAACAGATTTTCAGGTTTTGTTTTGTGAAAGTGAGAGCAATAATAAATGAAAATATCCTGGTACAATCAGGAAACCCCAACTGATGTTTGAACTCTTCACTAAATAATCCTTTCTGGATCCTCAACCAGCTTTCTGAAACAGTTTCTGAGAAGACCTGTGGAGGACGGCCAAACTATTGTAACTTGAAATGTATAATTAGGAAGAGACCTTTGAGGACAACTGAACACAGATGTTTCTTATCTTGGCTACAAACTAAATGAGAAAACATTCTTAGGACTCTGCATACTGCTACTAGTTTCTCAAGACTTTAATGTTGTCAGTAATTTGGAATGAAATCTCTTAATGAAATAATGTGAAAGTGCCTCTCTTCCTAAGTATTTCTTGGTACTCCAAATACTGTACAGAAACTTATCTGAAGTTAATGGACAAATATCCAGAAATTCAGGTATATCTTTTTTTTTTTTTTAATAGCCCAGATTCTTGCCCATGAGTTATACCCACATAATTCCTTCCTGATTTCTTTTCTACTCTCCTAGTTCTTCTTCCTTCTTTTTAACCTGTTGAATATTTTTTTCTGAATTTCAGAACTGTTAAATATTCTCAATGTCATTCTCCTTATAATAAAGCAATTCCACCAAGAGAATAGAGAGAATCTGGCTCATACAGAGAAAGGCATCTCTAACACTTACAGAATTCTATCAGATATACTTTGTGTTGGTAGCGTAAACTCCACTCACTACAGTGTTTCCAGTGGAGGAAGTGGGGAAAAAAGAGGCTCATAGACGAAGTATCTGGATTTTCCTGGGCAATGTTTTTATATGTTGACAAAAAGAAAACAAAAGCACCATTACATAGTCTTTGGACTTTGGCCTTAGACTGCTTTTTCAATTATTTAAGAATGGCACTGAGAGAGAAAAACATGAGAAAACCTGAATACCCTAATATTTGAGGTACTTTTTTTGCTAAATTTGAACATAAAATTGAAAAGCTATTGAGCTTTTTACCTAAAAATCAAACTTCAACTTTCTGAGGTTAAAAATTTATTTTTCACTAGGGAAAAAAAAAATAAGGAGAAAAAAATATTCAGGACAATTCCAACAATTATATATATTTAGAAAAAAATTATTTCTATCTTGAGCTAAAAGAATAACTGAATCAGAAAAAAACAAAACTAAATTATATCAAAGCACAAAGGTGGGAGGGAATTTCCATTCCAGCTCACAGCTCATGAAAAAAAGAGGAAAAAAAGAGGTTGCTGTAAGCTACTATTCATCTTAACCTAAAGTAGACATCTAAAATAACTGCTTTTAGGGTGCAATGTATCTAACCTGTTTCTCCCAGCTGACAACAGGGGACTGTAGAGTGTGGACAAATGTATTACTGTAGGTCTTTAAAGGTGAGAATTCCACCCAAAGTGAGTAACGCAAATCCTATTACGAAATGAAATATGTCAGCACTGGTGCACAGCATGAATGTTAGCAGTGACTCTGTGCCTAATAAACCAGACTGAATCACTGGAAATACCTCATAGTGCTTTAAAGGTATAAAATCCTAAATTAGTTTCATCGAAGAGCAAATTGGCTGTTTCCAATTTTTCCCCTCTTGCTCCTGTCCAATATTCATTGGAATCAAAACTATTTTGATAGCTCTCTAATCTAGCCACAAACACAAGACAAGAAATAGAGAAGTGAAGATATTTAGTGATGGGTGGGGTCATTTTGCTATCATTATCTTTAAAACTTTAGTAAACACCATAGAACAGAGGTGCCTGATGTGCCACTTACTGATCCAGGAGCTTTGTTCTGCTATGTCTAGCTACATAGATTATAAAGTCTTTAGTCTTTATATGAAAATTATTATTAAAAGAAACACATTTGTATGACATTCAATAGAGCAAGAATTTTTTAATTACATAGATGTAGGATTGTCATGAATATGTAAAACGTTGTGATGATTGTCATGCTTAAGTAACTGCATGTGATACAAGCTAGCCATAAAATAATAAATTGGCAGTACAGAAATTCATCATGATACCAGCTGTACAATCCAAACATAACTAATTATTTCAGCCTTAAAATGGTTATACCAAAAATGTTCTTGTTTCTCACTGTTTTTCTACATGTAACCTGTGACATTGCAGCCATTCTGTTTTGATACCATATGTATCAGTAGATACCAATTTGAACACAAACCAAAATGAAAATAATCTTACATTTTATGTTCTTCAGTTGTTTTGTGATTGTTGAGGAAAATGTGGGCAGACTCTCTTGCTGTTCACTTCAGACGTGGGGGTCACTCCGGACCTGGTAAGTACATTCTGAGCTCAAGCAAAAATGGATTTCCTCTTTTTAAAAAGCAGCTGGCATTACAATGAATAGCTTTCTTTCGATTTTTCTTTTCCACTGAAGCATTCAGTGAATGCAGCAAGCATAATAGACTGAAGTAAACAGTGTCAGGTTCTGTTATATCAAGAGCTCTTTTAAACTAAGTAGACAAGCTATCATCAGTGCCTGAAACCCTGTAAATGGCAGTAGAGACTGAGAATGAGTTTGTTTCCTGACAAGTGTTTTGATGACATTTTGAAGAATGGAAGGAGATGCTTTGCTAATTACTGTGGCTGCCACACGTTCAGTCATGATACTGTTTCATTAATGAGCAAATATAAACAGCCTGTGTAAGGCAGTAATAGAATTAGAGATTCAATATAGTATATGCCAGTAACTCAGACCATCATAAACAAGGAAAACATGGGCCTGCATTCATCTTTGTTCATCATAGAAGTCTGTACCACTCAAATGTTTTTGTAACCCAAAAGATCTCTGCAGTAGATAAGGTAGGAGCAAGAATGAAAAGGGTGAAGGTGATTTTTTTTCAGTAAACTTACCATTATGGGTAGGTGTCCTTCGACTGGAGTGTAGATTAAAAACAAAGAGAGTATTTATAGCAGTAGGTGAAAATGGTGTCTCTGAACATGATCTGTGGCTGAAGGCTTGGTGAGCCATACGTAATTTGGATTGGTTTGATTATATTCTTGAATATCAACAACACAGTCTTAATACAGTCATTACAACTAGAATACAGTACTGTAGCTGACAACTTAGTTTCTGTATTAGGTTTTAACAAGGGAGTTTCCATTTTTGGCTGGATTCAGGGTTGGCTTCAGTAGTAGAGTATGTTTTACTCATTAAGGAAAATACTTGGAAAAAGCTTTTGTCACTGTTCTGAGTTATGAGCGTGACAAGAACCAGATCTCAGTGTAAAGTAGATGCTACCCGTTCCCCCTATAGGACACAATCATCCTGTTTTACTGGTCTTAAAAATCTAAAAGGAAAATGTTTCTTGGAGCATGTGTTTGTCCATTTATAACACAGTATAAAGGGACATGTTTGGGACCTTCCTTTTTACAGCTGGTTGTGGGGAAGGAGACCTCACTGTCTGTTTTGTGCAATTCCTGGACATTTGTTTGCATAAAATCCCTTGAAGCATTCCTGTGTAGTTTATATCCAAAGTCTCTGTTCTTCTTTAAAAGAGAGAAAAAAACTTCTTCCATCTTCTCTGATGACTTGCAGTTGCCAGTTTCAACCTCCTTCTTCAAAATACACATGGTGTATCAATTCATGTAAAAAAATCAGTGGGACAAAATGTCTTTTTCTGTTTGAAAGAATCAGTAATATTAATTTTTTAAACAATTAGTTGGTACTTCACCACATGAGACCAGAGTGATTGATTGATTGAGTCTCAACTTGTTCATTTATTTGGGACAGTATGTGAATGTTCTCAGATGATACTGTTTATTATTCAAATGTGTCACCAGTGATATTGCTGTAATTTTTGTCTTCCTTGTAGCCTCTAAGACTATTGTCTTTTGTTCACATACACATTACTTAAAAAAAAACAAAAAAAAAAAAGGGTTTTTTTTTTTGGCCTCTGGCTGCAAACCCCACTGGCCTGGGGATATAATCACTGGGCTTCCATGAAGGAGGAGGTACTTTAAAATTTCTTAGGAATGCCATCTCTATATTTAAACAATATGAAACACCCTGTCTTCCTCTGAGCTTTGTTCTCTGGGTAGGAGTCACAAGAAGGGACAGAGAGGAGCAGTGTCTTCAGAGCCACGTTCTACCCTTGCCTCTTGTGTGGTGTAGCAAAAGGAACTATTTACAGCATGCTGACAGAAATCAAAACTGAAGATGTACCTCTACAAGTGCTAATATGCAGAAGCAACACTTTCAGTCAGCTACAGCTACCAGGACTAATAAACAAAAACTGGGGATTTTTTATTTTCTTTTCACAAAACAGTACCTGCACAGGTTTAGAATATGTACTTATGGTGGCAAATTGCATTAGTGAATTAATTTAATTTTCAGAATATCCAGCTAAACAACATTTCAAATAGATGGAGAAAAATGTAATTATAATCACTTTCAGTATTATGGAAGCCAAAAAAATAAATTATCTTATTCAGAGAAATTTAGAAAGTCATATGAGTTTTTCAAGGGGACTCCTCCGGTTGACTGGATGTCACTGATAGCTTCTGAGAACAGGTTTGTCAGGCATATTGCAGTAAAGAGGCACAGTCTGTATCTGGCTTGGACTATGTGGATATACATTACAACATCTGAAAAAGGGGCTACCAGAGATCTTTTCTATTCCCTGCAATTCCACTGCAGAGCCAATGATCTGACTTTTGTCACTCCTTTGGGTATGCATACCAAGCAGGTGTTTCTGAGTGCTTGTGCTTCTAAGCAGAACATAATTACTGAAGAAATTAACTTCACAGCTAAAGATTGTACTGTCATGATAATTTAAGAGGAGTGGGAAGGATGTTTTCTGAGCAATCACTAATCTTTTCTCCCCTTTGCTTTTGGTTATCATTTAATAACATTCATTAAAACTGAAAACAGGAATTGCTTGTCTTTAAATTTCCTACAGAGTCTCTGTTCAGCCAAGTTAAACTTTTCTTAGAACAATATATTACTGTCATGCTCAATTGACTTTCTTTATAAAAGTGATAAATCTTTCATACAGGTTTATTCTTAGCCACACTAGAAATTGCAAAAAAATGTGCATTGCTCATTTCTTTCTGAAATAATTGTGAATGTCAACTCTAGTTGTCAGGCACAGCCCTTCTACCCTGATGAGTAGCAGCTTCCTTCTTGTGGGAATGCAATCTTTGCATTTGGAGTCAAGAGGAGGTTAGCAGAAAGAAAAAGTGTAGGTTTCCATTGTTCTCAAATGTTTTTTTCATTTTTCACTCATTTTCCCACTGCAGCTTGTAGCAAGAAAACATGCTGACTTTCCAAGACAATTACTTTGTTTTTCTGTTTGCAGAGTTACAGCTACTGGTCATACCAGGACAAATACTTTGGTCATGCTTCAGACAAAATCCTTCTGTATGAGTTAATCTATAACATCCTTTGTGTTTTGATCCATAATGCTTTTTTTTTTTTTTTTGGTAATATCTTCCCTTTGGGATGGTATGTGGAAAGTTGCTTGTCAAGACCTCTTCCTGTTTTGGAACATAAAAATGTGTGGTGTGTAAGGGAGAATACCCTTCACTGTATTTGAAGTCTGCTGCCCTAAATTAAAGTTCTCATAAATGCAGCCACAGTATGCTTAGTCAGGAAGTGGCTGTAACAAGAGATGTCACTGGTTATACACATTATGTGTGAAATGAAACATTAAAAAAAAAAAAAAAAGAAAAGAAAGAAAGAAAACAAAGATAAGCTGCAGTTTCCTCACCATAAACTTACATAATGTGCAGTAGTCTGTGAAAAAAAGTGCACTAGTGTCCTTTAAAAGCCACCATAGAGGAAGCGACATTATAAAACTATAGCACTATTCTCCACACTAAGCTTTCAACCTGTTTTGCTGAAAGAACATTTAATCAAGAGCACTGTCTTTACCAGCAACAAAAGATGGTAGAAATAAAATTTTGCAAAAATGCAAGATATGCTCCATATGTACCCCGTGAACATTTTACTCACCCAAACAGCATCATATGACTATACAGGAATAAATGAAAATAGTGTCTTACATTATAAGTTCAATTTTACTGAAGCATTAAAGAGTCATATGTCCGATCTAGCCCTTAGGGATAGAAAGAGAATTCTTGTTGACACTCAAGCTAAAAAATATTGCAGTTTTACAGAGAAAAAAAATGCACAAATTGATTCAGTCCATGACTAGTGGTGATGAAAGTAGTACATCAGTGAAGGCTATTACAACTTAAATATCATAAGCAGAAGTTTTTATTTCGGTGGTTTATTCTCGTATGTGTCATCAAAGTGGAGACTGGAAGTCAGACCAAAATGTATTTGTCTGTGTCTGCCTGCTAACTGAATGGTTGTTAGAAAAATTCAATTGGCTGCACTCAAAATAAGGGAAATATATAGGACTTTGTACAGTTGCCAACCTCCAGAACTCTTGAACAGTGGAGACAATTGAAACCAAAGGTTAGGTGCACATGGGAAACAGAAAGTATAAATAAGGCTTTTCACAGTATCACAGTATCACCAAGACTGGAAGAGACCTCGAAGATCATCGAGTCCAACCTGTCACCACAGACCCCACGACTAGACCATGGCACCAAGTGCCACGTCCAATCCCCTCTTGAACACCTCCAGGGACGGTGACTCCACCACTTCCCCAGGCAGCCCATTCCAACAGCGAACAACTCTCTCGGTGAAGAACTTTCTCCTTACCTCGAGCCTAAACTTCCCCTGGCACAGCTTGAGACTGTCCCCTTGTTCTGGTGCTGGTTGCTAGAGAGAAGAGGCCAACCCCTTCCTGGCTACAACCACCCTTCAGGTAGTTAATTGTAGAGGGCAATATTTTTATAATATACAATCTGAGTTGCAGGTTGGAGTATGCACACAACTGAATAACAGATTCTCTTGTGGTTGCAAGTGGTGCTGAATAGGAGCTAGCATATAGGAGCTAGCATAGTCAGAAGGCTATTTCCTAAACTAATGTAATACTGAAGTGTTTTCTAAGCTATTTTCCATCAAAGTCTAAATTATACTAGTATTTATTTCCGAAGATAGCAGAAAAA
The DNA here is from genome assembly GCA_033816785.1 of Picus viridis. Lineage (NCBI taxonomy): Eukaryota > Metazoa > Chordata > Aves > Piciformes > Picidae > Picus > Picus viridis. The sequence continues at coordinate 16,867,226 of CM066606.1, forward strand.
CTGTTATAAACTGTTATAAAATTTTGCATGATTTGCATTGGAAAAATAAAAAATCTAGTACAAAAATCAATCAGTCCAATCCTAGGGGAGAGACTGTGATTTCCTCAAGAGTTTCTTCCTTTTTCCATAGCTTTGAAATTGGGGAAAACATAGGTGACTCAAAAAAGAAAATGTATCAGAAAATGTACAATATAGCAGTACCATACTTAGCATTTGTTATTTCACATTCCTACATATACATCCAAATGCAATTTTAAGAATGTTAACAATTCACAAGAAGATTATGTACTCTTAAACTATTTTTAGCATGCTTCAGTTGTACAAAAGTACCCAAGAGACAGCCCTGAAATATGAAACCCTTTGTTTATCTCTCTCTCTAGCTGTATTTGCACATTGGAAATGTAAAGTATGGGCAAAAGTCCAGCCACTGTAACTTTGATATGTGGCAGGATTATCTGCTGTAGTGAAGTGATAAATCTTCTGCTAAATCCTTTAAATCCTGAAGCCAACAAAGGCAAGGTTTGCTAGGAGGCAACAAATGATGCTACCTGTAAATCTAACTTTATGTTTGTTTGATTGTTTTTATCATAGGTCTAGCATACATTTCACAAATCCTTTTGTCTAACGGAATTCATGTAAACACCTTGCAGTAGTTTGCCTAGTTAAACTGGGAAAAATCGCTTTCTTTAAATGACTGCATTACTATTGCAAAGCTGAATGTCTGATACCACTCAGGATTTTCATTGAATCTTGAATGTTGAAAGTAAAAAACAATAAAATTAATAAGAATCAAGCTTCCTCTAGTATCTGTGGTTTGACACAAAGTCCAAGATGTGAGCTGGACCCAGTACTTGAAAATGTGCCAAAGAGTTGTGGTTATATCACTAGTGCTCCAAGCTGACAGATGTTATGAATTCAGTCTTCCTAAGAAGTTGTTATTGGGTTGATATTCTGATAAAAATGGTTGTTTCTTTCCTTGCTCTACAGACAAGTCTCCACAGCAAAAAGCAGCACTACCTCTTCTGTGTTTTTTCTATATCCCAGTTATTGATACTGTCAAAAACCATCAGCTTCACTGTAGTTGTGCTTTCCCACTTTTTATTTTGCCATATTTTAGATAGTTTTATCACTTTAATTACAACAAAAAGAAGCATATTCTACTGCTCTGTACTATACTTTTTTACTGTTCCAAATGAATACCTTTAATTTTAATAAAACAAAACAATAAAACAAAACAACTAACATTATCTTCTCAACTTCAATTCAAAGAAAGGTTGTAGTCCAAAGGTGTTACTCATATTATGCTTCTTTTCTAATTAAGATACTTAGTAAAACTACAGAGCACTTATGTTGTGGTCAGGTGAAAGTTAAGCATCTGAAGACTTATGTAGATAATTTTGTTACAGTTTCAGGGAATTTAATGAATAATTACCAATTCATTCTGTGTTTACTATCAAACCATCAATGGCCTGAAGATTTGGAGATGAGTCTAAACAGGACTGTTGATGATTTTATGATTCAATATTTTCTTATGTCCTATTAACTTACTGTAATGTACATATTCCAGTGTCAGTGTATTGGACCTAAGAGAAAGGGGACAGTGCTCTGACTTTTATCAACAGAGAACCTGAAAGCTTTGCTGCTACCAGGAGAGCTGCTAACCAGACTTATGTTAGCACTAGACTTATGACATTTACAGAGGAAATACTACAAATGGCAATACTACATTTTCTTTCCCATCCTGATGCTTAGCACACCAAGTCACAGGTCTTGTATGTTGATGATTCATTATCTAGACCTTTTTTGTTTTATACCAGTGCAAACAACATCCACCACTTGAAGCCAAAAGCCATCCATGTTTCAGAGAACTACCTTAGAGCTTGGTTTTCTTTTGAAGCATAGTGAATTATTGGCTCTCTACTGTTTTTGTTGGTGACGTGACAATTTTATAGCATAATCTCAGTTTTCTTGTCTTTAATTTTTTTGCCTATGATGCAAACTTCTAAAGACTATTGGAAATATGCACTTTTCATTGCTTGTTCCTTCCCAAACCTGTTTTCTTACTATTACAGCCTTTTCCAATGCCAGAAAGTTACAAGCTTCCCAAGAGATATGTTTTACATGCTTATGATGGTGTTAATATTGTTGGACTGAATTAGCATGATATTATGAAAATCATGTTTAAAAAATGTTGTTAAAATATTTTTACACTATTGGTTCTTCCACTGAGGTTTGTACCAGGCATCATTACCTAAAACATTATAGGTGAACTGCTATGTATAAATGTTTTAAAAAATACATTTTTTTTTTTTTGGCCTGCTCTTAGTACTCATATTTAAGATAAACTGGGAGAAGAGAGTTAGGTCTGGCATTGCTAGATGTGATATCAGCTGAGTTGACAGTGGAATAGGAATTGTGGAATAGAATAGAATAGAATAGAATAGAATAGAATAGAATAGAATAGAATAGAATAGAATAGAATAGACCAGGTTGGAAGAGACCTTCAAGATCATCACGTCCAACCTATCACCCAACCCACCTAATCAACTAAACCATGCAACCAAGCACCTCATCAAGTCGCCTCCTAAACACCTCCAATGACAGTGACTCCATCACCTCCACGGGCAGCCCATTCCAAAGGGCAATCATTCTCTCTGTGTAGAACTTCTTCCTAACATCCAGCTTAAACCTCCCCTGGAGCAGCCTGAGACTGTGTCCTCTTGTTCTGGTTCTGGTTGTCTGGGAGAAGAGACCAACCTCCTCCTGTCTACAACCTCCCTTCAGGTAGTTGTAGAGAGCAATAAGGTCATCCCTGAGTCTCCTTTTCTCCAGGCTAAGCAACCCCAGCTCCCTCAGCCTCTCCTCATAGGGCTTGTGTTCCAAACCCCTCACCAGCTTTGTTGCCCTTCTCTGCACATGTTCCAGCGTGTCAACAACATCCTTCCTAAACTGAGGGGCCCAGAACTGGACACAGTACTCAAGGTGTGGCCTAACCAGTGCAGTGTAGAGGGGCAGAATGACCTCCCTGCTCCTGCTGGCCACACTGTTCTTGATGCAGGCCAGGATGCCATTGGCCTTCTTGGCTGCCTGGGCACACTGCAGGGCACACTATGATCCTGCTTTTTCTTCATTTGTGCACCATGTTATAGCACCAACCTACAAAGTAGCACATGAATAAATACTACCATGAATGGCCTTGAGTATTAGCAAAGTAGGCTGGAACACAGTGGATAACATTTGCCTGGTGGATGTGGGGAGGCCTGTGGATGTGGTATACCTGGACCTCAGCAAGGCCTTGGACACCATCCCCCACAGCAAACTCCTGGCCATGCTATCAGCACATGGCTTGGACAGGATCACACTGCGTTGGGTTAGGAACTGGCTGGAGGGCCGAGCCCAGAGAGTGGTGGTGAATGGTGCCACATCCAGCTGGTGGCCAGTCACTAGTGGTGTGCCCCAAGGATCAGTGCTGGGCCCCATGCTGTTGGTCTCTTCTCCCAAGCAGCCAGTACCAGAACAAGAGGACACAGTCTCAGGCTGCTCCAGGGGAGGTTTAAGCTGGATGTCAGGAAGAAGTTCTATACAGAGAGAGTGATTGCCCATTGGAATCGGCTACCCGTGGAGGTGGTGGAGTCACCTTCATTGGAGGTGTTCAGGAGGAGACTTGATGAGGTGCTTGGCTGCATGGTTTAGTTGTTGGGTGGATTGGATTGGTTGATGGGTTGGATGCGATGATCTTGAAGGTCTCTTCCAACCTGGTGTATTGTATTGTATTGTATTGTTGTTTTTTTTTAAAAGGCACTTAGAATAACTATAAGTAATTCCCCTGCTACTCATATGCCCTAGATTGTGTCTTGATAATGCTGTCCTCTGGGATCCATTCCAGATCCGTTTTCTTCCTACATGGAAACCATGCTGTTCTGAAGACAGAAGCTCAACTCTAAATTTTGTCTACAAGGTTGAAAAGTCTTGAACCAGCATTAACACTGTGTTAAGATTTGCTAACAGAGTTAAGATAATATGGTCTGTCATTTCAGTTTGTGTAAAAATCTCTCTCTAAGTGCTAGTTGTTGATAAATGCATGCCTACCAGACATACACCAGAAGGACTGGACAAAATCCAACATCCACTACTGTGGGAGGATTTTACATTTCCAGAAATTCAAAAGTTTTTAATGGTTGACATCCAGAGAGTAATCTACAAAGACTGATCTTCTCAGAATAAAGAAATCCAAGTTGTATTGAACTGTTAACAATGAATGCACTCATGTGTTGAAAAAGAGCAATCTGTGGCATGTTGTTTGGTGTCTAATTTAAACTATCAACAACATGAGTTCTAGATCAAAAATACGCTTTTGAGTATTTTGTTTAGGAAGAAAGCTTTGAAATTAAGTTTATTTTAACTCTTATGGCATGATAATAGTGAGTTAGTCCATATGCTTTCATCTTTCATTTTTAGGAAAAACCTATTTCTTTCAAATTTAAACAGCAATTTTGATGCTTGGTCACACAGAGCTGTTTTGTGGGTTTGGTTTTTTTTTGTTCTAGAATAAAGTTGTTTAATACATACAATCAAAAATGTTTCGAAATAGGATGTGAATGAAAGAAAGATATTGAAAGCTGGATGATATACATACTGAGGCAATAAAGTATAAAGACATTTTCAAGGAATTACACTCTACATATTTTGTAGAGAGGACTTTACAGATATCAGTTTATATCTTTTTCTGTATAGGCTGTATATGCACAAAATACATAACCCACACACACAGATTAAAAACAAAACCACTGCCAACAACAAAAGACAAAACAGTATTTATTACAGAACTAGGAGTAGAAGTAAAACCAAGTACAAAGAACAGGTATTTTATTTAAAATAAGCTGAGAATATTTATTTTCAGGTAGAAAGTAGTAATACACCAAGTATTTCCAGTGTCATGTCCACTTCTAATATCTTTCTGTTAATATATTGAGCTAAACATTTCACGTGTCCACCTAGGGAGCTAACTAATATGTTAACAAAAACACACACAGAGGAAGTGGCTTACACAAAATAAGGGAAGTCACCTCATTCAAATGCATAAACCTGAGCTCTGAACTTAGCATTGTGGCTGGCCCCAAATATTGGAGTATGTATAGCTTGGTCAAGGTCTGAGTTACAGATTTGCACTGTACGTATCACTTTTATCTTTAGGATGCTGGTTTCCCCCTTTCAGTTTCTCTATCTCAAAATGGTTGAAAGTTCTCTGTGTTGTCAATATCCAATCACTTTCTGAAGAGTGCAGTTATAATTTTGAAGAATAGAGGTGTGTGAAAAACTGTCATAAACAACACCAAAACAGTGATATCCATGCTTTGGCTTTATGACTAGTTAATTTTGTTGTATGGAGGGAGGGAAAAAAAATCTAAGAACGTGTTCTAATCAGGAAACCTCTCCATCACATAATTCAGAAAATGTAACTCTCTGGCAAATAGAAAATTAATTAGAACATAAAGAGTGAGCACAAGCATGTCATATGTAATAGGTGAATCAAGTAACATAGAAGACTTGATCAGTTCTTACATCCTTTTTTGTTTTGGTTTTTTTTTAAAGGGTTATTTCCCTTATGGTTTTGACAGTCAAACTTACTGAGTAAATAAAGAATAAGGTTGAAACTACAACTTCACAAGAACAGTAGTAACATTTATTCCCTTCTGTTGTCTCCTTGCCCTCCTCTTCCACTTCTGGCATTTATGCACATTTAAAATGAGATTTAGTACACCCCACTGGTGTGCATTTCCAAGGGGTCATAACTGGCTTGCCCACGTTTAGGTGTGCAGTGCCTTCTCTTTCTTTCCTTTATTGATAGGCTTGCTTTCCTGCTTCTACTCTGAGGTACACATGACTTGGACAGTGTTTTGAAGAGTGGTGCCAGCACGTGCTCTCTGACCAGTCATCTCACCAGGGCCTCAGGGGAAACAAGATGCCAGTTTTCGGGCAGAAGAGGTGGCTTTCAGCCAACATTCATGCTTATGTCTCTGTCACAACATAAGCACACTTGGGAAATGAGAAGGTGGCCCATTTATCCTCAGCAGATAGTATGTTGACACCACTGTTAGGATTTCCTGTGGTCAGGTTTTGCCAGTGGAGCCTTTACACAGAGCTACAAAATAGCACCTCTCTTCATATTTCAGTGGGCTCTTTGAATTGTTTTTTATAGGACAGTTCATGATGGACAGCTGGATATTTCACAAAACATTCCTTAATAAATGTGTGTGCTAACCAAGCTGCAGAGGAAGTTGCTGTTCTGGAACATGCTGACTTTTTCCAGGAAATTGTTTCTGTTATGCCTTGTATGGAGCCTGGATTGCATGTGGGTTTACACTGAAATTTGCCCTTTGATGACCAATTAGAATGTCTTTTGTGAGAGGAGTAGTATTTCTTTTTATCTTAGCTGCTCACCTGTTGGAATAATATTTTTGCTAATAAATTACAACTCAATTGGATGGGTGAAATGAGGAGAAAAAGTTATTTTAGCTATCAATTAAGTTTTCTTTCTTTCTTAAACATTCATTGCTTTTTGCCACCTTTTAGTTATTCCAGAAGCATTAATTAGATTTACCTTTGTAAATTTACCTTTGTAAAATAGCTCTTCTTTTCTGTAGGCTCAGTAGAAGCTATATGTCCATCATCACATCATCCCTATGCTAAACATGTTGTCATAACAAAACTATAACAGTCTCATTGAGTGTTTTCTTGAGGTCAAATACATGGAGGTCCACAGCTAAGACCTTTCATATACTGGTGTTGTCATTCAGAGATTCCATCCTCAGTGGGATAGTAGCTAAAATGTTGTTCTTCCTTTGCCAATGAAAGTTATTCTAGAATTTCCTTTAAAAGATTTTCTAAAGAACTTACAGGAAGAAACTCAGGTTCAATTCCCAGCACATGCTGTGCACCTTACCCTCTCCTGCTGCAATGTTTGGCTCTGTAGCTCTGTTTCCCACTCTTTTGTAATTGCAGCTCATGATTGTCCATTTATAAAGCAACCTGGGGCTTGACAGTTTCCTAATGAGATGTTACAAGCCCTCATTACAGCTACTTTCAAACAGCTGAATGTGGTGTCTTTGGGGTTTTTTAAGATCTTTTTTTTTGTCATGATTTTCACTTCAGTGAGAAGGTTAAGCAAGCAGGGATTCTTTTATTTCATTTGTAGCCTTTTATTTTCAGTTCTCCAGAAAAGATGATTAACAGAGCAACCCCAGAGAGCTTTCAGTTTTAAATGTTGAACTCCACCTAAAGCAGTCAGGTTTTTTTCCTGTTTCAGCTGTAAGTTTTGACAACTTAGAAATACGTTTTCACTCTTAGATACTCTGAACAATAGCTTCTCTCTAACCCAGTCTAATCTTTGGGGAGCTGTCTGATGCCTTTCTCATGTTGTTTGGCAGACACATGAAATAACAGTTAATCATCCTCCAATTCCTACTTCACCAGCTGGATCAGAGCGTTCTATTTTCTAGGTAATGTATGTGTTGCTATTCTGTAACTTACTTTATGGTGCCAGCTTTCATTCTGTGGGAAATACACAACATTGTAAAGGAGAATAACCAGCTCCATTGCAGATTGTAAGGCTTCTATCAAGTCAATATTGCTCGAAATGTGTCAGGACTCTTCAACATTGTAAGAAAATAGAAAACTGACATTTCAAGTTGGACACCACAAAAAAAAAAGAAAAAAAAAAAGGTGGCCATACTTCAGGATTTGGCCTGAACATCTCAGGGACAAGAGTTTCCATTTGCAGAATGGGTATCTTTGTGTGAATTAGGTTAATAGAAATCATAGAATTTATAGATTCATTGAATGGTTTGGCTTGGAATGGACCTTAAAGATCATTTAGTTCCAACACCCCTGTCATGGGCAGGGAGTGAATTGCTCAAGGCCTCATCCAACCTGGCCTTGAACACCTCCAGGGAGGGGGCATCCATGACCTCCCTGGACGACCTGCTCCAGTATCTCACCACTCTCACTATAAAGAATTTCTTTCTAATATCTTGTCTATATGTACCCTCCTTACTCTTCAATCCATTCCCTCTTGTCCTACTGCAACAAGCCTTTCTTGTAGGCTTCCTTTCAGGTGCTGGAAGACTTCTATAAGGTCTCCCTAGATCATTCTTTTCTCTAGGCTGAACAGAATTGTCAGGGTTGGAAGGGACCTCAAAGATGATCTAGTTTCAACCCCCCTGCCATGGGCAGGGACCCATCACACTAGATCAGGTTGCCCAGCGCCACATCCAGCCTGACCTTAAAAACTTCCAGGGATGGGGCTTCCACCACCTCTTCGGGCAACCTGTTCCAGTGTCTCATCACCCTCATGGTGAAGAACTTCTTCCTAACATCCAATCTGAATCTACCCATTTCTATTTTTTTTTCCATTCGCCCTAGTCCTATCACTACCTGACACCCTAAACAGTCCCTTCCCAGATTTCTTGCAGGCCTCCTTCAGATACTGGAAAGCCATAATTAGGTCTCCTTGGAGCCTTCTCTTCTCCAGGCTGAATAGCCCAAACTCTCTCAGTCTGTCTCCATAGGAGAGGTGCTCCAGATTGCTGATCATCCTCATGGTCCTTCTCTGGACACATTCCAGCACATCCAGATAATTCCTGTAATAGGGGCTCCAGAACTGGACACAGTACTCTAAGTAGGGTCTCACCAGAGTGGAATAGAAGGGGAGAATCACCTTCCTTGACCTGCTGGCTATGCTTCTCTTGATGCAGCCCAAGATGTGATTGGCTTTCTGGGCTGCAAGTGCACACTGGTGGCTCATGTTGAGCTTCTCATCCACCAACACCCCCAAGTCCTTTTCTTCAGGGCTGTTCTCAAGCCAGGTACTGCCCAGCCTGTATCGGTGCTTGGAATTGCCCTGACCCAGATTCAGGACTTTGCATTTGGTCTTGTTGGATCTCATGAGGTTGTCATGGGCACACCTCTCCAGCTTGTCAAGGTCCCTCTGGATGGAATCCCTTCCCTCCAGCATGTCTGCTGCACCACACAGCTTGGTGTCATCAGCAAACCTGCTGAGACTGCATTCAATGTCACTGTCCACGTCACTAACAAAAATGTTGAACAAGACAGGTCCCAGGACTGATCCCTGAGGGACTCCACTTGTCACTGGCTTCCACTTGGACATGGACCCATCGACAGCTACCCTTGGGATGTGGCCATCAAGCCAGTTCTTTATCCACTGAATGGTGCATCCATCAAACCCATACTGCACCAGCTTGGAGACCAGGATCTGGTGTGGGACAGTGTTGAAGGCTTTGCTCAGGTCCAGGTAAATGACATCAGTTGCTCAGTCATCATCTATTAATGTTGTGATCTTGTCATAGAAGGCCATCATGTTTGTCAGGCAGAATAGTCCCAACTCTCACAACATATCTCCACAGGAGAAGTGCTCCAGCCCTGTGATCATCTTGGTGGCCCTCCTCTGGACTCATGCCCAGCAGTTTAATATAACTTTTGTGCTGGGGGCACCAGAACTGGACACAGTACTATATGTGCCATCTCAATAGATCAGAGTAGAGAGACTGAATCAACTCCCTCATCTTGTTGGCCACACTTCTTTTGATGCATCCCACAGTACTGTCTGCATTCTGGTTATAAATGCACATTGTTGGGTCATGTTGAGTTTTTAGTCAGCTAACACCTCCAAGTTCTTTTACTCAAGGCTGCTGTTGAGCACTCCTTGCCCTGCCTATATTTGTGATTGGGGTTGCCCTGATTACCCACTAGATCTCCCAGTCTGATGGTCATATTCTATATAAGAAACAAACAAGGAAATAAGTGACTTACAGCATAGATGTCCAAACAGAAATACTTCATAATGTATTTTTAAAAGCAAATAATAAGTTCTGTAAAGATGTTTGAAGTCCATAATTTATTTATTCTAAAATGAAAACATGATGTGAATTCATTTTTATGAGGAAATTACCTACTCAACCAGCTGTCCACAGTCCAGGAGGTTCCTCCAGTGCATTGATGGTAACTTCTTGATGCAAATGGTGGATGATCCAAGTAGGAAAGGAGCATTATTGGATATGATACTCACTAGCAAGGAGGGTCTGGCTGAAGCAGTGAAGATTGAGAGCAGCCTTGGCTGTAGCAACCATGAGATGGTGGAGTTCAGGATCTTGTGTGGTAGGAACAGAAAACCAAGCAGGATCACAGCCTTGGACATCAGCAGGGACAGCTTTTGCCTTTTCAGACAATTGCTAAGGGAAATCTCATGGGACAGGATACTAGAGGGCAAGGGGCCCCAAGATAGTTAGTTAATATTCAAGGAATACTTCTTCCAAGCTTAAGATCAGAGCATTCCAACAAATAGGAAATTAAGAATGGGAGCCAGGAGACCTGCATGGTTAAGTAGGGAACTGCTGAGCAAACCCAAGTGGAAGAAAAGAGTCTACAGATCACAGAAGGAGGGGCTGGCCACTTGGGAGGAATATAATACTGTTGTACTTGGAAAACTAAGGCCTCCTTGGAATTCAACCTTGCAAGGGAGGTCAAGGACAACAGAAAGGGCTTCTTTAAATACATTGCAGAAAAAAATAATATTAGAGGCAATGTAGGCCCCCTGCTGAATGAGGTGGGTGCCTTGGTGACAGAGGATACAAAGAAGGCAGAGTTACTAAATATCTTCCTTGTCTCTATCAATACTGGTGGAGATTGTCCTCAGGAGCCCCATACCCCTGAGGCCTCAGAAAAAGACATGACAAAGGAGGAGTTTTCCTTAGTTGTTGAGGCCTGGGTTGAGGATGGAGTCAGGTTTTTCTTGGTGATGCCCAATGACAGGACAAAGTGCAATGGGTGGAAGCTGAGGCACAAGAAGTTCCATGTAAACACAAGGAAAAATTTTTTTCACTCTGTGGGTGATGGAACACTGGAACAGGCTGCCCAGGGGGGTTGTGGAGTCTCCTTCTCTGGAGATATTCAAAACCCACCTGGATGCACTCCTGTGTGATCTGGTATAGATGGTCCTGCTCTAGCCAGGGGTTGGACTAGATGATCTTTCGAGGTCCCTTCCAGCTCCTAACATTCTGCGATTCTGTGATTAACCACTTACAGTGCCTATTATATCTCGCACTACATTCAGCTTTTGTGATATAGTTCATTAGCTTGTAACTATTATTACAGCACCTTCATCTATAATCAATTATCTATTAAACTGTTCCCTATTTCTCACAGAATTTGGAAGCTGCATAGTGAACGAGGCAAGGAACAATAATCTATATATCTTTACTCAATTAGCTTAAAGTCAGGCAAATTACTGAGTCTCATCCTGATGAGGTAAGAGTTAGCTGTTTAAAATGAGATTTTTTTTTCTTGAAATCTGTTGAAGTTCTTACTTTTCTAAGCACTTAGATTGAGACGTTGGTGACATGATTTGTAGATGTTAGAGCTTGCTGTCTCTGACATCAAGGAGACTTTTGCAGTTAACAAGTGATGCAACAATTTTCAATATTCTGAGAAAGCAGGATGGAGATGTTCAAAACTAGGACCTCAAAAAGACTGGAAATACCTTAGGGTTCAGGCTTAATGTCTCCCTGATAAAGGGTTCCATCTGTAGAATGAGTGAGGCAGAAAGGTGCTCCACATAATAGCTGCACTTGATGCAGAAATCCCTGAGAAAATCTGCAGTCCCATGTGGACAGGAAGGTTTAAACAGCGTGCAATAAACAGGGTTGTAATTAAAATATATATAGAGAAAACACTGTCAAAACCACCAAATTAACTGAGAAAATGTTGGGGTTTTTTTCAGACAGTAGTGCTCATTTGTAGTAATGAGTAGCTAGGTGACCTGCAGAAAATAGCAGCTAGGCTCATATCTTACCCAATGTATTCAGTTAATACTTTCATTTTCCTTCCAGTCAGAATAGGAAAGAAACTCAAATAATGGTGGAATGAGAGACCAATACCACTTACTCGCCCAGCAAATGCATTCGTGAAATTATGTTACTCCAATTACACTTTAGATAATTCTAATTATATTTTCTGAATAAATCCTTTTCCATATAATTTCAAAAACTAGTTTAAAAAATATATATATATTTAGACACAACTCTTGCTAAGTTGTGGGCACCCCGTGGCACACGGATGCTTACAAAAGAGAAAAAAAAAATTGTCTTTTGTTTATCTTGTGCATACGAAATTTAGGAAACAATACAGTGTGTGCCACCATGAAACTTCTCTACATTTCTGTTACCTAAAATAAAATAGAAGTGCCTGGCAAAAAGTGGCTTACCTGCATGACCCTCTACAGCTCTTTTAGCTCCTGTGTGCCCTTTGTGGTTTGAGCAAAACTCAATCTTATTACACCCTATGTGATCAAAAACATAGTGCAGATTTGGAGTATTGCTTTTTCCATCTGCTTTGATGTATGTTCTCACAGCCATGGAGGATGAGAACAGTTGTTGAAATTGATCTTTATTAGGTTTTTGGATGATTTGCTAAAGCATCTATAATTAAAATTCTTTGTAGATGTAATAAGATCTTGACCTCGAGTTCTCTTATCATTCTGGGTGTTTGATCCCATCTAAACCTGCTATGTTACGAATCCACCAAACTTGCCCATTACATGTTGTTTCTTAATTACCAGATATCACTTTCAGAGCTAAAATTTGAGACTAATGCATTTTACTACAAATTTTCATCTGAGAGCTCATCGCTGCTATGAAATATCCACAAAGTGCTACAGGGCATTTTTTTCAATTATTACATACAATAGTATGAACTATTATTTTGTGATAGCTAATGCAAATATCTAGAGTGCTTCTGAGAAACTGTTCCTTTGCTTATGGCAGTATGATGCAGACTAAAGATAAAACAGGAATGGATTAGTAAATGGATTTCAAAGGCATTGCTAGCTAGAAAAAAAAATCACCATTTTCTCTCACCTCTCACATTATTGTTGTGTCTCAGGTTCTGGAACTGTCAGTGATTTCCTACAGCACTGTTACTTATTAAGTGTACCTTTTCTTCTTTCTTTAGACAGTGTAGGCCGAAAGACTACATATCAGTCAGACTAGACTGAGTAGGACATTTCAGAATTCAAGGGGTTAGGAAACCCTTACAGTGTAATTCTTTTGTTACAGATAAAGGACTTTTTTGCTCCTCTTTCTTAGCTTATTTTGGGGGGGGAGGTGGAAAATAGCTTTGCACATGATTTTAACTTAAAGATTTCTACTTGTGTTCTCTTTTTTAAATCACTTGAATATGCTTGAGATTATTGTATTTATTTGATATCCAAAAAGTAGACTATGATAGCATATTATCTGCACGTCCTAAGTACATTGTTTGGGAGGTATTCTCTGAGATCATTCAAAATAATCCTGTAATACAGCTTTTTTTTTTTTTTTTTCTGCAGCTGATATAAAGTAAATCAAGAGCATTTTAATTTTACTTTGCTGCTGTATAAATGTGTCATTTCATATAACTATCTGTTTTTCTTTGTTGTAACTTCCTTCTCTCTGTTTTAGCCTGCGGCTTTCCCTTTTATTTGATCAGCATAGTTTATATCATATTCCAGGCATCACTTCTTCCCACGAGGAAAACAGGATTTCAAATAGCTACTCATGATTCCTAAGGCGAACTGAAAGGGCACTGACTGAATTAATGTTTCCTTTGCTGTTTGCAGGGCTTACTGGTTTTATTTCCATTAGCTCATGGATCCACTGTTTTTTCTAGCTCTAGTAGTATTCTTTATCAAATGATTGACAATTTTCTCAGTAGTTTACACCTCATTAGAATAATTCTTTTGTTAAACTGAAAATTAATCAATCTGATTGTTATCTGTGAGGGATGGGGGGTGGGGAGTAAGTGAAAACACACAAAGCTGAGATTACTAAATTTTTCTATGCATGTCTTCAGGAAGAATTTCATATAAGAAGGTACTGAGGTCATCTACTTAGTGTTGCCAGGAACAATTCCTCCAGAAGTGGAAATCTATAAAAAGCTTTATTTTTCTGGTTAGAATAATTTCCTACAACAAAATGCAACAAGTGTAATTAGAAATATTTTTAAAGAAAATCTTGTTTTAATACTAAATTTCCACTGAGAAGAATCCTGTCCATCACACTGTAATGTTAGAAGTTAAAGTTTGGATGTTTCTGTCATTGTTTGAAGAAATTGATATTTTCTCCCTCAAAATCATTGTCCCTCTTTATTATAAACTTGATGTTGCGACTTTGAAGCCATTGGCAAATCTGCCATTAACAGCAGCAAAACAAATCTAGAGTTTTAAATACTATTTCTCCTCCATATTTGTGTATAACATCATAGATACAGGTTCCTTTTTTCTCATATAAGTAACATCAGAAACTGGAGATAGTGTAACAGAACTTAGACATTAATGACCCATCCTCCTTGTGAAATAGTCCTAACAGAATGATCTGCCAAAGATTACCCAACAGAAAATTTTCTGTAGTCCAGAGTTTGCTACTAGATACTTTTTTATTAACAAACAAATTACCAATGCCCTTTCCTTCTGTTTGCCATTCTAAATCCATCTGTTTATCATATCACACTCCTGGAATTTAAGAAAATTCATTAAAGTGGATTATGCAACTGCAACAAAGGCATCACTCAGATATCCTGACTCCAAGCCTTGTATTTATGGGGTCAGACTACTAGATGTATTTATAATGCTGGTGGTAAGACACAGGAAGATGTTGCCCCAAGAATTTGTTACTTCATCATGGGAAGTTCTCAAAGACAGGTTTTATGGTGCTTTAAACAACCTGGTCTAATGAAAGGTGTCTCTGCCTGTGACAAAAGGGTTGGACTAAATGACCTTTAAATGTAATTTCTAACCCAAGACATTCTATGAATTTGGTTTTTTTCTCTTCCAGCTCACACAAAATGATAATTCCACACAGTACTGTGGCAAAATTTCTGACCATTTGTCTTTCAGCAATGACTTTGTCATGTTATTGATGTCAAGCTTACATAGATTTATTGATGTTCTTTTTGTCATTTGTGTTTGGGTAGTTCTCTCTCAAATAGTCACTCATTTTTTATGCTGGTCTAGAATTGTCTCTAAATAGATATGTGGGGGAAAATAAACAGAGAGGAACAAAGGAACTCAAATCACCTGTGAGGTGAAAAATAGGATTTATTCACTATTTCATTGCAGTACAATATATTTGTGGGTTTTTTCAGGCCACTAAGGATATCATATGTGGATAGTTCACAGAAAAAAGTTGTTTTCTGGTAATAATCTATTTAGTGCTTTTCATAAGGATATTTGTTAACATCTTCAGTAGACCTCCTTTATAACTATTTCACAATATCTGATGAGAAGATATGTAAAATTGTGGGTTAGTTTTAAATACTTGGTGCTCTGTGGATTTTAAAAATTCTACTGAGACAGAATTCTGACTGTGTTCCCTTCCACCCTTAGCCTTTATCATTGACTGGAGGGAGAGGCATTTCCAGTACTCAGCTGGGCTGAATCTAGACCTTGAATTTTATTTTCTATTCATTCCATCAGGTTTACATAAAAAGTGACTCAATGTAGTGATGTGCATTACCTTTTGTTAATTAGATGAATATATTTGTGGTAAGTAGAAATGACAGGATAAGCACATTGGGTCTTTGTTTATCTGTGGGAAGAATATGGAACAGGAGAATCTGGAAAATAAGGATTAAGGAATTACTATGAAATTCAGAATCTTTTGTTTTCTCATTTGATATAATGCTTGTGTTATTATAATATTGCAGGTTAGTCAAATTTACAAATTATTTTCCTTCTTCATAGTCATACAAATGTTGTCTGCAACAGTCACTTGTATTTGTTTTGTTGCTTTTTAAAAAATTGACTCTGTACCAAGTCTCTGACCAAGGGTTTAGTTTGACCCTGATGCAAAGAGCATGTTTGTATTTGTCCTTTTCATCCTCTTAAATCCCATCAGCATCTTGGTTAAAGCTTTTGGGATCCCAGTCTGCATTGCTGATGCAAACTATTACTTTTAAGAAGAGGTCAACAATATATTGCATACCTACCTCATTAACTCATTGAGGTGGGTTGAAAGGCTGATCTTCCCTCCCACCACGGGCAGAAAACAAAAACTCAAACGGATTGCAGAAGTGGTGGAAAGTTTAAATGGAAAAGCAGTGAATATTTTACAGAGAACCACAAGCACAGTGACAAAAGAGAGATCCCAAAACATACCCAGAAACATCCCAACACTTCCCTCTCCCCACATAAGGGTACACCCAAAACCCCCAGGGCTCTTTCTTCCCCTCCCCCTTCCACTGTTAGGCTAATCTCAGCTGGCCAGACCTGAGATTGCCCCTCCCCCTTTTCCTCCCAGCCTTGGGCCTAGCCAGGTCCCAAGAGGCCTTGAAGATGACTCCCCTTCATTACCAGACAGGGACCATCTCCATAGGAGCGGTGAGGGAAGAAAGAGGAAGTGCAGAAACCCTGCTGATGGTTTTATAGGGAGCAGGGCATTATGGGATGAAATACATAGCTTCCTGTGTCCAACCACTGGGCTGGACCCTCGAGACACCAGAGGTGTGTCTCATGTGGTAGCATCAGGGGGCACCCAGCCTGAACCACCACACTCATTCTAACCATCTGTAGTTTATTAGAATCCATCGTTATCTCCTAATATAACATGGAATTAAATGTGTAACTCTAGAAACAGATGCAGATAATTCTGCTGTTGTTATCAGAAGAAAATAATTAGCAAGTATGAAGCATGGTTAGTAGCTTCTCTTGCCATCTGCAACAGCTTCCATGTCAGAACCCTGGTCAGGAAGGCATTGCATCTTCCTGTGTAAAATAGCATCCCATGAAAAAATGATCATTTATAACTGTAGTGTGTCTTTACACTATACTTCAGGATTTTTTAAAGTATTGTAGAAGCTTATTATTATTATTAGGTGTATTAAAAAACTTGGAAACAGTATTGGGAAAAGGGCATCATGCTGCCTCCTATGTGTTGATTTGGAAAAGGAGAAGAAAAAATCATTCTTTCTGGTGTATTGACATTGTCATTTGGGTTTATTTTTCACTGCCTTTATTAGTTCTTATTTAATTAGTAGGAAAAATACGGAAAATTAGCAGAAGAGTGGAAATGTCTCTGTCAGGCAAAGAAAAGAACCTTTCTGTCTCAAGAAGCTTAATATGATCTGCCCGAGTACACTTGCAGCCCAGAAAGCAAACCATACCCTGGGTTGCTTCAAGAGAAGTGTGGCCAGCAGGTCGAGAGAGGTGATTCTCCCCTTCTACACTGCTCTCATGAGACCCCACCCAGAATACTGTGAGGGTAGATTTAGATTAGATGTTAGGAAGAAATTTTTCACCCTAAGGATGGTGAGGCACTGGAACAGGTTGCCCAAAGAGGTAGTGGAAGCCCCATCCCTGGAAGTTTTTAAGGCCAGGCTGGATGTGGCTTTGGGCAGCCTGATCTAGTGTGAGGTGTCTCTGCCCATGTCAGGGGGCTGAACTACATAATCCTTGAGGTCCCTTTCAGCCCTGACAATTCTATGATTCTGTGAGGACTCTTTGGAGAAAATGCAGAATCTACAGGTTCTGTTGGTATCAGAATTTATCTGCAGTCAATCACAAAACAGATAGGAGCAGGCAGCTTTGTACTCAATTTCTCTGAAATTCAATATATTTGCTTCGTAGAAAGTGCCTGTGGAAGGTGCATGTAGCTGTGTAGCCACTGTAGCCAGTAAGTTCAGAAATTACTTTGAGGCTATTATTTATAATAATAGAACACATACAGGAGTAAAAACCCACCTACCTAACTCTTCATCAAATTTACCTTTCAAATACTTGGAAATGACTGCCAGGTCTTTGGATGCAATAAATTACATAATTGTCCTGTATTAAGAAGAGGATTGTTGTCTCTGGTTTTACTGCTTGGCCGGAAGGTCAGAGTGGCACCAGCTTGCAATCCATGGCTTCCATATTCTAATTCTATTGGGTATCAGTTGACAACACCACAAAATGCTGACTTGTTTTTTCCACTGACATTACAGAATGTAAAATTTTACCTTGGGATGGACTGCAAAGTTTGAAGGGAAAAAAAAAGCAATGCTGGTGCAGCCAAATTAGTGCTATATAGTGTTGTTGTCACAATAAGGAACCTATTGGTTCACACTGTACTTCATTGAACAGAAGCGCCTTATAGTCACAAAAAAAGATTTTTGCCTTATGAACATACCATATCAATTATACAAAGCCACAACATTGATTTTTCTATGCTGTATATTGTCAAAGATTGCTGTATTATGTATAATAATGTTCCTCAGTTGTATCATGCTTTTCCAGAAAAGTCTTCCAGGAGGAAAACAAAAGATGAGGAAAAGGCTGAGGCACCTGAAAGCTATCTGCTTCAGTCTTTAACAGTAGGACTACTATCTGTTTTCTGGGTACACAACTTTCTGAGGTGGAAGAGAGGAATGAGAAGCAGAATGAAATTCCCATAATCCAACATTAACAGCATACATCCACACAAAAGTGCTTACCAAGACACTTTCCATCATTTATCAACACTTCTGGGTAACCAGGAGCTCCCAGCTGAATGTAAGTTAGCTAAAGAGACACAAACCTACGAAAAGAGCTGGAAGGAAAATGTGGGGAACTAGAGACCTGTCAATTCTGACCTTGGTGTCATGGGGCAGATCATCTTGAGTGACATTATGCAGCATGTGCAGGGTAACCAGGTGATCAGGCCTCAGCAGCACAGGTTCATGAAGGGCAGGTCCTGATGGATGAACTTGGTTCCCTTCTATGACAAGATGACTTGTTTAGTGAATGAAGGAAAAATTGTGGATTTGTTTACCCTGACTTTATTAAAGCTTTTGACACTTTCTCACAAATTTCTCATGGAGAAACAGGCTGCTAGGTCTTGGAAGGGTGTACAGTTCCTCTACCAAGCTGACTGGGAGCATTGATCCTAAGTTACAAGTGGTAGAACAAGAGGAAATATCTTCAGTTTGTGCCAGGGGAGATTTAGATTGAACATAAGGAAAAATATTCTTTACTGAAATTGTTGTCAAGCATCGTTATCAAGGGTTGTCTAGGGAAGTGATGAAGCCACTATCCCTGGCAGCATTTTAAAAATGCAGGGATGTGGTGCTTGGCTTAATATTGAACATGGTTTAGTGGTGGACTCACCAGTGGTAGGCTGATGGTTGGACTTGATGATCTTTAGTGTCTTTTCCAACCTAAATATTTCTATGATTCTATTACTCACTGAACTATGGAGTCTTTCCCTTTCCA
This sequence comes from Picus viridis, assembly GCA_033816785.1. Lineage (NCBI taxonomy): Eukaryota > Metazoa > Chordata > Aves > Piciformes > Picidae > Picus > Picus viridis. The sequence continues at coordinate 16,886,499 of CM066606.1, forward strand.
GTTGTGGCAGCATTAGGCTATGCCTAGAAATTTTTCCACAGATCACAGTATCGCAGTATATTAGAGATTGGAAGGGACCTCAAGAGATAATCAGGTCCAATCCCACTGCCAAAGCAGGATCACTTCGGCTAGTCTGCATATAAATGCATCCAGGTGGGTACAGATCTTGAACAGAAAGTAGTATAATGTAAGTAAACTAAAATTGGATATAAAAAGGAAAACTATTATAAGGTCTAAATAATCCCGTTGTTCTGAAATCCCACATAAAGTTATCTTGTAAACTAACCCTTTTTCTTTTAGTTTTCTTCACTCTGGCAGATACTAGCTGTTGCTTCTCCTGACTTTGCTGACGTTGGCTGTGTTTCCTTGTTGTGGCTAAGTACTAATTAGCTCTCCCTCTGCTTTTCTGCTCTTCTCTCTTTTACTGTGTATAGGGGGCGAGGGTGATTCAGAGGGTGATTCAGAGGGTGATTCAGAGGGTGGTTACTGCAACATGGTTACTACTAGAAGTAAGGCTAGTAGAAGAACAGTTGGCACCCAAACAGAGGCCACTCACAAGCATGCAGGTGTTCAGGCAGGTGGCTGCAGTGAGTGCTGGGACCTGGCACTCGATATGGAGGATGGAAGGAACAACTCCTGTGTGAGTTGTGAGCAGATCAGCGATCTGATGAGCATGGTGGCTGAAATAAAAGAAGAGGTAGAAAGGCTTAGAGCTATAAGAGACAGCGAAAGGAACACTGACTATTCCCAAAATCTAACTTCTACCAAACCAGAACAGGGGGTAACTTTTAGTGGAGAAGGGAGTTTGATACCTTCCCATCAGCAAGCCTCTCAGCCTCCCTGCAGTAACCCACATGAGCAGGGCCAATGGGAGCAGGTCTCTGCCCGACGGAAGAAGGGCAGATGGAGCAAGCGTGCTACTTTGAGCAGCACACTGCCTACAGTGCAGGTTCGGAATAGGTATGAGGCTCTGCAGGAGGAGCAGGTCATAGGTGAGGATGAGGACTCAAGGAAGACAGAAGCTGCACCAATGACAGGCTCCCTCAGGCCAGCTATCAAAACTAGTCCAGAAAGGAAACCTCGTAGGGTCATCGTTGTAGGAGACTCCCTACTGAAGGGGGTAGAGGGCCCAATATGCAGACCAGAACCATTTCATAGGGAGATCTGCTGCCTCCCTGGTGCCCAAGTAAAGGACATAGTAGGCAAAATTCCCAAACTTGTGAGCCCTTCAGACTACTACCCACTGCTGGTCTTTCAGGTGGGTAGTGACAATGCAACAATGCGAGGCTCACGGTCAATTAAAAGAGATTTCAGAACGTTAGGGCACCTGCTAAAGGGGTCAGGATCTCAAGTAGTGTTCTCTGCTATCCCTCTAACGTTAGTGATGGATGAGGGAACATTGTGGAAGAGCCAACAGGTCAATTCATGGCTCAGGGACTGGTGCCATCGGCAGGGATTTGGGTTCTACAATCATGGTTTGGTTTTCAAGGCAGCAGAGCTAAAAACAACTTATGGGACACACTTGTCCCAGAGGGGGAAAAGGATCCTGGGGCAGGAATTGGCAGGGCTCATAGACAGGGCTTTAAACTAGATTTGAAGGGGGAGGGGTTGGTGGTCTCCTGCTGGCCTGTGACAAGCAGAGGGGCAGCTCACCTGAGGTGGAGGGATGGAGAGCCAGTAGGGGCTCTCAGCTTGCTGCCCTGAGGCAAGACACAAATGACACACCAGGACATCCTGTGGAAACCAAGGGGAGTTGGCACAAGAGGACGACAGGGCCAGCCCAGCTGAAGTGCTTCTATGCAAATGCACGCAGCTTGGGCAACAAACAAGATGAGTTAAGGGCCACCGTGATGCTGGGACGCCATGACATAGTGGGCATCACCGAAACTTGGTGGGACGACTCCCATGACTGGAACGTAGGGATAGACGGGTATAAGCTTTTTAGGAAGGATAGGCAGGGAAGGAGAGGAGGAGGTGTTGCCCTCTATGTCAACAACCAGCTGGAATCAGCAGAACTCCACCTGGGGAGGCATGATGAGTTGGTTGAGAGTTTATGGGTTAGAATTAAAGGCAAGACAGGGGGAAGGAGATATTCCTGTGGGGGTCTCCTACAGGCCACCTGACCAGCAGAACCAAGCAGATGAGGCTCTGCACAGGCAAATAGAAGCGGCTTCCAGGTCACAAGCCCTGGTCCTCATGGGGGATTTCAACCACCATGACATCTGCTGGAGGGACAACACAGCAAGGCATCAGCAATCCAGGACGTTCCTGGACTGCATAGAAGACAACTTCCTCCTCCAAATGGTAGAGGAACCAACAAGAAAAGGTGCTACGCTGGACCTTGTTCTCACCAACAGGGAAGGGCTGGTAACGAATGTGAGGCTCAGAGACGGCCTTGGCTGCAGTGACCATGAAGCAGTTGAATTTAATATCCTCAGGGCAATCAGGAGGACCTATTCTAAGCTTAGGACCCTAGACTTTAGGCGTGCAGACTTCGATCGCTGCAGGGATCTGCTGGCCAAAGTGTCGTGGGATGAAGCCCTGAAGGGAAGAGGGACCCAGGACAGCTGGTCAGTATTCAAGGACCACCTCCTCTGTGTCCAGCAGCTATGTATACCTACAAGGAGAAAAGCAGGAAGGAATGCTAGGAGGCCTGCCTGGATGAACAAGGAGCTGCTGGACACACTATCACTTAAAAAGAAACTCTACAGGAAGTGGAGGGAAGGACAGATAGAACAGGGGGTATATAAGGAAGCTGCCCGAGCAGCAAGAGGCCTGGTTAGGAAAGCCAAAGCAGAGTTTGAACTGAATCTAGCCAGGGGGTTAAAGGGAACACTAAGAATTTCTATAGGTATGTTAATGGCAAGAAGAAGACTAGGGAAGGTGTGGGCCCCCTCAGAAAGGAAAGTGGTGAATTAATCACAAGTGATGTGGAAAAGGCTGAGGTACTCAATCACTTCTTTACCTCAGTCTTCACTGCAAGGGCCTCCAGCCACACTCCTGGTGTCATGGCAGACGATGCCAGGGACGGGGAGGAAGAACTGCCCATCATAAGTGAAGCTCAGGTTCGTGATCACCTGAAGAACCTGAAAGTGTTCAAGTCCATGGGACCCGACGGGATACACCCACGGGTGCTGAGAGAACTGGCAGATGAGGTTGCCAAGCCCCTCTCTATTATATTCCAGAAGTCATGGCAGACTGGGGAAGTCCCCACAGACTGGAAAAGGGGAAACATTACTCCCATTTTCAAAAAGGGCAAGAAGGAGGAACCGGGGAGCTACAGGCCAGTCAGTCTCAACTCTGTGCCTGGAAAGATCATGGAGCAGATCCTCCTGGAGGCACTAATGACTCAGAAGAATAGTGAAGAGGTGATTGGGAATAGTCAGCATGGCTTTGCCAAGGGCAAATCCTGCCTGACAAACCTGGTGGCCTTCTATGAGCAGGTGACAGCATTAATAGATGAGGGGCAAGCAACTGATGTCGTTTACCTGGACTTGAGCAAAGCCTTCGACACTGTCCCGCACCACCTCCTGGTCTCCAAGCTGGCGACACATGGGTTTGATGGATGGACCACTAGATGGATAAAGAACTGGCTTGATGGCCGCACCCAAAGAGTGGCTGTCAACGGGTCCATGTCCCAGTGGAGGCCAGTGACAAGCGGAGTCCCTCAGGGATCAGTCCTGGGACCAGGCTTGTTCAACATCATTGTGGGTGACATGGACAGTGGCACTGAGTGCACCCTCAGCAAGTTTGCTGATGACACCAAGCTGTGTGGTGCAGTGGACACGCTGGAGGGAAGGGATGGCATCCAGAGGGTCCTGGACAGGCTGGAGAGGTGGGCACAAGCCAACCTCATGAGCTTCAACAAGACCAAGTGCAGGGTCCTGCATCTGGGTCGAGGCAATCCCAGGCACAAATCCAGGCTGGGCAGTGACTGGCTGGAGAGCAGCCCTGAGGAGAGAGACTTGGGGGTGCTGGTGGACGAGAAGCTCAACAGGAGCTCTCAATGTGCACTTGCAGCCCGGAAAGCCAATCAGATCCTGGGCTGCATCAGGAGAAGTGTGACCAGCAGGTCAAGGGAGGTGCTTCTCCCCCTCTACTCAGCTCTGGTGAGACCCCACCTGGAGTACTGCGTCCAGTTCTGGAGCCCCTATTACAGGAGGGATGTGGACATGCTGGAGCGTGTCCAGAGAAGGGCCACGAGGATGATCAGAGGGCTGGAGCACCTCTCCTATGAGGACAGACTGAAGGAGTTGGGGCTGTTCAGTCTGGAGAAGAGAAGGCTCCCAGTTGACCTCATTGTGGCCTTCCAGTATCTGAAGGGGGCCTACAGGAAGGCTGGGGAGGGACTTCTCAGGATCTCAGGTAGTGATAGGACTAGGGGGAACGGAATGAAGCTGGAAATGGGGAGATTCAGGCTAGATGTGAGGAAGAAGTTCTTCACCATGAGAGTGGTGAAGCCCTGGAATGGGTTATCCAGGAAGGTGGTTGAGGCCCCGTCCCTGGAGGTGTTTAAGACCAGGCTGGACGAGGCTCTGGCCAGCGTGATCTAGTGTAGGGTGTCCCTGCCCATGGCAGGGGGGTTGGAACTAGCTGATCCTTGTGGTCCCTTCCAACCCTGACTGATTCTATGATTCTGTAAAATGTGTATCAAACATATTCTGTGTCTGGAAAATATTCATAGCAGACTTTCTAGAAAAAGGAACAGGTCATATAAGAAATAATTACTCCCATCCTACCCTCTTCCAGCTTCTTCCCCACAACAATTTATTGACTTTCTATATTAGAAATTGCATTTGAACAATTATGTTTAATAGCCAACAGCAAATCTATCTTTAAGTTACCTATTTACCTATTCAGTTTTGCATGGGAATACTTCTATAGTCTTAATTTTTATGTGCCCCATGAAAGTGTATTTCCTTTAATTTATTTTAATCTTGCAGCCCCTTCCTTCTTTCAAGAAGCCATGAATAGTCTCACTACCATTCATCATTTCATAGGTCTTTATTTCATATGTACATGCAATCCACTCATCACATCTGACCGCACAAGTGGCCCTCCTTGGTTGTGTTTCTGCATCTTGTGTGAGAAAAAAACCCAGAAATCAAGTTCACTATTCAAGAAATGGGATTTATACAATGACTAAGATGATCATTTCCGTCTGTTTTTCAGCTCATTTTTGATTAAGTGCAAATATTCTACTTGTATTTCAGACTGACACTGACCACTAAACTGATGTCCACAGGGAGCTTTTCCAGAGACTCTGGGCCATATATTTGTTTTAAAAAGCAAATGTAACCAACACATACAGTTTACTATGATTTATGGCTTCTAGGAAGAGGTTATTCACATTTCTGTAATTCTCAAACCATCTCAAAATAAAGCATACTCATAGAGCTGTCTTGATTGCAAATTGCAAAAATTAAAAGAATGTCGAATGTCATTCCAGTGTGTATTTTATTGCCATGGTAACACAAAGGTAACCGGGTAGGTTAAGCTACAAATTATGTACTCAGCTATTTAAAGATCTCAATGAAATAAAGTCACTTAATCAAGCTTATTATTATTTGCGTTATGTAATCAAGACAACCCTATTAAAGCCAAAGACAAACTGCTGGATTTTTCTGTGTTGTCTCTATTCAAACAGAATTCTGTATGTTGTAGCATATGAAACATGTCAATCAATGAACATTACTTATTGTTACAGGCTGTTTTGCAACCATGTCAAATAGAAATATATCTTCTTTTGCAAATTTTCCACATTGTGAGTTTTCCTGCATCATTTATAATTAAAGCTTAATTATTTCAAATATATCCTTTCATATACTAGGTGCTCTCCAATTGCATACATCTCAAGCAACCTCAAAACCAGATGCACTGAAAAGTATACTCCTGGATTTTCAGCTTCTATCTCAAAATTATCTGCATGGAATATAATTATAAGATGTGGTGGTTGCCAAGTGAAATTTCATTATTACCAAAAGCACAGAGAGCAAGGGTAAAATTTTTTAAACCTTCACAGCAGAATTCAGATGCTGTGCCAAGATCACAGAAAAAAATATGTATTTGGAAAAATCAGTGAAAATATTTGCTACAATTTATTCTTCCAGTAAGGCAATAGAAATTTGCAGTGGTTAATCACATGAACATTAATATTAGCTTACATATGTAAAATACATTCCATCATGATGTACCCTATAGTATTATTCTACACATTGTGGCATCAATTGCTGCTCACTCAACAGACACACTTAGTTAGTGTCCAGAGTTTTGTGGTCACAGGAACAAAAAAATGCTGTGTTTGTTAATTATCCATGCCTAGAATTTTAACAGAAATTAAAGAAAAACAAAGTGAAAATACAAAAATAGTTGTCAGTGATCTCACCAACCATAATGTAATATTCAGGAAGAAGTCTGTGAAAACCCAGAGAAGAAATGTCTGCCTGAATTTAACCTGGAATATATTAGCGGAAATAGTTTGTTCCTGTAAGACAACCTCACAAGCTTGACAATTATGTTTACCCTTCATTAGCATAAAGAGTCCACAGCACTATTATGACAGCTAATTAATGTAATAATCTCTTTAAAAACTAAGTGTCTTTACCTGTCTTTACAAAGCATGTTGCAGGAACACCAGTGATTACTATGTATGGCTAGGAATTCCATTTCCATCTTCTTTTTATGGACAAGGATTTAAACCCCAAATCAGAAAATCACCTATGTACCTATTTAAATTCAAGCGTGTGAACAAACCCATTCATTTCAGAGGGAATATTTAATGCTTCAACTTGAACATATGTTTAAGGCTGATGAGGCACTGTAGCTTACTGCAGAGAAACATGCCACCTACCATTTCATCGACATCATGTTCTATAGCAGCTGGGTTTTCTCTGGAAACTGTCCATCTTGTTAAAAACAGACTCAAACTTGATTAGCTTATAAAACCATGAGTAGCTTGCAATCTGAGGTAGCTCAGCTGCACGTGAATGGGCAAAAGAAGTTTTGTGCTGGGAAAACAGACTCCCTCATTTTTCAGAATGAGCTCATTTTTTCCAGTGGCTTTTCATTCACATCAAGATAAATTATTTGAAGGAAATCACGTTTTATTCACCTTATGAAATATTTACAGTCTTGTCACTATTTTCATCAAATTGATTTGGGCCTCAATCCTATTCCTCTTGATTTCGTAGGAAATGAGATCAATCCTATATAAAGTAAAAAACAGCTTTAAGCAATATATTTCTGTTAAAATCATTAGTCAAAAATGAAAAAAATTACTTTATTTATGTAGGAACCATAATGGTTTTTTCATATTTGTGTATATTTGAGGTTTGACTCCACTAAACTAAATGGAGTAAACCATAGGTTGAATTTCACAGAGAGTTTGCATCAGATTCAGGTATTCTGGCTTTGCTGGTGCTGACTCATTCCAGAATAGTTCATTGTATCTTGTGCAGCAGACAATGTGATAAGATCTTAACTTCATATGATTTTGGTCAATAATGCATTGAGGTGTAAGTGTATAGCAAGACAAGAAAAAGGCTTTTTTTGAAGTAATCCAGAACAGTAGCAAACTATTAATGAAAAAGTTGCATTTGCTGTAATTCAAGTTTTGTGTTACATAGAGACTCAGGTTTATGCACATGTCTATGTTCACAGTTAACAACTTCATTTAAACATGGGTGGGATTTTCTACTGCATTTGCTCTGGGTCAAGCTTTAAAATGTTCATAACTCCATTATTTTATAATCAAGTCTTAGAAAACACACTAAATTATGTACTATTCACTGGGGACTAGCTACACGCTGAGTTTCTTGTGTCAAGATTTTGTGATTTCTAAGTTATGTTAAGGTTAAAAAATATAGTTGCAACAGCTTATCTCTTTCTTTATTAAAAAGTTCAGTGGTTTCATTCAGGAAAAAGTCCCTCTGATCTTTGCTCAGTTTTTATTGGTTCTGTTGGTACCTTGGAGGCAATAAACTCATTAATAATGTTATGGCTTGTAAGACACTGGCAGCAACAGAAGTTTAATATTATAAAAGCAAATGCTTCTATTTCACTGAATAACAAGTGCTACGGTTGCTTGCATGGCCCTAATACTACAAACCAAACTTTCTGAATACTTAAGTCATCCTTTGCTTCAGTTTGTTATGAAGCTGAGGAAAGAAACATCAAAGCTAAGGAAAGGGGAAAGAGAACATGTCAGAGTGGTGGGTGGCAAATTTCAACTGCACTTCGTACATCCTAAAAAATTGTGATTCCTGGCATGATTATATTATTGCTATGAATTACACATTTTCAGAAATGCTTATCTGTAATTAATTTGCCAATTACACACCATTAATTTATCATGCAACTCTATTTGCCCCTCCTCTTCCCTTGTAACCCACTTTGGTGAATTAGCTAGATGAATCCTTTGTAATGAACTGAGAGACATGAATGTTGCTAATAGCCATAGGACATCTTCATTTTTCTTTTTTGTACGACATAAGGTATTTCAGAAGAGGTCTTTACAGTGTGCTGGTTATCTGTGTACACAAAAATGGTATTTCAGTGTCACAATTGCACGTTAGAGGCAGGTTATTTTGTAGCTAGCCACTTTGGGGGACTCAATCGAATTTCTCCCAAGGTAATCAGTGAGTTCTCTGACAAAGTCCTCAAAATATTTCAGCATTGCTGTGGTGATCAAAATCAGTTTTAAATCAGTCTCTCATTTTCCTGTACATCAAGTTCAGCTCCTTTGTGCATGCTTGTATATAAGCAAGACATCTTAACTACTTAATTTAAACCTGAAGTCCTCTGTAGGCTGAGTACACCAAATTGATGATGATCACTAACAAGAATCATGTATGTTTACAAAAGGACTTCTCCAAATACAAGTCCCTCCCCAGGGACAGCTTGTCTGCTAAACAGTGTGAATGCCACTTCATTTAAAAAAAAAACAACGAAAGATTTCTTCTCTGACTACAGCATTATCCCTGCCATTTCTGTAAACAGAGGTGGAATATAACCAAGTCCAAAAAAATTATGTACCTGCAACTGAATCTGAGCAGAAAGCTATCAATCCACTAACATATGAACACACTGAAAGATAACATGTGACAGTTTCATTCACCTTAATTAGAGCATATTAGAACCTGCTTTGATTCTTACAATGGTGATTCCAAAGCTCTTATCTGACAGGTTAATGAAGATCTAAAATAAATCATGTTACTAATGAGAATCTGCCAAAATTAATCATCTGTTATTATTAACAATTCCAGAAGCCAAATTTCCAAAGATTAGATTATGTAAGATAACATAGAATAGTGAAGCAGCCAAAGTGAAATATTATTAAGCAGTAGGTTATTTCTAAGCCAAATGTAGGGCATCAGCTGTATTTTTGAGGGAGGAAATTGAGCTATTTATTTCAAAGACAAATTGTTTTGATGCTTTCAGAGAGTTTCTTTGCAATCAAAATTTGAAAAATGGAGATGCAGAAAAATTTCATGAGAAATCAGTTAAAGTTGGATATTGAAATACCTTTGTCATAGTGGCTAGGGGAACAACAAGATATAGTTTGGACTTGGCTCTACATGCCTTGAAAAGTGAAGCTGACAAAACTGAAACCTCTAAACCAATAAAATGTCAAGTGTACTAGCCACACAGTCCTAATTTAAGAATTGTGTCTCTATCACCCTCTTTGGCCTTCTTGGGCATCACCAGTTCCTACTTTTGGAAAAAAATAGCTTCAAAAATGTGAAGTTGGCTTCTGTTGACATTCAAAATGTCATTCTCTATAAAGCAGACAACTAGGGGGAAATATCCTAAAAAATTGTTATTTCTTTCAATATTGTAGCTTCAGCTATTTAAAGGAGTTGCTTCTACTGACATCATTGCAGTACTGGAAAGAGGACACACAGGAAAAATGCAGGCTTATGTTGTTTTGACAATATTCTCCTGATTCACTCAGTACATAATTCTTATCCTTTTTCTTCCTCTGTCCGAAGGTATGGTTTTAAATCAAGTGGGCTGAGCAATACTGGAAGGAAAAATAACTCTTCTTAGCAATTTATCTGAATTTAGAACTAATAATTTGCTCTGTATTCTGATTCATTTTCTGGTGAAGCAGAGTTGTGAGATGGCCTTTTCCATTGCTTCCATGACATAGCTCAATTACATCTTTTCTTACACCTTTTCTTCCTGAGTTAAACATTCTTTTCAAATTACTATTCAGTGAGTACTTTTTATGTTTATGTTTATGTTAATAGTTTTCATTGCCCCTTCTTAGACTTTTTTAATTTTCTCCCACTGTGCCATATTTTTTTTGCTTCTGAGATACACTGGGCAGAGCTGCTTATTGTATCCAAAGCATTCTGTGTACTAAAATAACATTCTACTATTTTTAACCTTCCTTGTACTTTTCTTAAGACCATGTAACATCTTGTTTTCTGTTGTGTTTTTTTTTCCTCCACTCATTGCTGCAGTTTTTTGGTTTGACTTCATTTGGGTTTGGGTTTTTTTTGTTTGTTTGGTTGCTTGCTTAGATTTTTTGTTTGATTGGGGGTGCGGGACTTGGGGGCTTGAAGTGGGTTGGCTTCTTTGGTGTGTGTTTTTGTTTCTCTTTTGTTTGTTTTTGGGTTTTTTTGGGGGGGTGGGAGGGGGGTTGGTTGTTGTTATTGCTGTTTTATAGCGTTCATAGGAGAACGCCATTTTTTCCTTCATTAACAGTGCATGTTTTGTAGGATGCCAGACAATTTCTTTCCATCACAATGTACCATATTCTGTTTCATTCAGTTGTATTTCCCTACTGATTTCTCTGAGAAAATCTTTAAGATTTCTTACAACACTAATCTTTCCAAAACTAAATAATTTTGACTCATGTGAAAAAAAGAAGTAATATTTTTCCTGGTGTATCCACCCAATAGCAGGCTAGTGACTTCCTTAATAGAAGTATTGTACGAAACTTTCATCAATGAACCTATCCTTCGTGGCCTCAACTAAATAGATATTTTTTCCAGTCCACTAGTGTACTGTGCCAGAGAATTTTACACTCTAACCATGCACTGTGTGAAAAGTTTATATTAAATGTGCTGCTTCATAACTCATTGAGTACCCCAGTCCCTGTATTAAGAGGAACTGAATAAACATTCCCTGCTAATCTCCTTCATCCATCTACAGTTTCACAGGCTTTTCTTTCCCTCTTTTCCCTTCCTAGTCATCTGTTCCAAGCTGAAATTTCTTTTTGTATCGTCTTTTTGAAAAGAAACTGTCAATCCTGACAATTCTTCTTATGTTTCCTTCCATATTTATGCAGATATATTAGTATGAATATTTCTCTAAGATAGAAAAACCTATTTTCTGCAATGTTCAAAAAATGCCTATATCATACATTTATACATTGTAGTTTTCTTTTTTATTGTCATGGCTTTTCCTGACAATTCTTAATAGTATACTCAGCTTCTTTTAATTGCCATGTAAATTACTTTTTACAGAACTACCCATAATGATCATAAGCCCTTTTTCCTAAACCAGTTAACAACCTATGCATATAACTGGACATGAATAATTACGTTTTTCTGTGTGTACATTACTTTACATTTGTAGGCATTGAGCTTGATATGCTGTTTTGTCACCCACTCAATCAAGTTTTTTAAATTATTCTGCAACTTTCTACAGATAAATGCAAATATAACTCCAGACATGAGGAAAGAAATTAAAAATTATTCTTTGAAAATTTGTGTCCAGACAGAGTGAATATAAGATCATGCTCTCTGGATGAAACACATGGACATATTTCAGAACATCTCTGTAGGTCCCAGCTGTCCAGTTGCTCCCTCTTACAGTCAATCAGACTTTAAAAGCCCCATTGAAAGTTCTGAAAAACTGCTGACTTTAAAGTGCTCGAGATTTCATTCACATGATTTTGATCCAGGAAGAAGAAAGTGGATGGAATAGAGTGGCTGGGGAGAAGAATGCATGTAAGTATGAAATCAGCTTTATAGAGTTGTCTCTAAGGAAGGGGGCTCCCAAAGAAATGGCAGCAACTAAACTAAAATTAAAAGATAATGGACTGCTATAAATACTGGCTTGTTTTGTAGATAGAATAGAATCATAAAATCATAAGGTTGTAAAATCCCTTTAAGATCATTAAGTTCAACTGTCAACCCACCACCACAGCAGCCACTAAGCCATATCACAAAGTGCCATGTCTACATGTTTTTTTTTAACACATTCAGGGATAGTGACAACACCACTTCCCTGGGCATCCTCTTCCAATCCTGACCACTCTTTCAAATTTCAGAAAATGAGATGAGATTGAGAAGGTGTGGAGATTCCCAGTTGCCTTCAAGTACTTACATCTCACTGCCAGACCTGAATAAGGCAGACCTGTTTTATTTGAAGGTATGATCTCCACTTAATTATCATATTTAAATGCATCACCTTCTGGTCTTAACACATTCTTCTTCATATTTCCAATTAGTATTTACTTTCTTCTGGAATATTCTTGTCTCATTCCTTATTTATTCAATAAATAAATTCTAAAGGAAAACTTAAGCACTTGATCCAGCATCTACAACTACTTTAAGGGAGGCTGTAGACAGTCAGAGGCTGGTCTCTCCTCCCAGGCAACCAGCACTAGAACAAGAAGACACAGCCTCAGGCTGCACCAGGGGAGGTTTAGACTGGATGTTAGGAAGAAGTTCTACAGAAAGATGGTGATTGCGCATTGGAATAGGCTGCCTGAGGAGGTGGTGGAGTCACCATCACTGGAGGTGTTCAGGAGGAGACTTGACCAGGTGCTTGGTTGAATGGTTTAGTTGATTAGGTGGGTTGGGTGATAGGTTGGATGCGATGATCTTGAAGGTCTCTTCCAACCTGGTCTATTCTATTCTATTCTATTCTATTCTATTCTATTCTATTCTATTCTATTCTATTCTATTCTATTCGGATGCCACTGCCACACACAGCCTGCTGAATGGGACCAGAGGCCTTCTGGTACCTAAGTTTTAAAGAGCGGATCTACAGAGTGTTCAGCTACTATGTGATCCCCAGCTCAGAACAGTCTCTACCTGTCTCATGACTTGACCAGTGAGATGTAACCTAAACGAGCTCTAACCAACCCCACAGAAGAGGCAACTGCAGGAAGTTCAACCAGTAGCTATAGTCCAGGGATCAGCGCACTTAGGTCAGAATGTGGCACATGCTATTTCCAGTATCTTTCCTACAGCCCTGAAGCTGGTAAGATGCACAGGCCAAAATTTGGTCTTGGTGATATCACCTGGACTCCCAAAATTTCTGTGGCTTTATTTTACTGTATATGGATGCAAATTCTAGCTCACAGGAGGATTTGGTCCACTCTATATAATGTCATGTATTCACAACATAAACTGAGGATTATATTACCAGACAGTACAGCAAATTGGGGTTTAAGCAATAAAAAAGCATTATGAGCTCCAAAGGAGCAATTACATTTCACACTGTGAATGTATATTAAGCATAATACACAGAACTCTCAGCCCAAATTACTGTGTTGATATGGTGGCAGCTTTGAAGACGGAATTGTTCAGGAGACCTGGGCATTCTAAGCATTAAATTCTCATCAAGATAACTAAACTGACATAAAAACACCAGTGAAGACGTTGGATGCACTTCTTCCTTGATATAAAATACTGTGTTAGTTACTCTTTGAGATAAACTGCTAAAAAGAGTGAAGGAGGAGGTTATCCTTTGTTTATTTAATCAAAGAAAGTTTTCAGGCCTCGTTTCTACTTTGCACCAGTGCAACAAATCTGTCTTGTATTCACAGAATCTTAGAATTGCTTTAGTTGGAAAAGACCTTTAAGATCATTGAGATGAGCCATCATATAACTCTGCCAAATCTGGTACTCTCACACCCCACCTATGCATCTTATAAATCTAGGGAGGGAAATTCAACCACCTCCCTGGAGAGCCTATTTCAGTATTTGCTCAGCCTTTCAGTGAGGCAGTTTCTTCTAATATCCAGCCTAAACCTTCCCTGGTGCAACTTCAGGCCATTTCCTCTCATTGTATTGCTACTTACTTGTGAGAAGAGACCAACACCCACCTTGCTAGTGGTAGAGAGCATGAAGACGTCCCTTCAGTCTCCTTTTCTCCAGTTCCCTTGGCCACTCCTCTTAAGACTCTTCAATAGCTTCATTGCCCTTCTCTGAACCCTCTCCATCTCCATAGTGTATCTTTCTTGTCATGAGGGGCCCAAAACTGTAGCCAGTATGCAAGGTGTGGCTTTAACAATGTTGAGTACAGCAGGACAGCCACTTACCTACTCCTGCTTGTCACACTATTCCTGACATAAACCAGAATGCTGTTGCCCTTCTTGGCCACCTGGGAACACTGATGGCACACATTCAGGTGTCTTTTTATCAGCAAACACAGGTCTTTCTCCACTGGACAGCTTTCCATCCACCCTTCCCCAGGCATTGCATGGGGTTGTTGTGACACAAGTACTTGGCCTTGTTAAACCTTGTACACTGGCTTTGTCTCATTGGTCTAGAATGTCCAGAACCCTCTGCAGGGATCCCTCTGAGGGATCCTACCCTCAAGCAGATCAACATCCAATTTGATATCAGCTGCAAATTTCCTGAGGGTACACTCAATCCCCCTCAACCAGATCACTGATAAATATATTAAAGAGAACAGGCCTGTGTACTGAGCCCTAGGAAACATCACTTGTCACTGGTTGTGAACTGGATTTAACTTCATTCACCAACACTCTTTTGGCTCAGCCATCCAGCCAGTGTTTACCCAGCAAATCATCCATACATCCAATGCTATGAGCAGCCAGTCTTTGCAAGAGGATGCTGTGGGAGATACTGCCAAATGTTTTGCTAAAGTCCAGGCAAAAAACATGCACAGTCTTTCAATTATCCAATAAGTGGGTCACCTTGTCATAGAAAGAGCTCAGGTTCATCAAGCAGGACCTGCCCTTCATGAATTTATGTTGGCTAGGCCTGATTACCTGGTTGCCCTGCATGCACGGTATAATCACACTCAGGATGATGTGCTTCATGACCTTTCCTGACACTGAGGTCAGAATGACAGGTCTGTAGATTATCGGATCCTCCTTCTGGCCTTTCTTGTGGATGGGCATCACATCTCACAGAATCATAGATTCATAGAATCATAGAATGACTTGAATTGGAAGGGACCTTAAAGATCGTCTAGTTCCAACTACCCTGCCATGGGCAGGGACACCTCCTGCTAGACCAGTTGCTCAAAGCCTCATCCAGCCTGGTCTTAAATACTTTTAGGGATGAGGCATCAAAAACTTCTCTCAGTTTAAAACCATTGCCCCTTGTCCTACCACTGCATGCCCTTATAAAAATCTCCTCTCCGGCATTCCTGTAGGCCTTCTTCAGGTACTGGAAGGTTGCTAGAAGATCTCCCAGAACCTCCTCCTCTCCAGGCTAAACAACCCCAAGTCTCTCAGCCCATCTGCAGAGGAGAGGTGCTCCCACCTTCTGATCATCTTGGGCCTCCTTTGGACCTTTTCAGCAGGGCCATGTCCTTCCTGTGCTGAGGACTCCAGAGCTGGACACAGCACTCCAGGTGAGGTCTCATCAGAACAGAGAGGCAGAATCACTTCTCCCAGCCATGTTTCTTTTGATAAACACTGCCTTCTGAGTAGCAGGTGTACATTGCTGGCTCATGTACAGTTTCTTTCCCACTATCATCCCCAAGTCATTCTGTGCAGGGCTGCTCTCTATCTCATCATTCCTCAGCCTGTAGTTCTACCTATGATTGCCCTGACCCAGGCGCAGGACCTTTGACTTTACATAATTGAGCCTCATGATATTCACCTGAGCCCACTTCTCCAGCCTGGCTAGGTCACTCTGAATGTCAATCACACCATTCAGCTTGGTATCATCAGCAAACTTTCTGGGGTTTCACTCAATCCCACTGTCCATATCATTCATGAAGGCACTGAGCAGCACTGGTCCTGGTACAGACTCTTGATGGAAGAACAGCAATGGGTAGTAGTCTGAGGGTCTCACTAGGCTTGAAGGTTTTCTAGTGAGATCTCTAGCCTGGGCTCCTGGGAGGCAACAGACTTCCTTACGAGAGGGGTCTGCTTGGCATACCAGACCCTCTGCTACCTTCAGAAGGGGTTCTCCTGCAACTATGACCCTTCTTTTCTTCTTTGTGGAGGTGATAGTAATAATAAAAGAGGTGATTCTTTCTGGTATTATTGACTCCTCTGGAGTGGATTAATTAACACCCAAATTGTCCACTGATTAGTTTTCCTCTTCTAGAGATTCGTATCTACTACATAGTGACATCTGGGGAGGCATGGTGGGCAAGGAGCCACTTCTCTTTCCTCCTAGTAGGGGACTCATTTCCACTTATTGCTTACCTTCATGGCTCTGGCTACCTCCTGGTGAGGGGAGGATGCAGGGCACCTTTGATCCTATTTTTTTTTCTAGTGGCTGTCTCTGCTCCTGCCTCAGGGAGGTCAGAATATGGTTCTACCAGTCTATCTCTTGCTCCAACTCCTTTATGTTCCCCAGTCAATCTACCTCCTGGCTTAGCTCTGCCATCAGGCTGAGTAGATAATCCACCTGCTCACAATTCACATTGGCATTTCCAGTGAGAGGCTGTGGCAACCCTCTGCAGCCAGAGACCTGGACAGCTGTGTGTTTTGGTGGAAGCTCAGTTGGAGCCAACAGTTGGAACAGAAAGTGTGCCCTTCCTTTGGGTAGACACTATGGCTGTTTTCTCACACCATCTGAACTTGCTGACTCAAATTTTGAGCTGGGAAATGGCCTTCACCCTTCCCACATGCCCTGACTGTGAAAACTGCCATGTCACACCCTTCCTGATGGGCCACATCCTGTTTGCCCTCTTTGTTCCCAGTGCTCTGGGTCGTTGGCTCTCCCTGGGGTCATTTAAATAGCCTGCAGTTGCTCCTGGCAGTGTCCACTTGGTGCCACATCAGTCTTGTGAGTGAGATGCCAGGTCTCAGCAGGACTGTGTGCTACTCCACTGGCTGCCCATTATGGGAAAGTTCCCATTTGCCTTGATCTAGTGCCCAGCACTCACTGGTACTGCCACTGAAACACCTCCAACAATTTGACAATCTTCAGTCAACTGGGACTTCCCTAGTTAGCCAAGAGCACTGACAAATGATGGAAAGTGTCTTGGTGAGCACTTACATCAGCTACCTCAGTATCCTTGAGTGTATGCCATCTGGCCCCAAAGACTTGTGTTCATCTAAATGGTGAAGCAGATTGCTAACCATTTTTGGATTATGTGAGATTCATTCTGTTCCCCATCCATATCTTCCAGCTTGGGGAGCTGAGTATCCAGATAATTATGATTCTATGATTCTGTAACAACTGGTCCTGCTACTAAAGGCTGAGGCAAAGAAGTTATGGAGTACCTCAGCCTTTTCCTCATTCTTGGCCACTGTGTTCCCCCCTGTATCCAACAAAGGACACATACCTTAGTCATCCTTTTGCTGCTAACATATTTGCAGAAGAATTTATTGTTTTCTTTAACAGCTGAAGCCAGAGTAATTTCCAGTTGGGCTTTGGATCTTCTAATTTTCTTTCTGCATATTTTCACAACAATTTTGTAGTCCTCCTGACTGGCCTGCTCCTTCTACCAAAAACCAGAAAATCTTGTTTCCCTAGGTTGCAGCCAAACCTCTCTATTCAGTCAGGCCAGCCTTCTTCCCTGCTGACTTGTCTTTCAACACATGGGAAAGTCCTGTTCCTGTGGCTTTGAAACTTTCTTCTTGAGTAGTGTCCAGCCTTCCTGGACTACTTGGCCTTTCAGGATTGCCTCCCAAGGGACTCTGTCAGTTAGTCTCTGAAACAGGCCAAAATCTGCCTGCTGGAAGTCCAAAGGTGGCAGTTCTGGAGATCTCTCTTCACTTCTCCAAAACCTGGGAACTCCATCATTTCATGCTGCCGAAGACAGCCCTCAATCCTTACAACACACATAAGTTCTTCTTTGTTAGCAAATAGGGAGTACATCAAGATACCTTCCCTATTTGGCCCCCTCACCAACTGTGTCAGGAAGTTTTCATCCACACTCTAGGAGCTTCTGGGAACTCCCTCTTTACTGTCTTGTATTTCTAGCAGCTGTCAGGGAGGCTGAAGTATCCCATGAGAACCAGAGCCAGTGACTGTAAGACTTCTTCAAGATGCCTAAAGAATGCTATTTTCCCTCTCTTTATCCTATTTCAGTAGTCTACAACAGACTCCTACTATGATATCTGCCTTGTTGGTCTTCCCCCTGACTCTTACCCATAGACTGCACTATCATCACTGTTGTGATGATATTCCATACAATAAAAACACTCTGTGACATACAGAGAGACCCCAGCACTGCTCCTTCCTTGCCTGCCCCTTTTAAAAAGACTTCAGCACTCCAGTCATGTGAGACATGCCACCGTGTTCCTGTAATTGCTACTAAATCACAGTTTGCACAACGACTTCCATGTCTCCCCATTTGTTTCACATGCTGCATGTAGTATGTAAATGAACTTCAGTAGGCCTAATGGTCCCACCACTATTTTGAAAAGAGAAGTCCCAATTCCTGCCTGGCTGTTCTCATGTGCTCCTGTGGTTACTCACCCAGCAATAGCCCTAGCATCTTTCCTACTTCATGAGCCTCCACTCCTTATTTCAGCTGATGTGACAGACCAAAAGACCTCCCTAGCACACCATACTTCAAATATTGATTTGCTGCCCTCAGACTTATTTCTTAGCATGCCCACTTTTGTGCCTTCCCCCTTCAAATTTAGTTTAAAAGTCTTTCAATAAGCCCTGCTAGCTCCTGGCCTTGGATCTGTTTCTCCCCTTGTGACAGCTGTATCAGTCTGTTGCTAGTAGTAGTATTAATGACTCTTTAAATACTCATTCTGCAAATGCACAGAGCCTCACTGAGAGGTCTGACCCTGCCCTCTGTGTATGTCGTCTTGAAGACAATTGGAGTTTAAATAAGATGAGCGCTTGATAGTGAATCATTGTCTTGACTGGACAGATGGACTCATCTGTTCCACTGCTTGGGTGAAGGTACCACACACAAGTACACCTGTTCTTATTATACTGCTTTCTGCCTTAGACATTACTTTGAGAGTATGAAAATCTGGAAGGCAGATCGCAGGAAAAGATTTAACATTACACAACTCTAAAGAGAACCTTTGCAAATACTGTAATTTCATTGATTTTTTTTTGTTCAAAAGTCAGCACTTCTCTTGCAACTTACAAGTTGATTACAGGCTGTGTAGAGCTGGTTTTAGAATCTGCCTTATTTGTTATATTTGCTAAAGCAAAGGCAAGTAATATAATAACTATCATATGTGAAATCAGGTTCTTATACTCTAAATTTTATTAAATCAATGGATTTCCTTTATTTAGACCTCTTCTTTACCAACAAGTAGGCCACTCTCCATCATTTTTCACCACTCCTGGCTCACTGGAGAGGTCCCAGAAGACTGGAAGCTGGCCAACATGGTGCCCATCCACAAAAAGGGCTGGAAGGAGAAGCCAGGGAATTACAGACCTGTCAGCCTGACCTCAGTGCCAGGCAAGATTATGGAACAGGTCATCTTGAATGCAATCACACAGCACTTACAGGATGGCCAAGGGATCAGGCCCAGCCAGCATGGATTTAGGAAGGGCAGGGCCTGCCTCACCAATCTGATCTCCTTTACAATCAGGTGACCTGCCTGGTAGATAATACAATACAATACAATACAATACAATACAATACAATACACCAGGTTGGAAGAGACCTTCAAGATCATCGCGTCCAACCCATCAAACAATCCAACCCACCCAACAACTAGACCATACAGCCAAGCACCCCATCAAGTCTCCTCCTGAACACCTCCAGTGAAGGTGACTCCACCACCTCCATGGGTAGCCGATTCCAATGGGCAATCACTCTCTCCGTGTAGAACTTCTTCTTAACATCCAGCCTAAACCTGCCCTGGCACAGCCTGAGACTGTGTCCTCTTGTTCTGGTGCTGGCTGCCTGGGAGAAGAGGCCAACCTCTGCCTGGCTACAACCTCCCTTCAGGTAGTTGTAGAGAGCAATAAGGTCACCCCTCAGTCTCCTCTTCTCCAGGCTAAGCAACCCCAGCTCCCTCAGCCTTTCCTCATAGGGCTTGTGTTCCAAACCCCTCACCAGCTTTGTTGCCCTTCTCTGGACACGTTCCAGCATGTGGGGAAGGCTGTGGATGTGGTCTACCTGGACTTCAGCAAGGCCTTTGACACTGTCCCCCACAGCAAACTCTTGGCCAAGCTGCCAGCCCATGGCTTGGACAGCAGCACTCTGTGCTGGGTTAGGAACTGGCTGGAGGGCTGAGCCCAGAGAGTGGTGGTGAATGGTGCCACATCCAGCTGGCAGCCAGTCACTGGTGGAGAGGCTGAGGGAGCTGGGGTTGTTTAGCCTGGAAAAGAGGAGGCTCAGGGGAGATCTTATTGCTTTCTACAACTACCTGAAGGGTGGTTGTAGCCAGGAGGGGATTGGCCTCTTCTCCCAGGCAACCAGCATTAGAACAAGAGGACACAGTCTCAAGCTGTGCCAGGGGAATTTTAGGCTCGAGGTGAGGAGAAAGTTCTTCACTGAGAGAGTCATTCGCCATTGGAATGGGCTGCCCGGGAGGTGGTGGAGTCACCGTCCCTGGAGGTGTTCAAGAGGGGATTGGATGTGGCACTGGGTGCATTGGTTTAGTCATGAGATCTGTGGTGATGGGTTGGACCTGATGATCTTTGAGGTCTCTTCCAACCTTGGTGATTCTGTGGTGGTGTCCCCCAGCGATCAGTGTTCGGCCTGATCCTGTTTAATGTCTTTACTGATGATCTGGACAATGGTATTGAGTCCATGACCAGTAAATTTGTGGATGACACCAAGCTGAGGGAAGGTGTTGATCTGTTAGAGGTAGGAGAGATCTGCAGAGGAACCTTGACAGGCTGGACAGATGGGCAGAGACCAATGGTATGAGATTTAACGCATCTAAGTGCTGGGTTCTGCACATTGGCCACAACAACCCCATGCAGTGATACAGGCTGAGGACAGAGTGGCTGGAGAGCAGCCAGGCAGAAAGGGACTTGGGGGTACTGGTTGATATTAGGCTGAACATGAGCCTGCAGTGTGCCCAGGCAGCCAAGAAGGCCAATGGCATCCTGGCCTAGATCAGGAGTAGTGTGGCCAGCAGGAGCAAGGAAGTCATTCTGCCCCTGTACTCAGCATTGGTTAGGCCACACCTTGAGTTCTGTGTCTAATTCTGGGCCCCTCAGTTTAGGAAAGATGTTGACTTACTAGAACGTATCTAGAGAAGGGCAACAAAGCTGGTGAGGGGTCTGGAGCACAAGACCTATGAGGAGAGGCTGAGGGAGCTGGGGTTGTTTAACCTGGAGAAGAGGAGGCTCAGGGGAGACCTTATTGTTGTCTATAACTACCTGAAGGAGGTTGTAGCCAGGTGGGGGTTGGTCTCTTCTCCCAGACAGCCTGTGACAGAATGAAAGGATTCAGTCTCAAGCTGCACCAGAGGAGGTTTAGGCTGGATGTTAGGAACAAATTCTTCATAGAGAGAGTGATTGGAATGGACTGCCCAGGGAGGTGGTGGAGTCACGGTCCCTAGAAGTGCTTAAAATAAAACTGGATAAGGCACATGGTGCCATGATTTAGTTGATAAGATGGCGTAGGGTGATAGGTTGGACTTGATCCTAGCCTACCTTTTCTGCTCCTTTTCTCTTTCATGCCACATTTCCAGATTAATGATACTTACAAAAATATTTTTGAAAAATAAAATTTAAAAATTGCAAATTACCCCTCAAGGAAGCAGTAGAAGAACAGAACCTTTCAATGTGAAGCAGCTTTACCAGCTACCATAGCTGAACATTAATTCAAAGTTAATTCCATATTCTCTGTAAATTATTTGTGTTAAATTATGTGCTACTGTATAGGTAATATATGTTTAAAGAGGCTATTGTAAGCACAAGATAATTAATAATAAACAGAAAGCATTGTTCTACAATAGAATGCTTTGCCCAAGTCAAATTTTTTTTTTCTCACTAATAACATTAAAAACATCTTACATTTGTACTTTATATATGTAAGTCACAACAGCTCTGCTCATAAACACAGTGTGTCTGGTTTTTTACATTCAAGCCACTTGCAAAATTTCCTTGATCTATACAACAAAAACCAGGGCTTGGACTTATAAACCTCAAAATCATTTAAACTAGTTTTACTGTAAAACAAATGAAGGCCTAAACTGGGAATAATTTCAGAGCAAATTCTAGTTTCTTATATTGAGATTCTAAGATTTCATTCCATCTGAACATAAAGTGTCTTTTAGATTTTTGACACCTTTTTTAGACTAGACTAGACTAGACTAGACTAGACTAGACTAGACTAGAATAGAATAGACCAGACCAGGTTGGAAGAGACCTTCAAGATCATCATGTCCAACCTACCATCCAACACCACCTAATCAACTAAACCATGCAATCAAGCACCCCATCAAGTCTCCTCCTGAACACCTCCAGTGACGGCGACTCCACCACCTCCCCGGGCAGCCCATTCCAATGGGCATTCACTCTCTCTGTGTAAAACTCCCTCCTAACCTCCAGTCTAAACCTCCCCTGGCACAGCCTGAGACTCTGTCCTCTTGTTCTGGTACTGGCTGCCTGGGAGAAGAGACCAACCTCTGCCTGTCTACAACCTCCCTTCAGGTAGCTGTAGAGAGTAATAAGGTCACCCCTGAGTCTCCTCTTCTCCCAACTAAACAACCCCAGCTCCCTCAGTCTCTCCTCATAGGGCTTGTGTTCCAAGCCCTTCACCAACTTTGTTGCCCTTCTCTGGACATGTTCCAGCAAGTCAACATCCTTCCTAAAGTGAGGGACCCAGAACTGGACACAGTACTCGAGGTGTGGCCTAACCAGTGCAGTGTACAGGGGCAGAATGACCTCCCTGCCCCTGCTGGCCATATTGTTCCTGATGCAGGCCAGGATGTTTTGTTTTGTTTCTGATCAGGGTCAGGGTATTGATATGAATTTAATACTTTACACACAGCCTGTGTTAAATATAATCCAAAGAAGAGTTTCTACCTAAATGTAGATAACTGTTTAATTTTTAGGTTTTGCTATTTTGTTTGTTGGGGTTTTCTAACTCATATCTAGTAGCAAACTAGATAAGTAGTAGCAAACACTGAGCAGCTTTTGCTTTTGTAGTGTAGGTGTTGTTAATCCACCTTTTACACCCATTTAAATTCAAATCCTCATGCAAACAGTCACTTCAAGGATGAAAAAAAAGGAATATGTTCAAATGAAGACAAAGCTGGAAGAATAATAGAAAACATGAGCAGAGTGTTAGTGGAGGGTTTTACAACAAAAAACCCTTTCAGAATGCCAATGAAAACACATTAATGATTGCATTGAAAATTTCTCTATAGAATGTTACAATAAAATAGTAAGTATACATGATTTCCATAGAGTGAAATGAATTAGTTTAAATTATATATATGTTAGGTACCCATTCGCAAACATGTAGTACTGTATATGAATTCATGTCAGAACCATGAACAGAGCTTCAAGTATTTGCTACACACATATATTTGCAATTTGAATCTAAAACTGCAGAGGAAGACTCATTAAACAGACTACTATATAACCAAATAATGCTTTAGGGTGGCATTTGAGCAGAAAACAGGAAATTAACTGGGACTTAATAAACATAATTAAACTAGAGAACAGCAATTTTGCACCTACTTACTCTGGGGGAAGCATGATCTTGGAAAAAGCTGCAGTTTACAAATTTCTCAAGGCCACTTAGGTAGCTAAAAACCACAAACCTCTAGACTGTGCTAGAACACAGAAATAAGCTTCCTGTCCACTAGCATCTTTTTTGTATTTCCAGCATCTCTCTCTCATAGTCAGTTGGCTTATCTGACATGTAACAAATTACCATGGATAGAAAGATTACTGTAGTTTTAATGCACTGTAAGCTTTCTGTCTTACCACTGACTCATTTGATAACAGCAGTATGATGATAAAGCCTGGAAATACTGTTTAGCCCATGACCTGACAGTAATTAATTTGCATAGTTTCAAACACTGTCCAGAGCTCAAGCCCATGGTATTGCATAGGGTTGTTGTGGCCCAAGTGCAGGACTCCGCACTTGACCATGTGGAAAACTACATGATCAGCCTCAACCCATCAATCCAGCCTGTCCAGGTCACTCTTCAAACTGTTCCTACCCTCTAGAAGATCAACACTTCCCCCCAACTTGGTGTCATTTGCAGACTTACTAAGGGTGCTCATCAAGATATAAAACAGTAGTGGTCCTAATAATGAGCCTTGGGGAACACCACTTGTGATTGGTTGCCAACTGGATTTAATTCCATTCACTACCACCCTCAAACAGTTACAGAGATTTGTTTTCCACCTTCCTGAGCAGTAGTATAGAAGGGATCCTCTGTCTCATTTTTGTGGCCTGAGATGTGTGGAAGGGAAAGGACAAAACACTGATAACACTTAAGATTTTCATATGGGGCAAGGGAGGAGGATGAAGCACAATGAAAACTTCCAGCCTAAGGCAAGCTTTGGAAAATAACTGGCAAGCATGACCCTCTAAAGTGAAAGAACTTTTTCCATTACTGACCAGAGCAGAATCCCTTACCTATTTGAGGTAGTTTGTGGTCCCTTTCTGCAGTGTGCAAAGAGGCACATTGTGGCCTTCGGGTGATAGACTTGTATTGTTAACAAAATATGTAGCAATAAAATTGTTTTTACCCAATTCTTTGTGTAACACTTTGGGGTTTTGCTGTTCTTTCTGATGAGTACTGATCAGTACAACTAGCATTAAGTAAATAATTTGTAAGGAATAATTTAGCAGAAAAAATTAACCTCTTTTCCTGAGTATGGAGTATTGTTGAGCAGATCACGATGTCCTTTAACAATATTCATTATTCTAATTGATTCTGAAAATATACCCTGTGGAAGCTTCTGTTTATGTGGCACTGGCTATTTCCCCTATGTGTGTTGCATGGCTATGACTGATCAAATAAATCACAGTGTTGATATTGTTATCTGACTGGGTAAACATTGGAATATAGTACATCAAATTAATATGTACTGATTTATATTTAATTTGGTTACTACTTAAAAATTAATTTTCTGTTAAAAATCTATGATAGAAAAAATCATCCTTCAATAGACTGACAGGATTTTTGGTTCTGAGTGTGTTATGTGTGTGTGTTTATCACCAGCCCAGACAAAGGCAAGTGTTGAAAATTCTGCAAGTCTGGAAAATTTTTCTCTTTCCATAATCTCTTCAACTAAATGCATCCTGATTGTGTGATGCAACAGCAACATTTGTATAATGATTTTGACCAGTCTTCTTTCTAACTGTGCCAGGTTAAGCCCAACCCAGGAGGGGCTGGGCTGAAAAGAACCTAGCCTCTCCCATTCTCCTCCCAAATCCAGAATTTTCTACAAAATACAAAGGTCAGCTTTCGACCTTGTCACTTGGAGACAGCTGAGCTCTGTGCTATGCACATGAGACACAGACAGTTCCTCCAAGAACAACTCAAACTATTGTATAGGTTTGACCCCAAGTTGTTACTCTATCTTCTGCAGCAGCATGAACAACTATGCTGGGCGTATTCAAATCTTGGACTTGGGGAAGTTTGTAGAAACATCTTAAATGTTACAGGTCAAAGGCTACGTCATAAAGAAGGTTCATCACAGAATAATAAGAGTGTTTGTTTTGGAAACTGAATTTTCTCATACTTTGTGAAGCAATGTTTTGATGTGTTGGAGATGTGACGGTCTGTTCCAAAACCAAGACATCAACTTCTTGCGCTGCACCTATCTCAAAATGACTGTACATCAGTACAGCTTATTCCTTTCTACAGTTTATAGGAGCAAGTTATCAGTTGCCTTATCCTCTACTCCCGCTCAGTTTGTATTCCTACAATGGTTGGGAAATGCAACACTAATTCAGACAAGCTGTCTGGTACTCTGTGTCCTAGTTCACAGCAAAATGCTCAGTTCCAACAATGAGACTTAATGAGCCATTTAGATAAGATTGTATTAGCTTAACCAAGTAAGGTGCTAAGGAGCTTCAAAAAGCCACATCCCAACATATAGCAGATTCTGTAAATCTTGTGCTGGATTCTCAATGTTCTCTGACTGCTCAAAACTCAACATTACAAAAAGTAAAGACTCCTTTGACATAAAAATGCATTGTTCTTACTCTTTCAATAGAATTTATATTACAGTTAAATGGAATTTGTAATACATATGGTGGCAATACAGATCTCTTACTTGGTATCCACCATCGTGGTTGTCTACTGCAAATCCTAACACATCATCAACTATACATTCAGGACATGAAATACCATTTTATATCTGACTTCAGCCTTACTTACTGGCAGTACATTTGTTGTAAATGTTTATGCCTAAAAGGTTTTTCTGCCACTGAAGCAAAGGAGAGCTTTGTCACTAGCCTTTGAGAGAAACTGAATGAATAGGCAAGGAAATGTACATAATAGTACTGAGGTTGCTAATGGCAGCATAATTATGCATAGGTCAGGCTTGTGGCATTTCAGAACAGTACTTGACTTCTATATATATACATATTAAGGTGCTAGTGTGCCAGCAATTTGTCTGGGTTTCAGAAGTGATGTCAGTCCAATTGACTAGCTGAAAGCCTGTTTACTTTTGGCATTATCAGGGTTTTTAATTCTATTAATCAGTTACTTAACAGCAGTCTTAATTTTTGATAGATTTTCTTTTTAAAAGAAAATTTCTTCTGTTAAAATACATTCAGAGAACATAAACATAGCAGTTGTATTTGTTTTCAATTGCAAGCACATGTACTCTTCATCAGAGCTCAGCCAGCAGTGCCAATAAAATTTCACAATCCTAAGTGCTTGGATTAGCAAATTGTGATTCACCCTGTGTTACAGTTTTCTTTTAATATTCCACCTTCTTTTTTTTTCCCCCTTTTTCTTCTCTTTTTTAAAATGCTGATCCATTCTGTATTGAACAGATGGCAGCTAGAAGACTGCGTGAGTGCGAAAGAATATAGCTGTGGGATGTCTGCCTGCTGATATTAGCTGGGCTAACAGTCCTCAAGCTCCATTATGTGTGCATGTGTTGGGAGTGTTGGTTTATGAAGATTCTCCAGTTAAGCAGCTCATTGAGATATAAGTAAACAAAACAAATTCCTCACTGTCAAAAGGATGCTAAAATTAAAAAGCATCTGGTTTAGTTCAAACATAACTTTGCTGTCGTTTAGGGATCTCAAATACTTTGAAGGTCAACACAGGAAAGACACACACACACACATTCAAAGAAAGATTTCAAAAGGAGGTCTTACAGCTTTCAGTAAAGATTTTTATTTGGGGTGGGAGAAGGATAACAACTAAGTCTTCTCCCATGCTCTAGGCATCTGGTGACCTCTGCTAACATGGCCACAAAGACCAGGTTAACCAGAACTACATCAGACTTCAGATGTTTTCCCTTACTCTACAGCAGTTGCTGCAACTATTTTTTCCATTAAAAGCCCAAAGAAACTGTTATAAACATCATCATCTACAAATGCACAAAAGCATTAGTATCTGTGTGGCCGGTTTAGGCTATGCCTTTAAGAAGTGGACACTTTCTGAACACTCTGGCTGAATGTTTTTGCTATTTGAATGAAAACAAAGATATGCTAAACCAATTTCATTGGTAGAATCCAACTGTAAGTTTTTTAGCTTAGTCTGTCAGTCTGGGCAGTTTGGTCTTTTTCTTCTCCCTGTCCAGTGCACTGGCCTGTTTCTCTCTCTGAAGCAACAGCTTGCATGGCAGGAATGACCTTGGATTAACAGAGCTAACCAGATAAGAGAAAACTAACTCTTGCATTCGCTTTGAGCTTAACAAAATTTTACCCTTTTAATTACCTTCCTTTCTCTCTCTCTCTAACCCTTTTGGGAAAAAGGGGAGGTAGGGAGGGAGAAGGGGGGAACAGGCCGAACCCCCCTGGCTGCAGGGGGCTTGGGGAAAGGTCTCCTGTATTACATACATTGCTGTATATTTCTGTATATGTTGTATATTTTTGTACATATTCATTGCATTCCATTTCTGCTTGTAAAATACAGCTTTCATCTGCTTCTCCAGCTGAGTTAGCTGTGGATTCTTTTGTGTGTGGGGGGGGAACCTTCCTACCCCACCACAATCTGAGACACAAAAAGAACATAGAACACAATTATTTTAGATAAATCTATGTAAAACTATATAAATTTATCTTGTATCTTGCCTTAATGCTGTTATAGCATATATTTGTGATCAGAATTTAGAAAGGTCTTAGAGAGAGCGACTATAGAAATTATCCAAATACAAAGTCCTTCTTTAAAAACATGCAATTGTGATACAAGTTATGAAGACTGTGAAGATGTATTAAAACATGTCCATTGTGTCCAGGGATATAATTAAGTTAATGGTTCAGTTATCAGGTAATTATAAAGTAACATTGGCATGCATTGTCCTATAATTGCCATGCCCTATTTTACATTAGCCCACGGCACTATTTTGTTCTATTATTTACATGGAGAAACTTCATAAATTAAGTGTGTGGCCCTGAGCAAGCTTTGAGCTGTGATGGAGAGCTTACTCTTCTTATGTTCTGCTGGTACAAATAGGATTTAACTTCCATTTGCTATTGTCCTGCCGTTATCTACCACAGTCAGGATAGCAGTGCAAGCTTACAAAATTCTTGTAAAATATAAATAAAACCCCAACATGGTAATGGAGACAACATTATCGTGTGAGTGTCCCAATCATACAGCACAGTCAGACTTCATGTCATTATGGACCCCTTTTAACAGGGCTAATGTTAGGATAGTGCACTCAAAGGCCAGATTAACATACTTGCAACATGTGTGTGCATGTACTAGATTTTTGGCATCATCTTCCATTAAAAGTTTATTCAGATTTTTTTTTAATCCAAGTGCACAGTCACATCCTAACACCAAATTATTTGCCTCACAATCTAAGAATTTGCTTCAACTTGCATTATACACACTACATGCTAGAGATAAAAGAAAAAAAAACCCCTTTCATTTAGGGTGTTGTGTAATGCTGTACAAGAACTGAATGCAAAGAAGTGAAATAAAATTCCACTCTAGCAGAACTGCTCCCTAACACTGTTTCCATAGCACATGAATTAACTATATGCATGATATCACATTGAAGTTTATATTTCAGGTAAACAAGCAGACACGCTGGAGGGAAGGGATGCCATCCAGAGGGACCTTGACAGGCTGGAGAGGTGGGCACAAGCCAACCTCATGAGCTTCAACAAGACCAAGTGCAGGGTCCTGCATCTGGGTCGAGGCAATCCCAGGCACAAATCCAGGCTGGGCAGTGACTGGCTGGAGAGCAGCCCTGAGGAGAGAGACTTGGGGGTGCTGGTGGACGAGAAGCTCAACAGGAGCTCTCAATGTGCACTTGCAGCCCAGAAAGCCAATCAGATCCTGGGCTGCATCAGGAGAAGTGTGACCAGCAGGTCAAGGGAGGTGCTTCTCCCCCTCTACTCAGCTCTGGTGAGACCCCACCTGGAGTACTGCGTCCAGTTCTGGAGCCCCTATTACAGGAGGGATGTGGACATGCTGGAGCGTGTCCAGAGAAGGGCCACGAGGATGATCAGAGGGCTGGAGCACCTCTCCTATGAGGACAGACTGAAGGAGTTGGGGTTGTTCAGTCTGGAGAAGAGAAGGCTCCGAGTTGACCTCATTGTGGCCTTCCAGTATCTGAAGGGGGCCTACAGGAAGGCTGGGGAGGGACTTCTCAGGATCTCAGGTAGTGATAGGACTAGGGGGAACGGAATGAAGCTGGAAATGGGGAGATTCAGGCTAGATGTGAGGAAGAAGTTCTTCACCATGAGAGTGGTGAAGCCCTGGAATGGGTTATCCAGGAAGGTGGTTGAGGCCCCGTCCCTGGAGGTGTTTAAGACCAGGCTGGACGAGGCTCTGGCCAGCGTGATCTAGTGTAGGGTGTCCCTGTCCATGGCAGGGGGTCGGAACTAGCTGATCCTTGTGGTCTCTTCCAAGCCTGACTGATATGATGATACTATGATAATGGAAACAATCAAGGAATATCGAAATGTTAGTCCTTCACATGTTAATCCTCCTTTCCTGCCAATACTGAAGCAGTCCTTGCATGTCCTATTGCCATAACGTTTCTTAAATTTGGTGTTTCTGCAAACTGGTTAACAAGAGAGAAATTATTACCAGTCTTTGCTTGTTCTTCCAGCTGTCTGACAGACCTTCTGTGTTCATTCTCACATGTTGCTGAAATATTTCCCTCTTTCTCCTTTGGTAATTCTAGAGAGAAGGGTTATTAAATTCTGACAAATCTTCACACTTGTCATCTATCTTTTCCATTGAAAAGTTTGTACTTTTCTAAACCATTTGTGTTCAGATATGGTTAACATATGCATATACAACTTCTAACATATCACATGGTAGTAAACAACTCTTGATTTCAAAATTCCATTTCAACACAGTCATTTTATTTTTCCACCCCTTTTTTTTTTTTAATTTCCTCCTTTTTTTTTTTTTCTTCTTCTTTTGTATTTTTTCTTCTTTTTTTCTTTTGGTTTTGTTTTGTTTTAGATCTCATGCCACTCAAATGATCTGCACAATCTATCTACAAGATAGGTACATAGTCATTGTTTTTTGATGAGGGGTATGATGCTCCTAGCATGTTTAATTGGGCTGCAATATCACTTAAAATACAAACTTGTATGTGTGATGCATTCAGAAAGTAAAATTTCTCTTGCAGGTGTAGTTGGGATTACAAAATGTGATTTTAAAAAGTAGGCATGAACAACCTTGGTTTTTTAAAGCTACATCTATAAGTTTGTTATATATTATTAAATTTATATACACACATATTTAAGTAATGCTAAAAAGGATTAACACACAAGTCTCTCTTGAAGATGTGATGTGTTTCATGACACTAACAAAGAATGTCAAATATTATTATTGTATTTGCACATTTTTCACTAGAAGCTTTAAGCATCTTTGTATGAGAAACAGTGCAAACATAACAAGAGATAAGCCACATTATGCCCTAAGAACTACTTTAGAAAAAAGCTCTCAGAATCAAAGATGTATCTTTCATATAATAAGTAGTAAAGTATCCTTGCATTTTCAGTTTGGGTGAGTCAGGGATCCCTCATTTTCAGCTCACTGATCTCTTGGACTTGCATGTCTGCACAGCTAATACAAAAATGTTTTCTAAGAGAAGAGAAATGCAGATGGATTTGTGTTTTTAACAACCATCGTGGAAAAAAATAGTCATATATGAGAAGTGAAAGGATCTCATAAGAATGTGAAAGTGTAAAAGCCAGTGTTCAGAAGGAGATGCAAAAAGAAACTGTACTCAAAAGTCATATAATTGTTGTCAGCTTGCTGATCCAGGTACATGGACATAACCACCAATTATGTATACATATGTCAATGAATCCTTCTTCCAGAAGCATATCCAGTTGCTTCATGTTCAAATGGCAGACATTAATATTTTTGTCATATAAAATAATTAATACTGGTAAATCCCACAATTCTTTACATGTGTTTTCTGCTTTAAGACTTCTGACTGATAGTTTTCTTTGTGTGGCAGCTAGTTCTTATATTGTGTTAAATGTGAATCATCACTACCCATGATCTCTGTGTCATTCCGCATTTCAGAAGCTTCTGTCCCATTTTGCAGTCAGTCATTATCCTTTTGTGGTAATAAATTCTAGTTCTTATCAATGTGCTCTGGGTGTATTCATACAATAGTTGCTCTCTTTTCTGACTATTTCTTTTATACTTTTTATAGCACCCAGTCATGTAGCTCAATATTTTCACATTTCAGACAGCTTTAAATGCTTATCTTTACTGCTCTACAAAGTCATGCAATTTCTTGTATTCAGGTTACCTGGAAACATAAAGCAATGGGATAAAATGTTGGAGAAAAAACAATATAGTGACTTTATCCTGGAGGAGTGATTTGGAAAGCAAAGTGGCCTATCATGTCTAATATTTTTACCCAGATTATTCTCTATAAAAATAATGAGGTGTAAATTCTTTAAAATAATTATTTTAATCAAGATACTTCCAAACACTAAGGAAAAGCTAGTCAGACTAGACTCACTGGGTGTTTAGTTACATACATTGCAACTACTTTCTGTGGCAAACTGATCTCAATATCTATGATCTGTTCACCCACAGAAATTTGTAGCTGATATCCCCAAACAACCAGTACTACTGAATGTAAAACACTAGAAGTGGTTAAACAGTGGGCAACTTTGGTGACGTTACTTTGTATCATTGACCCTTACTGTTTAATCATAGAGTTGCCACCTATAGAGCACTTTGTGCTCTCATCAGCTTCTCCCAGACAATAATATAAATGTCTTCACCATGCCTCTGGCATTTAAAAAAATCATTCTCCATGTTTTCTAAACAAAAATATTTAGGCATCACATTATTGTGTCTCTTAAACGATTATGTATACTGTCTGTGACCAGCAGCTGTGAATAGAAATACAACCATTGAAGTGTGCCAAGTAGATGAAGTCAAATGGTTCTTCTTCCTTTTTGGACATTGTATCGCAGTATCACAGTATCACAGTATTGCTAAGGTTAGAAGAGACCTCGAAGATCGAGTCCAACCTGTCACCACAGACCCCAGGACTAGACCATGGTACCAAGTGCCATGTCCAGTCCCCTTTTGAACACCTCCAGGGACGGTGACTCCACCACCTCCCCGGGCAGCCCATTCCAATGGCGAATGACTCTCTTGGTGAAGAACTTTCTCCTCACCTCGAGCCTAAACTTCCCCTGGCGCAGCTTGAGACTGTGTCCCCTCGTTCTGGTGCTGGTTGCTAGGGGGAAGAGGCCAACCCCTTCCTGGCTACAACCACCCTTCAGGTAGTTGCAGAGTGCAATGAGGCCACCCCTGAGCCTCCTCTTCTCCAGGCTAAACAAGCCCAGCTCCCTCAGCCTCTCCTCATAGGGCTTGTGCTCAAGGCCTCTCACCAGCCTTGTTGCCCTTCTCTGGACACGTTCAAATGTCTCGATGTCCTTCTTAAACTGAGGGGCCCAGAACTGGACACAGGACTCAAGGTGCGGCCTAACCAAAGCAGAGTACAGGGGCACAATGACCTCCCTGCTCCTGCTGGCCACACTATTCCTAATGCAGGCCAGGATGCCGTTGGCCTTCTTGGCCACCTGGGCACACTGCTGACTCATGTTCAGGCATCTGTCAGTCAGCACCCCCAGGTCCCTCTCTGTTTGGGAGCTCTCCAGCCACTCCGCCCCCAGCCTGTAGCTCTGCATGGGGTTGCTGTGGCCAAAGTGCAGCACCCAGCACTTGGACTTGTTGAATGCCATCTGTGACCGGTTTAGGCTGTGCCTTTAAGAGAAGGACGCTTTCTGAACACTCTGGCTGAATGTTTTGGTATATAAATGAGAAACAACGATATGCTAATCCAATTTCATTGGTGGAACCCGGCTGTAAGTCCTGGCTTAGTCTTTCAGTCGGGGGGGCAGTCAGTCTTCTTCTTCCCCCTATACTGTGAGCTGGCCCATTT
Organism: Picus viridis; assembly: GCA_033816785.1. Lineage (NCBI taxonomy): Eukaryota > Metazoa > Chordata > Aves > Piciformes > Picidae > Picus > Picus viridis. The sequence continues at coordinate 16,920,107 of CM066606.1, forward strand.
CTCTCTCTGAAGCAGCAGCTTGCTATGCAGGAACAATTCTTGCTACCAGATAAGAGAAAACTAACTTTTGCATTCGCTTTGAGCTTTAACAAAGTTTTCCCCTTTTAATTACCTTCCTTTCTCTTTCTCTCTAGCCATTTTGGGAAAAAGGGGAGGTAGGAAGGGAGAAGGGAGGGACAGGCCGAACCCCCTGGCCGCAGGGGGTTGGGGAAAGGTCTCCTGTATTACATACATTGCTGTATATTTCTGTATATGTTGTATATTTTTGTACATATTCATTGCATTCCATATCTGCTTGTAAAATATAGCTTTCATCTGCTTCTCCAGCTGAGTTAGCTGTGGAATTCTTTTGTGGGGGGGGGGGAACCTTCCTACTCCACCACACCATCTCATTGGACTCCGCCCATCTGTCCAGTCGGTCGAGGTCCCACTGCAGGGCCCTTTGACCCTCTAACTGACCAACATCTGCTCCCAACATGGTGTCATCTTCAAATTTGCTGATGACTATCTCAATCCCCTCATCCAGATTGTCAATGAAGACATTGAAGAGGATGGGGCCAAGCACTGATCCCTTTGGGATGCCACTGGTGACTGGCCTCCAGCTGGATGTGGCACCATTCACCACCACTCTCCGGGCCCAGCCCTCCAGCCAGTTCCTAACCCAGCGCAGATTGTTGCTGTCCAAGCCACGAGCTGACAGCTTAGGCAGCAGTTTGCTGTCAGGGACAGTGTCAAAGGCCTTGCTGAAGTCCAGGTAGACCACATCCACAGGCCTCCCCACATCCACCAGACGGGTCACCTGATCATAGAAGGAGATCAGGTTGGAGAGGCAGGACCTGCCCTTCCTAAATCCATGTTGGCTGGACCTGAGCTCTTGGCCATCCTGTAGGGGCGCAGTTATTGCTGCCAGGATCATCTGCTCCATCATTTTCCCTGGCACTGAGGTCAGGCTGACTGGCCTGGAGTTTCCGGGTTCCTCCCTCTGACCCTTCTTGTGAATGGGGACCACACTGGCCAGTTTCCAGTCATCTGGGACCTCACCGGTCTTTTACTTGAGACAAAACATGCCCTGTGTTTTGAACTCTTTCTTGAAAAACTTCATTTTTCACCTCACTTGAAGGCTTTCCAAAACTACTGTCCTGCTTTTGAAGATTTTAAGCTTGAGCCTAACTTTGGGGAAGCCTTTCTTGTTCTTGCTGTATCGTTCATTAGGTAGACAGATGGGGAAAAGCAAACAAACAAAAAACTCACCTCTTCACCTGTCAAGGTAAACAAGTATTTAAATATGGACTTAAGGATAGCCATAGACAAAGAAAGAACTGAATGAGGTCAGCTGTAAGTACTCCTTATTTGCCAGTGACTTAATGGCATTTCAGAAGGCAATTTAGGATGCAGTTGTACTTACCTAGAGTCAATGAGATGTAAATCAGTGATATATAACTTTATGACAGAAAATTGTAGAGCAAAATAACTATAATGCACATCCTTTTATCTTTTTTTCCTTTCCCTTTTTCTTTTTCCTTTTCTTTCCCTTTTTCACTCCTCAGACTGTTGCGTCAAACTAATCTGATGACAAATGATTTTTTTTTTAATTTGTTTTGCAATAGATGAATGTATATAGCTGATTCAAAAGACAGCCTGAGATCAACAGCTTTTTATTGTGTAGTATTTCCCCTACCAAAGAAACAGAACAAAGACATATAACGTTGTTTTATATCATTTGATAACTTCACTTTGAAACTCAGGTTCAGTCCTAAACAGATTTTGAAGCACCATGTAATACAAGGAGAGATGCCTATGGGCTTTATGCAAATGTAATTAGGCTGCAAGTATTAGATTATATTGATTATTAATAAAAAATTATCACATTAATTTCTAATGATTTAGAAAGGAATACAAACACACTTATTTCTAGAGTTTCCAAAGCCATATCCTGAGAGGTGTTCTTAGTTTTATCTACTGATTACAACAATAACCAGAATTATATTACATTAATTATCCAAACTGTATGATCTAATGCATCTCTTAGTGTGGACTACACTTCTTAGGGGACTGTATCTTTGGGGGGATGAAAGAAAAGCAAAAATCATTTTGGAACATAAAACTCCAGCTATTGTTGGACATCAGCTCTGCGTATCTTGCACACAAAACACTTATCAGCCTACACCATATGTTCTGCAAGAGCATAAATGCAGGAAAGTGTGTAATTCTGCAACTGTAGAATAACACCAACCAGACTGCAACATCATTAACCAACGTAATTGCTTAAGACGCTCTTTCACAAAACAAAGATGTGTTGTTTACAACTGTAAAACAAAAGTGCTTTCCTGTAAATATGTGGCAAGTAAGATATAACATGCATTGAAGGCTAGAAATTAAATAGCTGCGAACTAAAAGCGGTGGTAATTTAGAATAAAAATACCTTTCCCCACTTAAATTCACAGAGTCATAGAATGGTTTGGGTTAAAAGGGACCTCCAAAGGTCATCTAGTCCAAACCCCCTGCAGTGAGCAGAGACACCCTCCAGCAGACCAGGTTGCCTACAGCCCTGTTGAGCCTGACCTTGAATGACCCTGAGGATGGGGCCTCAACTGCCCTGAGCAACCTGTTCCAGTTCTACTACCCTCATGGTAAAGAAATTCCTCCTGATGTCCAACTTGAATCTACTCTTCAGTAATTTAAAATCATTGCCCCTGGTCGTGTCACTACAGGCTGTTGTATGCGGTCCCTTTCCAGCCTTCTTGTAGACCCCTTCAGGTACTAGAAAGCTGATATTAGGTTTTCCCAGAGTCTTCTCTTCTTCAGCCTGAACAACCCTGTCCTCTTAGGAGAGGTCCTCCAGCTTCCTGATCATTTTCAGGACCCTCCTTTGGACTCATGACATCAGGCCCACATCTTTCTTGTGCTGAGGGCACCAGAACTGAGGGCACAGTACTCCAGGCAAGGTCTTAGCAGAGTAAAGTGGCAGAATCACCTCTCCCCAGCTGCTGGCCATGATTCTTCTGATGCAGGCAATGATGCAATTTGCCTTCTGGGCTGCAAGCACACACTGCCTGCTCATGTCCAGTTTATCCACTAGAATTCCCAGTTCATTTCTGCAGGCCTGATTTCTATCACCTCATCTCCTAGCCTGTATTGGTAATGAGAATTGTTTTGGCCCAGGTGCAGGACACTACACTTCAACCTACTGAAACTCATGAAATTCACCTGGGCCCACCACTCCAGCCTATCTGGATTGGTCACTAGTTTTACTTAATTTTAAAACTGGACAAGAGGTGGGGGGTGGAAAGAAAGAAAATCTCAACAGACTGTTGGTAAAAACAATGTAAAACTCAACAACTCAGCCCTGGCAAATGCTTTCCAGTCATCTTTCTTATCTAAAGCCAGATCTGTGTGCTGTTTGGTCACATGTACGGGAGGTGCATAGCTGGCACTTGGGAACAAAGGAGAGATTTCACTTTGCCACTTTATAGAGCCACTTTATCTCCTTGTTGACCTTGGGCAACATATTTCTTCTCCAAGAGACAGGAAAGCTAGGATGTCTCTCATTAGTGATTCATCCTTTTATGTTTTTCCTGCCAAGAAGAAAACATTAAAACTGTAGAACTCTCACAGAATCTGTTAAGTCTAATGTAGCTGTTCCTCCTCTACCAGCACCTTAATTATACCTTTCAGAGACTGGGTTCCTTCTGAAAATTTGTTATAATGTAATAGTTTTGCTTTAAAGGAAACTTGTTTGTTAGACAAAGGGGCTTTCTCTTTTCTATTCATTTGTGATAGGGCAATTAGACTTTGCCAGAAACTTGCTTAATAATTACACAGAGCAAAGAGAAAAACTTAATTAAATTTTAATGATAAGTGTGATTGTGCTGATTAGGATAATAGTGGTCATTATTCTATCACAAGACCTCTTGTTTATATTGTCTGTTGCTAGTACCATAAAGTTATCTCAAAGTTTGTATCTATCTTCATTTGGTAATCTCTCCTGTTATTATTTGCATATTCCATTTACATTCTCTACACTTCATTGTTACAGTAATATCATTACATATTTCTCAGGTAGACACATTTATATGAACAACAACAGTCTTTAATATACCTACATATTTTTCTCATGTAGATTCCAGGAACTTGGAGACCTAAAGTAGATTGGACCTTAGATTTCAGGCTCTTTTCAGTGATGTCCAATGACAGGACATGGGGCAACAGGTGCAAGTTGGAGTATAGGAGGTTCCATGTAAACATAAGGAAACACTTTTTCATTGTGATGGTGACAAAACATCTCTTCTCCCAGGCAACCAGCACCAGAACCAGAGGACACAGTCTCAGGCTGCACCAGGAGAGGTTCAGACTGGATGTTAGGAAGAAATTCTTCACAAAGAGAGTGATTGCCCATTGGAATGGGCTGCCCAGGGAGGTGATGGAGTCACCATCCTTGGAGGTGTTTAGGAGGAGACTTGATAGGGTGCTTGGGTGCATGGTTTAGTTGATTAGGTAGTGTTGGATGATGGGTTGGACACGATGGTCTTGAAGGTCTCTTCCAACCTGGTCCATTCTATTCTATTCTATTCTATTCTATTCTATTCTATTCTATTCTATTCTATTCTATTCTATTCTATTCTATTCTATTCTATTCTATTCTATTCTATTCTATTCTATTCTATTCTATAACACTAGAATAGGATGTCCAGAGAAGTTCTGAAGTCGTCTTTTCAGGAGACAGACAAATACCACCTGGGTGTGTTCCTGTGTGACCTACTTTATGTGATCCTGCTTTGGCAGGGGTTTGGACTACATGATCTTTTGAGGTCCCTTCCAACTCCTAACATTCTGTGATTCTGTCATTTGAGCAAGTACCCAAAACATTGACATGGACTTTGCCTAAAAGTTCATTTTTCTCTCTTTAGTTAAAATGACCAGATATCTTCTGAGGTGGGCTGCAGGACTTGTGTTGATCTCTTTTTCTGTGACAATCTTATGAAAATATTTGAGGCTGGCAGAAATAAATGGAGCATGGGGCCATTTGTTGAGTGACATTTAGACACTTAAAAGGTGTGTCCCAGCCCCCTAATCTGTACTGCAGCGCATCATCTGGTGTGTTGCCATTCCAAATAACTAGGCAGCTAAGCCATATGGCTTATCCATGAGGTGGGTAAGTTGAGAGATGCTGAAAATCCAGATACAGTCACCATGTTGCAAGGCTTTGTCCACTGTGTTGAGCAGCTGATAGCCAGAACACTTTATACACTGATTTAAACCATGACCAGGTTTTCACATTGTCCGCTGAGGTGTGAAAAATGCATGTAGTTAGAATTTAAGCATTTACATGTAAGAGAACAATGTACATTGCTTATTTTTATATCTCACCAGGAAAAAAAAATAAAGGGTACTCTAGGAGTGTTGCAGGTGGCTACAGGTAGGAAGTACGGAGGCATCAAGTGCTGTATCAAGAGGTTTGGCACTGAGTCTTAACTTAATGTGCCCAGTGATCTCTTTTGCATCAATATAAAGGTGAGACTATCTCTTCCACCTCCTTTTTCCTTTGTGGACTTCCCACCTGCAGTGGCTGGTATCCTGGGCAGTGCTTCCTTTATACCTCAACCCCATGATCACTCCCAAACTTTTTGTTGTTTTATCTTCATTCACATAGTGGACAATGGCACAAGTTATGGTATCACAGCACCCACTCAGAAGAAATATTCAACTCCTTATCCTGTCATGTCATTAGTATATCATCAGTCTCAATTGCCTACGTCTTCTCTGCAATTACTTCTGTGATGGGCACCCTACAGAGTGCTGCTGTCTGGTTCACATGCTAGGTTCATCACACTTGAGGTTATTGCTTTCTGGCTCACATACAAGTTTCATCCCACTTGACAATAAGGGCATATCATTTTATAATGATATAAGTGTAAATTACAAAATGAGTCTGAGACTTAATTGGCTGACTAACATCATATTCATGTTCTAAGGTGGCTGAAGGTAAATAGGTTTCCAGTGTCAATGCAGCTCTCAGTCCACATGTAGTATACAATCATTCAAAAGAAGAAAGCATGGGTTAGCAGGAACACAAACCAATGGTTAGGGATGAACAAAGGTCTCAACCTTTGTAATTTAATATTTCAGATTTCAGTGACAAAGGTATGGAGCACCATGTGGGGTCTTTATTAAAGGCCGTCTAAAGAAATAATAATTGAGAAGAAATTATATGATCAATAGGTAAGCTTCAGCTTACTTTTGTACTAATTCTCACCTAATTGCTTGCTTGGGTCTGCCCATGGCCTTAATTGCATACAAGTATGTCACCTTTGAACTCTGCTCTGTCAATTTTAACTGTAAACAATAGACAGTCTTTGAAATACTTATTCCAGTTTTCTTTCTTTGCTGTCACAACTGAACCTACACCTCCCTGCTGTATTATTGAAAGGAAATGTTTTCTCCTTCTTGTCCCTCAACAGAGACTCAAAGTTAAAATTCAGAAGTTTCTAATGGCCTAGACTTAATACTGACCCAAGAAACACCACCACTACTGACAATAAGCAGAAAAAGTGACTCACCAAGTATGGAACCTGTTTAATATGTCCGTATACCCACATTTGGGGTGACCTCATTGCCCTCTACAACTACCTGAAGGGTGGTTGTGGACAGGAGGGGGTTGGTCTCTTCTCCCAGGCAACCAGCACCAGAACAAGGGGACACAGTCTCAAGCTGTGCCAGGGGAGGTTTAGACTCGAGGTGAGGAGGAAGTTCTTCACTGAGTGAGTCATTCGTCATTGGAATGGGCTGCCCGGGGAGGTGGTGGAGTCGCATCCCTGGAGGTGTTCAAGAGGAGACTGGACATGGCACTTGGTGCCATGGTCTAGTTGTGAGGTCTGTTGGGACGGGTTGGACTTGATGATCCTTGGGGTCTCTTCCAACCTTGGTTATACTGTGATACTGTGATACTGTGATGTGAGCACATGCACACCATGGTCACAATAATTGAAAATGTTATGACAGACAGGAGTTCTCTCAGCTACAGAGCAAATTTTGCAGAATTTGTGGATTAGATTTTTTTAAACATTGCCTGAAGATCTTAAAGAATAATGTTGCACCAGTAAGGTCCTTCAATTTGTTCTAATATGAGTCAGGAGCAAATCTTCCTATCCACTGGGTAACATTTACATTTATTCCTTTGTATGTCAAACAGAGCCATTAATCATTCCAGCAGCCTCTCTACCTCATAGGAGATGTAGGGCAATGATAATGTTTTATGTGTGTAATTAATCCTGTGGCAGATGTGTAGTTTCCAAGACTACTGCCATTAGAGTATTGACAGGATTCAGAACAAATATTCAGGCACTGGGTTAGTAATGGGTTTAATATAATAATACCTAGTTGCTCATAGACACAGAATATTCAGCCCTTAAGTTTTACATGCGTGTTATTATTTGTAAAGGCTTTCAGAGAACTAGCAAGGAGGGGTTTATATTCCTAATGCTGGTGTTGAACAAACAGCTCTCAATTAACATAGCATCTGGGTGTGCATAATTCCTCAATTCCCTTCCACTCTATAATAGTCACCATTTGTGAAGTCAGAGGAGTAATTTATAGTGAAAATAAAGGTTATCCAGGGAAAGCAAACTATGCCAAGCAAGATGTGTATACCTTTAAAAGTTTGCTTTTAAAATTATGCTTCCTTTCATTCCTGCTAAAAAGAATTCCTTAGCTGGATTCTTGGCAAAGGGACAAAGTCAGTTATACATCATGGTAAAATTGAGGAAGCAAAAATTCCCTACTTTTCTTCCACAAAGCAACCCCTTTGCAGTGGATATGGGTCTTCAGCTGAGGATGGCTACTTTTCCATGTTTTGATACATTTTCCTATATTGACTTTTCATTATTTGTTACAGTATTATTATTCCTTATTATTATATTAGTGTTATTATTATTCCTTGTTCTGGTGGGAGGTGGATGTGCTGGCAAGCTCCACAAATTTGAAAGCTACGCTTTAAATGGACATGATTTCTCACAGTATATGCTTCCTAAAATGCATAAAAGTGTGGACTGTTGGCAATGCCTCCTAATTTCAAATCATATAGGAAATAGGCAGCTGATAAATATCCTTATGGAGTGGATGCATATATTTCCTATTTAGTTTGGACCATCCTGATTCTCCACTTTAGTGGGAATCATGAATTTATTCATCCAACAGTCCCCAGATTAGTGGCTCTTTATCAGACTTGCCTCCCAGAAATAAATGTGGACCAAGATAAGAAAGACAGAACTTACCTGCAGCAGTTTCACAGTTTGGTTATTAAAACTGATAAATAGAAAAAATCCTATGCTCTCTATTTCAGATAGAGGCTTTGTGGAAATTGCTGTAGTTGGGGAGAAACAGGTCTGCAGTGTTTGTTTTCTGTAAAACAGATTAACCAAACATAGACCAGGAGAGCCATGTTCAGAAGAGGACTTGGGGAAAGGAACTATTCACTGGAGAACTCTTCATGAAGCTTTTGTGCACCATGAACTGCCTACCCTCAGCTCTTATCTGCGCACCATTGTGCCACTTTTTCAAACTTGAAACTGAAAACACCCAGGCATCTGTAGGACCAGCTGTCACATGTCATGTGCAGCAAAGATGAGTGGAAAGGAATTTTAGCTCTGCTGTGAGCTACCTCTACATCTGCTATCTGCAGTACAGCATGATTCAACTCAAACTTCCCACTCCTCAGCTCCTTCATTGCCCTGAAAAACATTGCCCATAGTTTTCTGTTCATTTTGGAACATTTTCATGTCCTGCTCTGCCTCTACATCATTAGAATCATAGAATCATAGAATCAATAAGGTTGGACTCACTTTCAGAGATGGGAGTACATACCTCTCTGGAGAGAGGCTACCCTCAATTGTATGCATACTGACACCCTCCAAAAAAAATCCATGTGACTTTGGTGACTGAATGCTTTGGATTTGCTTAGGAAATGTGAATTAGATAGGGTTTCTATTAATTTTAATTGTTTTCTCTCACTGTTCTCTGTGAGGACATTTGGACCTATTTCTTTGTAATAGTTTCTAAGCTATTTTGCAGACAAGGAATTGGATTGTCCACATAATTCATAGACTCAGTTCAGGATGAAGGTAGTCTCAGCAGCACCCCAAAAAGCAGGATTGCCTTGGTTTGACTCAGTCTACTGTAAATGACACCACCAAACTGTTATGGTTAGACCAAATCTTTGAACCAATCCTGCAACCCTCTCTCTTCCCTCCCCTACTAGGTGGGGCAAGGAGAAGGAGGATCCTGGAGGCAGATAAGAGAACAGAAAGCCTTGTGAGTTGAAATAAGGGAAAAACCCAACAAATTTAATGAAAAAAAATGCCATGAAAAATGTAGCAGGCAGGGGAACAGACAAAACATGAGCTGCACACCATAAGCAAAACAGGGGAAAAAAGGAAGCACCCCAGTCCTGAAGTGGGAAAAGGCAAACCAACACCTAAACAGGACATTTTGCAAGCTATAGGATGAACTCCAAGTCCCATAAATCCCTTTTGCCCCCAGCCAGCTTTTTCCGTTTGCAGTGAGCATGACATCAGCATGGTATCAAATCAGTCATTAACATGCTGCCACCCCCGCAGCTTGCTCCAATAGGACCAGTCCTGGTTTCCACTGCATGGCCAGGGGGAATTTAGGCTCAAGGTGAGGAGAAAGTTCTTCACAGAAAGAGTAACTGGCCAGTGGCATGGGCTGCCCAGGGGGTGGTGGAGTCACCATCCCTGGAGGTGTTCAAAAAAGATTGGATGTGGCACCTGGAGCCATGGTTTAGTTGTCAGGCAGTGTTAGTTATTAGGTAATAGGTTGGACTTGATGATCTCTGAGGTCTTTTCCAACCTGATTGATTCTGTGATTCTGTGACTACAGAAGGTAGTCCTCCATCCCCTGTCCCTACTGATGAGACCAGCCAGCTAAAACCAATACAAGGCTCTTGTACTTGGAAACACTGGGAATATATAGGCAGTTTCATCATCCATATTAGATGTGATTATCTGCTGCCTGATAATTGCCTCGCTCAATCCACTTATTGAAGGGGATTTTTCTCACACCTTCTTTTGCAGACCCAGTATCTTAGACTTGCTATGTGATTTTCTATAATGCTAAAATAAATAAAAGTTCACATCACCTAAATTAATGTTTTTAGGAGAACTTAGGTTAGCAGAAAGTATACACCTTGAAATGTATGTACATTTTATTATTGATTATCTTTCATTTATAGAAAATATGTTTGATTCTTATTTCCTTTTTTTTTTTCTTCCTTTTTTTTACCCAGTCTGTCACAATATATGAGTTCACTACGTAATGCTGAAGTGCTATTAATAGCATAAGTAACTGTAGGGGAGAGTGGCTAATATTAAAATGGTGAAAGAAAAGATTATAAACATGTCAGAAATCTTTGGAATGCATGAATCCTATGAACAATATCTGTGAATCGGGGAGTAGCTGCTTGCCAATTTGTTCCTATTAAATTATGGAAAAGAAGGTTATACATAACATGATTATTATGTACACTGCTCTTTGCCTTTTCTTTTAGATTAGAACGAAATTAATTTCTTCATTAAAGAAACGGTATGTAGCCATGTTTGAAGGTAGTGTCATATTTTACCCTATGTAAGTCATTGTGTTAAAAAAAAAAGCCAAAACAAAACAAAACAAAAAAAAAAACCAACAAAAAACCCAAAACAAAAAAAAACCCCACCAAACTAACCCAAAACAAATTAGCTCCATGTTCATATTTACTTATATACAGAAATAAGGAGGACTGTAACAGGTTAAATTGAGCATCTCTCTTTGAATCTACTTATACACAAAACATTCAGTTTTCTGTAGCAATTAGCAGTACAATGTACATTATATGTGCTGTGCAGGGAGAAAGTTATTTTTTGGTTGTTGTGGGGTTGCTTTTTTGGCGGGGGGGAGGGTGTTTGGTTGGTGGTTTTGTTTGGGGTTTTTTTTGTCGGGTTTGGTTTTGTAGGGGTTTTTAGTTGTTTGGTTTTCTTTTGGGTTGACTTGGGTTGGGATTTTTTTGCTGTTACAAATTATTGCCTGGGATTTCCATTAAACGCTCTCCCTTCCTGAAGAAAGAGCAGGGAAACATTTCCTTTTCGCCTTTACAGATGTCCGTCTGTCATGTTTCTCCAGAGCTGTCTCTTATCCTACACAGCCTTCTCACCCTTCCAGTACTGCATATTGTTTCATGGATGCCTGTCCACCACTTTTCTCTGGAGCTGTCTCTTCTCCTGCAGAACTTTACATGCCATTTCAGTTTCTTTCTTTGAAAATCATTCCATACATCTGAGCATCCCTGGTGTCTCTTTCTGTATTTCCCTGCAACACCTGCTCAAATAACGTGACCAGATCTGCATTTAGGAATAAAGATTAGTAGTTTTAGGTGTGTAGTCAAGGATTTACACAGTAGTATATGATACCCTTTGATTTACTCTTGGTTTATCATCTGCCCTTGTCCAGGCTGATGATTCAACACATTAATTCCTGGCTTCTTTTGGAAGTTTCAGATAATGCTGGCAACAAGTTTATTGCAAAGGAAAAAGATTGCAAATTCACCTTGCTGACACTTCAGAGATACTAATGGAACATCTGAACACCTGTGCTCCATCAGCTACTGGGAGTACCCCCCAAATTACAGTGTCAATATAAAGTCTTTTTTTAGAAGAAAACTGAAAAGAGGTTGCAAGTCTGTAATCATGGGATAAGTGGAAGCAGGTGGAAGGAGCCAGAAGAGGAGTGAAAACAAGGTGCAGAAACCAAACACCATCCTGGATAAAGACTGTTTCAAGGTGGTTCCATTTAGCAATTTATTTCTTTTTCTTCTGTTGATTTGCTAAAAGCAGGTTTTATTAACGATTCAACCCAAACAGTTCTGTAGATTTCTGTCATGCAGAATGGACCCAGACATTTAACCATCAGGATTTTCTCCTCAGTTAGGTTATGGCTGGACTTGATGATCTTAAGGTCTTTTCCAATCAGGTGATTCTATGAAAGAATGCAAATTATCTGGTTTCTTTTCTGCTGTGTTTTCTATCTATCTTTTACACCTCAATCACATACTAGTTCCTCTAGACCTCCAACCAGAGTCTGGTTCGGAGGCACTTAAATATACTTTACCACATGAACCTTTCCCTCTTTTAACAATTTGCTCTTCAAAATCTTTTGTCACTGTTTTTGCTTGTTTCAAATTTGACTTGTCAGAGTTGTTATTTTTCATATATATATACACCTCCTCTATATTCTTTTCATCAAGGATATCTTTTTATCTGCCTCCTTTACAACTTCAGTACGTTAGGCATGAAAATTATTTTTAAAGTATCATTTCTTTGGGGGGAAGGGGAGGATGGGTTTTGGTGTTTGCAGTATAAATGTTACTATTTTAATTTTTTTTTTCATAAGCTTGGAAATAGGGATACTGCAACCCTTCTTTCCAGATCAGAGTTCTCTTAAGGCTATTGTTCCTCTTTGTTTCAGGACTCCTTCACTCTTTCATGAAGACTGACCTAAAAGCATAACATTAGCTAACTAAAGAAAACTTAGGGTCAAGTGAAAATTGTGTGCAGTTAGGTCTCTCTGACAAACAATGTAGACAAGAAAGGAAATAAATATTACCATTCCAGTGCAAGTTTACTAGTAATTTTGTGCTTCATTTTAGCACAGAGGGAATTTTTAAAGGAAAATACATCTTTCTAAACCATGTAAAAAAAAATTCAAATTATAATGTCAAATGTAATATGATACTTGTTTGTCAGTTAAGGCTAAAAAGTACTTGACATATAGATCTCCTGTTTTCCTCCAATAAATCTGGGTATGCTTTTAAGTAGTTTGCTATCAGACACTGACAACTGGGTTGTAACTAATTGCATGACATGGTTTATTTCAAATCTGTCCTCAAATTTTTGCCATACACATTTGTCAGTCCTATCAATCATTTCCAACATGAAAGACACATTGTTTAGCTGTTGCATGGATTTTTATGTTACTAAATTTGAATTATATACAGTGTATGAGCTTACCCTAAGAACCATGGCAATGCAATGTATTGTTTCCTCTTGGCAGTGTTTATAACCATAAGAGGAACTAGTGCAATTTTTTGCAAATTGACATAATATCTGTTTATGATCTCTCATTAGCACATGCTGAACCCATTTGTACTATCACCTGATTTTTAAACTAGACATCATAAGCTCTGCAGAAATGTTGGCTACTGCAATATGGGAAGATATAATACAGCTTCATGCATCTTCTTTTCCAGGAGTTATGAGACAGGGAGAAGTGCCTAAGAAATTCCAGGCGCCTAAGCAGATTTCAAATTTGTTTTGTGAAAATCCCTGTTATGCAATAAACAGTGCATGAATAAACTGTGAGTAAAAATAGCGTTGTTATGCTTTTAAGCTTCTGGCATATCTTACCAAAATATGTAGAGGTAGGGCCAAAGGGCTCTCCAATGTTAGGGAGATCTCCTACTGCTGACCAAGTAACAATGGCAGAAATAGTGCTGTCTCACAGGCTGCGTTTTTACCACTGTATCATCCACTGCTACTTAGAGCAGATGCTCCTTGATTTATGCCCGAATGCACTAAATTCAAGCCAGTGACATCCATAGGAAACAGTTTATCCCACAGTTAATCTAGCATACTATATGGTGCTTTCAAGACTGTCATTGCATACAAGAGTAAAATATTAGGTTATGCTCCTTCAACAACTATAATTAAAATCCTATCAGAATTATAATCTATAGAAAAATAAATTATGGAGGGGATGGAATGGAAGGACAGGGTTTGGGTTTTGGTTTTGGTTTGTTGTTTTGTTTTTTGTTTTCTTTTTCATGGCAAAAACTGCTGTGGTATTAATGCCAGTGACTTTCATAGCGTTAATAACATAAAGAGTTATCTTTGCACAGTTACTATGTACCAGTTTATATTAATGCAAATTAATTGACAGGAATTTATTGCCTCTCTTTCAACTTGAACAAGGCTTAGGGAAAATACATGTGAATAGTTTATTTTTATTCAGCATTACTTTACTGTTTCAGCAAATGTGATTTCTTTTTGTTCAGAAAGTAATTTTGCTTAGCAAACAAAAAATCACTTTGTAACACAAACGCTTAAAATAAGTCTTTTGGGTGTTGATCCAAAGTCTTTTGAAGTCACTGAGAGATGGCTATTGACATCAGTACCTTTTGAATCAGATCCTCTAAGGGACAGATGTAATGAAAGCTGATGACAGAGAAGAAGGGTAAAGCTAAAAGGGAGAAAAAAGGAGATGAAAGGAGGAAAAATTGCCACATTCACCCAGTTTCATACCACTTGCAGTGAATTCATCAGGATATTTAAAGACTGAAACTGAGTAAGAGTTTCTTTTTATTGTCACAGAATCACAGAATCAACCAGCTTGGAAGAGACCCCCAAGATCCCTAACTAATCAACCAGACCATGGCACAAAGTGCCTCATCCAGTCTTAAACATTTCCAGGGACATCAACCCCAACACCGTCCTGGACAGCCCATTCCAATGGGCAATCTCTTCATGTGAAGAACTTCTTTCTAAGATCAAGCCTACCCTGCAGGTAGTTGTAGAGAGCAATAAGATCTCCCCTGAGCCTCCTCTTCTCCAGGTTAAGCAAACCCAGCTCCCTCAGCCTCTGCTTGTAGGGTTTGTGCTCCAAACTCCTCACCAGCTTTGTTACCCTTCTCTGGACACGTTTCAGTAAGTCAACAAGTTTCCTAAACTGAGGGGCCCAGAACTGGACACAAGACTCAAGGTGTGGACTAACCAGCACTGAGTAAAGGGGCAGAATGACTTCCCTGCTCCTGCTGGCCACACTATTCCTGATACAGGCCAGGATGCCACTGGTCTGGGCACACTGCTGGCTCATGTTCAGCCTAATATCAACCAGTACCCCCAGGTCCCTCTCTGCCTGGCCACTCTCCAGCCACTCTGACCCCAGCCTGCAGCACTACGTGGGGTTGTTGCAGCCAATGTATAGAACCTGACACTTAGATGTGTTAAATCTCATGCTGTTGGACTCTGCCCATCTATCCAGACTGTCAAGGTCCATCTGCACAGCTCTCCTACCTCTAACAGATCAACACCTGCTCCCAGCTTGGTGTCATCTGCAAACTTACTGATGATAGACTCAATCCCCTCCTCCAGATCATCGATAAAGACACTAAAGAGCATGGGGCCCGGCACTGATCCCTGGGGGTCACCACCAGTGACTGGCTGCCAACTGGATGTGACACCATTCACCACCACTCTCTGGGCTCAGCCCTCCAGCCAGCTCCTGACCCAGTGCAGAGTGTTGCTGTCCAAGCCACGAGCTAACATCTTGGCCAAGAGTTTGCTATGGGGGACAGTGCCAAAGGCCTTGCTGAAGTCCAGGTAGACTACATCCACAGCCTTTCCTACATCCACCAGGCGGGTCACCTGATCATAGAAGATCAGGTTGGTCAGGCAGGCCCTGCCCTTCCTAAATCCATGTTGGCTGGGCCTGATCCCTTGGCCATCCTGTAAGCACTGTGTGATTGCACTCAAGATGACCTGTTCCATAATCTTGCCTGGCACTGAGGTCAGGCTGACAGGTCTGTAATTCCCTGGTTCCTCCTTCCAGCCCTTCTTGTGGATTGGCATCATGCTGGCCATCTTCCAGTCATCTGGGACCTTGGGACCTCTCCAGTGAGCCAGGATTGTTGAAAAATGATGGAGAGTGGCATGGCTCAGCTCATAGCAGGATACGTTGCCTTCCAGAAAACTAGCCTCCTGAGCTGGCAGATGGAGCCAGGGAGCAGTATAGGTCCCCTGTGATCCAGGAGGAAATAGTCAGGGACCTCCTTAGCCGCTTGGATCCCCACAAGTCCATGGGACCAGACAGGATCCATCCTAGGGTACTGAGGGAGCTGGCAGATGAGCTGGCCATGCCACTCTCCATCATTTTTCAACAGTCCCAGCTCATTGGAGAGGTCCCGAGGTCCCAAGGTCCCAGATGACTGGAAGATGGACAACATGATGCCCATCCACAAGAAGGGCCGGAAGGAGGAACCAGGGAATCCTCCCTCTTATGGCTGCCCACTATGAAGGGGTCATCTGACAGTTTGGGTATGGTAGACAGCTGTTCTTTACCTGCAGTCTCTACAGCTGCTACCCCAAACACCCACTTGTGCCCCCTAGGGTCCTTGAAGCATCCTGTGCAGAAAGCCAATGTCAAGAATGCAAGGTGCATCTGGACCAGACACCGTGTCATGCTTTCCCCATTCATTCCCGGTTAGGCTTATCTCAGCCTGCAGTACGGTCAAATCTTGTGAGTCCCCTGTGATTCCCTGAATGCTTAAGGGCTCAACCCCTCTGCACCTCGATGGTATCAGGGTGCATTGGGCCCCTGTGTCTACCAGAGCTCAGTACCTCAGGGCTTCTGAAGTGCCAGGCCATTTCATATAGACATCCCAGTACACTCTGTTGTCCCTGGCCTCCACCTGACTGGAGGTAGGGCACCTCTAATGCTGGCGGCAATGTCCACACTTGTCACAGGGTCCTGTGTTACTAGGGGAAGGGTCTCTTGAGTGAGAGGGACTGCTCCTGGAAACTGGGGCAGCCCTTCTCCTGGACGAGTTATCCACGTTGTGCCCACCTTATGGTTCCCACACTCTGTTCCAGAGGGCAGAGTTGGGTTGGCCATGCCAGGTGTCCAGGTCCTCTCCATGGTCACAGAGGATCCTCCACACAGACCCCCTTGACATCCCCCGATTGTCTTGGGGTGATCTCCTAGGGGAAGGTTGCCTATTCCTGATTGCTGAAACATGGACCCATTCTGAAGGGGAAGGGGAAAGGAGGTATCACTCCCCTTTTTCAGTTCAGACATGGAGGTCTTTGACAATGTCTTTAGCCATAGTTTCTATGGCTGAGATTATGGGTTTCTGATTTACACTGTCTTCATATTCCCTTAAATCATTAGCAAACTCACAGACAGGACTTCCAACCTGTCCAGTCAGGAGTATCCCTCCCAATGTGTGTGCAGGTTTTTGAGAGGCACCCTGGGTGAACTTCTTTATGAAGGTCTGTCTCATGGGCACCTCATCTGGGTCTAAAGGGAGCTGGCCATCCCTGTAAACTATTTCCAGTACAGCCATCTGTCTCAGATAGCGAATGCCCTGCTCCATAGTTGTCCATCTAACTGGGGCCAAGGGCAGGTTGTGTTTTGAGCAGTACTGGCTCTTTATGGCATTGAGGACCTGGGCCCAAAGAGTGTGTGTTCCATCAAGTTTGGTTAACTCTTTGTCCAGACTGGCATCACGAGACAGGGAGCCTGAAAGTTTTGCCTCTCTCTTATCCAGGTCCACTGAGTCCACCCCCTCGTCCCAACATCTCAGGGCCCAGCTTAGCATTGGCTCACCCTCCTTCCGTGCATAATCCAGACGAGTTTGCCTTAATTCCTTTCTGGGCAGAGATGTAGCAATTATTGTTTCCTCATCTGAGTCCTCTTCATCCACCGCTGGGTTCTGCGAAGTGCTGGGCCCCGCTGACGTGCCTTCCTCACCATCCATGCTTGGAGATGATTTTTGCCTTCTTTTCCTGCGTGTGGTGACAGGTGCTAGAGAACCTGCGTGGGAAGGAGCATCAGGGGTTAAGTGTGGAACTGCTGGTGGTGGGGCAAACCCTTGTGCCTGGCACTCAGGATGAGATCTGACACTCACTACAACCTGACCCCTCCCTCTTTGTGTTTACACAGTGCTTACAATGCTCACAGCAGACAGCCCCCAGTCGTTAAAGCTTACAAAAGACTGCCTTATCACTCTGCAAAGAGCTCTTAATGAGTTAGCTCTTCCCCCACCCAAAATGGTCACAGCAAATGCCCCTATGAGGATTATATTTAAGCATATAGAGCATATTGTAATGTAAGGCAATTTGCCATCACAGACATTTTTACCTACATTGTTACTTTGTAGCTTGCTTCAGGAAAATTTCCTATGTTAGAGAAGTTTACACTGCCAGTCAAATTCAAAGAATTCAGGAGGTACACACCTAACGGCATTGGTAAAGTTTTTATCCACTGGAGCAGCATCTCTATCATTAACCACACCACATGGTAAGTTATTAATTTGTAGATATGGGTCCAAAAGATCCAGCCAAACACCCATGCAAAGGCTTGGAACAGCAGATTCTTCAAAATTGACATCTCTACTTCCAATCCCTTTCTTTCAAACGAAGTATTACTTTCCAAGTAGAATATTGATTTCCAAACCCCACATTGGAGCGCCAAAATATTGGGGTGGTTTGAACCTTAACTGGGATTTAAGATCTTAGGTGGGGGCAAGGCTGAGAATCCCTCCCCCACTCCCCCTTCCTCTTTCCCTATTGAGAGGGGGAAAAAAAGAGAAGGAGCAAATCTACTGAGAAATAATTTGGAGTCGGCTTAGAAATAGAGAGGTAAAAAATATTTCTTAAAAAATATTTCTTAAAACTATATATATATATATATGTATGTATGTATGTATGTGTGTGTATATATATATATGTATGTATATGTGTGTGTATATATACATGTATGTATATAACAATAACAGGAAGGGTTCACAAAGGTAAGGAACAAGGATGGATGGGCAAAGTACGTATACAAAAACAGTCCTTTAGAGTCCTTTGAAGAAGTGTGGATGCAGCAGGGAGGACCATGTGGCAGAGAAGCAGGAAGTCAGCAGTAACTCTCTTTCATCCCCACTGGGCAGAAGTAAAAGCGCAAATGGCTGCACTGTCTTCCTTTTTATAGGCTTGCTGGACAGGGAGGGGGAGTGGAACAGACTAACTCAGTTCCCCAGAGGGGAAAACCCCCCTTCTGGGGAGAGCAGGACTCTCACAACTCTTCCTCCCCGCTTTCAGAATGGGCGTAACCCATCACACTCCGTAATGTTCAGGGCCACCCCTCCACCCTTTCTCCCTCACCTGTCTCTTCTGAAGTGTCTGTAGCCATCAGTTACAGCACTCCAGTCATGTGAGTCATCCCACCATGTTTCTGTGATGACAACCACATCATAGCTTTCCTGCTGCACCAAGGCTTCCAGCTCCTCTTGTTTGTTACGCATACTGCCTGCATTAGTGTACATGCACTTCAGCTGGGCTGCTCACTTACCACCCTCAGTCTCCTGTCCATAGAGACTGGTCTCATCCCGTTCCCCCTTCAAATCTAGTTTAAAGCCCTGTCAATCAGCCCTGACAACTCCCTTCCTAAAACCCTTTTCCCCCTGTGTGATAGGCTATTCCTATTTGTGGCCAACAGACCTGGCCTCTTGTAAATCAAACCGCGATCATAAACCCCAAAGTCCTGTTGGAGGCACCTGCCTGCCAATTGATCCCTGAGTCCTCCTCTGTCTTTCTGGGCTGGTCCCTGCAATTGGGAGGATAGAAGAGAACACTACCTGTGCTCCCACTCCCTTGACCAGTTGATCCAAGGTCCTGAAGTCTCTTTATATCCTTCAGCTTCCTTTTTTCAAGGTTGTTATTACCTACCTAGAAGGTTAATAATGGGTGGTAATCTGTTGGCTGTACCAGAGTAGGATGCCTTCTTACCACATCTTTAACCTGGGCCCCAGGGAGACAGCAGAATTCCATTTGGAGTGGGTCAGGTCTGCATATTGGGCCTTCTGTTCCTATCCAAAGAGTTGTAACATGTCACAACTGAAAAGACATTTTAAATGGCCTTTCAAATAGTATTTTCTTTTTATGGATAGGTCTTTTCTTCTTGAAAGAGCTTCCTTCCAAATATTATTCAAGCATATTTTGTTGGGGTTTTGTTTCTTTGTTTGCTTTGAGCAGAAACATTTTTTTATTCATTTCCACCCTTCAGTATCATCCATTCTTCAGCCCTGTATTTTAAATCTACTTTTTTTCAGCTGGAATAAGATGAAATTTAAACATATAGAAAATAATTATTTTTTTTCAAACATAGCTGGCATTTTTAAATATTAATATGCATTTATGGAAATCCATGACAGTGGAAGGAATCTCATTAATATCAGGGCAATCTTTGTCAAGGTAATTTTGAAACACTGTTTTCTATGCTGTGTGACTATAACAGCATGTACAGTTTCTGTAATTCTTGCCTACATTTTCCTGAAATGCATATATACTCCATTTGGGAAGTTATACGACCCCCTTCAGCTTTAGGCCAAGTCACACACCATGTCTGCATGCACCTTTAAGTTTACACTAAAAATTTCCACAAAGCTAGCGTTAGTATGGTCAGATACATGCAGCTAACCTTGAATACCTGATTAATTTAAATGTTCTTAATTTTCATTTTTTGTATCAAGTACAAAGTTTATGTCCAGTTCCTAAGGAACACTCTTTTTTTCTTAAGCAATACATCTTAAACTCCTTTTGGTTGAGATCACAAATATTTAACCATTATGTCTTTCCTTAGACTTTTTTTGCTAATAGATCTTTCAGAATTTTCAGATTTGACTATAAATGGCATGGTATAACCTGAGTAATTTGAGGTCAGGCTTATTTTGGAATTTCACAATCTAGGTTTTACTTCCATGATTCATTATGTCAAAGATGAAGAAAAAATGACATTAGGGAGGACTAGGGCTACTGCATACAGTCTGCTGTGAACACATGTACCTGAAATAAATGAAACGACAATTTTTTCCCCAAGCAGTACTAAGTACTGGTGAAGATTTAGAGAACAGGAGCCTTAACCTATTTAGGACAATGTGCTGGGGAACTGGGCAGGCTTGCCAGCTTTACATCCTTAAATGAAAAGAAAGCATTTGACAGTGTAGTACTGAAGTATTTCATACCTTGAAAGACGTAGTTTCTTTTTTTTTTTTCCCTAGTCTTATTAACAATTAAGGCACTATAAGCCAAAGGGAAGAGGTACAGGTCAATCAAGCCTTTATTTTTGGGGATCAAATTCCAGATGAATTAGATTCTATTTAACAAAATTATCAGTAACCACCAAATGAAGCTGAGTGATTAATTTGGCACAAGTGTAGGATCATAAAGTTTTGCATGTACAATAACCACAGAGTCTCTGTGTTTTGCAGGAAGAATTAGTTGATTTATAAAGGGAACTCACACAGGTAAAGAGGAATAATATATTAATGAGATTAAATACTGCTAATGAAGAAGCCTGGGCATTTTTCCAACAATTTAATGAACATTTGGAAGATTTTTCTCCATTCTGAAGTGCAAGAGCAAGTAGGCCCTTTTGTTTGTTTGTTTGTTTGTTTGTTTGTTGGGGTTTTTTTTGGTTGGTTGTTTTTTTCCACTCTGAGTTTTGTGGGTTTTTTTTTAAGGACTTTTAACATGAATGATAAAACTGATTAATTGGATACTATTTTTTAAATTCTTTACAATTTTTCCCTAGATTCAGCTATCAAAGATAAAAATTACTATTCAAAATCATATTTCCTGAATGCTAAACATTCAGACAAATTAACACTGATAAATATTAAATACTATATTGATTCATTAAAAATTAATAAGTAGGGGGTTTTTTTTTGTACTCTTATACCTGCTCTCTGAAAATATACATTCTCAGAAGCATGTACAGAAGATATACCAAATCATATTTGGTCATTTTTTTTCTCTTTGTGGTATTACCTGCAAGGGCATCAACAGATTAAAACTTCTTACTGTGTTAAAAGACCACTTGGACCAATATCACAAACTGAGCAGTGTGCCCGTCAAGAAATAGGATCTTTCGAGACATGTTTAGTAATTTTTGGAACTTTTCAAGTATTGTCATTTTGTTATAATGATTTCTTCTCTGTTGTTGTGTTGTTGGTTTGGTTTGGTTTCAGGTGTGTTTGGTTTTTTTGTCACATGTATAGTTCAGTACACGATGTGAGCTTAGCATATTGGAGTTGTGCAGTTTATTGGCTGCATTTTTTAATTTTTTATGCTGCATGTGACTTCCTTCATGGAAGAGACATATAGAATTGCTATTGTATCCTAGTACCATTCCAAACCCTTAAAATATAGCTAGAGTTAGCTTGGACTTTTCAAAAGAGCAATAGCAACAGCAGTTGAGATAAAAATATTATAAGGTATTTTAATAATTCATGTGACAGCTGTTAAATAAGCAATAGTCCAAGTGACAGAAGCACACACCCACAGCTGGTGAATGTTTAGCAGCTTAACTGCTAAGGAATTAGATAGATGCTTCTTAAAAGCTTTCCTTCCTATTACATTCAAAACCAAGATCTTACAGTGACAAAATGTGAGTAAAAGACAGCTTTTCAGATGGTCAGGTTCTATGTGCTAAGCAACCACAGCGTCAGGACAGCCAAATATTTCCTGTGTTGAAGGTCAAACAGCAGAGGTTCTGGGAATGCAGAGGCCACATGACAGCAGTGAGGAGGGCTCAGCAGAACATATGTGTGGCTCTGAATCTTTGCTTATGAACTAAAACCTTCTGCTTGCATTTCTGATGGCATATGCAAAGGGGAGTAGGCCCAGTCTGAAGGTGCTATGGCTCTTGGATAGAGGCTTAGGAATCATGAACTTGTACAGCAGGGAAATCATCTGGGCCCACTTGCTGCTCAGAGGTGCTCCTCTTGTATCAGATTGCTCAGGGTTGCAACCAGCTAAGTTTTGATTCAGTTTCTCAGCCTCTCCAGGCATGCCAAGGGCCCCAGCCCCTTGACAAATTTCAGTGTTTATCCATTCTTTCTTTGTCTGACGGCTGCTCTATTTCTCTCTCTCATCAACATCAAAATGTTATGACTTGGAGCCCTGGGTTACATGTGCCAAACAGCTGTATTTAGTGTAGAATATGTGTGCAGGGTATATTGAGTTTTTCTTCACATATTTCTGAGGTACAAAACTGCCAGGTGGGAAGTGAGAAAGGAAAGTTGCAGTTAGAGTAATAAGGAGGAAAAGACATTTAATGTAATGCTGTAATTCTGCCAATTCAACTGAACTTAAAAGCAGACTACAAATCTAGCATAATAAAGTTGCTAGAACTTGTGTGAAAATTGGCAGCTGGGCAGAGGACAGAAATATTCACAGTACTCCTGCAAAGGGGAAAAGTGGTCACACCCCGTCGTAACACCTCTGTCCAGTGGCTGCATGATGGGCTCCTAAACACCCTGCTCTTGCCCACACTGGGATCAGGAGGAACACAGAGATGCAACACTGAGAAGATGTATGTTGCTGTGCAGGATAAAGCATGCTGCTCTATAGAAAATCCAGTATCATTAACTATCCTGTTCAGTTAAAACCATTTTTTAAAACAGCAGCAGCAACCTACCAGTAAGCTCATGGCACTAAAAATAATGTGGGACTTAACAACTCTATTTGTCTAAATGCCTTCACCTCTAACCCTTCTTTTTCCTGCCAATTTAAATTGATGTTTTTAAGGGCAAATATTCCTATTAATTGGTAAGACCCTACCATATGACACAAAAATTATGTCTATTGTTTAGTACAGTATGAGTGATATGGAGGCCAAAATAATCCAGATGAATAGGATAGATGGATTTGGTAGTTCATCTGGAGCTCTCAAAACTGGTTTTACACAACAGATATGTAGAGCATTGTGGTAGTTTTAGGTTATGCATTTAAAATTTTGCACAGATCTTGAACAGAAAGTAGCAAAATGTAAATAAATTACTATTGGGTGTAAAAAGGAAAACAATGTTAGTTCTAAACAATCCCATTGAGAGGTAAGGGACTCAAGCTAGTAATGTAAACAATTTCTCACTTCTCTCGCTTATTCGTTCTGGGAGAGATACTAACTTGCTTCTGCTTGACCTTGGTTGCATTGGTTTGGCCATGTCTAACAAATATCTCTCTGCTCCTTTCTCTTGTCCCTTTTATATACAGGGGAGTAAGGCAGGGCAGAGAGGGAAAAGCTATTAGCTTCCACTGGTCATTAACCAGGAGGGTCCCTGTGCTGTTCATTAGTTGTAAATACCTGTAAATGTTGTAAATACCTGTAAATGTTGTAAATACTGTATATTTTGTACATATTCATTGCACTCCATTGTAGATTGTAGTTTTGATTGTAAACACAGCTTTTCATTTGCTTCCAACTGAGCTGGTCCAGCAAATTTAATGTTGGGAATTTTCATCCCACCACAAGCATCAAACTGAACATATGTAGAACATCAATCTGAATAGCCAGTGACATGTGAAAACAATATGGGATCAACACAGAGGCTGACAGTCGATGTTAGACCCCGTAATTATGTACCTATGATTAAAATGGGATATTTGATGGTACAAGTAACACCATTTAGAGATCAGACAAGTAGGGTTTTTTGATGAAAGGGAGGACAGGGCTTGTGCCACAGGTCTGAAAACAAGTGGAGACTGTAGTTCAATGTTTTGTGGAAGGGGCCACCTGATTTATTTATTTTTTTCTGCAGGTTCGGCTCCTCAGTCCACAGTCACTTTGAACAGTTGTGGTCTCCTGTGCTGGCACTGAAATGAATGATGAAAGGGGAAGACTCAACTTTCTGTGCCTTCATTGCTATTGAAGACATTGTTATGAGATTGCAGCTTTAGTTTTTCCTATTTGACCATTTTGGATAACCCAGAGATTATAATCTTTATGGAAGGCTTTATAATCAGCAGGAATGGCCTAAGGGCTGTATCAACAGTTTTCACCCAATCCCTCTAAAGTTCAAGCACAATCTTCTGAACCCCATGTATCTTAGGGCTAAGGAGACTTCTCCCTTGCCACTTCTTGCACTTGGTTGCATGGTTTAGCTGACTAGATGGTGTTGGATGATGGGTTGCACGCAATGATCTTGAAGGTCTCTTCCAAACTGGTCTATTCTATTCTATTCTATTCTATTCTATTCTATTCTATTCTATTCTATTCTATTCTATTCCATTCCATTCCATTCCATTCCATTCCATTCCATTCCATTCCATTTTATTCTATTCCATTCTATTCTATTCCATTCTCTGTTCCCTGACCTGGCTTCAGATAAATCTTTGCATGGCACATACAATAGAGATATCATGCCATGCTTGTTTGGCTTTCTGACAACACCAGAACAGTCCTAGACACTTCTGTTTTCCTGATCAATGGTACTGTATGTCCGAACAAGATGTATTAGCTATAAGCTGGTCTCTCTCTGCCATAGAAACACACACATGATGTATATAAATAAATTCATACAAATTCAGCACAGAGGGTGAAATAATTCTGCACAACATATATTTGTGTGCTGTGAAGGCACACTGCTGCTTTGCAAGCAAAACAGTAGATCTTTTATTTGCCAGTGACATTGTGCAAAGTGCTTAAAATTCAGTGTTAGCTTATCAGCTGTCCAATCTCCCACTCCAGGGAATGTGTCAACCATCAAAAGGAGTGGAGGAGGTGTGCTGAATCTTAATGGCTTCTGTTTCATCAGACTTACTTTCTTAAGGGCATTTAATCAATGAGGACAAGTGGTAGGCAGATTTTTAAATAAATGTGTCACTTTAGGTTAATCCACAGTACAGCTGAATGTATTTGTTTATGCGATTCCCTGAATATGTTCCTCTGCTGCTCAGCTAAATTGATAATCTGTAAATCAAAACACGTTACAAGTAGTTTTAAACTAGCCCTTGAGCAATAGCTTCATTTGACCTACTGGTATCTAAACCATCCAGAGGTTTCAGATCCAAGGATGTTTAATGTCAGTGTTTCATATTCAGTAGAGTTTCAGGCAAACCCTTGGCTCAGGGAATCAAATTGGGTTGTGGTCAGTGCAGGTGTATGGGAATATTTTTGTGGATTCTTTCTCTTATTTTTCCTTCCCTTTTTTCTTTTATTTTTTTTCCCTGGCTTTTATCTGGTTTGCTTAGTTTTGGGTTTTTTTGGGGTGAGGGGAGATTAAAAACAAAGGAGAAAATGGGGAAAAAAACACAAGCATTTGAAATATTTAAGCATGGCATCTTAGTATTGTTTATTACTAATCATTTATCAATTAATGCAACCATAAGGAAAAATATATGTTCATCAATGACCTGGATGAAGGAACAGAGAACACTGTCAGCAAGTTTGTTAATGACACAAAACTGGGTGGAGTGGATGCCACACCAAAAGATTGTGCTGCCATTCAGCAAGACTTAGGCTGAAGAGTTGGGCAGGAGAAATTGAATAAAATTCAACAAGGCTAAGTCTTGCACCTGGGAAAGAACAACCCCAGGTATCAATATAGGTTGGAGATTGACCTATTGGAGAGCAGTGAAGGGGAAAAGGACCTGCGGGTCCTAGTGAATGGAGGTTGACCATGAGCGAGCAATTTACTCTTGTGGCCAAGAAAGACAATGCCATTCTGGGGTGTATTAGAAGGGGTGTGGCTAGTAGGTCAAGAGAGGTTTTTCATCCCCCTTGGTGAGGCCACATCTGTAATACTGTGTTCAGTTCTGGGACCCTCAGTACAGGAAGGACAGGGAACTGCTTGAAAGAGTCCCATGCAGAGCCATGAAAATGATTAGGAGAGTCGAACATCTGTCTTGTGAGGAGAGACTGAGGGAGCTGGGCCTCTTTAGCTTGGGGAAGAGGAGACTGAAGGGGTGACCTCCATTTATAAATATGTTTATAAATATGTAAAGGGTGAGTGCCGAGAGGATGGAGCTAGACTCTTCTCAGTGATGCTCAGTGTCAGGACAAGGGGGCAATGGGTGGAAGTTGGGGGATAGAAAGTTCAATGGTAACATAAGGAAAAAAAATTTCACTGTGAGGATGACAGAACACTGGAACAGGCTTGTGGAGTCTCCCTCTCTGGAGATACAAAAAGCCTGCCTGAATGTTTTCCTGTGTGATCTGGTATAGGTGATCCTGCTCTGGCAGTGGGGTTGGACTAGATGATCTTTTGAGGTCCCTTCCAGCCCCCTAACATTCTGTAAGTCTGTGATAACATATGTAACTCAAAAAATCCTATTTATTCTTTAAACTGTAACAATATGCAAGCAGATAAATGGATTCTGTGGATATGTTGATGTATTTCTTTGTGCTTGTCTAGGTGATAAGTAGCTACCTGTGAGTCTGATTTACTGTATTAATTCTCTGCTAATTAAAACACTGAAAACGTTTATTCTTCCTGCCCTGTATGAGACAAAGATTACTGAAAAATGAATGGGAGAAAAAGGGTCATGCATTAGTGTACATTAATCATGTTTAGTCCATTGTAAAAGGAATCTAAATTAGCCACTATTACAATGATAACAACATATACTGGTGTTCATAGAGAAGGAAACTGAAAAACTAGTGGGAAAAAAAGGCTACTTCATCTGTATTGAGTCTTGCACTGATGTGAACTATTGGCAAATTTGCTTTGATTTACACTGATATGAACAAGATAATAAACAAGCCTAACAGTTAGACTGAATGTTATTTGTGTTACTCAGCTGTGAGAACACATAAGTCTTGACTATGTAGTTAAAACCTCCTTGGAGACCTGTGCTAGCTTTACCTGCATAATGACCACAGAGTCGTACTGTAATAGTGTAGAAATTATTCTGTGCTATAATAGAAAACTTCTACCTACAGCCATTTATTGAGGTCTTTGGTGGAAATATTCTGCAAATCAAAGCTCGTGACATTGCAAAGGATGTCTGTGATTACTTGTGTTATGTAATATAAATCATTTGAGTATGACTATCCAACCAGGATAACTTCCCAGTTCATGTGAGGAGTAATTAGATCAGTGAAAGCACACCATGTGCATTGTAGTGAGATAAAATGCATCAACAGATCACATAGATAAAATAGAATTAAAGACTGAAGAGCTGCTGCAGGTGCTCTCAGCAATGTTCTTACCATTTTAAAGGTGACTCACATGACCTTAACCTGACACAACTGCAGTGATTCTAAGCTACACAGTATTAGCATTAGAAGTACTCTTATCAACATACAAATAATGGATACTTTCAAAGGTACATTCATGTGCCAGTTTGTATGACAATTTTGTTCTCCTCAGTTCAAGATAAATTAAACACATTCCTGTATATCCTGATGGTAATGTACAATTAGCTTCCTTAAACTGCAATCTATTTCCAGGGGACTTTGAAAAACACCAGGTTAAAAACACCTCATCATTCTAAGAAAGATGTTTAATGTGGATCTGAATGCATCAAACCATTCTGTAAACTGCCTCAACCTCTTTAAACATATCTCCGTGTTAGCTTTAACATCATTATGTCCCATTGTGATGAAAATGGACTTTCTGTATCCTGTGATAATGAAAATAGCCACTTTATGCTGTTTCTGTCTGCAATTATCCAGGCTTTTCTCAGACTCTAGAGAAATCTAAGCTAATTGCTTTGGGACTTTTGCTACATTTCCATAAATTCTTTGTTAATTTTTCATGAGAAACTGTTATTGCATTTGGCCTTAAAGTTCCCATTGTATTCAATAATGTAAAGAAGTCATTATGAAAACATAACCAATTCACTAGTGTCTCCATCAAAGCTACACTCTTTTATCTACATGTATTCTCAGGTGAGACTAAGTGACTCATCCAAACCCCACAGTGACTCTCTCTCTCTCTTTTTTTTTTTCTATTTTGACACATGCTTTTCTTCATCTGAGCTTACTCAAAGCAAATCTAAAAGTGGTTCTATGTGGTGCATGACCTTGTCATTATAGGACATGAATTGAGTTTGCTTTATCTGACAGTTGGCTGTGGAATTGCTTTTATACTTACTCATCAAGCCAAAGACAAAGAATTCTGTTTTAAGCAACATTATAGTAATAAAACTGAAGCCATATTTCCAATGCTTCACAACTTCCAATGTTGTAGTTGATCTATTGATTATTTTGAACTCAAAATCATTATTTCTGTAGACTAGAAACAACAATAAAATATTAATCTGAATCCACTGTAGCGTACTTTGTGCAAGTACTCAGTAATGCAAACACAGGCTCTACCCTGATGATTGCTGAGCATTTCTTAGCAGGATCCCTTTTCTTCTTTCCTTACCCAGCTGGACTTCAGTACACTGATGCGCATTTCCATCTCCAACACTGTATTTGGTTTGGCTGAGCTGGAATTAATTCTCCTCAAAGCATTCTTCTGGTGCTGTGTTTTGCAACAGGAGTTGATAACACACCAGTATCCTGACTGCATTTTTCCAACATTTCCCTGCCCCGAGAGTCTGAGGGGTGGGCAAGCTCTTGGGAGGGGACACAGCCAAACCAGCTGACCCAAACTTGCCAAAGGGGTATTCCATGCCATATGGCATCAGTTCAGCTATAAGAACGAAGTGAAAGAAGGAAGTGGTGTGGATATTTCCATGGCACTTGTCCTCCAGAGGAACCATTATGCGTGGAGAGCCATGCTTTCTGGGAGTAACCGACCACCATGTGCTGATGGGAAGTAGAGATTAACATGTCTCTTTGCTTTCACTTCTGCATGCTCTATTGCTTTACTTATCGTTATTATTAAATTGCTTTTATCTTATTACTGGCTTTTGTTATATTTTCCCCTCTTTCCTGTCCATATAAGAAGGGGAGTGAAAGAGTGGCTTTGGTGTTACTAATTAGATGATAACCTACAAAACAGTGAGGAAGCTGATTTTTGAATGTGGGGCTCTGGGGTAACTGCAGTTATTTGAGGATCCTGTAATGACAGCATCTCTGTGCAGCTGGGTACAGCTGGTCAAGCATTTTGTGAAAAGTACACTACACAAATTGGAAACCAAAACTGTCCAAAGTGTGGCCAAAGTTGTGTTATTGACTGTGAAACCGTATGCCACTATCTTTCTTCTGCAAACTGCAGTGTAAAAGCTTTGACTGCATTCTGAGCACAAGCATCTCAATACAAAATAGGCAGATTTGCATTCTTTTTGGTGGCACTGTGCCAGTTTACACTCTCTACATGACCAGCCTCTGTGAGGTCTGTACTTAGTAACATTAGTGCAGTCCACTGAGATGCCACTTTATAAGTGCCTTAACCATATGAAATCTGCTTGGTTCCCTCAGACTCCTGAAAACCAATGAAAGTACCCACACTATTTTCAGAGCTTATTGCTTATTACAGATTTTCCTCATTTAGCTCTGTTATGATCATAAAATGTTGACATCTTTGTAAACAGACACATGCCATTGCCAGCTCTGAAGCAGATAATGCAATTTGCAGTGTAAGACAGACTTCCTCAATGCCTTTCCCTTAAATATTGCAATAGAAAAGACCATAAACTATTAGAAATAGAAGAAAACAAAAAGGATCGGAGTGAAAAAGTCACCCACAAAAACCAGGATAAGCCAGTACTTTTCTGTTAGAGAATATTGCTTAGCAATATGATTTGCGGAAAGCACAGGTTTTGCTGATATCAGTAGTAACCATTATAGATTAGAACTGAATCATTTAATGACCTATCTCTCTCTAAGGTCTTTTAACATGTGATTACTGAAAAAAAGCAAAGGATTGTAAGCAAACCTCACAAATCTCTAAGGTTTGACTCAGAAACATGTTCAAAAATCCCACTGCTTATCCTAAGCTTTTTCAAATCCTCTTCCATGAAGTAATGAAGCTGGGGATCATTGTATGATTGGATCTCTTACTTTCCTGTAGGTAGGAAGTCTAAAATAAAAGAAAACTAGTACTGCTTGTGATATTTGTGTTAATAAAAAATAAGTAAAATGCAAAAACCTGCAATGACTAAAAAGTTAGCTGTGCTTCCTGCTTTCTTACCATATTAAAAAATGAAAGGGGGAAAAAAAGGGGGGAAAAAGAAGCAAAAAGAAAATAAAGCTGGCTTCAACCTTGTGCACAGATTCAGGTTTTTCATATTTGCTAGTGACTTCCCTGTGCTGGAGACAATCGATTCAATACCTTTCCCTTTCCCATACTTCCCAAGGAGTATATGCTTTATTTTCCAAGGAAGTGACCAATGTGAATAGGAATATTGACAGCATATGGCACCACTCAGCCTGTCTGAAGTGGATGGTGTATTGTACTGGAGGGAGATTTACTCTATTTGGTTCTCGTGCATGAGCAGCACACTTTTGCAGCCTCTCTGAGATGGCAGTTTTACTACTGCTGCTTTTCACAGATTTGCTGCTGATGTTGCTAATGGTGAGAAAAGTCAAAGAAGCAGTACAGTAAGTAGTAGTAGTCCAAGATTTTGACTACTCAGATTCTTAACTATTGGATTTTTCCTTATTGCAGTGACAGCAAAAATGATGATTGGTATTAGGAAGTTAAGCCCTCTGAGTATATGATTTCAAAAGTGCTTGAACACAGTATATTTCTATTTTATCCAGAGCACTGCATATGTAATTTTTTCCCCAAAAGGCAGAGCCACTCTCTCCAGATTGGCTTTCTTCCACATAAAATTAGGTTTGCTTTGAAAGAGAAAAATGATTGAAAGTCCTGAGCTAATCTCAAAAGTTTACACCTGTGGGAAGACTAATGGTCTTAACACCTGGCCTGCCTTTATTTTCAGCATCTTCCTCAAACATCTGTTTCATGCAGCAAATCCAGCCCTGTGCAATCAGAGTGACTCAGGGAGGAAAGATGTATCCACTGGCAAGGGTGCAGTGTTTCCCTATTCATAAGGGATGTGAAAGGCAGAGAAATGCTTTTGGTGAGTGGATCTGAGGAGACAGGATGTTATTTTGGATTGGGCTAAACTCAGAGGGGTAGAATAAAGATTAGAGGAAGAGATGCGAGACATGAAATACTGGAAACTAAGAGATACAAATAGGAAGGGAGATAGAAACACCTGTGCTTGCATGAATGTGGGCACATCTGTCTGCTATGTAGGATTGTGGCAGGAGCCAAAGGGGAGAAAGGAAAGAGGAGAGGAGAGGTGCAAACGCAGAGAGCACTTCCAAATGTTTGCTTAAGAGAACAGCAACAGACAAAGTTTCTTGTACAAACACTGCTGTAGCAATGCAGGACAACAGACGTTGAACTTCTGGGGACTAACTGAATGGTTTGGCTGTGCTTCCCTTAGCAAACCATTCTGCTGTGTTTATACATGGTAATTGCAGCAGGCTTTACAACTAGTAGTCGCTTTACTGATAAAGAAAATGTCATTTGAGTAAATTCAGTCCATCAGGCTGGGTTCCCTGTACCTTGGATGTATTCACAAGTTTGTACACAGGCTAGGTAATTCCTTACTTTGTAGATGTGTCACAGTGGTGTTTTCTTGTACATGGCAGTTAATTTCCATCTTTTTGTCATTTTGTTGATCTCCTTATGCTAGCAAGTGAAGTGATTTAAAAAATTGCTGAACTCAACTTGCTTCTTTTGCTTTTGCTTCAATAGCTGCTAGATAAGTAAACAAAAGACAGCTGTCTGAAGTATTTGGGAAAAAACATGAACAAGAGCAAACACATACAGTAAAATAGCCTTGGATTTTTTCAGAGCCTTTGCCATTAAGTTTAAGTCTACCAGACAATAAAGAAGATTATTTAGGCAATATATACACAAGGCACACTAAAATTTCCTCTGAATTGTTAGCTGGCTGCAAGACTGATCACTGAAAAGAACATAAAAAAGCCCTTTCATTCATACAACAGTCATTCTTTTTCTGTTAGCTGAGTGTATGGAAAAATCTCTAGACATGCATACATACATGAAGTACTGACTTCCCTACAATTAAATGCTGTCCAGCATTATCACATTGCAGCTAGCTCTGCTGTAAAGACAACAGGGCACTGAAAGCTGCTGGGAAGATAAAGTTCACATGTTTAAAAAAGCAAACAAAAACAACCATGCAAACTTTTGACTGTTAACTCCATTACGCACTATGTTGTTCTTTACTTCAGTGAAGGATCTCACAGAAATGCTGTTGCAATAACAATAAAACCCATATTGTTTTACATGATGCTTCACTTGCAAATTCCCTGTGGCTAGTGCATTTCTTTCTCAAACTGAAAGAAACTCTGTCACGTGTATCCCCTTGTTCGTCATTGCTCACATTCCTCTTTGTGTTGATGAGAATTTTTCAGTACAAGAATGGTGCTTTACTTAAAGATACTGCACTATGTTAAGCAGACAGTATTGTCATT
This sequence comes from Picus viridis, assembly GCA_033816785.1. Taxonomy (NCBI): domain Eukaryota; kingdom Metazoa; phylum Chordata; class Aves; order Piciformes; family Picidae; genus Picus; species Picus viridis. Next base: position 16,953,104 of record CM066606.1, read on the forward strand.
ATTTAGTAGCTATAGTAGGATGTGGATACAGTCCTGTTGATTTTATTAAAGAGGCTGTCAGGATCTATAATTCACACATCATTAGCTGCTTCATTAAGACTAAAGCAGCTCTGTGAGCCCTAACCTTGTAGCAGTTTCAAGACAATACAAGTAAATGCTCACTGGCTGAGACATACAGGCATCTCCAGTGACCTGTTCACTGGATAGTTAAAAGCCAGTATTTTTTTTAGGAAATGTTTTTTTTTCAAACTATAAGCATAAATGCATAAAATGTGTTCACTTAGAATATATTTGATTTCAGTTAAAAGCATTACTTTGCAATGAGGTGTGCACTCTCACATCATCAATCAAAAAAAAAGAAGAAGAAAAAGGCAGTAACATACCAAAATGTACAGTCATTTAAGTATTTTCATATGGTTTAGGTTTTCTTTATTGGAATATGAAGCAGCCTGTGTACTGAAAAGTATGGAGCAGAATTCTGACAGACATGAGCAATGTGAATCATATTTATTTAGGAATTCAGAATTAATGAAGCATTAAATATAGAGAGAAAATTTTAACTTTCCTATGATTTTCCCCAAGCCCTTCTATGTTCCCTATATTTCTATTCTACTATACCCATGTCCTTGCTAATGCTATCCCTTTCTCTCTTTCAGAAGACAGTTCCTTCCCTCTCCCCCTGCCTCTTTGGTTAGTTACCAGCTCACACATAAACACACTGCATGGATTTTGAACTGCACTTTGTAGCCTGATAGACTTGAGTGGATTTAAAAACAAGTGTAAAGATTTGTATTTCCACTGATTACACAGAGCTGACTGTGGAAGCCTTCTGGGTAGGATGTACACACAGCCTTTGCAGCACCAACCAGCTCTTACCCTCTCCTTTTGCTGACCTTTTTGCCTTCTTACATTGTGCCCCGCTATGGCATGGCAACCATTTGTGCAACCTCCTGGTGTGCAGAAACAGGGAACAGATGCAGTGGCGAAGCACTGTTGTCTTTGGCTCAATCACCTCCCCCATGCTTTCTCCCTCAGCAGAACTCTTGATAACAAGTCACTGAGCTGGAGCCAGAAGACCGAGTATTGCAGATGCTTGCCATCATCAGTGCTCCAAGCCCAAATGTCATGACAGGTCTGTAGAAACATTTTTGGGGTTTAGCATCTTGTACTGTGGCCCCCCAGAAATGGCAACCTAGCAACCTGAAACCAGTTCGCAGCCCACCCTACAGATACTCCCTAGAAGATGACCAAAATATATTTTGCAAAATACAAGCAAAAATTATGTTCATGGATGTTAGAAGATGACAGTCCTTGCATGAGGTGCAGCCCAATGCTAGCATTATGGTTAGGGTCAAGACAAGAGCAAACCCAAAGCTACAGTTACAGTGGGGTTGCATATGGTCTGCCAAAAGAAACCAAGAGCTGCTTGGGCAGTCATACTTTTCACAGGTTTTTCTCATGCACTTTTTGAAGGTTGCTAAATCAAATAAATAGCACAATGCTGTATTTGTTGCTATATCAGCCCAGAAGCATTATCCAAAACATAATTGATTGATGTTACCCTTAAAGTCCATTTGAATTTAGTTAACTTAATTCCTTGCAGCTTTAATGACAATTTAAACAGCATAGTCATTGCCATAAAATAAATCTATAGGCAAATGTACTGTCAGCAAATGTATTGTACCTTTTTTGGAGGCAGTATGTGAATATCTGTATTGACATTTTTGTAAGGAAATAAGTCAAGTTTTATTTTCAGTTGTTTTGTTTTTTTTTTCCTCCACTGTTATTTACTTAGCAAGATGCACATAGATTTCTGCTCAGTCACAGGAGATTCTTTCAAGGTCAAATCCCGGGTCTCCAGTGGAATGCATTATTTTCTCTGTGAGATGTTAATGTTTCTAAGAAAGGTCTAATCAGGAAAAAACAAATCTTTTATCAACAGCACAATGCTGACAGCTGTTTTTGCTGGGGGAGAGTGTCTGCATAATGGTCACCACTTACAACATGCTTTCAATTTATTAAGATGTCTGTGATGTAAAATTCTGACTAGGTATGAGATTTTTGTTTGTACAGTTTCTATGCTTCTATTCTTTCTATGAGATTGTTCTATTTTCTATGTCTAATTTGTGGTTACCAAGAAATAAATCAGCTATTGTTTACCAGCCTTTGTTTTCAGTGCCATCAAAACCTGTCAAATACTGCAGGGCAAAGGTGGCTTTCATAAAAGGAGACTGAATTAGGAGATCTATATTTATTTTCCTGTAATTACCACTGCTTGGTATTTGTGCTCTCAACAGCAAAAGTACTGTGGGATTTTGCACAAACCAGGGCAGTCACTGCGTAAACAATTAGAAGCCAAGATTTTTACTGTGACCTTGCACTGGCCTTAGCCTTGAGGTATAAACTTCTTTGAGAGAAGTAAAACATGAATGCTTTCCTGCTTGTCCAGGACAGATGGCATAAGACATGGTAGTAAATTCAATGTGCCCAAGGCTATTCTTCAGCAATGAGGCCAGCCTACACAGAACAGCACATATCTGTTTCTTTAAATTATTCTACTGCTCAAAAAAAGGCAGCCAAATCAAAACCTACAACTTGGGTACAGATGCATCCCACACCCAACAGATGGGCCAAAATTAGGCTGAGGGAGCCCATGCATTGTGTCAGAATGGATGGGTGAGCCTAGTGCCCAGCACCATTTCCCAGTTCTCTTTAATTTCACAGTATAGAAATAGCAGTGCAGCTTCTTCTGGTGCTCCTCACTCATTCCATGATCATTTTACCTGGACTACTTGAAGGAAATACAAGCAGTTACCTCTTAAAGGAAGGTAAACACTCACCACTGAAGCATCTGAGCAAGTCCAATTATAGTCATACATTTTCCCAGTTCTACTAGCATATTCCTTTCACAGATTCATCCTTTTCCGGCAGCCTGTATTCATTCTGAAGTTTGTAAAGGATAAGAAAATACACAGTCAGCTCAGATAATCCTACTTGACTTGATTATGTGGAGGGCTGTTTGTGTCCAGAGGCAGGATGATGAGAACATTGTGTTATGGTAAATCAATGAGCACTAAATGCTACATAAACTTAGTAAAGCTTAATTGATTAGTCCTGCAAAATTACCATTGGACAAGTCAACAGTAAAATATTTTTCTGAAGGGATCATCCAGCTTTTCAAGAACTGAAAAATTCATCGACCTGTGATTATGTGCCACAAAACCAAACCAAACCTGCCAACCAACCAACCAACCAAAAAAAAAAAAAAAACCCCCCACAAAAAACCCCACAAAACCCCAACAAAACCTACACAGAACTTAGCATGATAAAATCTTTGTGGTAGACAATTGTTATTAAAATATAAAATTTACCCCCCCCCAAAAAAAAAAAAAGAACCAGTAAAAGAGAACAGAAATGTTCTTACAGTAGATGCACAAAAAGCTAAAAGGAAACTATCTTATCCATCCCATGAAGTTCTACAAAAGACATAACAAAGAGATACTGTGAAAGCAGCAATATAACATTCTCATCAACACTCCTCCTGGTGACAGAGAGTTATCATCATCTAGGGCGCAAAAGCAACCATTGTCTGTGCTTAAGCCACAATAATTAAAAGGACTTCTTAGGAATATTAAGATATGACTACAACCTTTAAAAAAATTGAGAATAGATAGGTAGGTAGGTAGGCAGAGACATATACATAGATAACAAATGGAGCAAGTAAGTAGATACTGGATGCTGGCTAGCTTTCAGCATAAAATGTTAGACTCCAGAGTCCATACATTGCCAATGCTTCGAAAATCAGCTATAGATGATAGTCTAGATGGCCAGTATTTTGGGCTACAAAAACTTTTGCTAGGACTTCATAGGACAGACCTTAACACTCTGTCTTTCTAATGGGTAGTGTAAATCTCCTTTGCCTGGAACTCATGCCTTTACTTCTCAACCTATCCACAAAACCCTGTAAGGAAAATTACTTCCCCCCCCCCTTTTACACTGTTTTAAGATTTTCACCTATGATTAGATTATTCTCAAAATTTAAATCTCTCATTTCTTACCACTGTCATTCTCCCTCAGACTCTCTCTTCTCAGTCCATATCTTGAAATGTAATGGCTAAAAGATGGACAGGGTATGGGGCTGACTTCTTCCCTTCACTCAGCAGAGATCATTACTTTATGTCTTACAGACTATGTTGTTTCATATCCCAGCATGATGTGTTGATGCTTTCACAACAGCATGACATTGTTCACATTGTTCACTTTGATCTATGATAAGCTCCTACAGAGTCACTACCTAACCACAACTTGCACCGTTTATTTTCATAGAATCAGAGAATGTAAGGAGTTGGAAGTGACCTCTGGGGATCATCTAGTCAAACCCCCTGCTATAGCAGGTTTGCCTAGATCCAGTTGCACAGGAACACATCCAGGAGGGTTTTGAATATCTCCAGGGAAAGAGACTTCACAACTGCTCTGGACAGCCCATTTCATTGCTCCCTAAAAGAAAGAAGTTATCTTTAGGTGGAACTTCCTTTGCTCCAGTTTGTGCCTGTTGCCCCCTGTCCTATTGCTGGACATGACTGACAGGAGGCAGGCCCTCTTGACACCTGCCCTTTAGATATTTACAAGCACTGAGAAGATCCCTATGAGTAAGAATTGTTACTAATGCATTGTGATTTGCATATCTTTTGCACTGCACTTTTCCAATTTGTGAAGCTTATTTAGCATCCTTTAAAGCAGTTCCAGTTCATTCATCCCAGTTTGGTAGCAACCATGTATTTTAAAAGGCTACAATCTCTACATCATTATGTAAGTTACTGATTAATATGCTGAAGACTGCCTTCAGAAAAGCTGAATGGGAATCTCCTCTCAGTACAGTTTCAAATTTTGACAGAGAAGTGTTGATAGCTATTCTCCAAACATTTTCCCAGGCACATTTGTTCCTACTTCACATCAGTTTAATCAACACCACACCTCTCTCACTTGCATTTGGGAGCAATGTGTAAAATACAAGGTCTGCCATTTTTCTTTTAATGTCCTTTCAAAGAAGGAAAATTGGTTGTTTTGTCTTTATTACTCTTGCTTTGTTGACAGTTACTTAGCTTCTTGCTCTAAGAAATTCAAAGAATTTATCATTGTTTGTAGTACTATTCTGTGAATTTGAAGATGATAGCCTCTTAGCCTTAGCTAACAAGTTGCACTAACCTTTCATTCCCATCTTCTCCCCTTTGTAAAGCTGGTGGAGTTACTTATTCATTCTTACACACCAAAAAAACTTCCAACCAGTCCACCTGCTTTGGCAAAGAATCATTTTTTGTGCACTTTGCAGAAATACTCTCTAAAAAGTCAGATTTTTAAGGTACCTTGTTACAGTCAGCTGATTCAATGATTTCAAACATAAGTAGTTTATATGCAGCAAAACTGCTCCTACAGCATGTCTTGCATATGATTTCTGAAACATCCTCACTTTCAAGTCCAAGGCTTGGGAAGAAAACAAAAATCAGCAACTGACGATAGAAGAAATAGATAGAAGCCTACTTGGAAATAAATAGACGTCTCCTGGCATAAATACTTTCTTGCACAAGGTCCTTGGCCTTCTCACACTTATTTTAACATCTGACTGACAGTTCAAACAGCACCTCAGCAAAAAGTTAAAACACTTGCCAAGTTTCAAGGTGGAGCTTTACTATGGCTTCAATTTCATTACTCTTTCAAATAGTGTCACAACACTCAGCAGATACCAATTTAAGTTAAATGATTAGCTAAGCAGGTATTAAAATCTCTCATCAAAGTCCTAGAACAATTTTACCAGTTACAAAATCCAATTGCTTACAGGGTCTTTTTGGCTGTGTGGAAACCTGAGTCCCAAAATAGTGCTGTTCCATAGAATCATAGAATGCACCAGGTCGGAAGGGACCTCTAGAGATCAACTAGTAAAACCCATCACACCTCCTGCCCCCAGCATCCCCCCAGTCCTCATGCCTACCCCATCTGGAAGTAAGCAGAGACATTGCCAACTAGATCCCATTGCTCCAACCCCGCTGAGCATGACCTTGAATGTCACGTTTATCATGTATTTTCAGCTCATCATGTATCATGTATGTATCAGTTACTTCATATTTGCAGTAGATATGTGTCTTCAATCCTGGTAAAACATTACTTGAATTCTAGATCTAAGGTAACCTGACACACACAAAAACCAAAAAAACCAAATAAACAGTAATAATCTTTCTGCCACAGCTGCTTTACAAAATACCTGTCCAACACACCAGTGTGCTAATATGAGTCCAAGTGATTGATCAACAGACTTTTAGTCATTCCTCCAAAAAGGAGACATCTTCTCATTATGACTGTATATTAACCATTAATAGTTACAACCAACACTTGGAATCATGCAGACATAGGTAATTCCTCTGAGTGCTTGCAAAGGTTGGTATTAAAGATAATTGCTATAGATGCATTGATACATCATTGGGCATCATGGACTGCTGTTTTTCTGGGATCTGGACCAAATTTGTATCCTATTTCTGAGGCTCTACAGCATACTCCAAATTTGTGTGTAACACAAAGAGCATGCACACCAAGCAAAGCATTTGTGATGCGTGGCACTGTGAAAATATGAGCCCTTACAAGCACATAAGCCTGAACAGTGTAGTGGCCTTTTCTTGTAGGTTGATGGTCTTGATCTTTAGAATCCTTGCAATGTTTTTCAGACCAGCGTTAATGAAACAGAGCAAAACATTTTTTACAGATAAGCAGCCTTTAAAGAAATCACAAGGCCAGTAGCTTTACAAGTGTCTTTTCTATCACAGAAGTAATGTGAGGACCACTAATTCAAAATGATAACATTAATGGAAGTTGATAAAGTGTATGAATAGGCAGTTGTATTGATTTATCAAGTGAAGCATGCATCTTAAATGTATTAGAAAATTATCATCTCACACTGATTAAGGATGTAACATTTCTTTCCACTGAGATGTGCTTGACATCAGGGAGGTTGTAATATGTCTTGAAATAGCTGCAGTATTTCACAGGCAAATTATATTTCTCAGTTCCACACGTTCTATCACTAAGTGAAAGGAGATGCTCCAAAAAAACCATTCACTGGTTTTCCACCCAAAACAGCCTCTTAATTACAAACCAATCGTTTTTCAAGGGCTTTAATCCATTTTGAGATGTTTCTGTTGTATTCCCTTAGCAAGCTATGACACAGTTAGACAGACATGAGGAAACCAGCCTTGTGAACACTTGCCCATGAGAGACATGTAATCCCTGGCAGTAGTGCTTAATCACATTCCTCAGTCAGGTGTCAAACAGAGCAAAGGCACAAACATACAAGCAAGTTGTGTTTAGACGACCTCAAAAAACCAGCCAAGTGGCAAATTTGGACATCTGTGCTAGACCAGGGCTGTCCTGTTTTTTCAGTCTAATCTGTCAAGATAACCATTTCCCCATTCTCTTAAACAAACACAGACTTCCTTGTTTAAACACTGCAACAGTTCTAACAGAGCACAGGTTTTAATCATTCTCTGCTAAGTACACCAGCAAGCGACTCAGAAAAGAAGCAAAACATCTCAAACATAAACTGCTGATTTTGCTGTGAGCAAAAGGCATGTGACCCTCAGATGTCAGATGGACTGTAAACAGTGGCCTTGTAAGAAAAAGATATGACTCAAAAAGAGAAGAGCTCTTTTATGTCATCTTAATTAAAAGAGGCCAAATTAAATTCAATCCTACTTCAAAAGAATAATTAGAATCATTAAGGGGGTGGAGAGGGAGGCATCACTTTTCTTTTCCTATAGGGTATCCTTTCCTACACATTCTCTCTTCCACTGAGATTATACTAATGTAGCACTAGAAAAAGCTTTTCCAAGAACAATACAATTGTAAAATGTGATACATGTTGAACATTAGCCCACAGGTAGCCACTGCTTTTACACCAAAATCTACAAAGATATGCCTCTCTTGGAAGGACTACTAAATATAGACTTAAAAAATCCAATTAAAATTTTTTTTTATATATATATTGACTCACCCTTTTAGTCTCTTCAGATTTTTCACTCTCCTTTTCTATTTGTTCTTATTTCTTCCATTTACTTCTGCACTATTTATCTTAGGGTGTTTTAGTGTTCTGCATGTTCTTCTTTTGCCTTTCTCTTCTATAACTATTTGTTGTCTCTTTCTGAAAGGAGCATTAATTTTCCATTCATTCTTTACTGCTTCTTTGCCCAGCACCCTTTGCTGACTCATACATTTTCTCACTCATCCTTACCATATGATTGCCTTCCATGTGTTTCTTTTCATTGCATTCCACTGCTTCTTTCTTGCCCTTCCCTATGACATTCATCCTTCTTTATCCCCAAAGTCTCTTTTTCTTTCTTTCTTTCTTTCTTTCTTTCTTTCTTTCTTTCTTTCTTTCTTTCTTTCTTTCTTTCTTTCTTTCTTTCTTTCTTTCTTTCTTTCTTTCTTTCTTTCTTTCTTTCTTTCTTTCTTTCTTTCTTTCTTTCTTTCCTTCTTTCTTTCTTTCTTTCTTTCTTTCTTTCTTTCTTTCTTTCTTTCTTTCTTTCTTTCTTTCTTTCTTTCTTTCTTTCTTTCTTTCTTTCCTTCTTTCCTTCTTTCTTTCTTTCCTTCTTTCCTTCCTTCCTGTCCTTCTTTCCTTCTTTCTTTCTTTCCTTCTTTCCTTCCTTCCTTCTTTCTTTCTTTCCTTCTTTCCTTCCTTCTTTCCTTCTTTCCTTCTTTCCTTCCTTCTTTCCTTCCTTCCTTCTTTCTTTCCTTCTTTCCTTCTTCCTTTCCTTCTTTCTTTCCTTCTTTCCTTCTTCCTTTCCTTCTTTCTTTCCTTCTTTCCTTCTTCCTTTCCTTCTTTCTTTCCTTCTTTCCTTCTTCCTTTCCTTCTTCCTTTCCTTCTTTCCTTCTTTCTTTCTTTCCTTCTTTCCTTCTTCCTTTCCTTCTTCCTTTCCTTCTTTCCTTCTTCCTTTCCTTCTTTCCTTCTTTCTTTCTTTCCTTCTTTCCTTCTTTCTTTCTTTCCTTCTTTCCTTCTTTCTTTCTTTCTTTCTTTCTTTCTTTCTTTCTTTCTTTCTTTCTTTCTTTCTTTCTTTCTTTCTTTCTTTCTTTCTTTCTTTCTTTCTTTCTTTCATCTGCTTAGCTGAGGTCATCCATCAAAATAATATATCATGGCTGTGTGGAGCCTTCCACTTAGTGTGAGAAAGTTCTGCTGAGGGCTTTTACGTTTATGAAACATTTTAGTGGTGCCTTGTATCTTTCTGATAAGAAGACAAACAAATTCATTGAATAAAAGTGAGTCAGAGACACAACATTCAGATTTCCTTCCATATGTTCCATCCAATTCTACCATGCAATAAGGTCAGCTAAACACTGGAACACCCTGCAGTCACCCAGAGACATTTACAGCTTTAGCAAAAGGACATAGTTCTAACATGAATCCAAATATTAGTGAAGGCTGAGGTTATAGACTTAAAGGATTTTCTCACAAAGGGCGTATTTCCCTGAAGAATTAAATGTCAGAAGTTTATATGGGGAAATATCATCTCACTCAGCGAGGAAAAAAATTAAGTTTTCATTAAAAAAAAAAAAAAAAAAAAAAAAAGATGTAAGTAATCCAGAGGAAGAAAGGGTGGATGTTGCAAGAGTGCAGAATTTGAATAGAAACAGCAAAGGCACCAGAATGGAACAAATTACTAGAAAGGAGAAATTTGAGAATAAATAAATAGAGAGCTGTCAGGCACAGTATATGAGCCTGGCTATACAGATTTCAGGTTTCTGACAGGCCTAATGTAGCCTAGGACTGGCACGCCTTGCTCCCAAGGCACACCATTAGCTGATGCTTAATTTGGGGCCCACCAGGAACCCCACAGCCTGTCCTTTTGAATTCATGTTTACCTGTGTTAAACTTCACACAATTTTTCAGCCTGTTGATGTCTTTCTATAGAGTGGTTATTCCTTCCTGTGTGCCACAGAATGCATCAGGTTGGAAGAGACCCTATAAGATCATCTTGTCTAACCCATCTGCAGTGATCAGAGATATCTTTAGATCAGGTTGCTCAAGGCCCCATCAAGTTTGACCCTGAATGTCTCCAGGGATGGGGCTTCTACCACCTTTCTGGGCAACCTGCTCTAGTAATTCAATACACTAATTTTAAAGAATAGTGTATGCATACAACCTCCCATTTTGATGTCATACACAAACCTGGAGTAGATGTATTCAGTCCTGTCCTCTGTGTCAGTGATCAGCATACTGAGTAGAACTGGACCCAGTATTCATTCTGAGAATCTCTGCTTGTGAGTGCCAGACAGTTTGACATTGAGTCATTGACAAGCATCAGTCATTTCAGACAGTCTTCCATACATCTTGTAGTTCATGTGTACAGTCCATATCTTAATATTTGCCAGGAAGTACACTGTGGAAGTTCGTGTCAAACAGCCTATTGAAATCAACATAAGTAATCTCCTCAGCTCTCTCTTCACCACTAAGCAAGCTGTTTCACCACAGAAGGTGACCAGATTGGTCACACACCATTTACTCTTGGTATATCTGTCTTGGCTTTTCCCAGTCCTGCTCTTGTTCTTCACATGTTTGGATGTAAGAGCTTTCAAGAGGACCTGTATGACAATTTTCCCAGCAATGGCAGTAAAGCTTGTAATATTCTTGATCTGTATTTGATTTGATCTAATTGTGATTTCCTGCAAATGTTTTCAGTTTAATACCAAATATATTGGAAGGACACAAAGGAGATGCCTTCAAAGTTTGTGTATGTCACTTGAGAACTCATGTAAAATGGCACAGCAGATGTAGGTGCTCCTGTAGCTCATTTATTTTCTAAAGTGCCCTTCAGAGGTTAATTTGGGTCTCAAAGCATCTTACAGAGTAGCTCATGGAACAAATGGAGAGCTACAGATGAAAAAGTGAAGAAAAATGCTAATAATGAAGAAAAATCCTGAGTAATATTGTCAGTAAATATATAAGGACAAACACCAATGATGGTGCTTTTCCCTTTTCCCAGTCACCTAGTATGTCTTCAATATCATGTTGCCAATGCACATATACATACAGAATATAAATATGGTGAGGTCCTGTGTGCCTCCATCTTCAATACCTTCACCAGCCTGCTCTCTAAGGAGAATGTACACATGTACATCAGGAGTTCTGTTTGTGAATATGTTATACTGTGTGTGAGTGTTTATTTATGAAAGTCAGGACGGTTTAATTTGGACCTTAAGATCTCTCTGTTGAGGAGCTGACTCTCTTGCCAGACCACCCTAAAACTCCAGGAGATAGGATGAATATTTTGATTCAAGAGCACAGATACTTAGACACAATTCTTATAGCACAACATAAAAGAGGTCCTACAAAATAACAAAACCTTACTTAAAATATCTGTTAAGAGAAGAAATAGGGTTTGCAGCATAATATAATAAGGAAAAAATAGAGATGCCACTATTGTACTTCTACCATAGTATATCCCTGCCTTTACTTTTAAGTAAGGTATTGACATCTTTCAACACCATACAGACAGCACATAAAGTCTCAGAAAGGCTGCACTTTTTTCAGAAGAATATGAAAATGAGCTATTCAACAGTGAGGCACATTCAAGACCTATGTTGGCACAATTGATATAGCTTTATGAATACTTAGCTTATTAGTGTCATAAATAATTAATTATATCCAAGTAAACTCCTTTAAAAAGCAATTTGCTAAGCTGTCCAACAATACAGCAACAAAATACCAGGAATACACTTTTGCTATGAAGCATAATTTTTAAAAAGTATTATTTACTAGATTAAAAAGATGATAAATGTATTTCTTCTGAACATTTGGTTCAGCTGCAGCATTGAAAGAAAAAAAATATTTAAGGCAGCAGGACAAACAAAAGATGTTAAATACTAAAGATTTACAAACTGTAACACACTCTAAGAGATATTTCCCATCTAAAGGAGGTGGTAAATGAATGTATTACTTCAGAATGATTTAAATATTGCTCAATAATTAATGTGCTGCTGTGCTAACGTGGCATTATAAAGAAGAACTAATTCAAAGGCAATTAGTAGTATTAGATGAAAGTTTTGCTTTGGGGATTTTTATTATTTAGAAGCTATTTTTTATCATTAATTTAAACCCGATAGCTTACACTTAAGCTTAGGCAGCTATGGCTGCCTGCTACATACCAACTCTAGTGGAGATGTATATTCTCAAGCCAGGCAGTCCTTGCAGCTCAGAGACAGCAATGCCATGCATTCAGGCTGTCCTATGGGTGTGCAAACATTTTTAACCCTGCTAACTCCTCGCTATTGTAGCTAAGATATAAAGGAAGAATGCAGTATCCCAGCTTGTTCTCACACTTCAGTCCCACGGAGAGGCAAAGGTTAAGAATGAGGAAAATTAGGCAGACAGCCCTGTGTGGCCCAGAGAAAGACATGCTGGTCTGTGGGGGCCAACTCCCCTTACATAAATGGGAGAAAGCTCTGTGAATGAGATCATTTTGACTTCCTTTGCTCACATGCTAATGTGAGCTTTCTTTCTTTTAGTCAAAGCAGTTCAGCCATGCAGCAAGGTTCAGCGCCACACTGTGAGCCGTTTCCGAACCGGCGGTGCCTGTGCTGCAGCTGACGGACGTGACTGGAGAAGGCCTTTCCCACACTGCAGCCAGCGTGCAGGGCCTGCCCTTCTCAGGGCCACAACCCACCTCTCTGCTCCTGGCAAGATCCCCACAGCAGATCCCTCAGCAGACTGCACCTCCAGAGGAGCCAGGGGAAGTGGGGTGGATTTTAGACCACCTTTCAGGGGCTTACTGAAGCTGGATTTGTGTGTGCCCAGCCCCCACTGATAGCACATTAAATTTAAAGAGGATGCACCTCTCTGGCACGTAGGAGTGCTGGTGATCACATACTAGTCACAGTGATATGCTATCAGACAGATATTCTTTCTGCTGCTGTTTGTTCAGTGGGTTTTTTTAATCCTTGGATTACTCTGTCCTCAAATTCTTTTATAGTTTGCTCACTGAATTATGTTCACTCCAGAGAAGCGAATCCTGTTTCTTCTTTCCCACAGTAATCATCAATTCAAGCTGAAGTGAAAGGATCAAATTTAGAGGCAAGTAAACGGTGGCGTAAATTTCTCATTAGCAAAATTGATGCAAATCTGTGAAATTCAGTGTCATTAAACTACAGTCAGCCCTGCTTTAAGTGAAAATAAGTTCCATTAATTTCTGTGGGAATAGCATGTTTTTCACTCTGCATTTGATCCATTGGTGCAGATTACCCTTGACATTACAGTGAATTTGAATTAATTAGGAAGGCCAGAATCTCTGACATGGTGAATGTAAATCTGTACAATTTGCCTGCTGAGAGGGAAATAGAGGTGAATTAGCAAAAAAATGGAATCAGAACAACAAAATACACTTGGCCACCATAACATTCCTATCAACCCCTTGAAACTTGCTTGTGGTGGCATCTTCTACCTTCTCAAAATGTGCAAGGCATTAACAGATTTTTACACTCAATGGACTTGATGAGCAGATGGCTGGGAGGTGGGAGAAAAAGTGACTAAAAGGAGGCTGCCGTACATAGAAAGAAAATCCCATTCCTGCTGCCTCAAGGCTTGCCCCAGGCTGGCACTGCCCCAGACTGAGTGATGCAGCTGGGAGAAGGAAAGTGGCAGGGCCTTTGGAGTGGAATATTGTCTAAATATGTGGTGAAAGGCAGTAGTTTTGGGTTTTTTTTACACAAATTAAAATATTTTAAAACAAATTAGAAATAGTGATGAATGAGGAGAATCCAACACACACTCCAAAACCTGTATGAAATCCTTCAGACAACTAAACATTCTCCTCACAGCTCTCCACCAGCGTGTGCTGTCTTTCTCTCCCAGTGGCTCTCAGTGCCTTGCACATTAGGGAGAATGGTTTCAATAGAATAGAATAAATCAGATTGGAAGAGACCTTCAAGATCATCACCTCCAACATATCATCCAACACCACCTAATCAACTAAACCATGCAACCCAGCACCCTACCGAGTCTCCTCCTAAACACCTCCGATGATGGTGACTCCACCACCTCCCCAGGGAGCCCATTCCAATGGGCAATCACTCTCTCTGTGTAGAATTTCTTCCAAACATCCAGTCTGAACCTCCCCTGGCACAGCTTGAGACTGTTCATCTCATTACACTGAAAAGCAGTTACATGTGTTGCTTCTGGTGCAAGAAAGGAAATCTGACAGTGAAGGTGGTTGATGCTGGGGTGCACACTGGACTGGTGGTCAATAGCAAGTTGTTCTACTAGATTTCTACATTCACAATCTTTACATATACTGATGAGACTCATTAATCCTCACTAGTTTATTTCACAAATAGCCCTTTCAGGCTTCTACAATCCTGGAGCAGTTAATTAATTATTTCAACTATGTCTTTGAAAATATGAATCTAATTGTTTGAAAATCACTAATGTAGTTTTACACCCATATATATGCATGTATACATATTTAGATACATTTTAAAAGGAGGCTTAGAACGTGTCACACATTAGAAATAAGAAAAACTTTACTGTGCAATTAACTATAAACTTTTTCATGAGCTTTCATTGAAAGTTTGTATCAGAACCAACTTTCTCTTTTTCAAAAGGTGTCCTATCATATTACAAACCCACTGTAAGAGGCTTCAATTGTTATGAAATGGATGCCTTGGTTAGGTTAGGTCATGTTCTGCAGTAATGTCATCAAGGACACCTCCAGCTGTGAGGATGTTTTTTGTTTTGTTTTGTTTGTGGGGGTTTCGGTTATTTTTTTATCTTTTCCAGATTTTATTGATATTAATTTGCATTTTCAGCTCTGTTATCTTGGAAAGCCAATATAAACTGTTACATGAGTCTCCTATTTTTATCTCTGAAATACATATAGGAAAGAAAGGCTTATGTGACGTGTAAGAACTTTGAAAATAACCCTGTATTTAACAATGGAAATCTGTAATGGATCAGATACTAACTGGTTACTTCAGGTGGAACTATTTCCTCCTCACACACACATGTAATTAATAACTAATACACTTCTAAAGGAGATTTGTGGGTAGCTTGTTCTGTGTTCTTGCCTGCACAAGAGCCTTTGGTGGTTTGAGCCTTAACTGCAGTTTAAGACAATACAATACAATACAATACAATACAATACAATACAATACAATACAATACACCAGGTTGAAAGAGACCATCAAGATTATCGCGTCCAACCCATCAACCAGTCCAACCCACCTAAACAGCTAAACCATGGCACCAAGCACCTCATCAAGCCTCTTTCTCAACACCTCCAATGAAGGTGACTCCACCGCCTCCACGGGCAGCTGATTCCAATGGGCAATCACTCTCTCTGTATAGAACTTCTTCCTAACATCCAGCCTAAACCTACCCTGGCACTGCCTGAGACTGTGTCCTCTTGTTCTGGTACTGGCTGCCTGGGAGAAGAGACCAACCTCTGCCTGTCTACAACCTCCCTTCAGGTAGTTGTAGACAGCAAGAAGGTCACCCCTGAGTCTCCTCTTCTCCAGGCTAAGCAACCCCAGCTCCCTCAGCCTTTCCTCATAGGGCTTGTGTTCCAAACCCCTCACCAACTTTGTTGCCCTTCTCTGGACACGCTCTGCTCCTGCTGGCCACACTGTTCCTGATGCAACCCAGGATGCCATTGGCCCTCTTGGCTGCCTGGGCACACTGCAGGCTCATGTTCAGCCTACCATCAACCAGTACCCCCAGGTCCCTCTCTGCCTGGCCACTCACCAGCCACTCTGACCCCAGCCTGTAGCACTGCATGGGGTTGCTGTGGCCAATGTGCAGAACCCGGCACTTGGATGTGTTAAATCTCATGCCGTTGGATTCTGCCCATCTGTCCAGCCTGTTGAGGTCCCTCTGCAAAGCCTCTCTACCCTCCAGCAGATCAACACCTGCCCCCAGCTTAGTGTCGTCTGCAAATTTACTGATGATGGACTCAGTGCCCTCATCCTGATCATCAATAAAGATGTTAAAGAGCATGGGGCCCAGCACTGATCCTTGGGGCACACCACTAGTGACTGGCCGCCAGCTGGATGTGGCACCATTCATCACCACTCTCTGGGCTCAGCCCTCCAGCCAGTTCCTAACCCAACGCAGTGTGCTCCTGTCCAAGCCATGGGCTGATAGCTTGGCCAGGAGTTTGCTGTGAGGGACGGTGTCAAAAGCCTTGCTGAGGTCCAGGTAGACCACAACCACAGGCCTCCCCACATCTGCCAGGTGGGTCACCTGATCATAGAAAGAGATCAGGTTGGTCAGGCAGGACCTGCCCTTCCTAAATCCATGCTGGCTAGGCCTGAGCCCTTGGCCATCCTGTAAGTGCTGTGTGATTGCACTCAAGATGACCTGTTCCATAATCTTGCCTGGCACTGAGGTCAGGCAGACAGGCCTATAATTCCCTGGGTCATCCAACCGCCCCTTGTGGATGGGCACCACGTTTGCCAGCTTCCAGTCTTCTGGGACCTCTTCAGTGAGCCAGGACTGTTGAAAAATGATGGAGAGTGGCTTGGCCAGCTCATCTGCCAGCTCTCTCAGCACCCTAGACCTCAGATGGTAGCAAGAAACCAGGAAAAATTGGCCCCTGCCCCTGAAGAGACTGGAGGTAAATCTACCAAAAAAGTAACCTGGAGGCAGTTTGGAAGTAGGAGAAGTAAATTTTTTAACAAAATATATATATCAATAACAGGGGAGATTTACAGGAGTAAACAATAAGGATGAATAGGAACATACACAAAACCAAATATGGATGGCCTTGTATCTCCCTCGACATATGTGGGTTTCAGTCCTTTAGAGAAGTATGGATGTGGCAGGGAAAAGGTCAGGCCTCACCATGTGGCAGAACCAGGAGGCCAGCAGCAGCTGTAGGTCCTTTTGAAGAGGCGACACAGGAGCAAAGGGGAAAAAAAATGGCTGCCATGCCCTCCCCATTATAGTATTTCTGGACATGAAGGGGGAGTGGAACAGACCAACTTAGACCCAGGGGACCCCTCCTCCCATGAGGGAGAAACCACATCCACCTGGATCAGGTTTATTTTGTCCCTGGGGGAAGCAGGTCTCTTGCAACCCTCCCCCCCCACACCCCCAGGATGGGTGTAACCCAGCAGAGAGCCTTAAAGACCTACAGCAAATACAATGAATTTGTAAACAAGTCAAAACAGAATCATAGCACCTACCAGAGTAAAGGCCCCTGAAGTGTATGCCAAACACAAGAGGACTCATTCACTTTTCCTACATGGATAACAATATATGTTCAAGCAAAATGTTTTGTCTGGAGTTAGCACTGTTGTCTGAGTTGGTGTCATGCACCTGTCTGCAAGCTGGAGCTTGGTTTGCAGTGTGCAATATTGTTCCTCATCTGACACTCACTAAACACACTTTTTGGAAATGTCAGACAATGTCAATAAATTTTAGGACTGTAGATGCAAGGACACATGGCCTAGATTAAAACTCTTGGCTCTGAATGTTTTATGTTTCAGGTTTGGGCTACAGCCTAAGCAGGAAGGTAGTATTGGATTGCTGTGGTCAGTCTCATGTGTGCTATCAATTTTATTTCCTATGAAAATAGTAGGAATTTTATGAAAGCAGATGTTTTGGAGAGATATTTTGCTGTTCTCCAGACTGATTTCAGCTGATTTGCCTTTATCTACTTTGCACCATAATCACACTCTGGGAAATATACTTCAGAGTACATGGAGTGATTGAGAGATCAGTCTGTGTATCACCAGCAGACTGAAAAGACTCATCTCACCTTCCCATTTTACTCACTAGTAGGGTTATATATGCAAAATAGTGAAATGGCAGAGGAGAACTATGTGGTATGGTATTTAACACACCATCAGAAAGAGCAACAGACACCTAGCACAGTGCCGATTGCTTTCTCTGCTTCCTTAATGCAGAGCCCCATCCTTTCCATTAGGAATTACAGGAACATCAAAAGTAACACATCTGCTGGAGGCTGTAAGACCTCAAGTACATAAACCACCAGTTAAAACCTCAGCTGGTCTTGCTAGATCCACTCTGCCAGAACACTGGCATCTTGTTCCTGTCCTATACATTACCAAGAATAAGAACTGAAACATACTGCTGCTATGGCTCTCAAACCACTGCATCACATCTTTTTGGCTAAAAAGAACTGAGTTTGTTTGATCTTGAGTAAAGAATCTGAAGGGAGACTTTACTGCTGTCTACAGCTACCTAATGGGAGCAGGTAGAGAAAGTGGAGACAAATCCTTCCTGAAACTAGAAAGGGATAGGAGAAAAGATAAAAGATACAAGCTGGAGCAAAGGAAATTTGAACCAGGTAGAAAATTGTCAGTTTTCACTGTAAAGGTGGTGAAATGATGGAAGACAGGCCTTGAGAAGTGTGGGATTTCCATCCTTGAAGATATTTAAAACCTGAGTGGACACAGACCTAAATGTGACCGGTTTAGGCTGTGCCTTTAAGAAAGAGACAGTTGCTGGACACTCTGGTTGAATGTTTTGATATTTGAATGAAAACATACAGATATTCTAAACTAATTTCATTGGTAGAATGCAACTTTTAAGTTTTCGTTTAGTCTGCTCAGTCTTTGCTCGCTCTCTGTTCCTGTGGGTCTGTCGGCTTCTCTCTCTCTGAAGCAACAGCTTGCTGAAAGGAAGCGACCTTGAATTAACAAAGCTAACCATATAAGAAAACTAACTCTTGCATATGCTTTGAGCTAACAGAATTTTTCTCCTTAATTGCCTTTCTCTCTCTCTAACCCTTTTTGGGAAAAAAAGGGGAGGTAGGGAGGGAGAGGATGGGGGAGCAGAGGCCGGGGGGGGCCACACCCTCCAGCTGGGGGTCTTCTGTATTACATACATTGCTGTATATTTCTGTATATATTGTAAACTGTCTTTGAACTTCCACAGGTCTCTTACAGCAGAAATTATTCTGCGATGCCAAGAGTGAACTAAGGAGACAAGTTTCACAAAACATGGCTGAGGCTACATGCTTCTCATCCTCCTAAGCTGTCTGCTGAAAAGTCTCCTAAGGACTATGTCTCATCCACCTCATTCCATGTCTGTATAAAATGTTGAGACAATTCACAGAATTGGACTCAAATGTTGAATTGCCCACAACTCTAAATGACTTTACTTGCTTTTCAACTGTATAAAACATAAAATACACTTACAGGCTTGGCTTCTGTGTACAGTTCCTGGCAAGGGAAATCCTGCCTTACAAGCCTCCTGACAGTCAAGTGATCAATGAGCCTCAATGATTCAGATTGCCTACATGACAGGGACTTTCAGACAAGGACTTTCACTATACCTTTTGAAGAAACTCACCAACATGAAAACACACATAGGAAGAATAACTGGCTAAAATCCAGCAAGTTAAAAGTAGGAATAAATGTGTTGTTCTACAGTGGAAAGATAGATCTGAGTCTCTGTAACTGTAATGGATATATATAAAAATACAACAGGTTCAGGTAAGAATGACAAGGATAGGTAAGATATTCCATCCAGTAAAAAGCTTTTTGCAGTGTGGAAAAAAGATGTGTTAAAGTGGAATCCATTACAGTCTATAAAAACATGATGTATAGGGGGAAGCCGACTAGGGAAGAAATTATTTGCTGTTAGTTCCAGTACAAGAATCCAAACTCATCAAATAAAAGTAAGAGGGACTGCATCCAGGACACACAGAATGCCTTTATACAATTGACAATGCATGTGGGAAATTCCTTGGCAAAGGAGAACACTGGATAAAAAAAAATTATATATATATACCGAATTCAAGAGGAGATTGAAAAAAACATTTTGGAAAATAAACCTATGTAGATTACTGCAAAGACAAACCATAACAGAAAATCCATTGGCTGAAAATTGTCAGAAGATGAGAGGGTATTAGCATAGATATGGTCTCTACTCTTGCTCTTTTCTAGGGACTTGCTTTTGGCCACTACTGATGATTGAGCTAACCAGAAAGCAGTTGAATTCATGTAGTTTGACCATCCTTCTCCCAGAGTACAAAGGTGACTGTTGAGTGAATAGATGCCTACACTATGCGGGTGTGCAGCACTGTCTGTCCTGCCTCCTGATTGATTCCTCATTGCTCTGAACTCTCAGGGTGACAATGTGCGAATGTCCTCCTGAGCAACATAAGCACATCCAGAGGCTGAGGCATGAAGTTCAGCCATGAAGTTAAATTTCAGCAGACCTGAGATGGTGGGAGTGGGAAAGTGAAACCACCGGTGTTCTCCACTATGTGGCCTGAACCTTCCTATGGGAAGAGCGGCTGGATTTCCAAAAGGCTCTTTGCAGGAATCTCAAAATGTCTTTCCCAAGATAGTTGCCAGATGCCTAACTACCCTTGATTGCAGTGTGATAGAACATCTGAAAATACCTAAGACACCTATCTACATCTTTAGGTACTTAAATCTCTCTAGTGTGCTGACCCTATGCCCTCCAGAACTTAAAAATAACTTTATCTAATTGGACTCCTACTTGACCCTGTATGGTTTGAGGCCTGCTCAATCTGCATAGGCTAACAGGGTAAATGAAAATATATTAATCTGAAGTGAAAAGCACTTATAGCAGATGGAGCAGAATCCCTTGAGATACATTTCTGATCCCAAAGTTATGGACAGGCACAGAAATGTTAATATTAATACTATGTTTTAAATAATAGAGAAGCTGTGAGAGTATCAATTTACAGCCTAACAAAATACAAATCACCCTGTTATATGTCACATTAAAGGACTGCAGTCTGTAACCTTTCATGGCTCTCTATTGAAACAACATTATACTGGTAAATATTATTCAACAGGAAATTGCTATGTAGGTTTTTCCTCAACACAACAAAAGAGAAAGAAAGGAAGAAGGAAAATGACAGGGACAGGTCTCCTTCTGCAGCATTCAGCTGTGCAGCTTTGATGGGCAGGCAAAAATAATTTTACATTCCAAACAAAATTGCTCTGAAAGGCAAACAACAGAGCAGGAGGCATACTGTCAGACAACAGTGTTACACTCACTGTGAGCACACATGTGTCTAAGCTGTATATGATCACCAGATGATCTCACATGTATGTGCTATTTATATATAGAAGCACTCTATTTGTTTATTTGTTTGTGTTCTTTTTTGTGTTGTTATCAGGAACAAGCATTCCCATGTTTGGCACATTCAGGATTCATTGCCTTGTCTTTGCTGGTTTTTTTCCTTCCTTTTTTTCTTCTCCTCCCCCTTCCCCCTTCCCCCTTGCTTCCCCCCCCCGCATGTTTAAGGCACTGTAAAGATTTTTTTGGCTACTGATTAGGTGGAGAAATCTTCTTGTCCAATTGAAGGATGCATTTGCTCACATATTCAAAGCATATGATTAGCTGTCCCAGGCTTTGCCAAGACAGTGGGAGATGCATAGCTAAATCCTTCTGCAGGTCTTTGAAATTATTCTCTCTTGGTAAATAATTGCAGCAGCTGACCTTCTCAGTTTCACATCCATCCACAGTTTCCGAGCAACAACGCAATGCACCACCTACTATGTCAGTTATCCAGTGGCCATTATTTGCAAGACTGTATTTAAAAAAAAAAAAAAAAAGTCTTCTGTCAGTACAATGCTTTAAACTCAACAGTGGGTAAATGAGTAATGTTGGATCCTGGGTCTTATCCTGCTCATCTGACCTCACTGGTAGCTCAGAGCTTCAGGATCTTGCTATCCCCAGCTGCCCTTCTTTTTTAAGAAAACAAGTCACACCTACATGAGATCTAGCCATCCAGGTGGTGTGGCTATGCCTCCAGTCTCCCTTGCTAGAGTCGGTGGAGTTCACGGCAGTTGGGGAACTCTAATGTGATGCTACAGTGCCTGTCCCCAGCACTATGTGCGCATTCAACTATAGGGCAGGTAAGGCACACGTGGCACCAGCAGGTTAAAGCCCCAGAGTTAAAATTGCCAGAGCTTGTCCCCCTACCTCCTGTGGTTACAGCTCAGGATGAGCAGCAGATAGAGAGGAAATTTTTTTTGCTCAGCCATGGCAGAAGCAGTGTGCAGTGCACTTGAATGGTTTCTTTGGGGTACAACAATTATTAGCTGAATGTTTACTGGATCACTTCAAATGCAAACAGCATGTCTTCAGTAACACTACAAAGGACACTTGATTAGCAGTGGAAATGAGCCTGAACCAAAAACTCAACATTCAGAAAGTTTGTGTTCAGCCTTTGTGGCTCAAACTCTGCTCCTCAGGAGGTACTCTTCCCCCAGCTATTTATTTAGCTGAAACACATAAAACTCTTGGTAGTGCAGCTAGGGTTCAGTATTTCCTTTTCCTCTGTTCCAAGAGAAGCATTGTTCTACAAGAAGAAACAGCTTGTGTCTAAAAGTAAATAGCCTAGCAAAACAGCTGGTGTCAATGGGCAACAGGAGCATGCTCCCCACAGAGAAGAGCTCATTCATTTGGGTGGTTAAGAAAATACAGGTCTAACTTAAGTGCTCAGGTTTGAAAGTACTGGTGTGTGTATCTGAAGTGAGTCCTCTTATGCCCTATTTCAATTCATATTGGCCTTTCTGTGCAGCAGACTGCTGAATCCTAAAACTGGATGTTTCTTTGGGGGAAAAAAAGAATGAAGACATTAAAAAAAAAAAAAAAAAGAAGGAAGGAAAAAAAAAGAAAAAAAAAAACCCAAACCAACCCACCACAAAACAACAACAACAAAAAAAAAAAGTCGCGTCTGCAACTTTAATGATAGTTATCTGAGCCTAGCACTGCAGTACAGGTACATACTATGCTTGATATTTCCTAACACTAAATGTACATGTTCATGAAAGGGAGAAAAGATCCCTGGCAGCCATGCCAACCTCATTTGAGCATAAGATTATTCACTTTTTCAACAAATCAATAATTGTTTTAATTAAAATTGATAGCTGCAAATAACATGACAGAGTGCTGCTGCCAGAATACTGATTGTGTATTTGGCTTGGAAAGATAGGCAGTAGCGTGGAACACTTATTTTCCAATTTGCTTTTAGCTGTGTGCAAATTGCTTTAGCTGTATCCAGCTGATTTAGACCTTGCCTGGAGGTACACTAGATTAATTGGGAGCCACACATTCATTGCTTACAGAATGGACTCTGTAATTGGTGAAATTTGTTAGTGCCAGTTATAAAATAACTATATAGTTCTGCTTTTTAGTTGTCCTTTCATTACTCTTTCAGCAAAGGGGAAAAACAATTAGAATCTCTTAGACAATCAAGATTGCTTTTAAGTCTTTATGTAAAAATGCCAGTGTGACTACAGTCAATATTTTATGCAAGCAAACATCAGTGTGCATATGGTATTGATTTTTTTTCAAAGGTAAAAAGCTCTTCAGCATACACGAGGGATTTTTTTGGTCCTTGTTGTGCCTGAACTTTAGATAATGAAACCATAATTTTGTTACTACACAGAACATTCAAAAATAACTCTTTGTTCTTTTTTTTTTTTTTTTTTTTTTTGTATCTTAGCTAATTTATTATTAAATAGCAGAAAAAAAAATCACCATTTTTTGTTGGTGCCCAAAAGCATTTTAAACAGAGTGTGGTGATAGGCTTTCTTAAATCTAGGCTATTTTGGTTTTCCTGTGTGTATATAACATGGACATGTAAAGCCTACAGCTAAATACACACATATAATGGATTACTTCCAAATTACACATTCCTGTAATTATTGACAGGTTTAGGAGTCAAGAACTATTATCTAGTCTCATTTCAGTTTCCCTTGTTCATAGCTTTATCCTAAAAATGAACAAATTATAAACCTCTTACTTCACAACAGCTGTGATGCCAGAGATGTTCTGCATCATACTTGAGGTGCAAAGCATGGTGCAAATGGTTGGAGTGGTATCACAGAGAGGGTCCATACTTGACCCTAAACACACCCTGTCTTTGTGAGGGGGAAAGATGCTGTTATCCTCACTGCCACCTTTAAGTTTTGACTGGTCAGGAAGATTCTTGCACTGCTCTCATTTACAATTCCCATGATCACATCGTGTATAGCCTTTCCCTTGCATGTAACACTTGAGCCCATTGACCAGTTGCAATTAAACTAGATACTCCAAAGACAAGCTATAATATCATAAGTATCGGTAAGCAGGCAAAGGCAGCCTGTTAGTGGCCTCATTTTGAAAAAATTATGAAGTCTACACTCACTGAATATCTGAGACTCTAAACAGACAAAATGTGAGCAATCCTGGTAGCCCACCAGAACAGCCTTCAATTTGCACTGTGTCCAGTGGAGCAACTCTCCTTGGGAAGGACTGCTCCAGCAAGTGGAAACTGCAAGAAACTTGCCACGGAGAGAATGTGTGGGAAAACCATTGCTAGTAGAGTATGACTGGTCCAAAACTTTGTACCCCTTTATTATTGCCCTAGGGAAAAGAGATTGGAAAGCACCACTGAGATACCCGAGTACCTCATGCACACCAGGCAGAAGGGTCTCCTAAAATGCTTGCCAGAGTAAGGTGACAGTACGTAAAGCTAGGGACATACAAGGATCCGGTAGATGTAAAAAGCAAGCCAGGGGCCGAGTATAATCTAACAAGTGGTGTGTGAGATGCAAAAGGGCAGTGGACAAGTGATCTGAAACCCTCACTGCCTTTAGCTACCCTGATAAAACCTCCTGAAATCAGTGCCATTTGTTTGCTTTACAGATTTCACAGAGAGATTTTCAATTCTCATCCTACTGATCATTATGTGCAAGTCAAATAAGCTTTAGTGTGAGTGAGAGGGTTAATGGTACTATTGGTAACTGTTGTCTCCATGATATCAGCAACTTGTTTTGAAATCTGAATGACCTTTTAAAGAAACAGGGAGAAAAAGACCTACCTTTCAAAGTTGAATTCCTGGAAGCTTATTTCTCCCCTTTAAATTAACATTATTTAAAAAGAAAAACATAACAACTCTGTGGCACTTAATGTGAAAGCCTAGTACCAATTTTGAACTTAGGAACATATGAAATACAAAATCCTGAAGATTCAGCTCTGACCTCATCTAAACTGCATGCCAAAGTGCTAATGTCTAAAAATATAGCAGACAAAACAAAAGCATGTAGTAAGGACAAAACTGTCAGGTCCCCTGATGGAATTATCTTTCTTAGAGGGAAAAATACTCAAGATGCTTTCTTAAACAGATTACGAGTTAACTAATGAGGATATATGGGTCCTTTGTACTGGTCATCTAATACTGCCATTTAATGGGTCTCAAAAGAATGTAAGAATCAATCTACTTAATGATGACAAACAATGAAAGCACAGGACCAAAAAGTTTCAAGTTTCAGCTTACTGCCACAAGGTGAAATGTAAATGGAGAGCCAAACTTCTATTTTGCCACAGATGGTCTCCTAGCTGGTAATTTTTAACTCTGGGAAACAAAAGAAAAAAATAAAAATATAAAAATCTCTTTCTGTATAAATAAAGTACTCCTTTACTAATGACTTCATATGGCATACAGAAAAGACTGGTTCTTGGTGTGTAGCGTTTGGCAGCAAGTGAAATCACATTTCCCTGGGGTGGAGAGGTTACATGTAAGTGATGGACAGATATTGGGCCTTCTAAAGACAAAACTGTCCTGGCTATACTCAAGCTTTAAGGCTGCTTCATGCTTTACTCTGTCTCATCTTCTATAAGTTGCTCAGATAGAGTAAGATAACTCTCACTGCACTCTAGAATGGAAATACGCTGTCTCTTGATACTGCAGACCTGTACCACTGCAAAAAGCAGAGAATAATGTGATGGCAGGTCATAAGTCAACAATAGGTGAGCCTGTAGATAGCACTCAACTGCTTTGGGACAGCCAGGTCTGTTTCAATGGCATTTGCTCCAGACTAGCTGCATAAGCATTTTCCTGTCCAGTGCCAGAGGAGATTTCTTTACTAGGAGCCATTGCAGTCTGCAGTATCAGTGTCTGGGGACTCACCTGTGTTTGCTCAGTGACCTATAGGATGCTGTTGCTCCTTGTGCTGCTTGGGTGACCTCACTGGACCCATGCCTCTGCAAACACCTGTGTTTCAGTACACAGCTCAGCACTGGAGCCTTTAGAGCAGCCAGGTCATTTTTATGTCAGTCTCCTATCCTCCATACCCATCAGGACCAGTTTTAATCATTCCCTCTCCTTTCTGTATACACCTTGAAGAATTGGTCAAGTCCATACACTTGACATACAAAATACTGCTCTGTTAAAAAACTTGTGACCTTGTGTCAGGTGCAGAGATAAAACTACAAACTGAGAAGTCTTTAGTACCCTTAGGGAAGTATTTTTTTATGAGGGGGCTACAAAAGAAGCCCATAAGAAATTAATATAAAATGATGCATATTGCATTTATGTGTGACCATCTAACAAAGGAGAGTGAGTACATGAGCAGCTAAGACTTACATGTGCATGTACTCAAGGAAGAAGTAAGGAGATCTATCTAATAGCAATTACTGCTCTGCCTCAAGAGACCAAATCTGTTTGGCTTGCAGATGCAGAACCCACCTAAACAAAATGAACGCATAAAAACTGAAATGAAATTACAAAACAAAACTGCCACCAAAAAAAGTGGACTCGGTCTTGCTGGTTTTAGCATTTTCTTTCTACCATTGTTTTTTCATCACCTTAGCTCTTTATGGAAGTAACTCCAAAAATGGGGACAGGCTTTTGGTGAGTAAAAGGGAAAGTGGTCATCTGATTTCAACAAAGCCACAAGGCATTTACAGAGGCTGAGGATTTGGCAGTATCTCTAGTAAAAGGAAGCAAGCTTCTTTCCAGCTAGGAAGATAATGTATTAGCACAGCAGATACTTGTGGCAAAGCTTGGTATTAAATCGTTATGTCCTAATGTGTAATATGGTGAGACATGACCTTTTCTGTCTGGAGATCTGCTTAAATATCAGTGATTTGATGTGACTCACCACTGCAAGAACTTAAATGGACCTAATGAGAGAACTAGGAAAAGGTGTAAAAGTCTTGCCCTGGCAATGGAAAAGCATAAACTTCCACCTATCCCTCAATATGGTTCCTCCCACTCTCTTCTGGGAAACACAGAGCCCCAGAGGAAGGAGGCAGTCACATTCCTGAAGCAGCAAGCAGATCTCACCACTGCTTAATAGGGAGATTAGAAAATTGCTCTGTGTAAGGAAGATGGCTAGTTTGAGCACATGTATCAAAACCCCAGTCCTTTTAAAGGTAATTGCAAATTTTGTCCCTTTCAGTCACCCACATTGGATGGGGGGAGAAAATAATTACCCTCTCCCTGCAAGTTATTTCTAGTGTCACTTGGACTTTCAAATACAAATTTATGCTGTTGAGGAAAAGAAGCAAAAAAATACTGTGTTTTCTCATGGCAGCCTGTGAACTACCAGGAGGTTCTTCAGCCATAAAACTCCATGACATTCTATCCCACATCTCATTCCATTATTCTGTGAGAGTGTGATTTCAAATATATAAAGGCAAAGTTCCTTTCTCACCTTTCATTTGTCTAAGAAAATACTAAAAGCAGTCTTACTGAATCCCATTTGCTGAACACCATACTATTAGAAACAGCCTAAACCCAAGTCCTGTAAGAGCAGAAACTGTACATCCTTATTCGCAACTGTGAAAGCAGAGGCAGGACTGGGGGCTTGTGGGAGCTGGCAGGTCCCATCCCAAAGACCCCAGCCAGAGAGCAAGACATCTGGGGTATAGCTCCAGCCCAGGACATCAGGCAGCTCTGGGGCTGGGAGGGGGAGCTGCAGGCTGAGCTGAAATGGAATTCTGAGCCCCTGACCAGAGGTTGGAGGAGACTTCATGGGAGGCTGGCAGGGCCAGCAAGGCTTGATAGTGCTCTCAGGGCCCTGAAAACAATTAAGAGAACTGCAGTCATTTATTCTACCTGTCAAGACGTACGCTTTAAAATTAGTGGCCCATGTTAAGTGCTTGAACAGGCTTTCAGAGAATCTTCGCTTCCTGATTGAGCTCTTTTGTTTATCAGGCATTGCCGTACTGTTCAGACTCATGAAGAAATACTGTCACATTATAATCAAAGCCATAAGCACTCTTCTACCAGCAGCAAACTCAAATGATGGAATTAATGAAACTAACATACACCATTATACCATCCAAAATGACTGCAGAATGCTGCTGAAACAACTATAAGGCTACTTGAACTAAACTACAGGGAGCAGCATGATCTGCAGTAGTTCATTTGTCCACAACAAAATCTGCTTTCAATGTCCCCAGAGCACTTGTCTATAATATTATGGTGGAGAATAACAAGTTTTCTGCATGATAAATATTGTCATGCTGAAAGTAGTAATTACCTTTGCTAAATCCTTGGGTTTGCTAATTTATCAGTCCCAACAAGAAGTTTCAGAGTAGTTACTCAGGTTGAAAGCACTATTTAGCATACACTACATAAAAGCCAGTGTGAGGATTATAATGGTAGCTACCTTCCCATTACTGCAAGGTGTAATTTCAGCTGATGTCTTCTCTCCTGAATTTGCATTTATTAGTAAAAAGTAGAATTCCCTCAAAAAAAAAAAAAAAATCTTATAGACAATGCTGAAGCTATGAGAATTTGGGAGGTATTGACCTAATACAAAAATACTACATGAAGGAAAACTGTAGTTCACAGTAATACTACAGAGTGTTTAGTACTAAAAGCTAGGTAAAATGCAAAAAATAAAGAAACAAATGAACAAAATAGAGCTCCCTTTCTAAACCAGAACAAAGCTGGTTCATTAAGTTTCCTCTAATACATATAAATACAGCTTCAGACTTCCTATGTAGGCTTGGTATCAATCCCAAATTTTGAGTCATTAGATGATTCAAAATAGCTCTTAAAACTGTAAGGGATTTTGCCAGTTATCTTAAGTTCCTTTTTAATAATGGTCTGCTTTAGCTAATCATGGCATCTTATACTATCATCTGTGAGATGCTATCAGCCACTGTTCAGAGGGAATTACAAGTATGAATTATGCTGTATGAATCTGAAATGAGATGTTCTCTGTCCCAAACATTTTAGGCTGAAAAGATACGTCAACATGGCACATGATATAAAAAACCCAGAGGTCAAAGGAAGGAGGATGATAAAAGAGAGAACTAGTCAAGGGCTAAGACCACAAATGTATACAGAAGGTTTTAGCTGCACAAATACAGTGAATTTTGATGGTATCAAACAGATCTAAGAAGGCTTATTAAGTAGACAAGCGGGATAGAGAGGGGAAAGAAGGAAGGAGGAGCGAGAGAGCATGGCAGCAAATATTACAGTGAGATTCTGAGGCAGAAAGATGAAGATAGTACAGCTGTCAGTTGCAATAAAGATCGTGACAAGACTGTGATGCCAGAAGCCAGTATGAACTAGATTTCCTGTTTCACTCCTTCACTGATTCTCTGAGAAGAGCCAAGGTGGACAGCTGTAGAAGAATATTTTGGTGTTCTTTGCTTATGCCTTTTTTTTTTGTGCTAACAACAATACCTCCCTGAAGGCAGGGGGACTTTTCCTGACAGCACTTTTCACTGAAAAATGGGACTAATGACTCAATGCTGAAATCCAAGTGATGAACTTTTTAGAGGCAAGGGCATGGCACAGAATTAGCTGTCCAAGTTGTCAGGTGTTCCTTAAGGCCATCAGGAAATCTGAAATGACAAAACTAGTGTAATGTTACTCCTAGCCCCCATTTTCACCAGCTCTAGTCTAGTCCTCATAGCCAGTCAGTTAAGTCAGTTAGATCCCTGTCCTGTTTCAGCCTTCACGACTAGATGACTGCTCAAAAGAACCTAAACACACTCTCTCTTCACAATAATTTTTCCCCTGCTGCGAGCACCACAGACAGTAGCTCCCTGGTTTGTTTTTTTGTGTCCTGTGTGATGGGCTCCCACTGACAGACCTTTCATGTCTCTAGCTGCATTTCATGATTGGGCTAGAAATTCAGTGTAATACATAAGCCATGCTTCACCTTTGTAAGACATGCAGCATAATGTTCAGCATCTTTTGGAGAAAAGGAGACTCAGGGGGAACTTCGTTGCGCTCTACAACTATCCAAAAGGAGGCTGTAGAGAGGTGGGGATCAGTCTGTTCAACCAAGTAGCAAGCATTAGAACAAGAGGAAATGGCCTCAAGTTGTGCCAGGGAGTTTACTTTGGATATTAGGAAGAATTTCTTCACTGAAAGGATTATTAGGCATTGGAATGGCTTGCCCAGGAAGATGGTGAAAGTCCCAATCCTGGAGGTACTTAAGAGTTGTGTAGATGTAGTGCTTAGGAATATAGTTTAGTCAAGTAATTGTCAGTGTTAGGCTAATGATTACAGTTGATGATCTTGAAGGTCTTCTCCAATCTAGGCAATTCTGTGATTCTGTAAGTCTATGATTCCATGATCTGGATGAAAGAAGAGTGGAGTCACCGCTTCCCATGGCTGCTAGAAAAGCAGAGTGCTAGAGGCATTGGCTGGAATTAATGAGAAGTATAAGACCTTCCCATGGAAAACAGAGCGCAAATATATCTATATCATGCCCCTTCCCAGTGACCGTCCTCTGCAGCTCTTAGTTCCCATGTTTGTAAATTGTCTTCCTTGTATGACTGCTTTCATTTGCTCATCATTTGGATGCTCACACAGCAGTGAAGTGACCATAGCAGCTGCATGTCAGTGCTCAGACATGTAGGTCAATGGGTACCTTTTGGCTTTGGGGAGTACTGAACCAGGGAGTCATGCTCTCTGTTGCACTGCCTTTGAGGAGGTCAGTATGGCAAGTAAAAGGAAAACTATAAATCTAGAAGGAAGACAATAATCTTAAATGGAAGAAGACAGTAAATGGCAATGGATGGTAGCCTCTTTTACAGACTTGATGAATATAATAAAGCTGTAACATTAATTACAATTTTAACTGTTGCTTACCCTGTATCAATCAGAGTAATTAATTCCAACTACTTAGGACTCTGAATCTGAAACCATACTAAATCAAAATCACTAATCATGTGCATTTAAAAGATCTGTTTTGCTGCAGAAACATTAATAGTCAAGGCTGAAGAAACCCGACAGCACGTTTCAATACAAAAGCCAACTGAGCCTTCACTATAGAAGTAATAAGGCATTTATTATTTCAAGAGCCCTGCATTCACAATATCCCCTTTCGACAGAAAACACCCCTTCCTTCCCATTTTTTATGAGGCTAATTTGTAGTAATGTCACCACTGTGAGACTTCTGAATGTGTTCAGAACAAGACAATAAGAGTAAGCCACAGATGAATGATGTGTAGTAAAAATCAATAAACCTTATAACTAGTCACTAAGGGAACTGATTTTATGCCTATAAAAATAAAACAATTACAGCAATATTAATGGCAGATTCATCATAGTAATATAAAAAGTCCAAGTGTGCTTGTCTGTTGGGAATCTTTAATTCATCCTTCTGTATTAAGTATCACAAGGTAGGAGGAATGGAACCGACTTCAAGAATAAGCTTTAACTTGTCGTAAGTCACCCTGTCAAAACAAAACAAAACAAAACAAAACAACAAACACAAAATGAAACAGAACAAAACAAAAACAATAAAATTTTAAGAAATAGCTTTGACAATCAATATAACCAGGATATGTAGGAAAGGATGAAAGTTAAAGCCTCAAAAACCTGTCCAGTGAATCTTAATTTTCATATCATGATTAGTGATTCCATATTACTGTGTACTGCGTTAACTGCTAACAAAACAGGTAGTATAACCACATAACTTACTCATTTTGTGGTGAAGCAGGTTAAGCACAGCAAAGGACTTTTTGGTTTTTTTTCTGACTGACAGGTCCTCTGGTTTCAGGCATCTATTAATTTGCCAGGGGGAAGGGGGCAATACCGATACAATAGAAAAAAATCTGCCTATAATTTATAGCACACAAAGCTGCTCTAAAACAGGCATTAGAGATTTAATTCGCCCTAATACCATCCAAGGTGTGACTATGGGCCTTTTTCAAGCCTATCGAGGTCAACTGAAAGAGGTCCACTGCCATCTGGCTTGGGCCCCGCATCACCCGCTGGGAAAGAACAACACCACAAGCCCAGCGGGGAGGCATGGAATAGCTGCAGGAGCACACCAGTAACTGAGCCCCAGGGAGAACGTCTGGGGACACAGACTAGTAGCTGTGTGGTAGCTGCAGCCTCTCCTACCTATGCCTATGACACATCTTTGAAAGAGGCCCATAGACACCAAGGAAGTACAAAACCAACTTTTTTCTTTATTCTGATTGCCAAATTGTTTAAGGCAGGTATAAAAATGAAAGCATTCGATATACATTTTACATAAAATAAACTAGATTACAGCATAAAACAAGTAACCAGGCAATGGCATTAGAGTCTCTTCTAAAACTGGGTAATTGTAAACATTAAAAAAAAGACTGCAGGACTATTCAAGTAATAGAACAATCACAGATGTCTTCTGGTATGCAGGCTATTAGGTTATCTGCCATTCAAGATTATCAAAAAAGACATTTCATTATTCACAGATGCTCATTATCTCCATTTAAAATCTATACATTATATACAACACAGTTTTTGTGGTACTAGAATCCCCATGCCTTTCAAAGGTATATTTTGCACAATACACAATTACAATGAAACAGTGAGTACAGTAACATTTTACACTGATGCATCTTAACAGGAGCCACCAAATAGACGTCTACATTGTACCAAAGTGTCATCACAGTTAGCCTCTCTGAGAGCTTGTGGGAAATACCAGAAGGGTATGCAAGGTTCAGGCACACTGATACATAACATTATTTATTTACAATCGGACGGGGCGGGGGGAGGGGAAGAAGAAGGAAAAAAGGAAGTAGAAGAGAAAAGAAACCAAAAGACTTTTGCTGTTAACGCTTTCTAAACATGACAAATACATATCTCCTTTTACTGTGTGGTTCGCAACTTAGCAGCAGACCCTGTGTGCGAGCCTTGGTACTGATACAAAAAAAGTAAAGAATATATATATTTTTATATATATATGTATATATATATATATACGCATATATATATATAAAAACAGAAGTCTAATTACAGCAACATTTGTTACTCTGTGATAAAATCTGCAATTTACAAAAATGAAATGACTGGTTTTTGCCTGCCATTAAGGCATTTCAAATTAACACCATGGAACTGATGTCTGTAATAAAGCGCTTCCTCATGTGATCCAGTCACATGACAATGTAGATCCCCAAAATCATCATTCTCTGAAAAGAGAAAGAAGAATGTTTTAGTATGCACTACCCTCTCCTCCATGTTTTTTTGTGCACCTCAGACACACCCTAAAATGAAATTCCCCAAGAAGGAATAACAGCAAGCTATCTCCTTGTCCCTCCCCTGTCAGGAACAACATGCCAGCAAGTAACCTGAGCTGGAATTTATCGTCTGATAGCCCAGCATCCATCAGCTCTTTCACAACTACAAACTTTTTCCCACTCAAAAACTTCCAGTTAAGAGCCTTACAAGGTCACTGTTTTTCAGAGTCAGCTTTCAGAAAGACAATAATAACCACAAAACACTACGGTACTGCTTAATACATTAAACTCTGAGGCTTAATGTGGCCATGACAAACTGATATGCAAAAGCATGGAATGGGTATGTAACTTAAATACTAGGTCACTTTAATGGACTGCCAAGCAGACCTCTCTGAAAGCAAAATCAGCAAACCAGGCAGACTTGCAGGATAGATAAAATCTAAAGGTTTCCTAGTACTGCATGGATCTAACTGAACATGAACTTTAAACCCCTTTTATTAAAAAAAATTCTTAAATTTTAAATTACATTTCATGATCACTTGTTTTATCTTAACACCAACCCATAAAACACACTCTATGGAAATCTCAGAAGACAGACTATTTGTTCCTTCTTAATGGTTAAGTTAAAGGCCACAATTAAGGACAAAAATGTCACCTTCAGGAGAGTAACTACAATAAACCTCAAGTCCCAAGTTCTTCACTTTTAAAAACTGTATCATACAAGGAATGCAGACCATCAGGCTATTAAGAGCTATAACTTGCTTTCTCCTCTCTATGTTAAGATTTATAATTTAAGATTTATTGGCTATTTACCTTCTTTGTGCAGGAAACATACCAGATGCAGATGCCTGTGCAGCCACCTGCTGAGTGGCAACAAGGGCAGCAGAGGTCAATCCTGAGGGAAAGAAGAAACAAAGAAATGTAGATGTATTCCTGGCTTTAATGGATTTTTGTGTTCAGAGAAACATTAGGAAGCATCTCTTAGGCAAACAGACAAAAAAACTCCACCATCAGGAAACAGCAGGGTTTTAACACTACATAAATGGCAAATATTTCAGACAACTGTTAAGACAGACTGCCTAGTATGATCAATATGCCTTCATACAGTAAACTGAATTGTCCTTGATATTTTACAAGAAAACACAGTGCTCCATCTTACTGTGTTCCAAGTACTGCACTGCAAGATGCTAAGTGGTATGTATGAGTTCCAGAATAGGAAGCTCAGTAGAAATAATGGGTAGCCGAAAACAACCAGAATCTAAAGTCACAGTGAATTACAGAAACTACATGCCAGCTGCTCAGAATACAATGCTTTCATAATAACATAATTTTTACAGTTCTCCTGCTGAACAAGCATAATGCATCCTAAATGGTGTATGGAATCACTGAATCAGACTAAGCAATGCTCAGACTTTAACACAGGAAAAATAATTGCTGAGGGACCAAGTGAACATTATAAATTGATGTCATTTAGCCACCAGCAGTGACAGCATGTACTTTGGTGCGTGGGAGGAAATCTCCTTTTAATTCAGCTAGAGTCCAGGGCTAGAGAAAAACAGTCAAAGACTGGTATAAATAAAACTTAAGGAGAATGAATTGTATCTTACTGTGCTGTTTTTTTACCCTGGCTGCAACTACGTGCACAGCATTTGCCAAAATACAGACTCCTCTTTCAGATGGTCAAATTATAACAAGCTCAACCCCTTGTGACTTGCAACTCCTTGTTCATAAAATATGTTCAATATAAAAAGCTTTTGTCTTTGCTACACTTCTTCCATTGCTTACACAACCCTAATTACACAAAAAGGAGGTTGTTTGGTTTGTTGGTTTTTTTTTCTGCCTTTCAGCCAGTTAACATCAATTTGCAGTAGGAATCAAAACACTCATGTGAATAGCAGCCCAACTGATACATCTTTAATAATGTTTTGGGAACAAAACTTGGTATTTCTCAGGCAGGAAGCTATTCATTTGCTGTTAGTCCATGCTGTGAATTTTCAAGCCTTCCTAAACATAAATCAGTTCTGATTTAACAAGGGGATCTCTACTGAAAATATGCATAATTTCCAATGTCAAGCCAACAACTCCATGAGGCACCCACTATTGGAAACCTGCTCACCTTGAAATGGGTCATATTGTCCAGGTATAAGGGGGTAACCCATTCCAACATGTGTGTGATGGTGCGTATGGAGATGCCGCTGGCTAAAAGGGGAATGACGGTCTCGTTCCCTTTCTGCCTCCCTTTCACGCTCAGCTGCTGATTTTTCCACAGGCTGGTAACAGGAAGTGAAAGAAAATGGATGTAAGAATTTTAAAAGGGATGAAATCACAACAAAATTACACTTGCCTTTATCTGGCAACAACCTTTCAAATTCAGATTATGAAACTAACTTTTTCTGAAGAAGTCTCTCTACTATCTTATTTGTGATTCTAATCTAAAGCTGGTGTATCTGGCTAATTGAAGGGTCTCCAAGGCATACAGGAAATACACTGCAGTTTGAAGCTACCACAGGGGCTTCCTTAAGCTTGGCTGACTGGCCAGTGCCTGGACAACCTAGCTGAGCTGCTGAAAGCTGATGTAAACAATTCCTCAGCCCTCTTCAATATGCTCTGGGGATTAAGACTGCCTGAATAGAAAGAAAGCCATTTTGAAAATGGTCAGTGATTTGTTCATAGTTAAAAATCTGAAAGTAAATTAACAGTATATGCTCCAGTGTGGAAAACTTCAGAAATGAGGGTTTGTAAACTGCTATTTGGAAGATATTGATTCTTGGCAAAGGCAGGGAGGAGGTGTTACCAAATCCCACCATCCAACTTCTTGTGTCATTATCTGCTTCCAAACAGGAGCTTCCTGTTCAGCTGCAATAAACTGTACACCAGCACGTATCTCTGAATCTATGTTTCTATGCTTCTATGTGAGTCTATTCATTTAAGTTAGGAAGACTGAGCACAGAACTGTGTCACTTCCAGTTTATGCCATGCAAACATCCTGAGTATAAATTGCTTTTATTTTAAGCAGTACTATAAAGAAGAATCATGAGTTCAGAGCTTGTTGCCAGATCATGTGCTTTTTAAAAGTATGTTCTCTACTACTTCCAGTATGCACCACTCTTCCATAACAACAGGTGAGGCCTTACAACAGGAGACTTGCTGCGATACTGGCTGGCATGCTGCTGGAGCAAATCCAGTGCTTTGGACTCAGTGGCTGATTTCGTATTGATGCTTGGGCTGGTACTGACTTTCTCCGCCTCTTCTCTTCCTGACATCTTCCCATAAACTGGGTAATGAAATCCTGGGGACAGGTAGGCCCCTGCAGGTAAACAATAAATACCACATCAAGAGACTGTTTTTACATTTTGTTTATATCAAGGTGGGAGGAGGGAATGCCAGGGCAAAGGGTAACATCAAAAATGGATCATGTGACTATCAAACAGCATCTTCACTCTTCAATTTCTTCACCTAATTTACCCTGATGAATGGAGGTTATAAAGAGGGGTTGAGCTGACAGCCATTTCAGACATTTATGGGTCCCCTTTAAGTGAAAGGAATAGTAACTATAATGGTTCTGACAGTAAGTGCTTAGAATATTTTTATAGGCAATAAACTATCTGTCAGTCTAACAGCAACAGCAGACTGTCAGGGGTTGAGAAAACTGTAGCTGGGAACTGTGACAGTTCATAAAAGGCACATCTTATATTAAATCAGTTTCATCTACAGAACTTTCCCTAGTGGAAGTGCAAGCAAAACAAATGTCACCCATGAAGCTTCTAATATACCCTAGCTTCTAACAGGAATGTTAAAATGCAGGCGGAAGAATCTTAACTAGCATGCAAGGCAAATTTCAGGATACATACCAGGATAGCTGTGCATTAGGACAGGAGAGACTGCGCGATAGGCTGGATGGTTGGGATCATACATCTGTGGATAAGGATAAGCATGCAAGTACTGGATATATGACTGATGCTGACTCATTGGTGAAGACACTGCTACCCTAGCACCCCGAGAGTCCTTCCAATTTACAGGTGTCTTTCGATCATCATTTTTTATCTTGCTCTCATCCACTGATTGAGAATCAGAACGCTTGACCTCTTTAGGCTCTTCTTTAATGCTTGCCAATGAGACAGGGAGGTTAGGCAGAGAACTTTCCTTGTTAGGTGTTTTTCTAGGACTGTCTTCTTTTAACTTTTTCTCTCTATCAAGTTCTTCTGATTTTTGTTGATCAAGGTATTTAGGCTGATAGACATAATGATGCCATGTTCGTGAATCTGGATCCTAATATGAAGGAGAAAAAAATTCTGTTCTGAACTTGCATGTTGAAATAAGAGCGTTATTGATATTTCCCATACTTTGGTTAATGTATTTTTAATAGGTGTTTTAATAACATATTCCTATTACACAGAGGAGACATTTGCTTGCTACAGAGTGCCTTGAGCTCAAAGTCAAACCAATATTCCCATGAAACAGCAAGAGACTATTATCAAAATTTAATTCAATTGCTTCATCTTATATCCTTCTTCATGACTTTAACTAGTTTAATCATGAAATACACATGCATTGTATCAAAGTTCTGAGACCACGCTATTCATAAAACATTTTAATTAAAGCCCACAGAGATATTTTCCCACTAGAGAGCAAAATGTATCTGTGAACCACAAAATTAAAGCTGGATAATGATATGCCACCGCACTTAAGACTACCTGGAACAATGAACCTGAAAAACAGATTTAGCTGGAAAGATGCTAGTGCTGCCTCTAATACTATAAACATTCAGGAATCAGTGGAAGTCAGACATGAGGGAGACTTCTTCAGCTGACAGTCTTATTTCAAGTTTGCAAAAATTATACATCAGTAAGTATTTACAGGATCATGACCACACAGTTTAAACAACATGCATATAGTATCATAAATACACTTTCACATAATACATTACATAGATGAGTTTATAAACATACTATGTAATTAGGTAGGTGAGTTCTTCACAAGACTACACCAAATCAGTACTGAGCAGTAACAGGAAGACCTTTTATCTAACACAGGATAAGCAAAAGCTAACTGTAAACACTGTCTTTAACTGTAACACATGTATGGCACATGCAACAGGAACATAATCATACTACTATAGATGCCTGGGCAGTCTGGTTCAAATACTCATTTCAATCAGCAGAAATCTTCTCCTACTCTGGACTGTACCATCCCACTTCCTTTAGATCTCCGTAACTCCCACTCACCTGACCCCCCTGTATTTTGAAAGACAGCCCATAACGGTGAAGTCTGGGGTGTACTGTACACTAGAACATGAAAGCATTGAGCATTGAGGCTCCAGTTCAGAGCACAGAGGCAGTTGTATTGCCTCGAATGAAGTCAATGTGACATATAGGAAGGTCAACATGAAAGCAACAGATGAAATTCTGGTTCCACTCAGTCAATGGCAAAACTACCACTGACTTCAATGGAAAGAGAATTTCATCCATTGTGCAGGTCTGTAGGAGCTAAAGGTTGGTTGAGGAGAGAAGGGGAATTTAACTGCTCCAGAAAGGTCACCCTGGGTTAAGATAAAGAGCTGAGCTTCAAGCCAACTCTTCAAAGAACCAGCTCACCCATCTTTAGCAAATGTCAACTGTCATTAAAAAAAAAAAAAAAAGGAAACACTTCAAATCATCTTTCAATTCTATTTTATGTCTTCACACATGAAAGCTGATTACTTTTGTTCAAATGTGCTGATTCCTAAACTAAGCAAGTTGCTTAAAATTTACATCTATAGAGATATCTAGTTCTGTTTTATGCATGTATGTAATTTAAAAGTCTATTCAGGTCTTAAGCCTGGGTTCTGTCACCACCTTGCTAGATATGTCAATTTTATTTTATTTTTTCTTTCCTCATTTCAACAGCTATGGGGAATGGTCTATTGGCTTATTCACAGACTACAGTACTACCCAGCATAAAAAAAGGATAGTAGACAGTGTTTGGTTGCAAAGGTAGAAGGATATGCAAAATCTCATGTGACTGAATGTGAGACAACTTGCATTCAGAGAATCACAACATTCTTATTCTATTTCCTTTAATCTCACCTGTTTAAATCTTGTGGTTGGATCTACTCCTGTTTGCTTCATGGAGTCCATAACAGATTTCATCTCTACAGCCTCCTTTATAAGCTGGTGGTTTTCCATTTGTTTGGCTTTGAAACTGTCAGATTGCAGCTGCTGCTGGTGATTGGAAAGGATCTGTGATTTGCTTGTCTCCTCACCTTTGTTAGGGACTGATGACCCTATTTTAGTGTTATTTTTGCTGGTCTCTGGAGTTGAAGGAGCCTTTGAAATAGTGGCAGATGGAATATTCTTCTGCTTGTTTTCGTCTTTCCCAGGCTCCTTCAAGGGAGGGTCATTCTTCCTTTCACAGTCCCTCCCAGTTTGTACCATCTTCTGTTCTGCTAGTCTCTGGTCCTCATAGTATTTTTCATACTGCTGCCTGTAAGCAGGGTTAGAGGCCATTAAGGACTTTTGGTCCATATAGAGCCCATAGGCATATTGTCCGTAATAAAGTGACTGAGCAAGTGCAGGGTGCCTTTGAGTTATTACTGACTGATGCTGTGGCTGCAAATTTGAGGAAGTGCTCTCACTTTTCTTAGCGTCTAGCGGTTCTGCCTTCTCTTTCTTTTCAGCTTCTTCCTCAGTCTCTTTTTTGATCTTCAGCCCCTGTGGGGTGGTGCTGTTCCCAGCTGCTGGAGTACTGACCTGTCCAGAGTGCATGTAACTTGGGGAATAATAAGGATCGTAGCCATGGTAATAAGGAGAATGGGACTCTTTTGCTTGAGCCGATTGTGCTGTGGTTGAAGAATGTCCTTTTACAACACCATCCTTATTAGAAATAATATCCGACGGAGAGCTGGCCTTTGACCTTATGCCCTCTGACCTGCTGTCAGAGCCACCATCATCAGCTGCATCAGAAATATCTGAGTAAGCAGGGCTGTTGGTTTTAGCAGCCACATTATCTGCACCATTTTGTGTCAACACGTGCAGTGGCGCCATGGCAGATTGTCCATTCACCAAAGTGCTGCATTCCATCCTGGAGGCACTCCCTATGGAAGGGCTGGGTGCATTGTCTGTGAACGTGTAAACCTTATCAGCTTCAGCCTTAATACTTGCCATCCTGCTCTCTTGTGACTCTGACAGTCCATTAGCTAGCACTTCATTCTTGTTGAGATGGTCCTTTAAAAAATGTCCAGATAAGTCCTTCCCAGACCCTTTTGAATCCTCCAGCTTTCCCAGCTTAGAATCCACCTTGGGGCTTCCCATCTCTTTGCTTTCTTTGTCCTTGAGCTTTCGCTTCTCCTTTTTCTTTTTGTCTTTGAGTGATGTGAGAGCTGGGTTTACAGTGCTTGGCTCTCCCATTATTGTGGGCTTTGGTTGAATAGGTTTTAGCGGAGGGCTCTTTGGTGTAGCCTGAACAATAGTAGTTGTTAGAGAGGGCAGACCCGGTATTGTCCCTGTAGTGGTGGTTGTAAAGGCTGTAGTAGGTATAGCTATTAATTGGGGAGGAGTTGGTGCTGGTGCTGGGGCAATGGGCCTGGCTGTTTTCAGTTTGGAAAGGTTTTTATCTACTTTGCAATTGTTTGCTTTCTTACCTTTATCACTCAAACTCTTTTTGTCAATTAACCCTTCAGCCTCCAGTTTCGGCATTTCAGTTTGCAAATTGCCATCTGCTACGGAGCAGTTATCCAGTGTGGCGGCCATATTAGAAATTACTGGAAGGCTGCTCAATTCACTGTTAAGACCCTTCTTTTTGCCAGAATTCTTGCCAGTTTTGGAACTGACAACTGAACCAGGGCCGTTGGTGGTCAATTCCCTTTTTCCTTTGGGGGTTCCTGGGGTAGTGATGGAGGAAGGAGATGATGGTGCTTTTAGTGGATCAAAGCCTGGCAAATTTGTGCTTGGATCACTGCATTCAAGTGCCACATTACTCAAGGCTTCCTCACAGTCTGAAATTTTGTCTTCACTGTCAGGCTCAAATTCCAGTTTGTTTTCTGGGTCCAAATGTGCATGAGCCTGATGGTATCGCAATCCATTAATGTGCTTGTACTTTTTGTTGCAGTTGGGGTGAGGACAGTCAATCAGCACTGGAGAAGAGCAGCCCTGGTCCAAAAAAGTAGTCTCAGGTTTCCCCTGCGGGGTGGTGGGAGTGCTTCTAGAATTAGTACGAACACGCTTTCCAGATTTATTGTCCTCCGAACTGGAGTTCAAGTCCAGCTCCATTGGTGGCTTAGTCTTCCTCTTATTTGTGGATGAGGGGCTGGCTTTGACTTCATCCATAGCACAGTTTGGAGGTGTCCTGCGCCCACTTGAGTTAAGGCTCCCCCTCCTCCCCTTCCCATTGCCACCACCTCGATTC
Source organism: Picus viridis (assembly GCA_033816785.1). Lineage (NCBI taxonomy): Eukaryota > Metazoa > Chordata > Aves > Piciformes > Picidae > Picus > Picus viridis. Next base: position 16,994,718 of record CM066606.1, read on the forward strand.
TTATTCTGAAGTCCTCTGGACTCTGCAAAACTTGCATCACTCCCAGGTACAGCTGCAGCTGCAGCAGACCTTGCCCGCTTGCCCCTGCCCCGTCCTCCACGCATCTCCAGATCACTTGTTGGTGATTCACAAAATCTGTATAAACAAGAGCAGATTTCATAAGCAGGAGCTCTGAACTGAATAAATACCAAAACAACACCACTTCCTGTAACAGAATCTTCATACATATTAAAAAAAAGGATACTTTTCTGCCAAATGAGAATGTTGCAGACTCAAAGGGAAAATAATTTTTTTAATGGACAAAAAAGGTAAGAACAAGACCACCTAACTGGAGCAATGGAGAGAACAATTTTATAAACTTACAGAAATTTATTTTTCAATTCATTGTCCTTAAGGTGAATCCCATCTATATCCCCTTCTCTCTCAAAAACAGAAGTGAAAAACCAAACTGAAAAACCAAACTGCAAAACACACCCCAAAAAAACCCAAGCAACAACACAAAAAAAACCGCAAACAAACAAACAAACAAACCCCCACAAAACTTCACCCCCACATTTCAGTGTGGAACAGAGAATTACTTGTTTCACTGCTGCATGGTTTCAATTACAGCCAGTTGTTTTTTATTAATCTCTGTTCAGTCTCTTGACAGAGACAGGGGATGAAAATACAGCAGAGAAAAAGCAGACTCAGAATAATCACCTACCTAGGAGGGGCCCAGTCATGCTTTGTGCAGTCCAGCAGTGTTCCAACATAAGTCTTGTTCCTCCATGTAACGTTTACTACTAGGACACCTGCAAGTGGGAGAAAACCAAGGTATTATCGTTGTCAGAAAAATAATGAGAGTAGGCTTTTTGGTTTATTCCTTTTTTTTTTTTTTTTTTTTTTTGGCCTTCCCCACAAAGGGAGAGCTTTATTCTTATTTGCTTTCAAACACTGTGGTCTATACTCTTCCTCTTTTCTGGTTTCAGTGACCTCAAGTTAAAACCCACAAAAAGACAGCAAATGACAAAGAACAAGTGAGTGTGTGCACATGTGTATGTGTGTAAGAGAGCGTATGCCTGTGTGACTGTGTAATCAAGATATAGCTGACAGAAGGAAATGGGTTTTGCCATGTCCTGCTGTAAAACAGCAACACTCACCTCTTAATTTTGCTATTATTGCACATAATTGCTTTTGCTTGGCAGCCTGCCAGCATAAACTAAGCACCAGTTACAGTGTTTAAATCAGTAGGTGACTGAGAAGAATTTGTTTTTCTTTGAACAATATGATAATGACGCTTCTATTTATTTGAAATTGCATGGATCCAAACAAACACACACATTTATATACACATTGCAAGTTTTGCTCAGCAAATATAGATGGAAATGTGTATTATTTGTCTTGCTTGTTCTCTAAAAAGCAAGGGATCAAACATGAAACTCCAACCATACAGGAAAGCTAAGATAACCGCAATACAGATACATAGAAAGCAGGATCCTATAAATGAATATACTGTTATTTAATCATTTTACCGCCTATAAGTTTTATTAAATGGAAATTCATCTGCTCACCTAAAGCAGACTTCCAATTTTGGTTTATTCAAGTTATCCCTGTAAAATGTACATGGTAAGGAGAATAAAATGTGGGAGATGTAATTCAAATGTTTTTTAGTTTCCCCTCAAACACTTCTTCACAAAAATCTATTATCATGCTTATGGACTAGGCAGTATAATGACCCCTTTAATTCATTAACTTTCACAGATGAACACAGGGCAGTTGTAAACCAGCCACCTCTTCTCACTAGAACCTACACTGAAATAAAAAATATGTTTTACCTAGCAAAGAAAGGCATGATGCAAAATGTTTCCAATTTATGAGGCGTGAAGACACTGACTCGCAGCTGCCAGCCTTGTGACTTGTTTTTCCTCCACACTTCCCTTGTTCTAGCTGTCGTGTTTCTATAATGGATATAATGATGGCACTGTGCCAGAATGTTTCCAGCCAGTCTTTTGCTTTGTCTTACCAGTGCGGTTTCTAATTTTGCACTGAAATGATCCCACTCTGCTGCACCAATGTAAACATGCAACCAGTCACTTATTTCCTCAGGGGCATTTTAGCAGTGGGGAAGTATTTGAAGTGTTGTTAACGGAGGTACCAGGGAAGGTGGAATTTCCTTGAAAACTCTCTGTACCAGATTTTAAAATTATTCCTCACATGGCTTAAAGTTGCCATTATGTTAAAGCAACTAGAATTTCAAATGCTGGGGCAAAGTTGATGAAGGATGAATGATAAAGGGCTTTTCCAGGCAGGGACACAGCCCAGCTTTGAATACCTAGAAGGATTAGGGTTAATTCACTATGTCATATTTTTATCACCTATGTAAACTTGAAAGCCTGGGGAAAATGAAAAACCCCTCATTTTGTCTTCACTGCCTTTCAGTGAGAGCCACCACCTCTACACACAGCAGAGGGGCCAAGGGCGTGGCTGCTGCCCACCGCCTGTTTCAGCTCCTGATTTGCCATAGCCAGCTCCATGGCACTTGCTAATGCCAGCCCATTGGTGTCAGAGGGTAGACAGGGGCAGGAGTGCTGTGGGCAGTGTGGGGCCTGTGTGTCACCCATCTGCCTGCACAGCACTCACCGATGATGAGTTGTGGGCTCCTGTGCCTGTGGCCAAGTGGTGCAGCATCCTGTGGGTGGTACCCACGCCCAACAGCACCAAAACCTTCCTCTGCCACTGCCTTGGCCTGGACAACACCTGTGAGGTGGCTATGTGGACAGCACCTGTGAGGTGATTATAGGGGCAAAGGCAAGTGTACAGAGGAGTTCAGGAGGCAATGGCTCCACCAGAACCATTCCCAGCCTGGGAAAGGATCAGGTGCCTCCACAGCCACTCTGCCACCACAACCTAAGAGGAGTGTGTGTAGGCTTTGGGACCACAGGTTTCTCCAGTGCTGAAATCATGCTGTGTCTTTAAGTCTTCAAACCTCTACACCTACTGAAATAGGTGGGCAAAAAAATATGAAAAGGAGAACACATCAGCAGAGCCACAAAGTGTCAATGGGAGCTGGGTTTGTCAATCAGCAACTCCAAGATATGTTCCAACTTGCTACTCACACACCGGAAAGATATTAAAAAGGTGTTTCCTCTGGTAACTTGAGGCTTTCCTTCCACCTTAATAACTTGTTGGTTCTGACTCTGTAATGCTTTGCGTGAAAATCACGGGTATTTTCCATCACTAAATTCTATTGTGTCATGTACCCCATCTCGCTGTAGCAGCACAATTGCTCCCTCCTGTCCATTTACCAGCGTTTGTTCAATCTCCTTCTAAATGTACAAAGCAAGAAGGCCTTTCTGATTTCCCATAGAGTGTTAGAGGGGGTTTAACTGTGGCATTCACTTTTACACTGCTAGTTCACCTTTATCCTTTTGTTCAAATGTAACATTAGGTTTTGTGGTAGTGGTGTTGGTGGTTTGTTTTGTTTTAAATCAAGGTGTATTCCTACATAAGCCTCTATCTTCCTCAATATTCATAGTCTTGTCTATTTCTATGTGCACTTTGTTTTTTAATAAATCTATATAAAAGACCTAGGGATAGTCTGCTACTTATTAGCAGAAGAGAGGACAAAGCAGAAGGCATGGAATAAGTATAATAATAAAAACCTCTGAAATCAATACACATTTCAGTAATCTTTAGAAGACATTCAAATGACCTTCCAGCATAAGAAAGTCAATACTTCAAAAGCAAACACACCCAAGTTCCACCCTTTACAGTCAGTTATGTTCAGCATCTCATTAATTTGTTAGTCTTAGCAAAAGCTCCAGTATTTAAGTAGGAGGAAAGATTAGTCTCCATGCTGTTAGAATAACTGTGTAAAGGAATATATTTCCTTTCCCTAATGAACAGCATATTACTCAGCCACAGGTAAGATTTCACAGAACTGGCAGTGAAGGTAGCTCATTTAATCTTCTAAGATTATGATAGAAATGGGTCAAGAGAATATAAGCAGCACAGGACGTAGAACTGATCCCTATGGAACTGATCCTTATTAGCCCAAAGCACTGGAAAATGAAAATGGAGATGAGAGGGGTATGTCGTCTACACTATATACTAGATGCACTACTGAAGAGGAAGGATACTCATGCTACACCAAGTCATAGTATATTATGACAAGTTTTTTGATCCAAAATACTTGTCCTGGCACAGAGTTCAAGCTCAGAACATGAATCTCTGCTGGGACTTCTCTGCACTCTCAGAGGCAGTAAACAGCAGCCTTCAATTCAGCTCCAAGTATTTCATCTCAGTACCCTGCGAATACAGTCACATACTAACTCTTCTCTAAGTTGTTTCAGTTCCTCTTCTGAATGTGTGTGTGCCAGGGCATAGCTCTCCACATACCTCCTCCATCTTATCAAGTAACATCTCACATACAGGATCAAACCTCACTAGAGCAGTATCACATCATAAGAAGCACCTGTAATATGACTACCCAGTACATAAGGCTATATATTAGACTACATATCATGTAACAATCACTTATTTATTATTGCCTAAAATTGAATGAAAATGCAAGGACTGTCTGAGGAATCCATAGGTTTCATACTGTCTGTACACTGAGATGTATTTTCACCTTAAAAAAGCCCAAGAGGCTGAAGTATTCAAAGTAACCATTACTGAAGAATGGGAGAAAAATTCAGACACTTGTAACACAGTGTACCTTAGATTATTTGGACTCTAAGATTCCAATTCAGGAAACAGCAAAATATCTAATCTTGTTATTGTGAGGCTGGATCAAACAGTAGTAAATACATTTAGATTACATGCAAATGTTTATTCCATCAAGTAAGGGTGTCAAGAATTTCACCAATTACCTGAGCACATTTCACAAGATTTCAGTGCAATAGAAAAAAGTTTGTTCCAAAATGAGGGTGTAAAAGTTCTTGATTTATTTTGGCTCACTATTGCATTTGCAAACTGTGTACCTTTTCACAGTTACTGTGTATCTGTAGTTAGCAATATCCTCCACAGCCTCCAGTGCCAAGTATCCTAAGTTAGAAAGTAAAAATTTCTAATGTTACTATCCATGCTACTCTTTATTATGACGGAGTAGACATAGTAAATGGTGAACATGTTATGTGCAGTTAATATTAAAACCTATTTAAGACAAGAAAATGGGGTCATGTTACTCCAAAGCTCTACAGTTCATCTACACTACTGTACTTTTCTTGCTGAAATCCAGTATTAGCCAAGGCAGGGTCATACGCAAAAGCCTTAATGTACAATAAACATGAACAAAGCATGTTACCTAGTGCCTACCATTGTCAAGTGAAGTCCCACCTGCAACATCAAAGGGAATTTCACTAGCTTGTTAGGAAGGAGAAAAGATTTTGTATTTCAGTGTTCTCCTTCACACTGTAAGTACCATCATGAGCTTTCTTCTTTACTCATCACATTCGTAACCACAATGTTTACAGCAACAAAATTACCCCAGAAGACAGAAAAAAAACTAGCACATGCCTAAAGGACAACAAAACCATTTTACATAAGCCATTCTGATAGGTATAATGTAAAAAACTGTACAAAGTAACAGTGAAAATTTGTACTTGGATTTTATTATATGGAATGAAAGATCACATGCTACAAAATTCATTTTCAGAAATCTAAAGAAAGAATAATTTTTTAGGAGCTCTGATGCAGTTAATCTGTTCTCTTTCCTTTGTCCTCTGTTCCTTCTTTTCATTTAGAGCATAACAAAGACCACAACTAAAAATACATATTTACTATTAACTAAGTTTATAGAATAAAATAGGTCATGACAAACTGAAATGAGCTACCTGAATTTGTTTGCAACTTCAAAAAAAAAAAAAAAAAAAAAAAAAAAAAAAGAGCCATATTTTTTAAAGTCAGCCTAACAAATGCTGTCATGCTATATTGCTGTAAAAACCACAATCACAAGGCATCTCCAGGACCAAGACAGGGTGCAATTTATGTAAACTACCTTAACACTGCACTTCTAGCAGCTCATCACACTTGTGAGGATCTAGTCAAATCAAACAGCATACACTCTTGCAGGTGCTCTTTCCACTTGAAAATAAAAAAAAAAAAAAAAAAAAAAGGATTGTGGTGGTTTTAGGCTATGCAGAAAAGTAGAAAAATATAAATAAATCCCTATTGGGTGTAAAAAGGAAAGCAAATGATTATTCTAAACAAATTCACTGGGTAAATATCTGGAATAAGAGGAGCTGTACCATAACAATTCTTCCCTTTTCTCTTCTCTTCTGATCTCATTTTCGCTTATCTGCGTGCTTTGGCTGGCCTTGGCTAAGTTTAACCCACTGCTGCTCTCTCTATGCCTTTCTCTCTTTGAAGGGGGAGGGAAGGGGGGGAAGGGGGTGGGGTGGGCAATGCAGTGGAATGGCTTCCCTGGTCTCTTGACCAGGGGGGTTTTTGTGTTGTTTGCTAATTGTAAATACTGTATATTTTGTACATATTCATTGCATTCCACTGTAGAGTGTTGTTTTTGCTTGCAAATACAGCTTCATTTGCTTCTGAGTTGGTCTGGCAAACATTAATGTTGGAGGGAAACTTCAACCCACCACAAGGATCTAGCCTAAACCAGATATTAATCCTTTCACTTTCCCCATTTTTTTTTCTGCCATGAACATAGGACAACAAGTTTTATTGCTTTGTATTCAAAACTAAGACAATGAATGAGATCATGTGGTTAGGAATCAAATTATCACTTACTGTCTTAGATGCAGACCCTATCTTTTTTTAAAACACTGGCCTTAGAAAATAAACAATTCAAATTCCAGTATAAGTATATATTACTAAATTAATCAGATGGAAAAGCCTGACTTAACATTTGCAGCATAGGCTGTTTTCTTTGTTCAGATCACAACAACTGCTACAAAATTCTCTTATAGTTCAAGTTGATTATTTTCTCAGGCAAAAGATCAGTTATCTCAATAGGTGAATGGGTGTAACTTCATTTTTTTTAAAGAACTGTTCCCTCTGTTCTTAGCAGAGAAACTGGAAAAAAGAATTTGCAAAATTCCAGAGAAAGCAGATCTGCACAAAGTCTTTCTGAACTTTAACTGATTTTTTGAAGAATAGTTAAAGGATCTTCCACGACTAGAACTCATTTGATTGCTTTTCAGGCACTGAAAGTCACTTACGTTTAAAAAGTCACATAGATCATTTGCATCTAAATGTAAGTGGAGTCCTGCTTACAAGCTTGCTTATAATTCCCTCAAGTTAAGAATTCTGCCTGCTGCCTTCACTGTTCTGAGTACCATTTTAAGACAACTTTTGCTGATGCCAGAGGAAGCTCTACCAAAGCTCTACCAAAGCTTTGAGTAATTTTTGTAAGATTTACTTCTTTCAAAGTTTAGTATCACAAATTCTTGTAGCAACATTCCTATAGCATTGTAGCTCTTGAAAACTGACATGCAACTCATCCTTTTGAGAAAGCATCACTTGACATAACATTAAATTCCTTGCATCTTTATGACCATTAAATCAAAAACTGTGTTTGCAAACCAAATCCCACTTGCCTTTTGTCCCAGCCTTGTCATATTCAAGTAATACAGAAATGCCTGGGATAGTCAAACCACGGCATATTTGTCACCAGTGAGTACACCCTCATCATGGATTAAACACACCTTACTCTGCATATGGCACTGTGATTTTTAAATCTCACATATGGGATTCTAAGATTCCAGTTCAGGAAACCTAGCAAAATATCTAATCCTGTTATTGTGAAGCTAGGTCAAACAGTAGTAAATATATTTAGACATCAAGCAAATGTTTATTCTACTATTTGACATCACTGTTCTAACAGTAACTAAAGTATATTAAGTGCAAAAATCTGCAAGACGACAATCTACAATCTTATGATTATTGCAAGCTTTTTCATTGCCATTGGTTTATTAAGAGCACTACAGCTCATTTGCCTCACAACATCCACATCATCATCAATCCCAGACCCACATATATACCTGCAATTCATTCATGCATAAAAAACACAGAAAAATGTTTATATTAGACTTGCAATGCAAGTCTTCTCCCTGATTGCTTCCATCAAGAAAGTAATCTAAAATTAACAGTAAACATTCTATGTATAAAGTCAGGTCTTCAACACTGAATACTGATCTGGTTGACATACAATTTGTTTAGTACTTTAATCACACTGTCGAGCGTGGCACAAGAACTTAACTATGTCTACAGCAGGTGCACATGTAACAGACATCAACATCAGTAAGCCTGACAATGTAATGACTGTCAGGTGGCCTGGAAATGCAAACTGGTGGTTTTTTTGTTATGTTTTGGTGGTGGTTTGGTTTTTTTCTGGGTTTGGGGGGAGAGGGTTGGTTTTTGTTTTGTTTGGTTGGGGTTTGGTTGGTTGGCTTTTTGTCATTTTGGTTTGGTTGGTTGTAAGGGTGTTTTGTTTTGTTTTTAAACAGCCCTACTGCTGTTCTGAATGTCTGAAAAGTGACTTTAACCACATCATGTTATCAAACCATCTGGAATACAGATCTGCAATTAGTCATCCTGGACACTGGACTTCATCTGAACAAATACCTTATAGCAACGGACCTGAGAAGCTAAGTTGCATTAAGGAAAAGAAGCACAATGAAATACTGCTGGTAAAGTCATAAACCTTTGAGGTGCTTAGCTGTAGTGTTAATTTAGTACTTTCTGAAAGCATAGTACACTTAAAGGTTAAAGGACAGAGGCTAAACCCTGTTATTTTAGCTCCTGTTGCCCTGATGGTGGCACAAACACGTTGGCATTACTTTAGCCACATAAAGTACAGCAGCTTCTTCAACAGCCAGACAAACTTAGTTTATATTGATGTGATTTCCAGCAACTTCTGAATAGTGGCAACCTAAATTTCAAATGGCATGAGCTTAAGTACCTAGTTATTAGTACAAAATATCTAGAGTAGCAACCATCATCCTGGCTTGAAAAAGCTGTGTTACATCTTTAATGATACAAACTCAAAACATATATTCCTGGGACTTGCACTGCATACTCCCATTTGCATTCAAAAAAGCAGCAGCAATTACACAGTGAAGGGTACCTCTTGATGCCATGGAGTTGGGCCATTGGGGAAACAACTTTTTCATTTTAGCTAATAATAACTGTAATATATTTTCTTAATCTAGAGGTTTATCCTAGAGCATAGAGAAGAATAAACACTGAAATAACTGAAGAAGGCCTGTTTCCCCATGAGCCCATGTGCTTAATACACAAAAGAACACACAACCACTTCCATCACTGTCACATCTCCTGCAGCCTTTGTTCTGAAGCCTGATGAGCTGTATTGATTTGGGAAAATCATTGAGCTCTTGGAAAACTAGACTCTAGCTTATTCCCCACCATCTATTTATTTCTCATAAAGACAACTGGTCAATATTCAGTTGAATGGTCAGCTCTGGTTTCTTTTCTTTTTATTGCCTCCCTAGTAACATTATCCTTTTCTGGCTTTAGTATAAAACAAAGCAGCATGTTAGGAAGACTTGTTGGTGATGATGAAATGGTAGTGCCTCTAGACAAAGCTATGACTGAAATGTAAAAGCAGGTTGGCTCTGGAAAACAAAGCAGCATCTAATCAAACAGCTTATGTCCCTTACTGGTTACAATAACAATTCCACTAGAGGGGTTTTTTCAGTGTATGTTTCTTCTATAAACAGTCTGCCTAATAAATAACCAGTAAGCAAGATATAAATGCAAATGGTAAGCTAAAGACAACCAAACAGTCCTAATCAAATACAAGGCCAAATTTTACACTCATTAAAAGAGCAATAAAAGGCTCAATGAAATCTGGGTAACAACCCACCCCCATTCCCCCGAAAGTACATCAGATTAGGTACAAAGGGCTTGTAGTTCTATCCATGACTGAATATTTCTACTATAGTACAAGCCACTAAAAATAGCAGTTTTGAAAACTAGGAAATCACAGTGATCCACATTGATTTCTCCTGTCAGACTTACACAAAAATTATTAGATTTTGGCCCAAATATGAAAACTTTTTGATAAGTTGCTGTTAGAGCTCCTTAAATGTCAGACAAAATGTTTGCAGTGTTTATGGGAAAATGTGCATTTATTATAAACTAACCATAGGTTTCTGGCCTCCAGAGTACAACTATTTTTGTACAAACCATACCTTTTCTTTGGCCAGAGTAACTGAACCACTTCACTATTCCACTGAAGCTTGAGAATAAACCTGCAGTGTTATTTTATTTCAGATGACACTAAAAATGCAAGTCAAATATTGTATAACATCCGTGTGTGAAGAAAACCAAACATGTGTCAGAAATTAAGTATTTTGTTCCTAGCAGATTTTTTCTCTTTTACTTCAGTAATCATAACTGTGATTCACATAGCCTGATACTGAAAAATGCCATATAGTCTCATTTTTAGAAGGAACAAATACTGTGCTGCAATGTTTTGAATCTCCCACTCTCTTTCAGCCCCTCTATTGCTGCCCTGTGAAACACATGGGGACACTTCTGCTTTCTGCTATAATGAAAGAAAAAGCAGCACTACAATACACTGCCTTTGCTTGTACTCTAGGACCATATGTCACTTGAGACAAACAACAGAACATAGGGCTTTTCAACTCATATGTCACGCTTGCTTCCTGCATTTTTTATTAATTACAGGATCTCATCAGATAGTTATTCTCTCCCAAAGGCTTTCACCCTTAAAAGCAAGTAAATAGCAAAGCAAAACCAGACTGGAGTGTAGGGTAAAGCACTCTTGTTTAACTATAAGAACTAAGACAAAAAAGGGGAAAACCAACTATTTTGTCTCCTTCTGACAAGCATTCAGGAATTCCTTTAATAATTATTTGCCTCATTTCTATTTTTCATCTCAGACACCAGACCACAGAAATACTGTTTTCATCAGGAGACTGTTGAGAAACAGCTGCAGAAATAGGGAAGACAGCATAAATTTATGTGTGTATATCTAGAAATAAAAAAAGCAACCAAAAGAACAACCACCCCCTGTGCCCCCACAAAACCAAAAACAAAGAAAAACCCCACACTCAACCCAACCAACAAAAAAAACAACACCTGCCAACAACAAGAAGAAACAAAAACAATCAAACAAAACCCCAATAAAACCAAAACAAACCAACATAAACAAAAAACCCTACACAACAATCCACCCCCTCCCCAAACAAAAAGCACACAAAATCTAGGGTGAGTATTAGGACATCTCATATTTGTGTCCCAGCTCTGAACTCCGCTACTATAGGAACAATTCACTTGGAGAATATTAAACCAAGTGAGTAACAGATGACAAAATTCACCTATAAACCTTAAGGTATCTTTAGTGATTAGTTCCTCAGTATTCTACATCAAGATAAAGAGCTGCCAAGTGGATGTGATGGTACAATTCTTTATCAAATAGTAGAGCAGTTAATGAAACATGAAGGAATGGAAGCCAGAAGAGAGAGAATTTGTAGAAAAATAACAGCATGAATAAAGAAACAGTTCCCAAACCATGAAAATGCTTCCAAATCTGTAAACTGCAGATACCAGAATTGTAGTTGAGCCAGGCAGACAATTCTGCTCAACCTCAAAGAGCTGCTGCTGATCCATGTACCTCACTGGGATTGAGAAGCAGAGCCTCTTATAAATTATGATGCTTTATTTAAAGTCAAAGCATTTATTTGCTTTTGTGCCAGCTTTGGATCATTTTCATCTCTAGCTACCAGGCCCAAGAGAGAACACATTCCTGTAGCTCTGCTGGCAGCCAGCTGTGGCCTCAGTAAATCATAAAGCCTCCTAACAAGCCATTCTTTACTAAGGCCAACTGCAGTTACCACACATGATAACTTCCCTATTATTCCACTCACAGGAATTTAAAATAGCAATTTAAAGCAGAGTCTGAAAACAGTGAAATCTACTGAAGTATGTGTGTGTGTACGTGTGAAGCATGGGATGTACATTACAGTCCTACCAGTACTGCAACTGCAAATTAGGAGTTCTGTCTCTTCTACCTCTTTCCCTCCTATGCACTGAAAAGGAATCAGCTTTTTCCTCTGTTCTTCCTTATAAAATCCTTGTATTTTAATGGGGAATAAGATGCCCAGAACAATAACAAGTATTTCAGTAACACTCTTCAGATACTGGTTCTGTTTTGCAAATAAGCCTAATGAACTGTGATTAATAGTGTTCTTCTTGAGCAGAAGAAAGGTAAAAGCACTCTTGTTAGCATTTTGCTGGGACAGAACAAAACTGAGCTACTTTTCAACTAATCAACTTCAAGAGATATTAGCATTCTGCAAAGCATTTCACCATGATTTTCTTTCCTTTATTTCAAAGAAGCTAAACTCGTAAAGCATCTAGTTAACCAGATGGCTTATTCCAGCTATTCATCAATACTGATGTGAATGCAAAGCCAAGCTACTATCAAACTGATTTCCCAGTAGTTATGAGTATACACTCTACTAGGCTTCTCTTCTCTTCCCAACAACTGGTTGGAAATTTTTCCTGTAAGTGTCCTATGTACAGGCTGTTTCAGTTTCCCCACTTATTAAGAGCCTGGCTAGTTTTCCATCATCTGGTGTGTGATCTATGCCACTACTACATCTTCTCTTGGCTTTTTCATGCATTACTTTTGAGCCTCATAGGTTTAGATCACTGAGGACAGAGCAGTACTACATAAAATGAAAGGAAAATCTTAGGGTTCTATGGATCCTAATACAATCAGTTGAAAATATTTACATTTCTCTTGACATTGAAATAGTCCTCTAAGGAGGCATGCTCTCCTTTATTAAAGTACAACCAACATGATGGCATGAACACATATTTCTGCATTAGAAGCCTGTTTTCCCATGTCACTAAAGGGGCGGGGGGGAAGTGGGCTTTCAGACATGACTTAATTCTTTCCTTGGTCAGACAAACAATATCAAGATAAAGCTTGCTTTACTCCAAAATCTCTACACACAAATTTCTGTATAAGTTATTGACTGCACTTTGGCCTCATCTGAAATGTTGGCCCCTGAGGCTGATAAGCTCTGACCCCAGGTGGCACATCCAGCCCTCTCACAAGAGGCAAGAACATTATTGCTTTGCACTGAAGACTGCAGCACCAAAGCCAATCAATCAAGCTCCCTGACAGCTTTTATGGCCTCCTCACATTAGGCCTAAGTCAAACTCCATGGCTCCTATTGTTCACATTATTCTTTTTTCCTCTGCTCCGATGAAGTTAGGGCAAGTCCAAGGCTCCAATGAGAAAGAAAGGCTGCTCATACAGCTCAGAGTTTATTGACTCTGAGCTCTACAACAATGGCCCAAAAGCCTTTTCCCTCAAAGTAACACATTCCTAATTGCTACTAATCATCAGTAACAAAGATCAGCCCTTAGACATATATGAAAGGTGGAACATTCAAACAGCTATGCTCTTCATACTTATATAACAACAAAGATTTCCTAATATAAGTTCATGCTCATAAAGAGTAACATTTCAGTCACAGGGAACTGTCATGCAATTGTTGGTATTTTCTGAAACATATCTTGTGTATTAGAAAACCATTGACCAAATCAGATTTATTTAAAATACCACTCGTAGAAGCACGCTAAGCTAACTCAACAAACAGAGGTGCTCTTCTTTAATCACGATGTAATATTTCAAGATCAGTAACACATTTTGCTCAGAATGAGAAAACACTTTCAGAACTAATCATGGTGCAATTATTTTTCCCTGTTGTTCTTCTAAGATCTGAAGAGCATTTAAGTGTGACTTCTACATGCCTAACATAGAAGAATACTGAGTTGTCTTTGAAAACATATAGCTTAATCAATACTGTTATTTTTAAACAACTGTGTATCACTTCAACTGTATAAATCTTACCACCACCACCACCAGATATTTACAGAGTCATAATGTGCTGTCCCCAAATGCACTGAAACCTTTTTGCTTTTTTCTGTGTAGGAATTGCAACATGTATACATGATGAGATTTTTCAGCTGGCAAAGTCTTCTCTGTCTGCATTTTTGGGGGCTTTGCTTTGCTTTTTCCCCTATTTATCAAATTTAACACTTTATCAAATTTAAAATTTAACAATTTAATTAGAAAAGGACAGGAGTATTTTTAAGGACTCATTTTGATAGGAGTGGAACTTGCGAACAACTAGTAGAAACCACCTGTTGTAACTCCCGAAATCCATTTCCCTGGATACTGAAGAAAAAGTTTTGTGGGGTTTTTGTTTGGTTGGTTTGCTTGTTAGTTTAGGTGTGGGGTGGGGTTTTTTTGTTTGTTTGTAGGTTTTGGTTGGTCATTGTTGTTGGTTGGTTTTTTTCCCCCTTTTTATAAAATTAACTTAGATGTACCTTTAGATGATTCTGCCCTTATAACTTCAGCTTTTAGAAATGAATACTCTTAAACTACAGACTAGAAATTTATAGCCATTAAAGAAATATTTATTTATTTAAACCTAAATGTCATTCCTAAGATAGTAAGAGGTACTTTCAATTAAACTGTTTCATCTGAATATTTCTAGTGTACCAACTTCATAACTGAACTGAACTGTTAAGAGATTCAGAGGGGTTTCTGGGAAGGTGCTGGTTGAAAGAACAGCAGCTTCCTTCTGCTAAATCCCTTGATACAGCAGCTTGTCTTTTCAGCTGTCATTCAGTCCAATGTGGCTTTTCATACAAAACCAGAGGAGATCAAGTGCAGACTAAAAGCTTATTTCAAATGAAGGATTCCCCTCCGCCTCTAGCTTTCAGCTGAAAGCATATTTACACCCTCAAGAATGAGAAGAACTCATATGCAGTCTGTCACATAACCTTGTTTTCAGAATCTGCTGAAGATGAAGTTTCACAGCTATTTAGTTGGAGATCTTAATAAATGCAGCAGTAAGCACTGGCAGTGCTGGAGTAGTACAATAAAATTTTTTTAAACCCAGCAGGCTTTCAATTTATTTCTGTAGCTACTGTGGATCATTCACAGTATTGCTAACTCAAGTTTTTATCCTTGTGAATACCCTTTTATTTCCTTTCGTAAAGACAGTAACAGTGCGTGTAACATTAAATTTCTTGTCCTTACAGGGACATGAAATTTCCTTTAAAAAATGGAAAAGCAGTGCAAAAAGGTAAGCACTGCAGCACCTTGGAATATGCTTGCAGTGTACAAGGATTCCTGTTTACAGTGCTGTCAATTAGTTCTCTCACAGGCACTGCGTTCAGCTTGAGCAGTTTTTTAAAGAGAAATAAATTTAATGATATTCTTGTCAAACCGCAAAGCTGAGAAGTAATGCTGCTATATTTAACCTGAATGCTGTTTTTCATGAGTGCTCTGTAGGATGAATGATATCTGATTTAGAAAAACGACAGTGATTTTGCTGAGCTTTCCAAAATCAACACCCATTTTAGCTGAACAAAACAAGAGCCTGCTGAAGCACATTTTTCTCTCTGATGATGTATACTCACTAAGTACAGACCATAACCCACCTACTCACAGGCACTTCAGACAGCTAGCCTCACCCACAGATCCTTGCAATTTAATCAACAGTCATATCCAACAAATCTTTTACCAATAGCCTGACAGTTTCTTTAGACTCCAGGCCCAAAAGAGAAATTTGTCATTGCTAAAATAAATTTTACAGATGTAATAGATAAAGGCAATAAAGAAAACAGGGCTTTTATAAAACAAAATTGACAGAGCAGAAAGCTGTTCCTCTAGACTGCGCAGGCGTGCTGGCCTTGTGTATGTGGAAGGGAAATAGACAATGAAGGTTAGGAAGCATGAAATGACAGCCTTCTTTGCTTTTCAGGGAACGTAAATTTTATTCACAACGTAAATCTCAAAGTCACAGTTTTCAATCTGCATGCGTGATCACATAAAATTGATTTCAAGGAGATTTGGAAGTCCTTAACTCATTGCTCAGATATGCAAATCCCATCTTGTGCAATCATTATTGTAATAATAGAGGGGGAAATGGGCAACATTTCAAGGGCTCTGCTTACACATTTTCATTTTTCAGATAGTGACAGCACATTTAGATCCATTCAAATATTGACCTGTCTGTACTGAAGCTCCCAAATAAAGCTGTGTATGTTTGATATGTTTTAGGGCAGGTTAAAACTCTTAATGAATTATAAAGCCTAAATAAAAGACATTCTTGAGTAAGTTTGACACAGACATACTCATGTTCCTCCCAAAATGAGCAAGAAAACATGGTTCAAATGCTTCAGTAAACAGGGCTACAGTGCTGATGTGGGTGAAGTGCTGAAAAGTTTTTGGAAATGAATATAAACATTTATTGACTTTGGCACATTTGCTCCATCTTGACTTGGTTTTCTTATAATCTGATACCTCTCTCTTGATACTTCACTGCTTATCACACAACAAATTGTTAAACATTGTTAAATTAAGAAATCCCAAACCACAGATTATTAGGTATGGTGTGCCAAGTTCATACAGGATAATATTAAAAACATTTCTGAAGTGCAGCCTCTTCTAACAGAAAACAGATCTATTCATGAACACAGATGAGCTTCCCATGTCAATAAACACAAACTGACTCTGTTTAAAACACAGAAGAAACTGGTTAATTTCTTTCTCAATAAAATTTATGAAGCAATAAAAACTTTGTAGTACAAGCTGTGTGGTTTGTTTCACTTCCTTGACACATAGATTAATGAGGAAAATTCTTCCCTGCATTCTCTTGCAGAGACTCATACTGTAGAGTACCATACACTGACCAAAAGCCCCAAGAGCCTAATTCTTATTTCCACTCCTCACCAGCAATTTCTGTATGAAGTTTGGCAAGGAACATTTTAATTTCCCATCTTTGTGATGAGAGTGTGTGTGGACTCAATCACCACTGCACTGTGAATTGTGCACACTGATACAATGTAAGTGAAGGGGGGGGAAATAAGAAAGAACTGGCATGTTTGAAGTAGGATAACTGTCACCAGATCACACTAGTATAACCTTTCATCCTCTATTCATAATACTGAAAAAATCAGCTAATTTAAATTTCTGCAACCCTTGAATAGGAGCAAAAAGAGGGGAGGGAGAAATACACTGAATGTCTCAAAATAACTGCCTGTAACAGCAGTAGAGAAGACAGATAAAGAATTTATCTGTAATATTTAGTCAGATTAAGTACAATTCTTCACTGTATGTTTTATTGTCATTTACATTCTCTCTGACCACATGAAGAATGCTGCTTCTGACAGGCCATAAAATCAAGGCTTCTGGGAGTATTTTGTTCTTTCTCTTCAGATTCTCCAATGCATTAATTTCCTAATATAAAAAAACAGCTCACTCCTTACATGACCACCTTTGTCAGAGTAACTTCCACTCAGACAGCAGCTAATCTACTACAGCTAATGGTTTCTGTCAGGAAGGAAGCAAGTGAAATGATTCCATTACACTACATGCAATAACCGACGTAACTAATGTGGATCTCCCCTTTCATGAAATACCAGCATGATGTATCAAACACATGTAAAATCTAGTTACTTCAGTAGTAATATGTGGATGCAGTTCCTGTATTATTTTAAATACACTTGGAGATTGTGGGGGTCCTACTACTAGGGATATTCACTCTCCCTCCTGTAAACTTGCATACAACTGCATGGAAGGAGTGCTCTCTTG
The DNA here is from genome assembly GCA_033816785.1 of Picus viridis. NCBI lineage: Eukaryota > Metazoa > Chordata > Aves > Piciformes > Picidae > Picus > Picus viridis. Next base: position 17,012,326 of record CM066606.1, read on the forward strand.
CTCTTTATACTCCACACCATTTGTGTAGTTGTTATCATCTTGTAACTCACCTGCTTGCCTTACGAAGAGCAGACACAAGATCACCCGAAGGTGACCACGTGAAACAAGAAAAGCAATTAGCAAATACAATACTGTATTTGTATACTCTCCCTTACACTTTCTGTGCAATATTCACCAGCAGAGTAAGGTCACTTACATGGAAGAATGGAATACAGTCACATAGAATCACGGCATTTCATCAGGAAAAGGCAGCACTGATGGAGAAAGAGTACCAGTGGGGAAAAGGTCAGACCTCCTTATGTCTCCACCTATGGGTTCCTATTGATGGACCACATCTCTGAGCAGTAGACAGCCAAATGTAGTAACAACAGATGCCACAAGAAGAAGTTTGTAACACTTCAGGAAGGTGTGAAAGGAGTGACAGTTGGTTGCCTTTCTCAAATATTTGGCAGAATCCTCTCTCCGAACTCAGAAGGCAGCCAAGACTGTGACACCTTTTCCTCAGTTTCACTGTGTTCAGTGGTTCTACCAATCATTTTTGGCTATTTCAGTCAGCTAGTTACTTTGTTTACAGAGGCTGGGTTTCTTTCTCATGGACCCTCCTCTGTGACAAGAGACAGAAAACAGTAGGGCCATCAAGATAAGACCACACATTTATTTTAACTGTTGATGGTCACAAGAACATGGAGACCCTTCTGCCTTCTTCTGGGAACTCAACAGAAGCAGAACTTTTGTATATTGCTAAGGGGATGTTTTCTCCTGGTTGAGTATTTATTCTGGTCATATTGCTAAGGGGATGTTTTCTCCTGGTTGAGTATTTATTCTGGTCAAATAGCTTCTGCAAATTTAAATTCTGAGAATAAATGTTAAAATTATTTATGAAATCTGCACAGAAGGTGAATGCTTTGCTTTTGAAACAAAAAACATCAGTGGAGATTTGAGGACTGCAGATTTAATAGCAGGGACTGATATATTCTTCTTAACAAAGATATAAAGCTACTTAAAATTGCTACCACACTGCTCAAAAAAACAACTAAGCTAGGTTTTTAATGAATGTCCATGGGACAATTTTAGAGTCTATGTCTTTTTCCCCTTCACCATATTACTGACAGATGCAGTTATCATCTTTCTTAGGAAAACTCTTCTTTTACTTTGTGTAGTCCAAGGCACTGTATACAATCAGAATCAACCTCTTTTTAGTAGAAACATTTTGGAGATAAGCAGATAAAAAGGCTGCCTGATGAACTGAGTCACATTCTAAGGAAGAAGGCTTGAAGAAACAGAAGAGATGCACGCAAGGAAACCCACATCAGGTTTTTGTGGCCTCAGCTGACAGGATTGGTAGGCTGGTAGAAGGCTGCTACCTTTACCTGTTCATTTGAAGGTATGCAAACTGAAGGGACACTATGGTCTCTTCAGCAAAGATTCCCAGCTGCCCAAGACATTCTTTAACCAAAAGACTACAGGTGATTCTTCCAGTGCCTAACCTTTAAAGCAGGTCAGAAATTATTCCCTGCAAAAATGGCAGCCACTGAATTTCTTTCAAGTGTTTTTAAATTTCACCGATCAGCACTCACTGTTTTAGAAAAACTGGAGGTTATTTTTGTCTCTGTCTGTCTTTAGGGGTTAAATATACCCACTTCAATTTGGGAATTGTTCAAAAGCTATCCATAGCCAGGAAGTTCTACCTGACAGATGACTATCAGAAACATTCAGACAGTAGAAAGGTAATTTCTTCCTTCCAAAGGATTTCCCACCTACATAGTTAATAGTCCCATGCCAGTGAAGAGAGAGAATGGTTGCAAAAGACTTGAATTGATTTTGGTCTTTATTTTTGAAGGCAACAATACTACATACAGACCCTTCCAAATTGCTCCAAATTTCAGATATTCACAATGACAAATACCTTATGCAGATATAAAGGATGAATTCATGTCTACATTAAACTACCTTAAGCTTAGTTTTCTGATTCTACCATCTCAGCTGTCCTGTCTAGAGAATGTAGCAGGCACAATCCAAAATTAGATTGTTAGTGGCTGAAGACCCCTTTTCTCTAAGTCCTTCTCAATGGAGATTAGTAAACTACACCAAATACCTTTAGAGAAGTGAGGGGTTTTCTCTTGTTGTCCCTGAGATAACATACTCTTTCTTTCAGATAGTCTAGACAGAGAGAAAACTATTTGCAAGCCAGTTGTCACAGGAAAGTCAGCTATAGGGAAAGCAACACAGAACGAGGAAAATTGTAAATACTGTGACTGAGAAGTGGGAGAAAAGGAAGAATCAAGAATGAGGAGGAGGGAAGACTAAGAGTAAAGTTCTGTCTCTTTGTGGCTGGTTGCCAACTGTTGTAAAGGGATATAAAATATACCTGGCCATATCTTTGAGACCTTGAAGAGATTAGTTTTTCCTTGTCTCCAAACAAAAAATTCAGCTTACAACCAGTATCCCTCAAAGAAACAAAAATACTAATACATATTTACTGCTGGAAAAATATTCCATTGAAAATAGTTTGAAAAACTGAAGGAGAAGCACAGTTTATCTTTATTACTCTTGAAACTGAAACCAACAGCTGTCTTCACAGAAGGAAGATTAGTGTTATTTATGTGCCTCACTCAGACTCAATGGTATTCTTGGATCTCAATATGCTGTACTATGTTTATAACACTACTTTCCCTCATTCCTCATAGGACAGCTTTAAAAGTACATTACTGAATAGCAAAGGTTACCGGAGAAGCATCCTTCAAAATTATGAGATATTTACTATCTATCTATTGGTATGAAAAAATAAAGCTCAAGCCAAGCATAGGTAACTTCCTAGCAAAGAGTACCTGCATACTCTCTTTTTCCCTTCAGTTGTATAAATTCAACAGCTGGTCTCTTCATTGCTAGACTGTCCATAAGAGAGTTGTTCTCTGTTCCGTATTTGCTTCCCACGAGCCCTTGATTAATAGCCGTCTGCTATAGTTTATATATAGCCTTGGTTTAGGCAGCACAATTTCCTTTATACTGCCATTTTTAAATACTTCACTAATGCAGTTCAACTGATTTTAAATCTTAAAAAATATAAAGAAGGTGACATACTGTGTCCTCATTTCCTAGGAAATTCTAATGTGAGAAGCAGAACACCATCAAATCAATCATGGACTATCCTGCTCTTAGAAACACTGAGTTAGAGAGCTGAAAGCACCTCAAGAAGTTGCCAGTCCACCCCTCATACTTCTGAAGCAATATAAGCATCTGTCCTGAAAAATGTTTGTGTAGATTTTACCTCTAACACAAGACTCTACAAGCTGCTAAGCAACCTACACCACAGCTTCATTATTCTTGCTGTTAGAAATGCTTTTCCAACCTCCCACTTAAATCTCTCTTGCCACATCTTAAGATCACTATTTCCTATCCTTTCTGCCAGTCACAAAGACCAGACCAACCTATGACAACCAAGATATCATCTGACTTAATACCCTCCCTAAACCAACCAACCAAAAGGCCAACAAACTAACAAAACATAAAAACCAACCCCCCTAATTATATTATTCTATATCAGTATGGTGATTTATTTTCTAACCTGTTCTATGAGGTTATTTTCTAACCTATGTTTACCTCCTTCAGCCAAGATGTGCATTTAAATAGAGTTGGGGGCAAAACAGAAACTTATTAAATCCTATGATTTGGAACATAACACTATTTACTAGTCTTACTTCCACCAAACCTGTATTTCCTGCATATATACACTGTGGCTGACCCAGACTCTCAGTCATAAAGACGTTACACTACAGCAGCAGTTAAGTATTATGTATTTTTCAAGAAGTATTTCAAGGAGTGGTTGTGGAGAGTAGGTTTTTGGTTGCATTTTTTTTCTTTGAAGGACCAGAGAAGAAAGACCATTCCATTGCTTTCTTTGCACTGCTTATAAACCTCTTGTGAGGTCTTCTAAATCAACAAGTCAGCAAAATGTGAATGCTGAAGCTACTGAGTCAGCCCATATAAGCCTTTTTTCCAGAAAGCAGCTTTCAGTGAATCCATTTTGGATGTTTCTTACACACACACACACACACACACAGAGTTATTCTTATATAAAAACTTCCCCTCCCAACCCTTTCTCTTTAGAAATTTGGTAACCATAGCTTATGTTTCCTGCTGAGACTTGATATGTAGAGCTGTATTCTACCTCCTATTAAGCTGCTGATAGCAGTGTTTCTATTGCAATTTATGAGAAATGTCAGTTGAAGGCAGACAGTATTGTACAGGCTGTATTTTCCCAGCTGGATACCTCTGTGAACAGAAAGCAAAAACATGAATACACATGCACCATACATTTGGGGGGAGGGAAGAAAAGAGGCTGCAGGTTATGTGTGATGCTGGGTGGTCTAAAACTAGCAGAAAATGGAACACAGGAGTGGGAAGATACCTTTAATATTATTAGAAAACAGCTGAGGTTATTAATGTGGTCCCTGGAACTGCATCACCTAGACAAAGACCTCTCTGTAGAATCCTCAGTTGCCTCTTTCACTTAAACATATATACTGAAACACATAGATTTTGAAAACAGTTACAGTCATCTGCTTCTTTTGACCCACACCTGCAGGTTTTAATCAGATGTTTTAATCATGAATGCAGGTTAGCCAATTTAGCAGTAACTATACCTGAGGGTCTTTTGGGTTTTGCTTTGGGTTTTATTTGACTCTTTGGCTAGGTTGGGGGATTTTTGTTCATCTGGGGTTTGTTTGTTTGTTTGGTGGTGGGGGTTTTTTTGGGGGGTGTTGGTTGGGTTTTTTGGGGGGGGGGGAGGTGTTTGGTTGGGGGTTTTTTGTTTGCTTGTTTTTTAGTATATTTGTTGTCCATATTCACCCTCTTCAAGAGAATGCAAATGCAAGTCACCAAGGGAAATATAATTATGTCTCATTGTGGTCTCAGCAGTTTACTTACTTCATGATAACAGTATCACATAGCAATACATTTTTCTTGTTGAAGTGTTTGTTGGATAACAAGAATAGCAGTTTTCATGTTTCTTCATTATACTGACAGATGAAAGTAACAGACTTTACAAGAGAGGAGATGAAGTCCAATTCAGCAAGGAGTGAATGGGAATTAAAGCAAATCATAGGAACATAAAATTTTTCACACTAGGAAGCACTAAAGATAGAGAAAGTAGAAAGTATTCATCAAAGATTCCTGTTCTTCAAGCATTCCACCTCTGGAGATCAGAGTTTCATGGCCATGACCTTCTCTCCAAAGAGTACTGTACTGAACCCAAAAAGTTTGCAGACAAATAATTTAACAAATCCTGTAATTTATGTCTTCTTCAGAGTCCACACAACACAGAAACATGCATCTGTCAGTGAGGAACTACTCCAGATGTAAAAGTCACCAGTAAAAAGAAACAGATTTTCATACCAGCAAAACATTCATTGTGGAACATGTTGGTCGAATAGCATATGTGTCTTCCTAAATCATCAACTCTTGTCACTAGTAACAAGCTTCCAAATTTGCAATTGATCTTTGTCACTCCTCAAATCACCTCCTCCATTAGACGCACAGGACTGAAAATAATGGAAAATCCCAAACCAACTAAAGTTAAAATGGTCATGGTCAAACAGATAGAGCAAATTACCATTTAAATGACAACATGAAACTCTTTGAAAGACCAGCCTTTTGATTTCAAAGATTCAGTGCTGAACAGTGAGAATCTGAGTTCTTTAGATTTCCAGGAAAAAAGCTACCCCCAAAAAAAAAACCCCAAATCAAAACCAAACCAAAAAAAAAAAAACCACCCTAAAAAAACCCACCACCCCACCCCAAAAAAAAAAGAAAAAAGAAAAAAGAAAAAAACAAACAACCACAACTATGACCCAGTCATGTGCTTAAATCCCTTAGTATTTTTTTTACCATTAAATGTAGCTCTGGTGGTGTGTAATTAGTGGCAATATCATCAGTACTACAGTTCATAAATACTTAAATAACTCTTTATTTGCAGATCTTTTAGTGTGGAGGTGCAGGGAGAAGGAAGAGTGAAGGGGAGACAGACTAAGGGTGAAACAGGAGTTGCATTTCTCTTTCCTCCTGAGGAACATTAAATTTGAGATTTCCAAGTTCTGATCCACTTGGTAGTTAATAGAGATTTTCGCAAATTTGAATGTCTTGCTCTTTTCAAGTACAAAAAATTGTATAAGGTCAAGTGATATTAGAAGTCTTGTTTGGGTAGAATTGTAAACCTAAGTGGCAAATGCAAACGATGAAACTGTATTGCAGTTCAAATTTCTGTAATTTTTTAATCCTTTCTCTAGAGAGCTATGAAGGAATGATGCTTTGAAAAGTGCTTTAGCCTTTGACAGCCTATGGAGTTTGCTGATGTCACACTTCCTAATTGACACAACACAGGGTCTGCATGGCACATTGCTACAACATTTGTTTTACAAGTGCACATTTCACAGGAAACCAACAATTAATTTCCCAAAGACTTACAGGCATACATTTCCAAAAAGGGAAAAATAAAACTGTTACATATCCACACAAATCAAAATTTACAGAATCATGGCAGCCAGCCAGCAAAACTACTCCAGGTCTGCTTTCCCATCTGCTTGGCTTGTTAACTGAAAGAAAATAAAATCAAACTGCTCCTTCTGCAACTAGTTTGCAAAAGAACTCCCTGAAAAACAACTTCCATAACACAGTTTTAATAAATGCAAAATTCCTTAAAACTATCAGGAAACCTCCTTGCACTGTACATTGTAGACACAGCTTGGACAAATCTTGCTGCAGTGGGTGAGAGCTCTGTACATCTGTCCCAGCCCTTTGCTTGAGGCCACAGCCCTCGGAGCAGGTAGTGCAGAAAATAAAAAAATCTGTCAGATCCTTGGTCACCTGCAATTACAGCATTAAAATAAATGAAACTAGCACTGTCTTATGCAGATTTTGAACTTACTGGTTCTGGGGAGCACAGACAATCCAGCCTGTTGCCTCTGTTAAATAAGAGGTATCTTCCACAGATCACCTCACCTGGCTGAGCAATTGAGGTCAATAATGCCTTTAGCTATTCATCTGCTGGAGCCCTGACAAGTGATTCTCAGTTTACAGCAGTGTACCATGTCAAAATCATTACTTTTTCCTTTAATCTATATATTAAAAACCTGTAGCCTTGCACAGCTTTTGTCTGTCTACCATTACAATGGTAATTGTAATTAATATACTACTTGTTTCTACTTCACAGATGAAAAAATAATTTGACTAGGAGCACTTTCAACAGCTGCCCATAAATCAGCCCACTCTCAAGAGTTCAGCTTAAGAGTTATTGTGTCTATTGTGCATCTTAAAGTTCAAAGAAAGATTATTCATGCATTCATTCCTAGCCAAGAATGTATCCCACCAATTAAATTTACCCTTCAAAGCTGACCCAAGCTTAACTACTGGATTCACTAAATTATTTAATTGCTCGATGATATGCTATATCCCTTCTCTGAAGACTGTATTTTTGGTGAATTGAGATAGGTTTATACCACTGGTATGTTAATAGCACATATTCCACAAGGGTAAGCAGCTGCTGCCCACAAACATTGCCAAACTGAATAATAGGAATGCAAACAAATCTCCCTGTGCACAGTTAGCTTTTTTTAAACCATTTAAAAATTGTAGGATTACAAAATTACTTTTATGGAAGAAAGAGACAGAAAATAGATGAAAGCAGAGCTGTTATTTACAGAAAGCCCCTAATAACTGAGTAACATTGCCAGTGTAGGAACATTAATTCTGTCACCTCCTTTTCATACCCAACAATTTATTTTTCTTTGTGCACAAAAGGGTTTCTGCAACTAGATGTAATCATGAAAAGAACAGTGAGTGTTCTCCTCACATACTATAAAGTCAGAAGGGTCCTGGAGTAACTTCTCACCCATTATGAGAAGCTATCATGTGTAGCTAATTCAGTCAACATTCCAGCCTTTCCTAGCTACACTAAGCCAATGCATCTAGACTGCAGATTAAGGAGAACAGAAAAAATTACATTGTGTGTTCCTGCCAAGGATGCAAAAACTCCAAATCTCCTTGAAGCTGAAAACAAATTAGCAGCTTTGCTTGCATCAAGCTGTCTGTCCAAATGGAGGTTTCTTTTCACAACAGCATTACTAACTGTGCTTCTTAAAGATAATGCTTGGGGAATACAAAAATATTTTCTCTAAGTTATTTCCTGATGCTTGTCTAGAACAACAGAACCATTTGTAACCCAATCACCACCCACTGACTTGTAGCAAAACCAAGCACAGATTTACTGGTGCCCCTTCCCCAGAGCTCCGCTCCCTCCTTATTTCTACCAGTTTCACATGACACTTCATGGTCAGCCTGGTTAGCCTTCTGGTTCACGTTTCATAAAAATGCAGCATCAGCTAGTAAATCTGAACCTCTGTGCCACCTTTAATCTTTATCTGAGGAAGAAACTGCCTGTCAGTTCTTGTGGAAAATCCTCCACATCAGGTATCATGAAATAGATGATTAAACTGCTACACAACTTCATTCCCATTGCTAATAGGAAGGTGCCTACAGAGGAGGTGTTAGTCATTCATAATCTGTTTCAAGCTTGCTGGCATCTGCAGTTTCCCAGGTCAGCAAGAACCTGTACCTCAGTATAACAGCAGCAGCTGAGGCTGTCAGAACTTCAAGTGTGAAAGAAAATTCAAAGAAACTAGTCTGCACAGCTTTAGGGATGCAAAACCTAGGTCAAATAAGATGTGAAGTTTTGGTTTTGGAAGCTTTGGAAAGAACTGAATTGGAACAAAATGCATGTAGTTCAATGAATGGTGCTGCTCCTACACACCAGATCAGTGGAAGTCAGAAGCACTGTGGAGAGCTCTCAGCCTTCCACCAGCACCTAGGAGGACAGCTTCACTGCTCCCTTTTCTCTTACTACAATTATGTCTGAACACTTTCTTAGCTAGACCTGTTTCTAACAAACCCTGACTAGCCAATATGATAAAAAATAAACTACTATGTCACTGTTTCAACACCCAGACCTTTCACTCCCATCTTAAGTAGCCTTCTACCCTGGAAGAAAATGAGGCCCAGCTGGTATTTGCAAAAAAAATGGTAGTTAAAAAAATCTCAGAAATTGGCTACTGCGAAAGAACTAAACTATATTGCCACTCAGCGTCATACAGATATGACATGAAAAACACCATTCTTAATTTTTATGAGACTACCACAGAGACCTTTTTATTTCCTTTATACAACAACAGAAAAATGTAAGGTTTTTTAAAAGTGTGTTCAGGCTTCATTGAAATGGCATCCTATCTTTCAGAATTCAACACCATTTACCTATTTTCACTAAGTAACAAATGTCAGTAGCTTCCACTGGCCTTAGCTCAGGTTATATCAATTCTAAATAGAGGTGTCTAGCTAGGAATTGTTGCAACCCATGAAAAAATTTCTTATAGTATTTATCTACATTTCTCAGGCTTCTAACTAGTGATACTTCTTACTCTTAAGCTAAATGAGGTCTGCCAACAGCCATTTGTTCTTCTGGGTGAAACTGGCTTGGATGCAGACAAGCTTGTACTGGCTTCACTACCAGTAGTAGTGGTTTGAAAAAATTTCTCAAGAAGCAAATATTCAGTCATTACAAAACCTTCTCTGAAAACATAGAACCTACAGTCACAACTTTAAAGACTAATAAGATTGTAGAGAAAAACCTAAGCTTTTTTAAAAATCTGTAACACACACTGGAAGCCAAGTCATGCTCTTCCGTAAGTTGACATCAGCTTATTTCTTCACTACAGTAAACAGCTCCTTTAGTGAAACCTGAGGGTCTTCTAAAATCCCCCAACTACAGGGGGTCACAGACTCTCAGGATTTAAAAGATCCAAAATTCCATCTCTATATGAATCCAAAGTTAAGAAGTACAGATTCATTCACTGTAGGGGAAAGTAAACAGGGCATAAAACATAGTTGTTTGTTTCAGCCTACTTGAATGTAGAATTTCAAGTGACTGGGGAGTAGGGAAAAAAAAAAACACAACAACAACAAAACCCCCCACACCTCTAAATTAATTGAAGACTGATCTGCAACTGTCCTTGCCTAAAACCAATTTTCTACATCTGTCCTCAGTGTTAGTGACCAACTACATAATTACCATATACTGACAACTAACTTCAGTTCCATTTTATTAAAAGAGATCTTTATACTATTGACTAAGTCAGTAGAGAAAATGCAAATGGCTGCTCTGCCTGTTAATGTTCATATAGAAACAACTACAAAACTCAAACCAAAAGCACTTGAGTACACTACAATAACACCCCAAGCAAAGTCCTAGCAAACTTCCTAACTATGCTACATCCCTTTAGAATTTTTCTGAGATTTAAATTTGCAGCTACTTAATACAAACCAGTATTAATTTGGTAAACATGTGTTTCTGCTTTAGTTTGTACTCCTCAAAAAAACTCCAAAAAACCCCACCTGAATTAAAGCAAAATGCCCTAATACTAGTCTTTTTTATTTTATCCCAGATGCTTGGGATTCCCCCACCCCCAAAATCTCACGGCATTTGGGGATATAAAATTGACAAACACCAATTGTGGCTTCTATTGCAACACTAGCTTTAATAAAACTAGACCTAGTTTTTCAGTCTGAAACAGGAAAGCTATTTCCCTTGAGCTTTTATTTATTTATAGTCTTTGTCTTTACCCTCAACCTCTACCTTTCCTGTCTTCCCCTTTTAGAACAAAAATATAAGCTGTAATCTTTTAGTAACCCCAAAGGCCAAGGAACACTTCACAGTTCAAAATTTTTAAATTGAGGTTTTGCTTTTGCTTTTGGATTACATCTTATCACCAAGAGTCCCACACTAATATTTTTTTACTACCACAGCAGTAATAACTGGAAAGAATTATAAACAATAAAAATTATGACAAAACTGTAAGTTGACACTGATTCTAAAAAATTTAAAGATGGATGTTAGGCTAGCCACTGATCTCACGTAGGCAAGTTAGATCCAATGCCAAAAGTGGTTTTTTGCTGTGCAGCCTGAAATGCAGAAAGATAAATATTATTTTATTAAATTTCTATTAATCTCTATTAGTGAAAACAAAGTGCAGCAACTGAGAGAACCTCTCATTCACCACTGCAGAAGACCAGCAATAGGAGTGTAACAAAATTCTGGAAGACTGCAGCTTGTCCTAACTAGTTAAACTACATACAAAATTATAGTGACTGCGAAAACATCATTAAAGAAGTGGTTTCTTCCCTGAACTGTGTGGCCAGCAGGAGCAGGGAGGTCATTCTGCCCCTGTACACTGTACTGGTTAGGCTGCACCTCGAGTCCTGTGTCCAGTTCTAGGCCCCTCAGTTTAAGAAGGATGTTGTCTTGCTGGAGCGTGTCCAGAGAAGGGCAACAAAGTTGGTGAGGGGTTTGGAGCACAAGCCCCATGAGGAAAGGCTGAGGGAGCTGGGGTTGCTTAGCCTGGAGAAGAGGAGACTGAGGGGTGACCTTCTTGCTCTCTACAACTACCTGATGGGAGGTTGTAGCCAGGCAGAGGTGGGTCTCTTCTCCCAGGCAGCCAGTACCAGAACAAGAGGACACAGTCTCAGGCTGCGCCAGGGCAGGTTTAGGCTGGATGTTAGGAAGAAGTTCTATACAGAGAGAGTGATTGCCCATTGGAATCAGCTACCCATGGAGGTGGTGGAGTCACCCTCATTGGAGGTGTTGAGGAAGAGGCTTGATGGGGTGCTTGGTTGCATGGTTTAGTTGTTTAGGTGGGTTAGATTGGTTGATGGGTTGGACACGATGATCTTGAGGGTCTCTTTCAACCTGGTGTATTGTATTGTATTGTATACTATTCCAGTTGTGCTTTCATTCCTTACTCCAGTGGTATTTATTTAGTAAGAAAACACTTGCACACACACACACACACACACTTTCTTCATTAGCAGCTGTCTCTCCCCCCTGCTATCTACAAATTCAAACACTACACGTTTTAAGTATTTTGTGCTGGAACAGTCTCACTTCTATGCAATCTGCTGCTATTGAGATTTTCCTTTTAAGCAATAAATGCTCAAAACTGTTGCTTTTCCTAAAGCAACTCCTTCAGTGTTCATAACCTCACTGCTTGAGCAGGCCCAGTTTCACATTTAAATAGCTCCAAGCAAACATTCCCGATCTTAGTTACCATCCTTCCCTTTTCTGTGCACCCTCCCTGCCCCCCAACATGCTCGTTTGTTTAAAGGGTAATTTTCTGTGTATGTACAAGCAGCATGGGGAGTCTTCCTTTGTAGCAGCCTGGCAATATATGGCTTTTTATGTAAGGACTGTCTGGGGTTCGTTAAGGTTTTTTCATTCTCTTTGAGTTAAATGGAAGAGCTGTCCCAGTCCTCCTAGATGTAAAGTGTGTTATTTGCCAGGCCCCTTTAGATAAGGTGGTCATCATTACCATAAATAAGACATTTTGAATATTTTTGTTCAGTTGTTGCAACTGTAATGTGGCTACACTCTGCTTAAATTTACATCTCTCTGTGTAAGAGTGAAGACACAGGGTAAGACCTAGGCAGTAAACAATCCATCTCTCTCCATTAGAGAAGTACAGCCTATATAAACGAAGCTGTAGGACCAGCATATTCTGTGGTATGTGTATGTTCAAGGAGGAATGCTGACATTTAAATACCAAATTTACCTGTGTTTCACAAATTTCCCAAGTGCTCTTCTTTGTGTGGTGGTCTGCAGCCCTCAAAAATCTGAAACAATGATGCTGGAAAGTAATAGAAGGGGTGATGAACTAGTTTGACTAGTTTGACTTCTCCACTGCATTAGGAAAGCCTGGAAATTAGTAGTGGATCTCTTTTGGTCTCTTGTGTTTGTTTTTGGTTTTGTTTTAGTTTTTCTGTTGGGTTTTGGTGGTTGGTTGGTTTTGTTTTGTTTATGGGTTGGTTTATTTTGTCACAGATCTTCACTAAGCTGTGGTGTTTTCCATCACCTAGACAGACAGCTTTAAACTCAAATTACTGTTTAAATAAATGATTAATTGAACATTTCTGGGAAAAGTATTAGTTTGTAAAAGAATTGGAATTGTACTCAAGGAGGTCAAAATATCTCCCATCTGACATATAGCTCTGCCAGCAGGGAACACTCATAACCTATTTTGCATTTCTCCTTCACTGAGAACACTGACATGATTTATCTACTGTTTGCTGTGAACAAAGAGCCTGCAAAGGTTTGCTTATTGTCACCCAGCTGATTCATGGCAACTCATTACAGGCAGATCAACCCAACGTCTACATCTGGTTCATAAGAGCCAGTCCCAATGGTTTAAAGCCTTTCTGTGGGGCTTTTGTGGATACATTGGAGGGTTGACTCTAAACCTACAATTTGTTTCACTTACTTTAGATGAAAGCAGTATCAAATACACTACAAGTAGCAGTCTAATTGGGAAACTGAAGGCTGTGCATGACAATGTCTTATAAGGAACAGGTGAGGGAACTGAAGTTGTTTAGCCTGGAGAAAAGGAGGCTCAGGGAAGACCTTACTTAGCACACTGCAACTCTGTAGAAAGGGGGGATTCCATCTCTTCTCCAAAGTAACAGTCAGAAGCAGTTTCCTTTCTGGTTCTTTCAGTGCAAACTTTTTGTGATGAAGCTGTCAAATATTAGAATACTAAATTACTGCCATACTTGCTTTGACTAAGCAGTCAATCTAGCCCGTTTGCTCTAACGCTGGAAGCACTGTATGTTTTACATACATGCACAAGAAACACTGAAGAAGCCATTTAGAGGACAATGCCAGAACTTACAGAATCATAGAATTGTTTCAGTTGGAAGAGACCTCTAAGATCATCAAGTCCATCCATCAACCTAACACCACCATGGCCATTAACCACATACCCAAGGGTCATGTCTGCACATTTTTAGCACCTTCAGGGACAGTGACCCCACCACCTCCCTGAAGAGCCCATTTGAATACCTGGCCACTCTTTCTGTAAATAATTTTTTCTTGATATCCAATCTAAACCTCTCCTGTCATTCTACCACTTGATAATAGGGAAAAGTGATGGATTTCCACGTCACTGTGATCTCTTTTCAGGTAGTTGTAGAGAGCAAGAAGGTCTCCCCTCTTCTCCAGGCTATACAATTCCAGTTCCAGCAGTCAGTCCTCATAAGATTTGCTCTCCAGACGCTTCAGCAGCTTTGTTGCCCTTCTCTGGACATGCTCCAGCAACTCATTGATTTTCCTCTTGTGAGGGGCCCAAAACTGAACACACTATTCAAGTGACAGCCTTGCCAGTTTTGAGTACAGAGGCATTATCACTTCTCCACTGCTACACCTGCCTTCTGATGCAGGCTAAGATGCTGTTGGCCTTCTTGGTCACCTAGGCACACTGATGGCTGATGTTCACAGGGCTGTCAAACAGCAAGTCCTTCTCTGCCTGATAACTTTCCACTCTTCCCCAAGCCTGTAGCATTTCATGGGGTTGCTGTGACCCAAGTGCGGGATCCTGCACTTGGCCCTGTAAAGCCTCATACAACTGACCTTGGCCCACCAATCCAGCCTGTCCAGATCCTTTTGCAGTGCCTTCCTACCCTCAGGCAGATCAACACTCCCACCCAATTTAGTGTCATCTGCACACTTAGTGAGAGTGCACTCAAACCCCTAATCCAGACCATTGAAAAAGATACGAAAAAGAGAGCTGGCCCCAAAACCAAGCTCTGGGGAACACCCCTAGCAACTGGCCACCAAGTAGATTTAACTCCACTCACCACAATTCTCTGGGCTCAGCCATCCAGCTGTTTCAACCCAGAAAAACATCCACCCATCCAAGCCATGAGCAGCCAATTTCTCTAGTAGGATGCTGAGGGAAACAGCGTCAAAATCTTCACTGAAGTTCACATAAACAACATCCACAGTATTTCCCTCATCCACTAGCAGGTTACCTTGCCACAGGAGATCAAGTTCATCAAGCAAGACCTGCTGTTCACAGGTCCATGCTGACTGGGCCTGATCACCTGGCTGTCCTGCACATGCTGCATAATGGCACAGAAGATGACCTGCTCCACAAACCTTCCCTGGCACCATGGTTAGACTGACAGGTCTGTATTTCCCTAGACCCTCCTGGATCGTCTTGTAGATGGACATCACATTTGCCAATCTCCAGTCAGCTGGGACCTCCCAAGTTGGCCAGGATGCTGGTCAATGATGCAGAGTAGCTTGCTGAGCAATTCTGCTAGTTCTTGCAGTACTGTATTGTCCCTAAATAAGAGCATATTCTGATAAGGTCAGGGAAATGCTGAGATGATCAAAAGGGCCCTTCAGACCCAACAACCCGCTTACAGTTCAAATATTTTAACTTCAATCTCTTAAAACTTTTCTCAGATGTGTACAGTCTGTATGGTTTCTCAAACTCATTTTATGAAGTTAGGTATTCTTCCATAAACCACAAACATTTTTTATGCAAACCTATGGTTCCCGTAGTGAGACACAGCCCATTTTTCTTTTGCTACTGTTTCTATGCAACACACACTAGATGTGATGTGCCTTACATATTAAAGATAGATAGCTGAGGTCTATCAAGAATCACCTATTTCAAGCTCCCTTAAATGCATTGATTTACTGGGTCTGATATCACAAGCAGTAGATATGCATAGGCTTTTTCTGAACAAGTATTGGCTGAAATTCATACTGGTCAGTAAATTACTTCTGTGACAGCAATTTGAGGTGTTAGCGTAGATCATCAAAAATACTACCTTCTCCACAAAATGCTTCTCTGTAACATGGTGGATTTGGTTTGGCTGAGCTGGAGTTAAATCTCCTCAGAGCACCTTTCTAGTGCTGTGTTTTGCAGTTCTGTAGCTGAGTGTTGATAACACACCAGTGTTTTGGCTACTGCTGAACTGTGCTTTTGCAACATTGCTCACCCCAAGAGTACGCTGAGGGGTGGGCAAGATCTTGGGAGGGAACACAGCGAGGCCAGATATCAGTTCAGATATAAGAAGTAGGTGAAAGAAGTGGGGGCATATTTGTCCATGGTGTCTGTCTTCAGAGAAACCATTACATGCAGAGCCCTGCTTCCTGAGAGTGACCAACTGAGAGTCTCACTTCCACTCAACTCTCACTTCCTGAGAGTGACCAGTGCTGATGAGAAGTAGAGAATAACATCTCTCTTTGCTCTTGCTTCCATGCATGGCTTTTTGCATGTGCTTACTATTATTAAATTGCTCCTCCCTTATTACTGACTTTTGTTATATTTTTCCCTTTCCCCTGCTCATCTAAGAAGGGGAGTGACAGAGCAGCTTTGGTGGGCATTTGGCCCCAGCCAGGGCCAAACTGACACAGTTATTTTCGGTGCATAGGCCGGGAAATATAACATAGCTGCAGCTTTGCTTTAAGCCTGCCTTACTTAAGATACAAGCTCCTGTGCTGGTCATGAACTTGCCACTTTGTTTTGGAGTATTTCCTTTGCTTGGGAACATGTCAAGACGTAACATCTATGCGTTTTTTCCTGATGTTGGTAGCCCTGCTGCTCTAGGAGAGTGTAAAGGTGAGCTGTTTGTAGTTTCATGGGCCCATGAAATATCAGAACATCTAGAGAGAGATGCAATGTACAGATGGGCTCATGACTGAGGGGTAGACTTGACCATGGAAGCCATCACACAGGTCATGTGTGATTGTGCTGAAATCAAGCAAGCCACCACTGAGGAGGCACCACAATAATGCTTATAAATACTTAAAGAGTGGGTGTCAGGAGGATGGGACCAGTCTTTTTTCAGTGGTGCACTGTGACAGGACATAGGGTAATGGGCACAAACTTTAACATAAGAAGTTCCACCTGTACTAGGAGGAACTTCTTTAATTTAAGGGTAACAGAACACTGAAATATGCTGCCCAGAGAGATGGTGGAGTCTCCATCTGTGGAGACATTCAAAATCCACCTGGATGCGTTCTTGTGTGACAATCTTTAGGCACAGCTGCCTAAGGAGTGTTGGACTTAATGATCTCCAAAGGTCCCTTCCAACCCCTATCATATTGTGATACTATGAAAACTCATTTTTTCAATGTCCCAAATTTCTGCATCTGTTATTTTATGTGGCTTTCAACATTACAATTTTCATTAATTCATCATTCCTCTGTTTTTGTGAAAGTAGGAAAATGTGGTTGTTAAACCACAAATATTGATAAGAAGAATCAGAGACTGCTTCTCATTCTTCCAATTCTTTTTTGATAGGCACATACACAACCTTCTGCACACATGTACAAACACATACATAACCACAAATATTTAAAACAGACTGTTCTTTCAGAATAGTTTCTGCAAAATTAACACCACATCGTAAGGCAGGGAGGAATCCACGTCAGCTCTGTGCAATAGGCATGTTTTCAAAACAACATCTAGGCATATTATTTGCAAACAAGGCATGCTGGGAAACTGGTAAACATCAAGTACCAGCAAGACTTTGTCATCTAAGTGTCTTCTTCTCTAATGAAAATTTCTGAGAAATTGCATTAGAACTGATGCTAGGATAAATTTGGAATACCCTAGAGAGGATCCTATCAGATTTCTGAGATTAAATGGATTCCTATTTCTTACAAGACAACTAGTCTTAAGTTAAAAAAGTCAACCAGCTAACCCTGACACAAACACTTTTAAAAAATACAGCTCATTTCCCCATTACTTGACACTGAAAAATGACAGCAAATTGTACTCAAACTGTACAAAGGGGAAGAATGGAAGTGCAGTAATGCAAGAACTCCAGTCCTGCATGCATACAGCTTGCTTTACACACAAAGGCTGCAAGATCACAGATGGCTGTCTCCTACACAGTTTGCAAGCAAGCAAGACATCATCATCACCATTTCTTCCCACATCTAAAGGCAGACTCTACTTCTAGATGTAGACCCAAAACCAGGATGTGACCTAGGGCAACTGCATGTTGGAAACTAAACAAAAACGCAAGCACTAAGCAATTCGGAAAGTTGGTTGGTGGTTTCCCCTTTAACTCAGTAACTTTTATTTCTTCCAGGCATCAAGAAACAATTACTGCTCTCTTCAAAACTTGTTTTCCCAGAAGATAATGATTTAGCAAGTACCTGATCCTAGATAAACCTTTTTTCTCATTATAGAAATACAGACTTTCAGCAGCTGCTTCACAGAGTATTAGAAAAACTAACCAAATAAGTAAACAAACAAAAAAACCCCACTCAATGAAACTACCAAGCTGCCTTTTGTGAAGGACTTCCGTTGCTACAGATGACAGTTTCTGGTCAGGCTGACTTGCCCATAACCATTTCTCATTCCACTACTACAGCATAGCCTCAACTAGTTCCTTTAATATTCTTTTCTACAGCCAGGAACACCTCTTCGAACACATTATCAAGTCATATTCAAACAAGGTTATACATATGAAAATGCCTACAGCATTCCTATGCAGAAATTAAACAAGACACAACTTAGTAACACAACTGAGAAATGCCTACATGATAGCTGGCAGTCTTAGTCAACGAGTAACCACCTGTGATTAGTTACAAAGTCCTGTAATAAAATGAGACAGACTTCAGATGGCAGCTTCCCTTGACACATCTTAAGCGTGAAACACTCTGAGAAAAAGAGTCTGATTTATTAAATCTGTTGATCAAGTCAGCTGAATAGATTGATGTGCAATAAATCAAAAGGGTTGTAGTAACAACGCTTACTTTGATCTGCCACAGTTTTGTATGAAATTCAATGCTGTTTCCCACCCAGCACCTCATCACCCCCTTGGAGTCATTATCTTAAAATATGACTATTAAAACCAAACATAATTCTTTTTCTGACCTTGAAGTACAAATGCAACAGAACGACAACTTGTTCAACATTCCTAAAAAAATTGGTTACTACAGATACCAAATATATTCAAAACTCTAATTCAAGCATATGCCTTCTTCTCTACAAAGCATATATTACATTTAATAATGAGTTCTACATAAAGTATACCATTTAATCTTTCTCTACTCACCCTGTTATTGTCATTATAATAACTGTGATCACCACATCCTTTCTGTATTTATATTACCACAGCTGGTTCCTCTGGTGAACAAACAGTGCTCGACAGGAAATTTGGTTCATAGTTCCCATAGGCAGACATCTTACAAAGCCTATTCTAATCACTTCACAACTCATCCTACAGAGTAGCTAAATCAGATATAAAATAATTCAAATATCTCAAAACTTAAGCAGAGATCAGAAATTTTCATACTTTAGCTTCTTAGAATTGCTTTGTGTTACAAAGCTATTGGATATATAAACAGATGTCAATTTGCCTGTGCATTTTTATTATGTTTTGGAAAACACTGAAGGAAGTGAATATTAAAGAAACATATGGAGATCACAAAATAAATTTGTCTTTCGTTTGGTCATTATGAACATCAAGGCATTTTTAGATGGCACCAGTCACAAAGATTTCAGATTTCAGTTAGAGTATTCTGGATTTACACCAATTTAGGAAAGGTCTTGTTCTGGCATAATTAAAGTCAGAATTATAACTGGATAAAATTAATATCTGATAATCTTCCTTCTGTTAAAGATAAACAGAAGATCCATTTGAATCCTGTATTCTAAAATTTGGCAGAAATGGCTTCACACAAGCTGCTACATTGCTGCTTTCATTAACATGTCAGAAAATTTGAAAACAGCTAGATATATATATGTATGCCCCAAACATCAAAACTTAATTAAAATGCCAAAATGATCATTAGGAACTCATTTTTCATAATACAATGCTGATCATGAACACTGGCAAAACCAGAACAGAATTTATGTTATTTTCTTCAGTTAGCAGGGTCTGAAACAGTAAAACACATTGAACACTGTACAAACCATACAGTATTAAATCATAGAATTGTTAGGGTTGGAAGGGACCCCAAGGATCATTTCGTTCCAACCCCCCTTCTGTCTCAATCTACATCCTAGCTATGTTTCTGAAGTCATTTAGAATCCTGTATTATCTATTACTCTAGTCACCCATAGCTGCAGTGCTGCCAAACACCAGTTGCAAAGCTGTGAAAACAGGCACATTCAGAACTTTCACTCAAACATGCCATCATTGAACTCTGAATTATCTCAGAAAATTGTTTTAGACAAACTGAGAAAGGGTTAAGCAAGTTGATTTCTATTAACTAACAGCAGTTTCTAAAGTTGCTAAGAAACTGGTAAACTTAATGTCATCCTGACTTTTGCACCACTTTTTAGTACTTGATTTCTGGTGCCAAACCTTTAACAAGGCAAACTTCTTAAATTCAGTGAGGGTCAGAAGTTTAGTTTATTCAACAAGAATAACACTATTAAGAGCTACCGCTCTTTCATGTCAAGCAGTTAACGCCCGCACATTCCAACCCAGGTTAATAGAAGCCAGTCAAGGAAGATTGGAGCTCCTGAGGGCAGTCATCTCTGCAGGGATATTTTAAACAGAATTTATACTGTGCTTTAAAAACAATCTAAAAGGATCAATCTACCTTATGAATCTGCTGTAGACATACACAGGGAGAAAGATGAATGGATGAAAGCATATAAAAGCAAGTAAATCTGACTCTCTCTATTGATTTTTGAGAGTATAGTGTACAGCATTTTGGTGAGGTCTTATATATCATTGCAAAGGACCAAATGCCATTGCGCATATGTTTGGAGGACGTCAGGATTTATCATGAAGTAGTGCACTGCTGTAGTCTTTCATTATATTCTTTTGTAAGTAATCTTGTTTTCACTGTTGAGGAAGGTAGATCACTGAAAATTAAATAACCCTCAAAACAAACATACAATCGCAGGGAGACTCTCCATGAGCCATAACCGGAGAAATCCACTATTATTAAACCAAGAATTGCAGAAGTTTGGTGTACATATGCAGTATTTTTAGCATTAACAAGAGAAACCTGCTATTTCATTATGAGCTTTTGAAAACCAAAATGGAAAAATCTGCATATCACAGCATAATCCCTTTCCTACTTTGTTCTAAATCATAGCAAATCAACACTTAGTATTCCCCAAAGCTCCCCAGCACTTGTACTTGGCCAAATGCCTTCAAATGATGTTAAAGAAATCACTGTGGTTTAGATGGCACTTCTTCACCAGATGGAACACTTCTCTTCAAGCAAGAATGCTTTCCTCTTAAAACATGCTTCAAATACCCAAAATGGAAACAATAATCACATCAAATTGAATTTCTCAGGGTCCCTGGGGCTGGTACTATTTTGTAACGGTGGCATTTTTGACCGTAATGTCTGAATTCCAAAACATTCAAATTTTATTCTAAACTATTCATACATTCACTCCCATCACATATACCCCCCTCATGATGTACACTTAAATAGCACATTAATGTTATTCTATTAGCTATTTCTTCCATATAGCAACAGGAAACATTTGCTATTGTTTCTGGGTTACACGGTAGGTTGTTTGGAAAATACGGTTGCTTAAATAAGAAAAACCCTGCTATTTCTTTCTAAAATCTGAGCTATAAAGCTGTGACTGTCATTGTACACAACGGTGTCCCAACACAGTAGCAAGCCCTTAGCACCCAGACAGATACAGCACAATGTCCTCCTCATTAATGTATCTCATAGAAAAACCTAATGAAAAAAACAATTTACCTTCTTCAGTTTCATGCCATACAATTCCTTCCAAGTTCACGCTGGTCCCAGGCTCACAGGGTCCAAGGCATTCAGGTTCTGTTACTACTCCAACCTCACAAGTATTTACACCCACTGAACGAGTCCGTACCAAAAGCTGCTCGACTGGTGCTGCAATATTGGATGAAGATGGGGAAAAGTAGGAAGGCAGAATCTGAGGTGTGGTACTGCTGGAAATCGGAGGTGGAGGTGCAGGCACTGTAAACAGGGGATCAACCTGAAAACAACAGACAAACTTACTATAATGGTGCTGTGACATTTTAAATTAATTAATTAATTTTTTAAAAAATAAGAAGAAGAAAAAAAAAAAAAAAAAAAACACCACCAGAATTTGCTGAGACTGCATTTGTGTATGCATAGATCTGGCGTATAGCTGGCAATTTCAGTCTTGTGAGTTTAATTGTTTTGACACCAGACCAAATTAAGTACAAAAATATCTATCAAGCTAAACAAGGCAAATGGCTAAGTTTCTGCAATTCTATTCCCCTGTTGTCATAAACTGCTACTATGAAATAATATAAATTTTCAAAACAAAAATTAAGGCCACTTTTTTCTTGGCACTGACAGAGACTGATTTGTGGATGGTAATTAATTTTGCAAACTGGGAACTTCATTTCCTATTTAAAACATTTATAAAGACAGCACAAAGATATATGAAAGCCCTTTTTTCCATGAGAAATTAGCACAAATTAACACAAAAAATTAGAACTATTCTAATATCCATTTGGCATCAAATATAATCTCATCATCCAGTCATTTAAAATACACTAGGATCACCCACCCAAAAGCCTGTATTACAGATAACATTTACATCCTTCTCTGTAATTCTTACAAGAATCCATCCAAGCCATCTAATCTGTCATAGTTTCAAAAATGCATATTTGGAAGAATACAACTTGCCAGACAGTCTGTACACAGATAATTTACACAGAGACAGTATCTATACATGAACTGAAGCAGTTATCTTTCCCATATGACTTCCACTAAACCCAGCAGCAGCTTTTCTGTATACAAATTTGGAATCTTAAGGAATCTTGCTATTTTACTGTGGCCATAAGGTCCTTTCTCAAATCAAAGATAACTAAATGAGGATATGAGTATGCCCACCTAAAATTCATGTTTATTTGTCTCACTGGTTCATGGGTATCACACCAAGAAATCATTCTTCAGTTAACTTACTTTTTTTTTTTTTTTAATGGCTACTTTCTAGCTGTTTTCAAATAGATTACCAGACATCTGTTAAGTCTATGCTGGTTTTAATTTTGGATCCTGTAAGAAGATTCAACAGAAAAGACTAACAACTCATTGTACATTGTCATCTAGGTTTTATTCAAATGGGTCTTAACACAGATCAAAGTTTATTTTGCTTTCTTCTAAAGCCAAGTTGGCAAATGGGTATATAAAGAGAAGAAAGGATTAAGGAGTTGTATCCTTGTATTATATATTCTTTGTATCACAACCAGCTCACTTCATATTAAGAAATTAAAATGGAAATCTAGAATTAAAAAGAACTTTATAAAAAATGTAACAATTCTTACGATTTGCCTTTGTAACATTGCTTTTGCTTTGATCGTCATTCATTCACACAAACCGACAGCCACCACTTTTCATTGTGCACGCAAGCATGCTACATGTTTAATAAAAGTATTTTGTATGATCTTTGTATGACCATCCTTGATTCTGATCTCAATTACAATAGAACTATGGAGAAGAAAGGAAGGACCTCTAACCACATTCTTCCCCAAACTCTTCCTCATTCAAGGGCAGTTCTTTTTATTTAGAACTAATATAATCTTCAGGTTAAGATGATAGAACAGTAAGAAAACAAACAAGCAAAGCAAAGCAAAGCAAAACTTGAATAATAAAGTATCCACCAGGAATGAAAAACCACTAATACCAGTGAAACTTTACTGAGCAAAGCAGAGCTGCTGTGGCATAAAAAGAATGCAATCAAGCAATGATATCTTTATTCTTCTCCTTATGCCATCACAACTGCAGATTTAAACCACAGGCAAGAATGCTTTGCACAGCAGACCTGAATGCACACAGGCACATCAAATATGAATCCACTCCAACAGCAGCTGTTACTTGTAATATCTAATAGTAAGCATGTATGCCTAGTACAGGGGGACACTGATTCTATGCTATATAGATTCTGGATGCTAGATGCCAAGTGGAGGCAGAGTTGGATGGCACAGAGCCATACTCCATGGCACTGGATGCATAATGGATCTCTGTTAATAAAACAGGGACAGTATGTACACCAAGTACAATTTAAAGGAGTTACTAACGTATCTTACCTCAAGACAGAAGAGAACGAGGATCAGTAACTGCCAAGTAAACAGAGACTATGGCTTATGAAAAGCTAAGCCATATCCCTTTATAAAATAAGGACATGCTGATGAATGGTCCGTTAGAGAGTTTACACTGTGTTTTGTAAAGCTGTGCAAAAACTCCTACTACACATGCAACATTATTCTTCCATAAGACATTTGGTTAAAAAAATAAATGTTTGCTGTTATCATACTAAACTGGCCAATATTTTAAATGAGCAAAGACTAAATTGGCAGATGGGTCTTCCAATTTTGAAGTATTGTAAACAGTGAGGGAGAGCTAAAGAAAGCACGGATATGACAGTGTAGCCTATTAAGTTCTTTGTTACAAATATTTGTACTCAACCCTGATTTATTTAGACTTGCTAATAAATGTTCATATTTTCCACTAGGAACATTTACATAGAACATGGCCAAAGAGTGGCTGTTGCAGTAAAAGGGGCTGTTGCTCTATGAATTAAAATGCTAAGCCATTGCTTGAAAATAAGGTGGATATTTACTGCCACTGAGGATCATGTCTGTTACAAAAACATGACCTTAGTCACAAGAAAAAAAAATATCTACTGATCTGAAATATTGCTCCAGCTTTCCACTTCTTAAAAACCATCCCATCTTGTTTGATAAGTGTAACGTCAGTACAGCAAAGTGCTGGTTCTCAGCGATCATTGTGGTGACACGATTGTTTTCATGAATTCTCCAACTGGCACTGATGTAAGCTATTAAAGGCAAAGAGAGAGGCAGGAAGGCCACCATCTCCCGTGGAAAACAAGCACATAAGACTAACATCTGGTGATGGCAGTCTGTCAAACTGAGGAAAGTTAATATCAAGAACAGATGCTCTGCAGTTTCTCACTGTTATTTTTTCATGATTATTCCCAGGTGTTGAGCAACAGCCTTGCTGTTTATCACATGAGAGATTCAAACATGAAAATTAAAATCTAAATCTCAGGAAGGTTATTTACATAGATGCTCTCTTTATACACATAATCAAAGGGCTCAAAAAAAAAAGATAGAAATATTCAAGCAGTATTTTCTTCACCTAATTCCATGAGCTTTTGAGAGCTGATTATTGACAAAGGCTACAAAGCTGGAGTGTTATTCATGGCAGCTTTCCACTGTCAAGTGTTTGACTGTATCTGAGCTAGGGCTCCTAGTAGCTGAAAATTCACATAAAATGAAGAATGACTGCCAAGCAATGTTGTCAGCGCTCCAGGAAGCACTCTTCTGTCTGAACATGACCAAAAAAACCTGGTTTGGTGGCTCCGTAACATCAGTCAGTAGGAGGAAGCGGGTACGGAAAAGGAAGGAAATATCATCCTAACTAGAAACAGGGAAGACTTTCTAATAAGTAGGGCTCTCCTTCAGTTACTTGGGTACTTTACATGCTAGAATAAATTCTGCTCACCAGAACTCATCATCCTGATGAAGTATAAGCTAAAAATATGTCTGAAAAATAACTTTTAGTGCCCCTTAAGACAATTTCTTGGCAACCAGGAATTACTCCAGTGGGCAATACTGAGCCCACAGACGAAGGTATACAGATTTGATGGACTGGCCAGATCAGAGAGTGTCCAACATCACACTACTGCAATCAGCCATATCATATGCACATTCCTACAAGAATGGGAGAATTTGAAGTTTTTATGGGACAGTGTCTCTCATGTACTCCTGCAGAAAACGCACCTTAATGAAAGGAAAGGTACTATGACCACCTGTGGCCCTATGTGTCATGGCACTGAACTGAGAAGATTTACATTAAAATTCAAAATAAAATCACTTTTCATAGAGATTTAAATTGATACCTTTTGAACATATTATCAAGTGGAAGTATTCTGTATCTACACATCTCATTAATGTTGATTCTGAAAACTTTCAGAGGGTATGTAAGTGTGAAATGTTTCCATCATAATCACAAAGTGCAAGCTACAAAACAGCTGCCATGCAACCAAGCCACATGATGTGACCTATCAAAATGTGTTACCACATGTATAGTGATGAATGTATGGTGTTTTGCCTCATTAATAAAGGTTATCTTTGAAGAGGAGATATCTCAATGATGACACCATCTACTAATCTAAGAGCAAATGAGGTCATACACTACTTCAGTGTCACCCAACATGTGATTTTGAAATATTCAAGCCAACAGCCATTTAATCTGTCTACCAATACACAGCTTGGAGAGCAGACAAGGAGCAGGAGCAAGAAGGCACTAAGGAAGACTTCCAATACAAGTATTTCCAGTGGGAAAGTCTGCATTAGTAGGAAGAATGTGGAAAGAAGACCTGAAACCTGTTATGGGACATACCTAAAAACACCAAAACCTGAGTCTTTCCATAACTTCCTAAAAAGACACCAAGATAAAAGACTACAAAGTAACCCAGCCTTGAAAATTACATTGACAAATTCTTTGGAGTTATGAATTAATACTTCCCAGAATCACTATGTCTGAGTTGGAAAACAAGAAATAAATTAATTTAGCCCTATATGGAAACTGCTCTTTTCAAATTGCTTTCTCTAGATTTTAAGGTAAATGAGAGATTAGCTTGGTTACATAAAGCATGCTTGTGTCTGTATTAATTTTCTACAGCAAGAGTGACTCTAGATCTCATTCACAGCATTGAATACCAGAAGTAATAAAATCAATGAAACTACTTTGGAAGAAAACAAATGTGGAAGGATATGACATGAAAAATAATGTTTTTGTGCTCAGGAGTGTGTCCACATTTCTAGACATCTTGTTGATGTATTCTTGCTACAAACCCTGCCCCATGAAGAACTGACACATCTAAAATCTAAAGTATATGAATATATGAGTGCTGGGTGTCAGGAAGGGACAGCCTCTGCTCACTTGCATCCTGTGATGGAATGAGGGGCAATGGATGTAAACTACAGAATAGGAAGTTCCACCTCAACATGAGGAAGAACTACTTTACTGTTAAGGGTCACAGAGCGCTGGAACTGGCTTCCCAGATAAGTTCTGGAGTCTTCTTCTCTGGAGACTTTCAAGACCCAACTGGATGCATTCCTGTGAGATCTGCACTAGATTCTGTGGTCCTGTTCTGGCAGCGGGTTTGGATTTGAAGATCTCCAGAGGTCCCTTCCAACCCTTAACATTCTGTGATCCTGCGATTCCTTCATATTCTATTATACAACACAAATCAGTGCTCTTTAGAATCTCTACTTCATCTGAAAATGTTAATTTTAATCGCAATGCAGTATTTCTTGTATCTAAATTCACATAAGAAGCCATTCAGAAGCATTTTGATACTCTACTTAACAGAACTGATGCTTTGTTTCCTTAAAGAAACTGGCATTAATTTTGACATGAAAAGGATTTAACTATACCTTTGAAATACTGGTCATTACCTAAGATATTTTATTTATTGGAACCCATACTTATTATCTAATAAAAACATAAAAGCATTTTTTGCAAACAAGTGTCCTACATCAAATTGTTGAAAGAAAAGGTCAGTCCCATGAAGAACACGTTTAGAAAACAAGAAATAAATACTACAAGGCATGGGTGTAGACAAGAATTTTGGTCACTGGACAGGCATACCTGTTACAAGCCTTACGCCTTAAGTAAAAGAAAATCAGAGGTACTAAAGAAGTTACTTATTGTGATTCCCCAAGTTGACCAAAAGTTTGAATAAAGAAGAGGGATGAAGGAGGTTCAGATTGCCTAAATTCCATCCCAATTTTAGCATTAAAAAAAAATTTTAAAAAGTATATGCTTTACAAATATTGTAATATGGATGAGAAACTTGCTATGTACCTATGCTGAACTGAGCAACACAAGTAGCATCTACTTGAAGAGCCCAAGTATTCATCATTCTTAAACTTCTTCCCTATTCTTGAGCTTCTCCACTTCAGTCACTGAGTAGTTGGAAATAATGAGGGTCAAAAATAAAAGCAGGCAAGAAGATACACTAACAAAAATACTTTTATGGTCAGTATATCAACAAATCATGTATAAAATAATTTCAGTGTTCTAAATATTTGTTATCAAAACAAAAAAGTCCACTTAAAACTCTTACTATTCAACTAATCTTCTATTACAAAGAAGTTTTAAAAAAATCCCCTTGTATTCAGTATCTTCTATGCCACTCATACCAGCTGCTAAACAAGGACACAGTTCTGCAAACTCAGGTCTTTCGATGCTTACATGTTCTTCCTTCACACAGGCCTCCTCAGACATTATGTGACTGTATCTACAGCAACTCTACAAACACGATGTTAATATTTTATCACAGCATTAATATACAATGAAGGCCGTGATGAAAACTCAAAGCTTTAAACACGATCCAATGCAGAAAGAATGGTGCTAAACAACAGGCAGGGGAAATTCCTTGTCCTCTCCTCTATCTTGTATTCTAGCTCAGATGCTTGAGATTTCATAAAGCCATTCACCCATTTTACTCTGGGAAAGATTAGCATTTGACAGCTGCCAGCCATATCCTTCTGCCAGGGGCTGCATCTGTGAAAAACTGTATGTCATTTCTAACGCTTGGCAGAGTCCTGGGAGGATGCCCAGATCACCACCTGCAAATTTCTAGTAAAGACATTTCTTCTCTTTTAGCCCAAGAAAATAACATTCATTGAGATAGCTTTGTCCATAGGTCTCTGAAACACCTTTCTGCATTGAAACAACTTCTCTTGGTCAGCATAAACTTCCAAACTCTTCTTCAGTCAACCTGGGTGTGTTGCTAAGCTTTAACACAAAATAAATTATGTTTATTCAAAATACTTGTCCTGTCTAAAGAGATACACTACATTGCACGTCTAAGAAGGGAAATTGCCTGAACTGAGTTTACACAGAATATGTAAAAGAATCTATAGTATCAGATGATGTCATACGACAAATATGGTAAAAACTGAGGCAAAGCCATTTGCTGGCAAGGGTTAGGTATAACTTTAAAGTTATGTGACCCATTAGAAGATTTTCATTTAAAAGCGCAAAGCTCTTAATTTTAAAGATGATCATCACCTCTGTCTCTTGCGAAGTTTCTGCAACACTCAAGCTTTCAGGCTTCTGAGCCTAAAGAAAGATTTGCTTATGGAAACCATTATTAATAAATGGTACCTTGAAATTGCCTATGTTTACTTCTGATGGGTGTGAGACTATGACCAAGAAATGAAGCTTGCTCTATGACCTATTAAGACACCAACTACAGAAAAAATTCCCACTTAACTGCATATAGAAAGGTAATGGATAATTTTATTGCACCGTGACTGAATGCATGTGCCTGCTACATTTCAACTTTTCAAAGTCCAAGCAAATCATGCCATAACCTTATATCCCTTCAGCAGAGGTTCTCTATTACAGAAAGATGTTTCAGTTCCATTAATTATGTGACTGCAGCCTACTGCAATAGGTACCTTTTCATACATTCTGGAATACAGGGACACAGAGAATGAGTGCAACTTCTTGAGCTTTTTTCAAGAAGCCACAGAGTATAATCCCATTGGCAAACAAAACTGAGACGAGAAATGGATTTTTTGCATCTCTCTCACTTTCTGCATATCAGTCATCTATTACTGTGTTTTCATTACCTTTTACCCACTTGCCAAATACTTTGTGATTATAAAGTTGTGTACTGATTCAAGCTGTTGCTTCCTCAATGCAGTAAATTTGTGTTGAGACAAATCAACTAAGCTATTAGCTTCTCTTCCAAAAATTTGACAAAGAACCTCTATAATCTTCAGAAAAAGAACTGAACTTCCTTGATGGTCTATGTGTACCAAAAACTTTTAGATGCCTACCTAGATTCATACGGATAGCATGTTTGAGCTTGTTCTGAAAATTCACCTTCATGGTCCTGTATCCTAATTTTTAATTTAGCTAGCCCTTAGGCTTCTCAGGCAAGACAGGTGGATCTTTGGTTAATGTATTCCTGTATTATTGTCCTAGGCCTCCCATTTGGGCTTTTTAATAGGGTGTTGGATCCTACATCAGTTAGTTTTTCTCTGTATTTCTTCGACCAATTTCATGGTATTAGCTATAAACATTAGCAAGTATATGATACCTATTTTAAAGAACAAGGCAATATTACTACTTTTAAGACTGGGACACTACACATTCATTGCTTATTTAGCATGTCACTAAAAGAAACACTTCTAAAATGACCTGTCAGTTTTCCTTTCCACTGTGATAGTTTGACTAAAAAAACAGAGCTAAAGCATTACATTATTTAGCTATCCCTGCAACCATCTGCTGTTGAATATCCATAGTTAGTAAGAAAAACCAAAGTCTTTATTCAAAAATACAGTTTTAGGTATTTACAGGATCTTAGGGAAAGCAAATTTATTACAAGTTTGGGTTTTGTTTTGTGTCATTTTTCTCAACTGGTATATAGCTTTTCTCTGGTATAAATCCAGAGTACCTCCACCAAAGCATAACTATGGGAAAATTTGGACTGTAATGTTTGTTTTATCAGGAATATAAGTAATTACAACATTTCAAATAGTTTTTCAAGAGCTCTAAAAATAGTTCATATCAGGTGAAGATTTTTAAGAGGAAAATAATCCTTGAGAGGAAGAAGACAGTGATACCTCTTTCCTTCCTTGGGGTGTATTTTTGTGTTTCTCTAAACTGAACATGTTACTGATGCAAACTGTCAGATAATCCTTACAATGAGACTGCGGGGTTATGATTACAGGATGAAGCCAAATACAAGAACTGGAGTCACCAGGGAAGATCTTTCTAAATCTACTAACCTACTTGGCTCAGCGATGAGGTCATTCAGTTTTGGTGGAGATGAGAAACTCAGGTTTAGTGTTAATTCTGTTTCATGAGAGCATCTATACTATCAGCAGTAAATTATCTGATTACAGGCTATTAATCAGAGAGACAAATCTTGTCCTTTCAGTGGTTTAGAAGCAGGTCACTTTAAGGGCACTGTTCTTATGTCCCTGTCTCAAAGAATTATTTGGCCCTAATACCATGGGATCCTTATTAGCATGCTATATAAAGACCCAAAGTGTGACAAAAGTTTACAGGTACAGAGTTTTGGTAAAGGCTTATCATTCCTGTCTTGCTGAGAAATTATGGAGGTGCACAAAGAACCCAGTTTCACCCAGACACCATTGTTGAAACACCTTGGATTTCAGACTGTCAGTCTAACCTTTAACTCCATCCTTTCTTACACTATAAAAATAGTCTATGAGGCAGTGTAACAATGTGATCAACACCTGCTGCAAACAAAGCTCCTATTCTGTTTTAAAAAAAGCAAACTATATCAGTAGTCTCAATATTCCCCTTTTCATGTGTTATATTCTGGAGTTACTTCCACCTTCTGTTCTCTGCTCTACCCCAATTTATACATATCTTTGCTATTCTATTCACTGCATAATGAACAACCAACCAAATTAAAATATTTTGTTCAACTAAAAAAAATAATTTAATCTAAAATGTCATGAAATCATTAACAGCTCTATCAAACTATATGGACATGTACAGATCCTTTGAAGAAATGAAACCACAGTTTATCAAGTGTGATTTATAAGCAACACTGATTTAGCTGGGAGATAACACTGCTGTCTAATCATTAGTAGTTAGACAACAGACATGTGAACACATCAGTTATGGGCCACTGCCAAAAGCCCTTGAGATCCTAGAGATTAACAGCCAATCCTCTGTTTTACAAGCTCACATCAAAAAGAATATTAATAAAAGGGGGGCAATGTGAATGCTTGTCAGAGTAATTCACGCACTAAAACAAGAGATTTTTTTCCTTTGCCCTGCCTTGAACTGGTCCATGAAAAAAGCTGGCATTGGCTACAAAGCACAAAGCTGCCAATTTCTCAGAAAATGTTTTTCATTAACCTATGGGAAGCTGTGAAAGGCTGCTGGTGGATAAAGGCAGCAATTTTTATATGTTCCTTTCCTGAATATATCAATCATACGACCTCAACCATTATTCAGATATTTGGAAATCAACATTCATGCACAGAAGTGTTTGATGGCTTTTCTCTCCTTCAAAACTAGAGCTATTTACTATTATGAACAAACTAACCAGCCTTCAAGATATCTGTGTAATCTGTCTCGCTAATGACTTATAAAAACTAAAGTAGAAATACTATCAGTTCATCTTCAGGCTCATTTCATTCTTGAAATGTACGGGAAAAAAAATCCCAAAGGTATGCCTTTCTTACTAACACCCATGCAGGACAGCAGGCTAGAGGCTTACTCTTCTCATATATAAATGAATAGAAGTAAGGCAAGAATATTCCTCCAAAAGAAGCAGTTATTCCTCTGTGCAAATATAATCCTGCCCATTGAGATGGACCTCAACCAACCTGCTACTGGCATTTTAAATGCAGCAATATTAAATGGTTAGTCTGTAAGCTTGGTTCACTCATTGTCCAATCCCTGTCTAGAGCCTACCCCAGTGTCTAAAATCAAGAGATGTCTTACAGCATGGCTGCAAACAACCTTCTATTTAAGTCTACCTGTATTGTATTTAAGGGTTTGCAGTCTGGAAGATAGAATTTTTTTGTGGGACATTTCCAGAGCTACTTTTATAAAAACTATCTCAGGTACTGCCAGCAATGTTAACCTGAGCGAAAACAAGGCAAGAAGCTACCCCAGAGCCAGCAACATGAAAATTACACCTTTAGGCACAGCTCCAAAATACTTACTCCTTAAGAGATGAGCCGGTTTTAGAAGTTCCCTCTTAGCTGTGGTCTTCCTGACACTCATACCATTGTTATCACCTGGAATATTACACATACATACCCTACTAGAGGGTGGCAAATTGTTACTCAAATTGACACAGTTAACAGGGTCATAATCACACGCAGAAGGACACCCAGACAGGGAGCATTTCAAGCAGCAGATTCATATCACAGAACTGCCTCTCAGGCTGTTTGCTTAGGTAACCATGGCAATGTTAGCTTCCAGAGCTTTACTGCTTCAGTTATACCTATAATGGCAAGTTTACCTAAGGGTACAGTCTTGTATCAATCCTTGTGCTCCTACAACCAGATACGTGGAGAACTCATGTATGGTAAAAAAAAAAATCCACACCTTATCCCACAGTTTTGGTGGGATTCACCTTGGCATGCCACTTACCCATGGTTCATAGGAAAGTGTGACAGTGACAGCCCAGTTTGAAATCAGTTTCTGCAGCAGTGGACACAGGCTAAATGTATGCTTTGCACTGAAGGTGACAGACAACTCAGCATAATCATTCTGTCAGCACAGCCATGGAGATGGCAACTTCTGGCAGAGACATGCAACATCCTGAACTCACACTGATGCTCAACAGCTTAATACTATGTGTGAGAGTCCTTTACTTACTTAGATTTGCACTTTATTTTCCCGTAGCAAAAGCAACGCCTGGAACATACCAGATTCTTAAACATCTATCGCTTGCAGCTTAACACTTGACACAATTTTAGAAATACGTTTTATCCTACCCTAGGGAATATTTCCACTGCTTTAAAAGTAAAGATCCTTTCGGATCCATATTCAAAAAGGACATGTTTCTCTTACATGTCCAGAAAGAACATTATCCTATGAAAGCCAGCCTAAAACTTTTCAAGTTTTTCACTTTAGTATGTTCTCTGTGTCATTCTACAAGGAGTACTGATTTTGCAATTCAATTGCTTAAAAACTAACATGGTAAATCATTTATCAGGCAGATGTCTTCCAAAGCAGTAACTTCATAAGAGCATCATAAAATAAGAAAGTGATTCAACATTGTGCAGCTGATAATGGGGGTGGGTGTAGGGGGGTGGAAATCAATTGAGAAAAGCTTAAAATAATTAATAGGCCATGCTCTGATGGCTGGGACAAGAAATTTGTCTTCCAAGTATTTTCTAACATGGTTTTCAAAACTGAATGAACTAATACAGACTAACACCTACTTTCAGATTGTATTCCAAAAAAAGATCCTCTAAATTTCCAAGTTAAAGACCTAATTTCTGGAAAGCACTGAGCAGTTTGCATACTTCTGAGACTGAACTTTTGAGACTCATCCCAGGCAATTAAAGATCCTCTAAATCATAACTGAAAATGTTTATTTAAGAGCATAAACTAACACAATGCCTGGATCAAGGTATCAGAAAAGTGGTATCATAGTATCAGTCAGGGTTGGAAGGGACCACAAGGATCATCTAGTTCCAACCCCCTGCCATGGGCAGGGACACCCTACATTAGATCAGGCTGGCCAGAGCCTCATCTAGCCCGGTCTTAAACACTTCCAGGGACGGGTCCTCAGCCACCTCCCTGGATAACCCATTCCAGGGCTTGACCACTCTCATGGTGAAGAACCTCCTCACATGCAGCCTGAAGGTGACTTCAACTGACTCATAACTCTTAGACTGCCTTTTACGATGCTTCCCAACTGACTACTAATGAATGCAGGACAAATTAGCAAGTAAAAAGAAACCCTTGCATGAAGTGGAAGGACTTATATCTACCAACTTATTTTTGTTGGTGATCCTCCACAAATGCCCCACTGTGCCCCCATGGCACACTTCTCAGGAAGGTGTCAAAATTACATAGATAAGAGTGCAGTATTCCTGTAAAGTGAATGTATTTGAATACAATAATTGGATAACAGCTCTCACACAGAGCTCCTGGTAATGCACAGTAGCAGAATCTTTACTCCAAGCAACACTACCTACTTTATAAATTCACTATTAGAAATTTTTTCAGCACTATGTATCAGGCTCTAAACACTTAGTTGCTTTAAGACAGTGCTAATGAATTTGCTAATCACACCATTTTATAGTTCTATAATGTACCAAGCTGTCAAAAAAACAACGGCGTTTATTACACCTTCACTAACTCTCCCTTCTTTCTTACTGGACTGACACTTAAATGACTTAAAGCAAATACCATACTACAATAAAACATAAGAAGTGCACTAGCTGACAACAGTTCTCAATACATTACAGCATATTCAATGCCTACTTGCAAACAAAGTAGGTCAAAACATTATTGGCAGATACTGAGATGAATAGCATATTTATTTTTCAATTTTGAGGGAGCTACTCTATCTGAAAACACAGCAAACAGTAGCAATGCTAAATTACAGAGACACTGACAGATTAAAAATAAAGGTACCTTGTTTGTACTACAACTAGCATTATAACTGAAAAAGGAAGAACTTAAGTTGTCTTATAACTTTTTTTATTTGTTTCTGGAATTTTGTTACTTTTGAACACTAAACCCAACCTAGTCAGTTTTCCTTGATGTATCTGAAATACAACAGGTGAAAAATCACTCAGTTTGTGTTTTTGCAAAATTAAATGTTTTTGCAAAGTCTCTTTCATGTCAGCAGTATTTATGTGACATGACAACGCCATAACAACGTACTTTTAAAACTGCATTGAGAATTCCTTTATCACTGGAGGATCAATGTGACTAACGGCTAAGCAGAACACATTGAATCAAAGATACCTGAAGATGCACTGCTTGTGTGTTGAGGATACTGAAAGAAGAAAAGGTACAAACACACAAATACATTGGTAGAAGCATACATAGACATTTGAGTGGATCTTCAAATGTCTGCAAAGATCTGGGGCAAAGTACTGTAAGCAAAGTACTGGGGTCGGAGTGGCTGGAGAGCTGCCAAACAGAGAGGGACCTGGGGGTGCTGATTGACAACCGCCTAAACATGAGCCAGCAGTGTGCCCAGGTGGCCAAGAAGGCCAACGGCATCCTGGCCTGCATTAGGAATAGTGTGGCCAGCAGGAGCAGGGAGGTCATTGTGCCCCTGTACTCTGCATTGGTTAGGCCTCACCTTGAGTACTGTGTCCAGTTCTGGGCCCCTCAGCTTAAGAAGGACATTGAGACACTTGAACATGTCCAGAGAAGGGCAACAAGGCTGGTGAGAGGCCTTGAGCACAAGCCCTAGCAGGAGAGGCTGAGGGAGCTGGGCTTGTTTAGCCTGGATAAGAGGAGGCTCAGGGGCAACCTCATTGCCCTCTACAGCTACCTGAAGGGTGGTTGTAGACAGGAAGGGGTTAGCCTCTTCTCTCTAGCAACCAGCACCAGAACAAGGGACACAGTCTCAAGCTGCACCAGGGGAAGTTTAGGCTCGAGGTGAGGAGAAAGTTCTTCACCGAGAGAGTCATTTGCCATTGGAATGGGCTGCCCGGGGAGGTGGTGGAGTCACCATCACTGGAGGTGTTCAAGAGGTGATTGGACGTGGCACTTGGTGCCATGGTCTAGTCATGGGGTCTGTGGTGACAGGCTGGACTCGATGATCTTCGAGGTCTCTTCCAACCTTAGCGATACTGTGATACTGTGAACTTCATACACATTCTTACATTGCAACCTAGCTTTTCTATAAAGTGGAGAAAAGAATCAGATAAACACAAGCTTCTTTGATCTCACTAGACATGAAACAGAAAATTCTTCACTCTTGCACAGAAAATACGTAGGTATTTAGGTTACCCTAAACTGCATTATCTTGAGGATCTACTACAAAGTGACCACTTGTTTTTAATACTGCCTACAATTAAAAAGTAATCACCATGCAGTTTATTAAAATTAGTGTCATGGCACTTGAATATTCATAAAAACTTGTTTACTGCTCCATAGAAAGAACAAACTATTTGTTGTTCTACCCAACACAAGTATTATTTCCTATTCTAAACTCATGTTTAGAAGAGTCTGATGATAATGGTTACAGTCAGTGCTTATGGCACCATGCAGCTAATTTCCACACTGTAATGCAAAGAATTTGCCTTGTCGTTCTAAAACCTAGAAATGTAGACATTATAGATACATTATTTTGGTCTGAATTGAAGCTCAAAAGCCACTTTTGATGGAGCTATTCAGTACAGAAAGATATTGCCAGTTTTCAATAACTCCATGATCTCACCATTTCAATTTCACTGACTATAAAATGGGGATAACCTGGCGGGGGAGGTTGAGGGGGGAAGGTGTTCCTCCCCTTTCCTTCCCTCTGGGTATTATGAAGGTTACAGCCACACTGTGTACTATATTTAATTAGAACTTAAAACCCAGAACTGACGTCAGATTTTCAAAATAGCTCACATATCAAAACAAGAGGGCAGATGTTCAAAAAGAACAAAGCACACTGGGTGTGTGGACTTCCCTCAGATTTTCAAAACGGCAAAAGTAAGTGCTAGACTCTTCAAAATTCTTATCATAGTTCTACGTGTTAACCACATGAAAAATCTGCCCTTCAGAAATGAACTCATAATGCCTCCAAGTACTTCGAGATCCTTGGAAGAAGAAAGAAATAACTGTACAGTTTAGACTTAATTCCTCTTTTTGTTCATTTGAAAGGAATCCGGACTTTGGTCTTCCATCTGTTTGGGGTCAAGAAAGAGACTGTTTCTTGGCATGCTTCTTCCTTAGCATCACACAGAAAGCTTTCTTTTTTTTTTTTTTTTTCCTTTTCCTTTTTTAAACACGTGTTTGTTCCAAATAAAATGAAGAAAGCTGACTAAAAGTGGAGTAGAACAGCATGCCAAGGGATAATTCTGACAAATTAAGCTATGTTTCCTTCTCCCACACACAAGCCTTCAGCTTAGTCCAATACATCACACGAGCACAAGGAAGAAGGATGTATTGGTTTTTCTGCTACACTCACATTTGCATGAAAAGGAGCAGTCAAACAAAAATTAAACACTTAAACAGCTTAAAAAAGCACTGGTTCAGAATACTGTACTTCAATAAAACATTCATTGCTATTCAATACTTAGCAAATGGCATTGCCATCACATACTAGTAGAAGAACCGTGAAGAATAAATGCTATCTGAGAAAAAAAGGCTTGTACTTATGCAGCGCTAATGACCATCTAAAGAGAGATTCTGCATGCATCCTCTTTGAGATTCACAGCTGCAGCTTCACAAGAGCAGCCATACATCATAATCTGCAGCCATTTTAGGCTACCCTTGTGCTTTGGAGAGCAATATGAGCAGTGAGGAGCTGCTAATCTGTAAAGTTACAATCAACCCCAAATTTATTCAGCGATGATGACTGAGAAGGAGGAAGTATTCAAATTTTAATATTGTCACCAGCTTTGATTTTAACAGGGGAAGAGATCTCCACATTTAGTTTCATTAGCGAAAAAAACAATCTTTATTTGATTTTCTTGTATAACTCCTTATAACAGTAGCACAGCATAGCACACAAGCCATTCTTTTTAAAAGTCAGATAACTATTTTACGATTATAATTCCAATGTTTTAATTAATGTGAGGAATTTGCCTATTAAACAATATGCTGATCCTATAAACATCATTAATTAACTGATGCATAGTGACTTTTCAAAAAATTAGCATCTTGGAAACAAACATCATTCTCACCATCATTTTAACCTGTTTGATAATCAAAGCCAATATTCATATTCACTAAATCAGCTACAGACTTTGCTGACATACCAAAGATAGCCTTCACTTTCTAGATGCACAAGATTCACAGCCTTACTCAAAATATTTTCACAGAATCACAGAAACATTCAGATTGAAAAAGACCCTCAGGTTCACCAAGTACAACCAATAACCATACTCAGCAAGGCTCACCCCTAAACCATATCCTCAGCATCACATCCAAACAACCTTTAAACACTTCCAGGATTGGCGATCCAACCACCTGCCTGGGCAGCTCATTCCAATGACAGCCCACTATGTCTGTGGAAAAAAAAAAAAAAAAAAAAAGTTCCTAATGTCTAGTCTAAAACCTGCCCAGTCACATCTTGAGGCTGTTGCCTTGTCTCATCACTGATTACCTGTGAGAAGAGACCTGCATCAGCCTCTTCACAATGTTCTTTCAGGTAGCTGCAGACAGCCATGAGGTCTCCCCTCAGCCTCCTCTTTTTCAAACTAAACAGCCCCAGCTTCTTCAGTCACTCTTCATAAGATTTATTCTCCATGCCCTTCACCAGCTTTGTTGCCTTCTTCTGCACTCACTCCAGCACCTCCACATCCCTCTTGTATTGAGGTGCCCAAAACCTGCACACAATACTCGAGGTGTGGCCTCACCAGGGCTGAGCGCAAGGGGACAATCACCACCCTACTCCTGCTGGACAGAGGATTTCTGATACAAGCCAGAATGCCACTGGCTTTCTAGGCCACCTGGGCACTCTGTTTGCTCATATTCAGTTGCTTGTCAATTAGATGCAATTACACACCCTTCCTCAAGCTCAGTTATGTGGAAACAAGTATAGGTCTGTGCACAGTACCTATCTGTGGCTTATGAATACAACACTTGGGGCATTTAATTAGGTTCCATAAAGTAATACAGTTTGGAAACTCTTTCATCATTAATGTGCTCATTTGTCTCATACTCTTAATATTTCTATCTCTTTCTACAACTACCTAAAGAGCATTCCTCAGGCCAGGTCATCCAATCTAGGGCTCCACAGCTCTGGTAACTTCCGTGATACTTGCACATACAAACTGGGAAGAGGAAGCTTAGAGAAAGAGAAGTGGAGCTGGTTCCAGTTTAAGCCATCAAGAGTTCAACCAGTGATTAGCTGTAACCAGGAAGGATGGTGTTTTGCTTTCAGCCTCCATTACTGTAACAGCCACTACACATCTCTTAGGCTTCTTGGACTTGCTGAGATGAAAGCATCCTGACATCCAAATTACTACAAGCACAAGTAATCTATATGAAAACGTTGCTGTACTGAAGGAAACTAACCATTTGGTAATCAGTTACTGTCATAAGCACTGAAGACAGCACTTGTAGTATCTGGTTAAGGCCACAGAATGGCAATGAAGTGACTTTGCGTGAGTCCGTGTCAACCTTGAGTGGACAACACAGACACTCAGTGAAGAGACTGTCCTTCCATCACTGAGGGCTTTCAGTCTCCTGCTTGTCTTTCTTTTCAAATAGGTGCCTTTTTCATTTTCTCATAATGGGATGCCTTATAGAAGGCTAGTTAATGTGCATTAAATGAAGAACAGCATGCATTACTACAGTCACCTGGCTCCCTAAACAGCACAGACTTGCACATAAGCACATAATCTATCAAATTCCATCACCTGCACAAGGAATCACACGTTTAACCTGTTTTCACAGGTTACAATTAAGTATTTCACTGGATACACAAGACAATAAATGGACCAGTGAAAGATCCCCAAAGACTGTCAGCACTCAAAAGTACCATAAAGACAAGACTGTTCCTGTATTGGACCAGCTAAGAAAAAAAGCCACTGAAGTCTTTTCCAGAGTCTGATGGCAAGTGTGGAAATACGGGGGAAGTATTTTTCAAAAAAAGCAGAAAATTAAAAATCCTTTTCTAAGTAAGCTTCTTTCATATAAAGTGACTGAGTTCCAGCTCCAAACATTATACCTGACAGCCCTGTTCTTTTTCCTATCTATGATATTCTTCCAAGCTACACTGCTTCCTAGCTACACCCATAGCACCTGGCCACTACACAGCCTGATGAGAAGTTTCAAGTACTACTAAAGGGAAGGTCTAGATGGGAGACTTCCAAAACAGGACTGCAAACAAGACAAGGATTTCAGCAACTGGGTTTCTACAGGTACTGTCCCTACTGGTTAATGAAAGCTTTGTCAAAAGGGAAGTCCTGA
The DNA here is from genome assembly GCA_033816785.1 of Picus viridis. Classification (NCBI taxonomy): domain Eukaryota; kingdom Metazoa; phylum Chordata; class Aves; order Piciformes; family Picidae; genus Picus; species Picus viridis. Next base: position 17,052,806 of record CM066606.1, read on the forward strand.
CAGAGTTTTTCCAGATACACAGCTTATCTTGGGAGATTTCTATACATTTTTGCAGTTTCACAACTTAATTTCCTACCAATTTGGAAATACTTTTTTGTCCTCTGTAATTGGTTGGTAAGTTCACAGGAACAAGAGGGGAAACTGACAGTGTAGACCAGAGAACCAGTTATGCGATTACACATGCAGTCTGTCAAAAAAATAGGGTGGCCCTCAGGAATTACAGCACAAGGTGGAACAAAATGAAAAAAGCACTACAAAATGAGGTTAAAATGCAAGGAATTGGTATCACACAGATGCAAGTGTGTGACATGAGGAGTATGTGGAAATGAGGAGAAAGAATATGTAGTGATAGCCTTCACAAAGAATGCAGATAATGTGATATAATAAAGTAAAAATACTTTTGGTATTAATTTCTCATTTGTTTTTTATTATTATTTATTTGGTTGGTTAGATTTTTAAAATGTATTATCCTAGTAAATAAAATATATTATCCTGCAAACATCAGTATAAATGTCCAGATAAACTAAATATATTTAGATTGGAGTCACACATCTTGGTACACCTGCAGCTGAGATAAATTGAGATGTGGGTGTCAAACCCAGCTATTTATCACCACCCTGTCCTCACTTACTCTGGAGATCACTGCCTGTCCCTCCATACTGCCTAGGTAACACCACTTTTCATCTCAGCCACACTGGACAGTGGGTTAGAAAAAACATGCTACCATAGTCACCTGAACTTTTTTGTTTGTTTGACAGTAGAAGGCTACAGGATGGCCCATTTAATAGAAAATAAGGAAGTACTCATCAGCCCTAAGTATTGATAGTATTCTGGTTAGAATCCCACATGGGATTACAGCTCCAAGTTTCATTTTCAGAAACCTAACAAAACTATTCCATCAATACCTGCAGGCCAAGGCACGCTCTAGCAGTCAGATACCAGTTTTGTCCTGGCACTGCTCCATTCGCACTGGTTTCACAGATACAATGTCACCACCATACATCCAGATACAAAGATTACAGTACAGCCAAGACATCGGTAGATACTTTGCAACACAGCCCGACAAAACCTTCTGCAAAAGAAGCTAAAAATGTGGCCTTTTATGTCTGGAAACCAAGAAACAAGACTTACCATAACCCACTTGCATTTTATGGTCATCCCATAATGGTATCAAAGAATTTCTGCAGTGTTCCAACAACAGCCAGTTTTGGAGGTCCACGTTCCTCTTACTGCAGCCCAACTCAAACATAAGAAATTACTCTTTCCTGATCAAAAGACTTGTAATAATGCTTTGCTCTCACACCTCAAACCAATGAATGCAGTAATTCAACTCTAAAATGGACTACAAGTTTATTTTTAAATAAAATTATACTTTAAAGGTAGAGAGTCAATTAGCAGCCAAGTAACTAATGTTTCCCTGCTTATAGCCTGGTCTCTTGGTGAATACATTACAAATTTAGTAATGACTAAAATTAGTGTAATTACCTGGAAAACCTGGGATGCTGACTTTCACTTCCCAGATCAGATTACTTTCTCCAAGTCAAAACAGTGAAAATAACAAAGTATGAGAATGAACAACAGTGTGATGCTCCTCATCTATGCAGCTGGTTTTCATTCACCGAAGTAAGTAAACACAGTGCCTCCTTTATGCACCAGAGGCAAAATCAGACCAAAACCATTCATGTGCCATACAAATGCAGGCTACATAGGAGAAAGAAAAATGTACTCTGACCTCTATATTTAAATTTATTGAGGTTTTGTCTCCTGCAAGACACTGAAAATTTGTTAGCATCAACTAAACCACTCACCTGCCCTGCAATTCTGAGAGCAACATTGTATTTGTATGGCTTTTCTTTAAATAATTCTTAATGTATAAACGTAAGATAAAGGAATTCTAACACCACTGTAAATATTAACCAGAGTTATTTTTATCTTAATGAGGTCAAATCATGTCCAAACTTCCTTTTTTTTTTTTTTTTTTCTTCCAGATTTTACCAGCCTTTTTGCCAGTATAACACCAAGCACAGCAAAAATCTGACTGAGTGTGTATCAAATTTCCAAACCACTGAGATTAAATAATTTCTTAAATTCTTTATTTAGAATGCTAGTTTCCTTTTGAATTTACTGAGACCTGCATTCACAGTTACACTGCTTAATTATTGTTTTTTACTTTACTAAGGAGACAGAGAAGTTCATTAATACTCCCCAGCTTTTAGATATAGTACCATAATATATGATATGGTGCCTTAATATATTATTACATAATCCATTACATTGATCAAAAATTAAAGACTTAGTTTGGAGTGAATTTGGCTATTTACAGTTAAGAGTCACATACTCACCAAAAAAACCCAAAGCACCCAAACAACAACAAAAAACCTAAACAAAAAACAACACCAAAAAACCCCACAACACTCCAGAACACTAATTTTGTCTTGAGAATTTATGAACGTTCACTCATTATTTCAATGCAGTAATTTTTAACTTGCAGTCTGAAGATCATCCATGTACTCATCTGAAGCAGCAACAATAAAACGATATATTTGTAAGCAAATGCAGACAAATATAACAATGTAGAGGCTACAACCTAAAATTTCCTATGGTTTTGTCACTCTGACAGTCACATGATGCAAGTTTTAAAGTACAATGGGAACTAAACCAGAATAACAGAACATAATCTGAAATTCTTTAGGGGAACACTGTTTTTAATCACTTATAATACAACAGTGCCCATTTTACCAAAGAGGTATCAGATGACAAACTGGGCTATCTACCTAGGGAGAAAACACAGGCATAAACATACACCAATGCCTGTATCATTGGAATGTGTGTAACACACCAAACACTTAAAGCAACTTAAAGCAACTTTCCATGCAGCATTCTGCTTCCAGAGATGTTAGTGGCAATACTGCTATTCACAGTATCACAGTACATTAGAGGTTGGAAGGGACCACCAGAGATCATTGGGTCCAAGCCCCCTGGCCAAAGCAGGATCATCTAAGGTAGTCCACACAGGAATACATCCAGACAGGTTTTAAATGTGTCCGAGAAGGAGACTCCACAACCTGGGCAGCCCATTCCAATGCTCTATCACCCTCACTGTAAAGTTTTTCCTCATGTTGAGGTGAAGTCTTCTATGTTCAAGCTTGTACCCACTGTCTTACTGCGCACCACTGAAGAGATTGGCCCGCTCCACTTGACACCCATCCCTCAGATATTTATACGCATGGATGAGATCCCCTCACAGTCTTCTCAAGACTAAACAGCCCCAGGGATCTCAGGCGCTCTTCAGAGGTGAGGTGGTCAAGTCCCCTAAATCATCCTTGTGGCTCTCCATAGGATTCTCTGCAGCAGATCCCTGTCTCTCTTGAACTGGGGAGCCCAAAACTGGCAGAGTAGAAGGGGCAAAGAACCTCCCTAGACCTGCTGGACACACTTTTCTTGATGCACCCCAGGATACCATTGGCTGTCTTCGCCACAAGGACACATTGTTGTCCAATGGAAACCTTGCTGTCCACTTTAAAGCCACCAGATTCTGCTTCTAAATGCAATGGGTGGACTGATAGTTGGGAATGTGCACTGTATCATGTACTACCTCTCTCATTCACTGAATAAATACATAAAGCAGAAAAACACAAAAACATTCAACAATAACACTGTTGTTGTTAGGATTACTACTTAGTAAACAAGTCTGAGAGGGCAGTAGTTTCAATAGTGCAAGCTACTAGCAAGGCTTTTTATGTTTGTTTATACATAAGCAGAGAGTAGTATTTTATACATTTCAGTGAATTTCAGTCAAGGAATATAAAAAGAAACAACAAACAGCCTTGCCACACCTGAAGCTCATTCAATCTTTTCCTATGCCCTTATGAAAACTACACAATATCATGTATACTGAAGCATTTCCTGTTCCTGTACTAGATACAAATATGAACAACAGGTAAGTTCTTTTTTTCCACTGCATCTTCTTTTTCTTTAAGTAACCCTGCCACTACTCGAAGGGATAAGCATCTCAATGTCCACTTTAATATAATTTAAAGAGTATTAAACTAAAAGCACGATGACCAGATACAACTTGCAAAACTCAACAATGTTTATGCTCCCTTTCTCATGTGAAATTTCTATGGCCATTGAACATGGAATATTTATAACTATTTTTATGTAGGCTAAACATATTCAGATTTCCTTCAGAAGGTTCATAATCAAATTTTCACACAAACATCACTACATATTGACCAAGAAGGTTTTGTTTAGCAAGCTACTGGGTGCAGCAATGTTCTGTACTAACGTTTTCCATTATTTTTTCTTCCCCTAATACACATTTCTTCTGTTCCAACTTTGTAGATTGATTTTCATGGCAACAAAAATTCAACTCAAATGTTTTGAAAGGCTGTACATTACTGTAAAAGAGAAGGTTCAAATGAAGAATCTTAAACAACTTTTACTGGAGAGGTTACTCCACTTTCTGCTGTAATGCTTTCTTGACTTTGATCTTTAAACCAATGATTCATGAAAATGATATCTTCAAATTTACAGGCCACCAGTAAGTAGGTTTTTTAAAATGTTGTACACCAATAAAGCAGGAACCACAAGCACTTTCTTACCATTTGAACTGTCAACTAATTAATTATGATAGCGAAACAAAGACCCATTTATAAAACTTGCTCTTAAAAAGGAGAGGGGGAAAAAAGACAAAGAGGAAAAAAGAGGGGAAAACAGATCTTGTGAGCATGCCAAACTGCGTTTCAGGGAGAGAGTTTCCCGAAAACGTATTATGTTTGCTCGCATTAACTACGGCATTTTTTCTCCTACCCTATTCAGATGGGAAACAAAATAGGGCAGTTCTTCTTGCCATGAACTGGTGCCCCTTAGCTGGAAGCAGCTCCAGTTGTCAGGTTCTTGTCACCATGTAAAGTGCACCAATACTTCCCTTCTCCCACCCTTTTGTTCCTACTTAATATGCACACTTTGCCAAGCAGTCTTTGCTGTTAAACAATTCATTTTTTCCTTGCCTCCTCTGCTTTCAGGAGAGGCAAAAATAGCAGGACTTAGTCACAAAACATAAAGCTCATTTCCTGTACCTTAGTACCTCATTCTTCACCTCCTTGTCCATAGGATTTGGCTACCAAATAGGTCTTAATCTGTAAACAAATTATTTGCTCTACAATTAAACCATTCAGTTCTTTTTTCTTCCCCCTTTTTTTTTTTTTCCCCCTCCCTTTGGCTGCTTGGCTGCTGTCCAATGTGAAGGCTCATAGGTTCTTCTATTATTTAGTGCTGGTTAAAAGGCAATAAGCTCATTTAGAGTTTATAAAACTACAAGCTATCAACAAAAGCATTTAATGCTTCTCTGAAACACTGTGGCTTTTGCCTGAAAAAAATTAATAATGTGTGGCTGCCTCTGTGTGTGTGCAGACATGTATGTGGATGGGGGGATGGGGGTGGCTTTTTATGTATTGGCCTGGTAAAACACCCTGGATATCTTTAAGCCAGCTATTCTAAGCTACAAAAATACAAGCATTTCACTCCAATTTTAATTGTATTTTTTTTTTCTCAACAACTGACAATCACAGGAACTACAATTCATCATGGCTACAAAGCTGAATCACGAAGACTTTGATGCTGTGTATGAGGAAAATAAATGTCATGCTGCTGCAGCATTTCACAGCGTTTGCAAATATTGTTTCCTTGCAAAACGATGTTGTGAATCAAAGGAGTCTACTTGAGTCAGCAAAACCTTTAGAGAAATAACTAACACGTTAGGTTTCTCGTCTCTGCAGTTAAAGAGTTAGTCATGATCCTAAAGAAAAAAAAAAAGTCAGAGTAGTTTTCCTTTATATCTATTTTCACTTTTTTGATCTTGGTGGAAAATAAGTTCTGAGGGGCTATGAAGCAAAACACTGCATGTGTATGTTCCCCTTCATTCAGACTAACAGTGCACCACACCACCTTGATAAGTGACTATAGAGACAGTATTTTTTTAATGCGTCTATAAGTAAGTGAATAACTGTAAATGAAAAGCTAAATTTACATGTGTAAATATCATTTAGAAATGACAGGTACTTAGCAATATCAACTTCAGCAATATACTTGCAATGAAATTCTGCAAGCCTATTTAAAGTCTATTATGCCTACTGACATCAATCTGCCAAGCTTCAGAGTGCTAAGCACCACTAAAGATTTACACCTATAAATTTAGCTACTGGTACAGTCAAATTAAATACACTGTATTTCTCTGTATAGACAGCTAGACATAAGGCATTGAATTCAATGGGCAATAAACCAGAATTGTCACAGAGCCTCTAATGCCAGTTTTGCTGGACCATAGATTGAAGTTTAGGTTGCCACTTGGATTTAGATTCTGGTCTCCTCCACCATGTTTTAGTCCAGATTTCACTTACTCCCCAGTGAATAAAACAGCAAAGGCCATATTCCTACAACTGCTCAGAGAAGTATGAATGCTACAGGGCAATCCTAAAAACTCAGTTTATGTAACACATTTTAAAGGTACACCCATGTACTCAAGTATATGTATATACACACAAGCACAGATACATATGAAGGGATCCACACAAAGACCTTGTAATTAGCTGTATCTATTAAGTCTCCCTTCCTCCGCTGCCAAATATCAGCTTCTGACGTTGTGTATAACGGGTGGCAGTCAACTATGCTTGCCCTGAAAAACTAGTTAAAGTTTTTTTTAAAGATAAAGTTGCATAAGCCCTGCACAAAATAAATGCCTTATATCTTGAATTTGCACAGCTATCACAACCACATCTTAAAGTACTGATCATTTTTCAAATTTATCCATATGTGATGTACCATCAATAATTACCAAGTGGCTGAACACCTTTTGTAAAAATTAAGCAGTAAGAGGCATTTTAAGCCTGCAGTAAATATTTCATTTTGAGGCAAAATGGAAATCTTGTAAGATTAGTTTGAAAATCGTTGGCAACTTTTCCTCCCCGAGTAAATCTGAAGGCTCAAAAATAAATATTCAAGAGCATTAATTTGTTTCTAGATGTGTGCGTGCAAGTAAAACATCAGCCATAATGTGGAAATTTGAGTCACATTTTGCAACTAATTGGAAGCAGATTAGAATTCTGCCTCAGGGGAACATTGTCAAACTAGAAGCTGGAGCAAATGAAGAAAGAGGTGAAAGCATCGTGAAGAGCTGACAGATTTACAGCGCTCAAGGCAATAAACGGGTACTAGATGAAAATGAATGTGCTTCACTGTACTGCATGCAGTTTTCAGTCATATCTCAGCAATAACAGCACACAGCCATGAAACTATTATTTTCAGAGAGATGGTGAAGAAAAGAGTAAGAATGAACAAAACACTATTCAGGCAGTGTGCAAAAAACATAAATCATACAGTGGCTCATGCTGTTACTAGAATAATCAAATCGGTCATACTGGGCCCTGTTTTGTAACCTGGACTCATCTCAAGTAAGGCTTACACCGATGTAATGAAATGAGCTACTTGAGTTCAGAAAAGGCTCTAAGCTATTGCTCACTGTGAGCAAGCAGCAAAGCATTAAGCTCTAAAGAAAAAAAAAACAAACGAACACCACCACAACAAAACACACACACAAAAAAAACCCCAACAAGCAAAAAAACAACAATCACACAAACAAAAAAATACAAGCACAACACATCTTGTGTTTTTAAAACCAAGAACAGACAAATCAGTGACAGGGGGAAAATTCTTTTCAGAGGACATTAGGAAAGGTTGGAGTATAAAAATTAAAATACAAGGTAGAGGCTAATGTACCAACGCTGTAATGGAAACAATTGCTAGCTTTCTCCATCAATATTTGGCATCTGGTGCAGCATCACATGGAAGATTGTTAAACGATCTGGACATGAAATGTAAATATACACTATTAGCCAAAACTCAATTGTGTTTATGAAACAGTAGCAGCTCTTTGTGTGTGTATACACACACATCTACATACACATCTCCTCATATACACTGATACATGTACAAACATACAATCCTCTCCTTAAATGGCAATGAGTAACATTATTACACAACGCTGTATCTTACTACTGGCTGAGGTGGGCATGAACATGAATTCATTTTTTTAGTAACATGGGATGTGGAACAACCTTCATTATTCTCACACTATAGCAGTATTTTTCCTTTCCATAACTCTGCTGCGATTCCAGGTACACTGCCTAACAAACTCAGGGCAAAAATGAACCAGTAAAACTTTATGCTGAATATGTTGAATATCATATTCTTCTTGTCAGTGAAAGGTAACTAAACAACTCCCTGGACATTTACTAAATCAGATTTAAAACTCATAGCAGCAAAAGAAAATTCAAATTATTAATGAGGTCTATTTTTGATCATATTTACTTCTAACTATTACCTTTTGTCACAATTACACAGATCTAGTTTACTTTCCCGCCTTCTACAAAAAAAAAAAAAAAAAAAAAAAAAAAAGAAAGAAAGAAGAACCCGAAACCCCAAAACATGTAATTACTGCTATTACTCTACTACTACAAGCCTTTAATAAAGCACAGATTTGATAGTACTATCCATGTAGTGTGGTGAACCACACAAATAAACAGTTCTCCACAAAGAATAGAAACCCAAAGACCAAACTCTTCCAACTCAAACATTATTGTTGCTTCTTTTAACATAAGCCATCCACTGAAATCAGCCAAGGAGATGACAGGAAATCCAAAATAATTTGGTCTGGCCCTACATGCATGATGAGAAAGGAGATTACAAGCTGCTTTTCACTTTTTTTTTACTGTTTGAGGATAGCTGTGAAAACTATAAAAGCTATGCTTATTTAACAGACACTTCAAGTACTACTCCTGTGACAGATATATTTCCACCAGAGCTCAGCAGAGTATGACTGAAATAAAGGTGGCATTTCAGTAGTGTGGATGTATAGTTGGAGGAGGGTGTGTGCAGATTTAACAAAACACTGAATAAATTCAACAGCTAATGCAAATTACTAAATGTGTGCAACATCAAACTGTCTAGTGCATACAGTTGAAGAGGACAGATGTGTCTCAAAATTTCCTGGGAAACGGAGCCTATACTTCGTGCTTTCTTTTATCAGAAGGAAGAGAGTAAGCTCTAGCAGTTTACAAAAGTGTGACCAATTGAAGCTTAGTCTTTGGTTGCTAATCGAAGCATGGAAAGAAAGAAAAAAAAAAAAAAAAAAAAAAAAAGGAGCCTGTTTCTGCAGGCAAACTACAAGCATATACTTTTAAATTCCACTGTCACATGATAAAAAAAGAATCAAACTGACTGGTAGAAACTTGACTGGCAAACAAAGACCAAGCTATTATTTCAAACTGTTATGGGAAAGCAATAAAATTGCTACCAGGTCTCCTCATGTTACTCTTCAATAAAAAGAAGCCATCAGGGAATCAAGAGGAAAAGAAAACATATCAAACCCTCTAATGTTTCTTTAAGTAAAAATACACTTCAGTGGCATAATGCCATCTACTTCTTGGATAACATGACAAGACAATTCAACAACTATTACACCAGTGTTTTGGAAACAGCGAGTAACAACCATCAAGAGAAATTAGTTCACTCTTTCTGCTGCAAAGACTTCATTCACATGCCGCTCTATTGGCATGCGCTTCAAGCATGCCCACAAAGGCATTTTTCTTATGTATTGTTAAGTGGAGATTCTCAGGAGATGAAAATACCTAGGCCTAACTATGTCTATGCCCAGGAATAAGGTTGAGGCTAGGAAGTGTCAAGAACTGGGAGAAGAAGATGGGAGATAATAAGGGAACCAAATGTTCGGTATTTAGTTTTTTGTTTTTTTTTTTTTTTTTTTCTTGCAGATTGATAAATCAAAATGGTTCAGGAAGATTTGTCATAAAGGACATACAATTCAGCATAGCATGTCTTCGCTCCAAACTTCACATTCCCAGTGGCTTTCATCTGAATAGCCTCAGTGGATGTTACAGGTAGATGACAGAGATGTCGATCCTTTGAGATTTAGCAGTACTTGCCAGCTCATGGGAAAAGTAAACATGCTATATAAACTTCTGCCCCACCAACTTTTTTATTTGCAGTGTTGGTTTAAGAAAATTTAATCAACATCATAGTTATCCTAGAGCTGGAAAACTTTCAATGTGCTATCATCAATCCTATTTCATTGCACACAACTTACCCTATATATTACATACGTGCACATGTACATGTATCGTGTACATGCAAATCAGAGGAAACTACCTATTCGCTCCCCCTGGATTTTCTCTCAGCTTCTTCAAAATAAGGGGGAAAATTCCAACTTGCTTGCCAGTGCAGTCACTCTGAATACTGTGACTGAATAAATTTGACTTTCACTCAAATGTAAAGGCTTTGTTCCCATTGCCAAGACCACTTAGTCAAAATAAAAACAGAACATGCAATAGGAGTGCTTACTGAAAACCCAGCTACAGTACAACCAAATGTCCTAGTCTCATCTTCATATTTGCCCACGTGGCAACTCATAATCTACAGTAAGTTGTGGGTTTAATTCAAGAACCTAAGAATATATTTTTAAATCTTAGTATTTAAAATCTCATTTTACTCCTCTCCCCAAGCCCTGCTATAAAAATTTGCAATCTTCATCAAAATTATCTAACTTCAAACATGTTTTTACCAAATTTTTTAAATTATAGTTTGCATTATCACTTCAGCAAAATGCTGCACCACAAAAAAGAGTTCCAGAGGGCAGAAACATTGGTGTAAATTGAAGGAAATGATAAATAAATAAATGAACCTACCTTTCTAAATTTTACAGAGCTTTTTGTAATTATGTTGCCACAACTTTTCACGGAACACCATTTTGCTGTTGTTCACCCAACATGGAATGAAATATATATGCCAAATTTTTTTAAAAGATACTGTGTTTTCTGTTACTATTATTAAGAAAGAGAAATAACTACTTGACATGTAAACACACAGAAACAAACGCCAGTTTTTAGAAAAACTGTGTTCAGCCCTTCAGATGAAGTCATTGCATGCACAGACCTATACATGTGACCCTAAGGATTCATGGGAGATTGCATTTCTGTTTCAAGAAATAAATTATAATTCAGAAAACAGATAAAGCCTCCAACCTTTCATGAAATGTAGTGATGCATCACCATCTATGTTAGAATATTATGTAAGTACAATATAATGCTGATACATTGCTAAACATATAAAGAAGAACCTAGTTGTTAGACCTGTACAAACTATCTGAGCTCAGAGCAAGGCAGACTACAACCTGGTTATGTTCAGCAATCCCAATTGTATACCATGAAACAAATCTGTAACATGTAACTGACATGACATTCAAAAACTGAGTACTATATCTGAGAAATAGAGAACACATGGCAATGACACAAAACTGCTTAAGTAGCTGTGGAAGTAATCTCAACCCTACTTTAAGGAAGGGTGATGGAAATATGGACTAAATATGTTTTAATGTAAAATAGATTTTAAGGTGGTGTTTCTCATATCACTAGTATTAATACTTCTGACATCATGTCCCTAATGATGCTTGTAAATTGTGCTTAATACCATGTAACATGTGGAGAAACAGATTTTTTTCTTTTTACTCTTTTAGCCTACTTTTACAAATGCAAATTGCATGGATAACACAGACCGAGTAAAAGGGAACCTGCATCCAACATGCAAAGGATGTCGCCAATCAACAGAAAGCAGGCCACAGAATCAACAAACGTTCCGTATTGCACAGACTACACCTTTTAGAAACTGGATCGTTCATTCCTTATGGGGAGAAAGGAAGGAAAGAAAAGAGAAGGGGAAAAAAAAAAAAAAAAAAAAAAGAGGCAGGAGTTTCACCGTGAAAGCAAAACTGCACGTTTCAGATTTATGATTTACGCTGTTGTCGATAAAATAGCTTTCCAATTATCAAGGCTCTGGTAAGAGAAGATGGAATGCATTATGTGTTAATGATTACAACCAGGGGTCCAAGCTTTACCCTTTTGTCAGAGCTACAGCAGATCCTCCCCGCAGCTTCACCATTAACATGTCTGTTTCCTGTCAGACTACTCAGAGATAATGTCATTTATCTCTGGGCGGCACAAGACCAGTCATTAGCTTCAGTAAAAGACCTCAAACAAAGGCCGGATGGCGTTTTATCCAGGGCTGGTAGGCTGAAGCCAAGAATTTCATTGCTTAACAGTTCAGAACTTAAGTTATCTTTAAAAGAGTAATTTCCCCCCATAAACAATTCTAGAACACTTCTCTGAAGATCTGAAAAAAATCTCTGCACGGAAAATTTTAGTAAATGGTTTTATCATTCGCAATTAGGTGACTGATACGAGTTTGATAAAGTTATGCTTTGAGAGGTGCTTTATTTAAAATTTATTTTCTCTCCTTTCATATTGTACGGAAAAATTGACAGAGTAATTCAGGTTCTGCCTAAATAGTAAGACCTTTGAAGAACTGACCTTTATTGTGTTTGCCTGCAGGAGGTGATTCACTATTATAAATTCTTCAATGACTGAGCTTCTGGAAATCTCTTTAAATGAAAATGGAACTGGTTAACTGTATGTACGAACATATGTTTTCACGGTCTCTCCTGTATTATTGCATTTCAGAAAGCTTCTATAAAGTGCCAGGTGAACTTTTAAAAATAATTATAATAAAAATAAATAAATTATTTTTTAAAAAAATAAAAGGACCACATCTCAGATATTCAATTCATGGTTTAACGCTGAAAACTAGGAACAGATGGTACTTTCCATGTTACTTAAATCTGGTTATTGAACACCTCTATGGTTACAGGAGATTTTGCTTAGCACTTTTAACATACATTTCATTTATTGGACTATAAAATGCTACTTTGGAAAAACAAGTCTTTATATAGCTATAATTAAAACAGTCTTGCAGGAAAGCCCTTTAACATGAAGAACATGGTTAACCTCATGACATCTGGACAATCAGGACTTTCCTTTTTACTGAGTATTTATGAAGTTATTAAAATTGTAAAATTACCAGCGCCCAAAGTGAAATATTTTTCCAGTAGCTCCAAGTAAGGTTATCAGCTTTCCTACTTTAAAGTGTCCTACACCAGCCTCCATTCTACTATGCTAACTCCTGCTTTGCACAGAAATTCAATAGCAGATCTAGCCATACATATTGGCAGAGGTTAGCAGGTTCACACGGAACGGCTTTACTCGGCCAAAGGGCAACACCTCTTCACCCAGCTCAAAAAGCACCGTCACACTACCAGACAGCACTACAGAGCTTTAAGAACCTTGAACTGTGCTTATTGTGAGACACCCACAGTTATCAATGTTTTTAACAGCTAAATCCCTTATGTAGCTTTCAAAACAGTTTGCTGTCAAACAACAATAGACTTTGTTCTTTAATTACAGCAAGTGACCTCCCTGCCCTTTTATTTCACAGTGAATAAACTACACACAAGGCCGCGAGAAAAGTACATGAAAAGCATATCTCCGTAACATCATTAATCAAAGCATGTACTTAAATGATTTACATCAATAGGTAAAAGCACAGTTTCCTGACAAAGTGCATGACACCCTGCAGCCCATCATTTAAGATAAGTACAGGTAAAATAAACATTACCAGCCAACATGTTAATTTGCTGAGGACAACTTGCAGATGTAAAATGCAGTCTTAGTAACAAGCAATAAGCTAGTACAAGAGAAAAATTCAGTCCTGGAGTATCCCTAGACTGATTCACCTAGAACTGCAACTAGATGCCTCTGATTATAGCTTTGTGTCTTCTGTACTGATTTTAACATGCCAAATACCATTGTCCCATATCTCAGAGCAAACTGTGGCTGTTTGAATCCCAAGATGTCCCTGCAATACACAAAAGCAAATTTTTGTAGCTACTCTGACAGTTTGCAATGTAACAGCTGTTAAAAAATACGAAGGAAAAAAAAAAAAAAAAAAAAAAAAGGACAAAAAGGCCCTTAGCTAAAATAGATTAAGCGTTCATGCTGACAGTCAGTAACTGTGCTAAAAATGGTACCGATGAGAAATGGAAAATGGAGACAGGCTTTGACACCAAAAAGTCTTAGGAGTGGTTAGCCTACCTGTCAAAGCTATTTATTCTGACATGTCACTGGTGGCTTAACCACAAAATGGGCTGCATGAATATAGCTCAAACATCTTGGAATTACAGCATACTTTGACTTTATCCACATATTAGGGGAGTGGCGACTTTTACAACATACTTGTGGTTTCTGCATAAACACAGTCATTGATTTAATTAGGCTTCATAAGATCTAATTTATCATGTTTTACATGACTTTCTGCAACAAGGAAACAGAATAAACAGACCAAAAATAGACATGTTCTGAAAGCTAAACAGTGCCTACAACTCCTGGGAATCTGCTCCAAGCTTTTCACAAATAGTAAACAAATGCAGTATTGTATTCCACACCACATACAAACACTGTAGATTTTGAATCAGCAGGCATGAACTCATTTGTATCTAAAATGAAACATCCAAATTCATGACACGTCTTCCACAACATTAAGATCACTGGAAATTGACTTTAACATGCAGACTTTAAATTAACTGGTTTTCCAAAGACACAAGGTGCTTTTATGCAAGTACAGTATATATTTTCTAGTGTACAAGCAGTCAAAACAAGAACACTTAAGGAATCTAAATCCCATTAGAAAAAAAAAAAATCTTTCTTCTTATTATTAAACAGATGGAGAATAAAGCCACAACAACATAAAACACTAAATTTCAAAAATACTGACACAGGCTGGGTTTAAGGTTGCAACCATTGTCAGCAACGAGCTTTATTACTGTCTGTCTAAACCAGAATATTCTTTACAAATAGGAACAGTACGGGATGTTATCTAAGACGGCAAGCAAGCACACCATTATGCCAGACAATGGCTAACACTGCACGACTCTAATGTGCGAAGCCTCTATTAAAGTCGGTGTGTGCCAGCAGCAGTGGCTGATGCTGGAAATGCAAGCTCCAAACCTACTCCTGGAGCACCTATAACACAAAGTGTAGCACTCGCTCTGAACCGCTCCATACATGTTTTATCTGAATTTGTATGCCATCCAATTCACATTGCACATAAGATTACTCGCATGTATATGGATTCTTCATACAATTTCCTGTGTGACTAGAGAGTGAAAAGAACACAAAAATGGGAGAAACCACACTACCCTCTAATCTCTGTTGCCATGACAGCAGCCTTTGAGATACTGAAATGTTCAGATTGCCAGCTAAACAAAATTGTTGAATGTGAACATTTGGCTGAGAGATTAAAAGGCTAAGGGGGTTGCAAAAGGGCAGTACCTCCCACATTCCAGGCAGCCACTGAATCCAATCAAATGGCTCTGACTCTTTAACCATAGCCATTGTGAAGACCGGATTATAGCAATTTATCTAGATAGTTAAAACAGATTAGAGAACTGCAATTTGAAGACTATTTGCAACAGAAGTAAATGCCTACTGTACTAAGTTAATAAAGATACCATGAGATTTTAGGACACCTTTCCAACACAGACAGAACTTTCATAAATCAAAGCGCAAATATATACACATGAATTGCGGCAATCTGGTTTTCTCATCTGCATTTAGAAAAGGTCACAAGGCTCATTCAAATTCATCCTAGATATGCTGACTTAAAAGCAATAATATGCACACAATATAAAAACTAATTTGTTCCGTGTCTTGAACATAAGACCTTAAAATTATCACCCTGCTTCACAAACACACAAATCTAATCCTCCATTTCACTTACATATTAAAAAAAACTCCAACATGACCAAAATACAAAAAAGCCAGTAGTGAGTCGAAAAAAGACACAACTTTCCTCTGAGATCTCCAGCCCTCCCAGACACTTCCAGACCATACAGTTAACACCAACCCAAAAGTTTTCCCATTGCTAAAGATTTACTCAGGGAAGTTGTAAAAGCAGGCAATTTGAAACAAACAGCTGACAATAAAGTCATAATCTAACACCCTGAGATTGTTCATTTGGAAAGTGTTGGCTTGCTTTATTTTCCAGGCAGACCACATTATCTTTGTTTAACAACCTGTAGAATTTGTTGGACTCATAATGCTGGGCCAATTCCCTGCCCCAGGTCCCCTAGAACGCACCTTCTGCCCTATAGACAGATCAATTCCTGTAGATACCAGAACTTTATGAACCAGCAGTTAACAAAAGCCAAGCTCTCCCTCCACTGTTCCTGAAGAATAACGTTGTGGACATCTATTCTCACAGAAAGCATCGCTCTTAACATGGTAGAAAGCAACAAAAAACACACACCCCTGTCTGATTTCTTGCACACATTTCACCCACTCAGCCAATGAGTAGTTCACATCCACGACAAGGCTCAGACAGGAAAGCTTGCCAAAAAAGGAGACAAACTGCTCCCCTGTGTTCCAAAAACTGTTTTGCACACATGCATCTCACCAAAATGTGCATTCCTCTCTTCCCAGCCTCCTCCTTGCAGAAGGAGGAGAGGCACCGCCTGCCTGCTGGCTCCTTTCTCCTCATCCTCCACACCACCTTCTGGGGCCTCTGCACTGCTGTTATCACAGAAGTCCCCCGTAGAATAAGCATTCTGAATCTCCACAAAGCACAACAGCAGAGCCCAGGTCTCTGTAGATGCCTCTGTTTTCCCCTCCCCAAGCACAATTTTAACTGTAAACAGCAAGCTAAAGGAGAAGGGAGAGAGGTCCCTTTAGACTTGGGAGTGAAACGACCATGGATGCTTGCCAGTGTTGTGGCAAAGCACATACAAGACCTGCTGCTCCTGGAGCCTGAGCTACACATCCTCCGAGGCAAACACATAGACCTCCAGCACGTAACCACATGCCATCCCATTGGTACCAACACTGCTGTTCTCTGCTAAAATGGGGGACAGCTCAATCACAGTCATCACAGAGTTTCCTCTCCTGAGTGAGTGCAATCAAAAAGAACAGACAAAACAGAAATATTCTCCATAAGGAAGAGCAGCATACTCCAAACATGGTGTCTTCTGCCTAGGAAAGAGGTCTTGAGGTTGTTTAGGGTTTGTAGGTTGGGGTTTGTTTTTTAAAGGAAAGAACAGATTCCTGTCACAAATAGCAGAGAGGACACAGGAGCCAAAAACACAGTTATGGGACATTTATTAGAGACATGGGGAGACACTTAAGAGGTGGAGAGGAGCTTTGTCCTACCTTCTCTGTTTTCAATTTCTTGATTCGCCTGTGGCTCTCCTCCTCCTCCTCTTCCTTCTTTACCAAAATAGAGTTCCCCGTTAACCCTGAATCCGAGGTACTTTTGCTCACCTCCCCCATGGCAGATGAGGTACACTGGAAGGGGCTGCTGCTTCCACCACCACCTCCCTTGGCCCCAAAGCCATAGAGGTGTCCAGGAGAAGCTTGGCTACTGCCACCACCACTGCCATTGGGGTGGCCCTGCTGCAGGTCATGTTGCTTGTCCTTCCTGGACTTTCCCACATCCTTATCCCTCTTGGAGCCTCTGCTTCCTGGGGCTTTACCTGGTTTCTCCTCTTTATTTTTCCCACAAGAGGCAATGGTGGTGGTGTTGCTGGTGTTGTTATTATTGCCGTTTGGGTTACTGCTCACGCTCTGACCCAGTGCTGAATTCATGCCAGTTGCCTCTCCAGGGCGCCCTTGGACTTCCTGCCTCTTGCCAGCACTGATCTCAGGAATCCCATACAAGGCAGCAGAAGGCAGAGATTTATTAGCATCCTTAGAAGTTTTACTCCTTTTCACTTTTGATTTGCTAGTCTCTTTATGGGAGGAATTCCCCTGGGGAGCAGAGGGCTGAACAGAAGCAAATTTTAGGCCATCAGCTAAGGCTGAGGTAGCATTAGCCCCACTGGAAGCCAGACCCCCACAATCCTTGGAGCTAGTGTTGCTGCTGCTGGTGTTAGTAGAATTATTCATCTCAAATTTCTGTCTGTCCTTCTCCAAATCTGCGTCCAAATCGATTATTAAATTCCCAACACCAATTTCCCAATCATCACCACTGTCGTAAGTGTCAACCGCATTTGGATCCACACCTTTTCCTGCAGTAGAAGTGTTCAATGACATCCTGAAAATGAGATCTCTAGAGTAAAAATCCGATGAACTTTCCTTTTGAGATGTGGGGACATTCGTTTATCTCCGTTGGGCTCTCTTTAAGTTCAACTCTTCTTGCCTTCCTCCCCTAGGTGTGTCTAGGTTCACAATCTGCAGTCCACATCCACCTTGTTCTGTGAAAAGGCAAAAGTCAAATGTTTCTTGTTTACGTGTGACCAAAATATAACACCATTAACAAGAAGGGGGCAAGGCAAGGGGAGTGAAATAATTTAGTGTTTTCTTAAGTTTGTTAAACCATAGGTAACGACTGTGATGCTTTTATAGAGAGCATCTTTAATCTAGTTATACACCAACATGAATAATCCCTCTTTAGAAGTCAGGTCCACAACAAAGACATAAAAAAGAAAGAACAAAAATTTAAAAATCAACTACATGATTTAAATCTGCAACACTTAGGAAATACAGACATAGAAGTGGTGCCTAGCTGTTGGAGCACATGTTGTAATCTAACCCCTTGGACCACCATCTAGGCACAAAAGAAAAAAGGAAGGACATGGATTCACTCTTCACTGCATTTCATGGATTTTGTGGCTTTAAACCAGACCACTGAAGTTTTGTGACTGTCTAACATTATCTTTTTACCCTCCTTTCACCTTAATCTTGGGGGGGGGGGAAGAGAGGGAGTGCTAAGTGAGAAGTGGGAAATCTCATTTTCCTTGCCACAATAACAGCTTCTGTTAAAAACCAACAACCTACAAAAATAAATATTTACTGGAAAATATTAAACTCCATAAGTTTAAAAAAAAAAAGTCTTTTTTTTTCATTCAAAAAATCCAAGGTAACAGTGTTAAATCCAGTTCTAACATACTCCTAGGTCACACAATTGTTAGGTCTGTTAAATATAGTATTACTGACTGTACAGGAAACTGATTAAGACATACACTTTAAGTGATCTGCACCAAGGTGGCCTCAGTAACCGCAAATGAGTGTGTGTTTGACAAAGCTTAGTTAAAACGATTTTTAAAGAGATTTCTCCCTTTTACAGTCCTCTGTCGAAATATTTATACATATATATGCATAATGCTTACCTTTAATCCTTTATCATTTTTAATTAAGCCAGCAAATCAAAATGCTGTTCCCATTCGTCTCAGCAACAACTCTGTGCCTCATTTTACTTAAAGAGCAAGTGATCAAGAAGTAGAAAGCAAGTATCATCTCAGCCAGTATAAATCGGTCATTAACATATGTCCCCCTACTTTGGCACACGGATCAGAAGTCCTTTTTTAAGTTTTTTTTTTCGTCCTTGCTTAAAGGAAAAAAAAAAAAAGTAACAAAAAAATGCTGAGCCTCACAACTTTACCAGCTGGTAGGTAATATTTCACATTCAGAACTGAAGCATCAAGGACCAGATTTTTGTTTGATTTTCCTGAATAAGCACCGAGAGATTATCAGAGTGATTAAAAACAAAACCAAAAATGTTCTCCCAACTTCACACTCCGTCTTCAGCCTCGAACCTGGAAGCCATCCTGATCAGTAAGTAATGATTCCATGAAACAAACCTACAGGCGTCCGGGTGTTACAAGACAGAATGTGCTAACATCGGGATAAATTAGTGAAAGGGAGGAAGGAAAAAAAGAAGAAGAAAGGACTGAAAATCTGGGCTGGATTCCGCCTGTTAGTTGGGAAGTGGCATTTTTTTCGCCCGTCCTGACAGATCTGATTTCTTAAAGTAACTTGAGGGAAAATGTGTGTGTGTAGCGGGGGGGGGGAGGGGGAAAGGGGGGGGAAGAGCGGGGGGAAGAATCACTGATCTGATAAACCAGTTATCAAAACATTTTGTGGGAGTGGAGGAAGGGCAACGTGCTCTCAAACGAAGTAAATTTTCCCAGGGATAAGATTTCGCGGAGGAGGGCGGGGGGAGGGCCCGTCCACCCCGACTCAAATCAGCGCTTTTTAGAAAACGGTAATAAATAAAAGCATAGGCACAGATCAAAGTTTCAAACTGCTGTCTCGGGGTGGAAAAAAAAAAAAGGCAATAATAATAATGAAAAACCTGGGAGCTCGGGCTAATCAGTCATGCGGTAAGTAATTCAGTAATTAGAGTCCGAGGAGATAAAGCAGACGACCTTTTTTCAGGACAGATCTCTCCCACCTTATTGTCTCGGCAAAACCTCGCAGTCTACTCCTATCCCCCCTCCTCCCATCACCCTCCCGCCTCTGCCTCTCCCCATCCCCCAAGTCAGACGGTCTCAGCGCTTTAGTTTAGTATTTTTAATTAGCCGGCGATGGGAAGCTAAAAGCCATAATGAATTGCCGGTGGCGCGGGGGAGGGTGGGGCGCTCGCGCCAGCAACCGCCAACCCCCGAGGCGCGGCGGTTCCGTTACAGTTCAGGCCGCCCGCGTCACGTGAGGCTGGCGGGCTCCATTGGTTGTCGTGAGAACAAAAATGGGTGACAAGCGTAACCAGCGAATGCATCTCGGGTCTTTAACACACAGGGGAAGGGGGGAAGAAGAGGGGGAAAAAAAAAAAAAGGGAAAAAAAAAAAAAAAAGGGAAAAAAAAAAAAAGAACACCACGACGGACAAACAGGCCGAGCTCGTCAGGTCTCTCGCCTCGGCCTCTCACTGCCACCCTCACGGGTCCCTCTCCCTCCCGGAGCCTGGGGTGCCACGACGAAGTGGGTTGGTCCCGTGAAACACTTTACAGCATCCCCCCGTCACCTCCCGGCGGTCCGGCGGGCGGATGCCATTACCGTCGTGTTTTCCCCTCCTCCTGCCTCGGGACAAGCAAGCAGCGGCCGGCTGCGAGGCCGCGAGTTGGGGCAGGGGGGAACAACCAAGGTACCGACGACCAACGGGCGATCGTACCCCACCCCCGTAGCTCCAGCCTCGCGTTTCTGGCGTCTCCTTGTGACAGGAGAAATGCCTCCCGTGCCGCCGGGATCTGTCGGTACCCCATCACTTCTCCTAACGAGCGCCTCGCTCTCGGGGCCGGGGGGGGGGGAGGGGAGGAGGTATGCAGGCTTGTCTGTAACTGTGTCACTTTTATTTCTCCCCCTTGGTTAGTTAAAACCCCAAAAAGGCACTATGCTTAACGCCCCCCGAGTGCACCGTCAAGTATGATTTGTGTGACTGCAGTGCTTTCACCCTCGTATTTCCCTCAAGTAATTCATCCTGCTTGTGGGATTCTTCTTTATTATTACCAAAAAAAAAAAAAAAAAAAAAAAAAAAAAAAAAAAAAAAAAAACCCTAGTTAACTCCCAAAACTCTTTTTAACACTCCCCTTTGCGAGAAAAAGAAAAAAAATCCCCTCTAAGTGCTATAGACACACCACGCAACCGTACTTACGGTCTGTATTGGATCGAGTTGACCTTTTCCTTCTAACTGCATTGAGTGTGTTTTTGTTGCAGCCGCTTTTTATTTTAGGAAAAAAAAAATCTAATGTCTTCAACAGATTTATTGTGTTTGGAAGAAGAGAGCACCAGATACCATGAACCTTCCTTTCTAGAAACAAAATTAAAAGAAAAATAAAAACGGGACAAGAGAAGAAAAAAGCATCTGCGCCTGTCCCCTCACAGGCTGACACACACAGAGCAGGGACAGGGGCGCTGCCCCCACAGCAGCCGTGAGCAGCAGCGACGGCCGAGGCGGGGAGCGGGAGCCCTGCTCCGGCGCGGTACCTGAGAGGGACTTTTCTTTGTTCACAGTGCCCTTTCCCTCCTGGCCAATCAGAAGCCAGCTTTTATGAAACTGGGCTCTCTGATTGGTCCGTTACTGCTCCTGCCTGCCGGCGAGGGTGAGAGACAGAAACAGGCACGCACACATGCACATTGTACACACAGGCATTAGTCGCTCGCCACATACACACACTAACACAGACACACACACTCACACTTAGAGAGACAGCCCCTCGCTCTACAGCCCTCAGCCGACGCCGAGTGCTACAGTTGGCAGCCTCCTGCTGCAGCCAGATACAAATCATGTTTCCCATTTCAATTATCCTATACATTTAGGGCTTAGGGGGAAAAAAAAAAAAGAGAGAGAGAGAAAATAGAAAGCCAAGGTAGAGAGTATTTCTGCCAAGACTCACACGTTGGGAGGAAGACTCCCTCATTTCATTTTAATTTAATTTCGGGGCAGTTTTCGAAGCGATGATGAATGATTTTTCTGTGTCGGTTTCAAAGAAGCAATTTAGAATCTCACTCATAATTTTTAAATGCCCCCTCATTCAAAATTTTAACAGCTTGAAGCCAGCGAGAGAGGGCTGCTAATACACATGTGCGATTATTTTGCGTGCTTAGTGAAGGAGAAAAGCAAACAGTGTCAGGAGGAAGCGACTGAAGGGAGGTTCAGGGTAGGCAGCACCCCCACCTCTGCTCGGGGGGTGCACCGAGGGGCTGCTGCGCTTTCGGACCATTCCTTTGCATTCACTTTTCGCCTCCTTACGTATTTTATTCATATTTACAATATGGCTTAAGTTAGGCAGGTCGAGATTTTTATTTTTTTTCTTCTCCTTCTCCCTCCTCGTTTTCGGAAGGAGGGGGAGCAGAAAATAACCCTTTTGTTTCCAGGCTGCTGATTTACTGCTGCACGCACTGAAGTGTGAATGCCAGCGACCGTATAACTACCACGTGAACAGCCTTTCACAGGAATTAGTAACACAAATCTTCCCAATCGTGCTTTGTGTAGCTCGAAAATATCCCCCTTAATCATTCCTTTTGTTTAGGTTGGGAGCCATTATGCTACACCACTGCGTTAAATTGTGTTTAACCCTTCGCAGACGGCGGCGGTGCTCGGGTGGAGGCGGTGGCGGCCGCCTGCGGGCACGGGGGGAAGGGAGGCTGCCCCTCGCCGACACCCGCAGGTCCGCCAGGCCGGGGTGGGGGGGTCGGGGGAGGTCGGACCCTGCCCTTTTTCATTCCGGTTTACTTTTTCTACCAACCCCCTAGTCCCCCCCTAGTCCTCCTTCCCTCCCCCGCCCTCCCCCCCCCCCCTTTTTTCCCTTGATCTCACTGGGAATTATCTCCCTGTGAAAATCGATAGGGGATGTTTTTCTTGCCAAACACACGCGTTGCCCAAGTCAAGGTTTCCGGCGAGAAGTTAAAGCGTGGCATTTACGATGTCCTGCACACCCGTGACAGGGTGACAAAATACCTTTTTGGACTTCATCCAGATGAGCAAATTACGGGAGAGGTAGTGGAGGAACAAAACCTTATAAACCTGCTTCCTGAGGTGGTATCAGGGATGGCGATGCAAAATGGGGTGGGGTTGGGGGTGTGTGGCTGTGGCACCTGGCCTTGACCACCAGGCCATCGTGACCAGGGCCCTTGGGAGGACAGGGTGCTGTGCCAGTCTCCATCGCTCTGGTTCCCTATTGCCCCTCCAGCCTCACACCAAGGGCACTGGGGTCACCAGCACACATTCACTTGGGAAGTCTTGAAGCTGCCCAGAGAAAATCCACCCCATTTCTCTTAGTGTAAAAAAAACTTTCCCTTCAGGGGCTGATCATGAAGGGTTTTGTATTGTTTATTAGCAGGGATACATTCATTGCCAAGGAGGCCTTCGATTACATTAAATTTTCAAGTGATTACAAACGGGAGGGGAAAAAAACCAAACCCCCTAAAAACCCCACCACACCAAAAAAACACCCCACCACCAACCCCAGAAAAAGGCATGTCATGTGTGTCTTGTCCAAACAAAAAATGCTGCAGTGCTGAACGCGTTCCTGCCCTCACGCCCGGGCGTTCTAACGACGCTGGAGTGATCGCAAGGAGCTGCTTCCTACTCGTTGTGTCAGCTGAGACGGCTGTGGACACACAGGCACTGCTACAGGTATCCAGGGGTGGCTCATTTGCACATGGGCTTTTGCAGTTCATGAGCAAATTAGAATAATGTTACACAGTAACTTCTGGGTGATTTCACTCAGTCGTTAACAAAAAATTTAAGATCAGCAACACTGTCTTTTTTTTTTTTTTTTTTTTTTTTTAAAGCCTACTTAGTCGCAGATTACTGTTTCTATTTCTTTACGGTATTTTTCAGATTTAGGTAATGGCCCTGTTTTTCAGTATCTACCCCTACTTAGACACGTTTCACTTTGGGCTGCTTCTCGCCTGTAAAATTACAGTTATTTTCGCATTATTGCACACTGAGTAGAAGACAGTTTGTATTTAGCACTGGGCGGGGGAAGGGGTATTATGGGAAGTGATCTGCTACGGCCAGCACATAATTTCAGCCCAAAGAAAATTGCTTCTGAATGGATGGTCTGTTAACTAGCCAAGGAGCAGTCACTAGGAGAGATTGCAAAAATGCCGCAGCTTTATCTGCGTTATACCATCATTTTAATTTCTGAAAGCAACGATCAATGGAAGAGCCATTTCTCCAACCACAGCTGCCAGTCGATGGGTAAAATATCCCCACAAACCTCCTTAGAGAGCAAAATATATAGGGGAACCTCCCCATTCGCCCCTCCCTCCTGGCTTTTGTGTGTGGCTATACAGGAAAGTAGCCGGCCCAACATACTGCATGATTACCGAAGCAGGGGTCATCCGTTTCTGTGGCAGAAATTACAGCAAGACCACTCGTAAGCCTGTGGGTGCGTCTGCAGCAGTCGATTCCCATGAGTGGCTGCAAAAAGACCACTTAACTTGCATTGTCTTGTCAGGTTGGAAATGTCCCTATTTAAAAAAGAGACCTGTGCCCACTGTGTGATTTAGTGGCCTTTTCACCTTAATTTCTGCCTGCTCGGCAGATTAAATTATAACTTTGTATTCGTGTACGTTTTACAAGACAGAAGACCAATAAATTAGTGATGTTTGTCTAAAATAGGAAATCCGGTTTTACTTAATGCAGCTGCAGACCGCTAATAATCCCCAAGAGATCGCTATCCACGCTCCCCGACCCTCCCTTTGTTTTTAATCTTGCCACATATATATGCTAAGACGAATTCCCGGGAAACGTCTATTTTTAGCGAAAGTAATGTCGGTCTCTCTTGCACTCCTGGATATTTAACAAACATTTGATAGGAGGAAACGCTCTTCTTTCCTTCTCCTGGAGCACCCCATCGACAAGATCGATCCCCTCACTCGATCGGCCACCTCGCTCCCCGGGCCGTCTCCCTCCCCCAGCCCTCCCGCCCGGCTCGCCTTTCTTGCGCTCTGCCATCCCTCCCTTCCCCTGCTCCCGGGCCGCCCAGCTCTCCGCTTTCCTGAGCCCGTCGGGCCGCCTCGTTGCCCTCCGCTCCTCTGGCCCTCTCTGCACTCCCCTGCTCCCCCCGCCCTCCAGGCCGTCCCGCTCCCCCGGCCTCTGTTCCCCGGCTGGCGGCTCCCCGGACACGGAGCAGGCATCGACCAATCACTGCTCCAGAAATCGCTTTCCTGGTCTTTCATTGGCTGAGGCTGGGCGGAGGTATCGGCCGGCGGCGGCGCCGAGACTGTCTGTGTCAGGGGTGAGGGCACCCCTTTGCTGTGTAGCCTAACAGCCCGGGACACCTGTGGCTAGGAATGGGCCGCTGTGGGAAAAGAAAATACGTATTCACGGACACCTTCCTTGATGGTGCCCCTGTCCCGCTAATAAGACGAACTTTGATCATCGGTGTTAAATTTATGAATGTCTGACAGTACCACGCAGCCCCGTCGTCTTTGGCAGCTGAGCCAAAGTTGAGCCCCAGGCGACCTCCTGCAACTGCACCCTTTGTTTCTGCGCTTTGTGTTGCAAGAACCGACCTGCATGTATGTCTCAGTATTACACACAACGTGTACAAAGATGAAGGCACCGTTCTTTTTTCTTCATC
This sequence comes from Picus viridis, assembly GCA_033816785.1. Lineage (NCBI taxonomy): Eukaryota > Metazoa > Chordata > Aves > Piciformes > Picidae > Picus > Picus viridis. The sequence goes on from CM066606.1 coordinate 17,078,623, forward strand.
TTTCATATAAAGAAAGGACGTAAGTCTATTGAGGATGTATTTGCCACATCAAGGAGAAGAACCAGGAGTGTCATATCCCTTGCATAGAACATTTTGCGTGTAAAGGGTTTCTCACAGCAGATTTGAAGCAGTGTGTTGTAAATTATAGTACTGCTCCCAAAATTTTGGGTTAGCACACTCTTGCAACCTTCAGAATTTAGCACAGCCCATCCCACAGTCTTACGGACAAACTTCGAATTGATGTATGCAAACTGCTGAGGGTTAGTTGTGAGTAAATAGTTACACGTTGCAGACTGCTAGTGATCTATGGATCCCGGAGTGGGAACTGATACAAACATAATAGAGCAGTCACTGTGCACTTAGCAGATACTTCCATTAGATACAGCTTTTTTTTTTTTTTTTTTTTTTTTTTTTTTTTTTTTTTCCCAAACAAAGCTAACAAAGTTTTCTTCTTTAGAACTGTCCATAGACTCTTTTATTTATCTACATATTCTGAAGGAGTCTCAGTTTAACGTCTAGTTTAAGGTCATTGTCTTTGATGTCTCAGTACACAAATACAGGTTATCTGCGGAAAAGGTACTGCTTTAGTGATGTAAAAGAGCAACAGAAATGACCTGCGAACTGTGAACTAGAGGGAATGGTTTAAGAGAGATTCTCCATGTTTGTATGTGTGTTTATTTGGGGTAGAAAGAAAGTGTAAAAGGTAAATGGGATAGAAACTGAGAGCACATGGTATAAAAAAGAAGAGAGGGAAAAAAAGAGGAGAGGAAGAAAAGGGGAAAACTACTAAAGATTTTTTTTTTTTAAAATCCTAACAGTTAAATGTGATAATCAGTGAAAAGGATAATGTCCCAAAGGAAGTTTTTAACTCCCGTTGCACAGAACTTGAAAATTAGGCTGGAAAAAGCAATAAAAATAAATACTGTGGGGAATGACTCCATTTTGGCATTAGAATGGACTAAATTACCTAGTAAGTCTTCCATTTCATAACTTAATAGCTCTGTGAAGTCCTGCTGTAGAAGATTAACTACAAACCTTTCTATTCAGACATCAGTATAGCCTTCAGTTAACTGTATAGATACTCCTCAAGTAATTTAAAGAACAGCTTGCTTATTTAGGTGCATTCTGTAAACATTCAGATATCATAAAAATATTTAATTTTTGCTCAACAGACTGTATGTAATGAGAAACAGGCAATACATGTTAAAATCCGTTACAACCTTTAGTACTTATTATACAGTGTATCTTTTACGGTTTCATTCATACAAAATAGATTAATGTTTCACAGTCTATTATAATTTGCAATAGAAATGATGGATGCAGGTTCAGTATTTTAGTCAGGCAGCATCCACATTATAGTAGTGCTAAGGTGAAAAATTTACAAAATATCTGTAATTCTGTGGGTGGGTGCCATACTGCAGATTTTCTGAGTGAACAATGAGCATGTGGAAGTGAAACTAAGGCTTAGGGAACACGACTGGATTGTTTCGTTGGAGAGAAGGCTAGGAGTCATAAACCAGGAAGAGGGAAGATGAACCTTGAAATAGAATGTTCAGACAAGTGGCCAGTTAGATGTATGGAGTTTGCAGCAGAAGCAGGGTGGGGGGATGGGAGGAGAGGGGAGATGATTTACTGTCCAGTGTGAAAGGAGAGCTGGATGAGCAGAAGGAATAGGCCAGAGATAAGATCAGGTAGTACATACTAGGAGTGAGATAAGTAAGAGGAAGAGTGTGTGAAGTGAGGAGCGAATTTGTGAAAGTTTACGAAGGCAAGGTTAGCTGTATCATCCCCAGACAAGGAATGAGGGAAAATGCTGCTACATTTTTGACTGAAAGCCTGGAGATGAATGAACCTGAGAACTCACCCAATGGAGTATTAAGAATCTCTTTGGGAGTTGACATCTGGTAGATTTAAAAACTGTAGGGTTTTGGAAGGGGGAAATAAATGCCCTGAGACAAGATGAATTTCTGAGATTCTGATAATCAGGCCAAGAGACATTTTAACAAATGAGATATGGGGACTGCTGAAGCTACAAGTAAGGAGAGTACTCCTAAGGTCTTCTGCATCAGAGCAGGTAACTGTGGCCTCTTGCTTTCCTGACTGTCCTTGTTTCTTTCTTGTTTTATTTGCTGTTCTCAGGCAGGAGGAGAGAAACATAAAGAAAGCTTCATACTTTCAACAGAACAGAAAGGTACCTGCTGTAAAAGAAGTAGGTGCTGTAGAAGAAGTATGAGGAGACAGAGATCAAAACAGCAAGAAGGATGGAATGGGGAGGCTGAGACCAAGAAGAGGAGACAGAAAAATGGACAGTGCAAATACAAAATGTGAAGAATGATTTCACTAGTGCAAAAGATGGGGAACTGGGGGCCACCTGTTCGCAGCTTTCTCAGTTATTATGCAACATGTCTTCTGTCTGTGGCTTGGCCATCATGTCTTGAAACAGTAGCTAAGCCGAAGCTTGGATGTAGAAACTTCCAAACTTCCATATTTCCTCAGCCAAAAATAATGCACTAGTAATTTTTTTAGTGGAAGGGAAGTCTGGAGCAAAGGTTTGCATTCTCTGTGCAGCTACCTGAAATACTGCATAGATATGATTTTAAAGTTTAATTTAAAAGAGAAGAAGCCTGATAAATGAAGAGGAAAATGGCAATGTCAATACACTAGAGAGACAGGATATCATCCAGAGGGACCTGGACAAGCTGGAAAGGTGGGTCCAGGTGAGCCTCATGAGGTTCAACAAGAGCAAGTGAGGGTTCTGCACCTGGCCCAGAGCAATGCTCACTACTGTGGTGGGTTGAAATTTCACCCCCAACAGTAAATTTGACAGACCAGATCAGTTGGAAGCAAATTAAAGCTGTATTTACAAGCAAAACAACAATCTACAATGGAATGCAATTAATATGTACAGAATATACAGTATTTACAATATTTACAGGTATTTACAATTAACATACAACACAAGAACCCCTCTGGTCAAGAAGACCAGAGAAGCTGTCTCTCTGCCTCCTACCCCTCACCCTCCTTGTCCAAAAGGGAGAAAGAAGCTGAGAAAAAGTATCTGTTAGACTTAACCAAAACAATGCAGCCAAGGTTAAGCAGGTACAACTAGTTTTATGGTAGATATCTCTCCAGGGGAAGTGTTTAGAGCTATCTCTACTTTCTTTTTCACACCCAATAGTGATTTATTTATATTTTTCTTCTTTTCTGCTTGAAATCTGTAACATAATTTTAAAGGCATAGCCTAAAACTACTACAACTACATACACAGACTAGGGAATGAGGTGATAAAAAGCAGTTCTGTGCAAAAGGACTTGGGGGTTGCTGAGGGACTAGAAGCTGCACATGAGAAGGCAGTGTCTGCTTGCAGCCCAGATGGCAAATCGCATCCTGGGCCACATCAAAAGATGCATGGCCAGCAGATTGAGTGAGGTGATTCTTCTCTGCTCTGGTGAGAACTCACCTGGACTACTGTATCCAGCTCTGGAGCCCTCAATACAGGAAAGACACAGACCTGATGGAGAGGGTCCAAAGGAGGGCTATGAAAATGATCAGAGGGGTGGAGTACCTCTGCTACAAAGACAGGCTGAAGGGTTGTTCAACCCCAAAAAGAGGAGGTTCTGGGCAGACCTAATAGTGGCCTTCCAGTACCTGAAGGGGGCCTACAGGAAGGATGTAGGGAGATTCTTTACAAAGGCTTGTAGTGATAGGACAAGGGACAATGGCTAGAGGAGAGTAGGTTTAGACAATAATAATACAATAATAATACAATATACCAGGTTGAAAGAGACCTTCAAGATCATCACGTCCAACCCATCAACCAATCCAACCCACCTAAACAACTAAACCATGCAACCAAGCACCCCATCAAGCCTCTTCCTGAACATCTCCAATGAAGGTGACTCCACCACCTCCACGGGCAGCCCATTCCAATGGGCAATCACTCTCTCTGAATAGAACTTCTTCCTAACATCCAGCCTAAACCTGCCCTGGTGCAGCCTGAGACTGTGTCCTCTTGTTTTGGTACTGGCTGCCTGGGAGAAGAGACCAACCTCTGCCTGTCTACAACCTCCCTTCAGGTAGTTGTAGAGAGCAAGAAGGTAACTCCTCTTCTCCAGGCTAAGCAACCCCAGTTCCCTCAGCCTCTCCTCATAGGGCTTGTGTTCCAAACCCCTCACCAGCTTTGTTGCCCTTCTCTGGACACATTCCAGCAAGTCAACATCCTTCCTAAACTGAGGGGCCCAGAACTGGACACAGGACTCAAGGTGTGGCCTAACCAGTGCAGTGTACAGGGGCAGAATGACCTCCCTGCTCCTGCTGGCCACACTGTTCCTGATGCAGGTCAGGATGCCATTGGCCTTCTTGGCTGCCTGGGCACACTGCAGGCTCATGTTCGGCCTACAATCAACCAGCACCCACAGGTCCCTCTCTGCCTGGCTGCTCTCCAGCCACTCTGACCCCAGCCTGTAGCACTGCATGGGGTTGCTGTGGCCAATGTGCCGAACCCGGCACTTGGATACGTTCAATCTCATGCCGTTGGATTCTGCCCATCTGTCCAGCCTGTCGAGGTCCCTCTGCAAAGCCTCTCTTGCCTCCAGCAGATCAACTCCTGCCCCCAGCTTGGTGTTGTCCACAAATTTACTGATGATGGACTCAATGCCCTCATCCAGATCATCAATAAAGATGTTGAAGAGCATGGGGCCCAGCACTGATCCTTGGGGCACACCACTAGTGACAGGCCGCCAGCTGGATGTGGCACCATTCATCACCACTCTCTGGGCTCAGCCCTCCAGCCAGTTCCTAACCCAACGCAGTGTGCTCCTGTCCAAGCCATGGGCTGATAGCTTGTCCAGGAGTTTGCTGTGGGGGATGGTGTCAAAGGGCTTGCTGAGGTCCAGGTAGACCACATCCATAGGCCTCCCCACATCCACCAGGCGGGTCACCTGATCATAGAAGGAGATCAGGTTGGTCAGGCAGGACCTGCCCTTCCTAAATCCATGCTGGCTAGGCCTGAGCCCTTGGCCATCCTGTAAGTGAATGGACATTAGGAAGAAGTTCTTTACCATGAGGGTAGTGGAACACAGGAACAGGTTGCCCTGGGAGGTGGTTGAAGCCCCATCCCTGGAGATACTCAAGGTGAGGCTCGACAGGGCACTGGACAACCTGATCTAGTTGAGGATGCCCCTTCTTACTGTAGAGGGGGTTGGAGTAGATGACCTTTGGAGGTCCCTTCCAACCCAGACCGTTCTATGATTCTAAGAATCTGGTGGCAAGGTATAACAAGTCACAAAATAACTTGGTGAGAATTTCCCACAAAAGACAATAAATCACCTTGGAATCCAGAAAATTTTATATGATGCTCAAAATTATTTTGGTTACATTTTACTCTGTCAATATGTGGTATGCGTACAACACTCCAATAGCCTTGTTACAGTCTTTGGCTTAATATCTAGGAGTTGTAGCATAGCAGAAGCCATGAAACAGTGTTGCACCCTATTACTGTGATACAAGAAAATAGCAAACATCATTATCACTTTTTGATCATTCTTATTTAGGATCACTGCTTCCACAGAGTGTATCCTAGCTCATGTTCATCAAGAATGCCCCACAGATTTTCAAGTTGTACTTAAAAGACAGAGATCTATATGAATTATTTCATACACTACAGACAGCTCCTTCTGATACAATGCCCACAGAATTAAAACACTTTTGTTAGGATTTTGCTCAAAGCAAGCTTTTGTAGCATTTAAACAGCATTGCCAAGTTTTAATTTTAATGGTGACATGAAAAGATATCTGTAAGTACATCGATATTAATAAGAAGTATTGAAATGTGGTGGTTTTATTTGAGGAAATGAAATTCTGTTAACTGAAACTTCTGTACAGTGGGAGTGACAAAGCACTGGAACAGGCTGTCCAGAGGGGTTGTGGAGTCCCCTTCTCTGAGGACTTTCAAAATTCACCTGGTTGCATTCCTGTGCAGACTACCCTAGGTGATCCTGCTTTTGGCTGGAGGGTTGCACTCAATCATTTCTGGAAGTCCCTTCCAAAATGTAACGTTCTGTGATTCTGTGAACTATTTCTAGCTGTAAATCTTATCTAGCACTCTGTATTTTGCTGGTTAAAAGCATTCTGAAATATAAACATTAACATATTATTAATGAAAACATTTAGCACCAATGTCAAGAATTTTTATTTATTTTTTTTTTTAAGGAAAGAACACTTTTTCAGGAGAATATTTGTTGCCTACTTCTATGTAATTCTATGTGGAAAACCTGGATTATATTTTTGCCTTTTGGGCAAAAAAAATATTGTTGACAAGAATGCATTGAAAGTGCACAAAATAGGTGGAAAATGTACATAATTAGTCTGCAAGCACTAGATGTGAGGACTGTGCCAGTGTTGAGCACTACCCTTAAAGTATGTTTGGTTTCACAGTCTTCAGGATGAGGAAGAATGCCAGAATGTGACCCTAAGCAGAAAATATGATGCCCTAAGAATTATCCGCCCAACATTTCAACATGTTCACATACTTCAGAATGATCAGAAACTTCCAAGAATACTCTGCTGTATTCACAGAGTGTCACAACAACTCAGACTGCAGATAATTGTTCCTAAATTCAGTTCTCTATAAGGTATTTATGGAAAGAGCTTTGAGGAAAATGTGATTGTGTTCCTTTTATTTCTCTCCATTTTAGCCTTATTAAAAGGAGAAACTATGCATCTGAAAAGAAAAACATGAAGAGGAGACCCCATAGCCATTACTTTGGAGAGCTGAGAGGTGGAGAATGAAAAAGCCATTGGTCTCAGTTTTACTACCACAATGGCCTTTTATGAGAGGGATTAGATACGCCTAGAGCTGGTGCAGCATTCAGTGCTGCCCTGGACAACGATCTGGAAAGAAAGACGATAAAAATCAGTTTGTCATAAGGTTAAATCACCACAAACTAGTTAGATTGGCTTTTCAGATTGTTTTTTATTTCCATACATGAGGAAAACCAGAAAGAAATAGAGAAATATGGCTTAAAAGCTGTTAGAGGTTTGGGTGTTATTTTTTTTCTTTCTTCTCTCCTTCTCTCTTTTTATTATATTTTCTTATTTCCTGCTAGATGTAGCATTCAGAAAACATGTTGATCGACTTGGGGCATTAAAAAAGATCAGTCTTTGGTTGCTGAATGAAAGACTGATGTGCACGTGAGTTACATATTAAACAAATTTGCCTTCAAAGCCTATTTTACTGGCTAATTATATATACACAAAATGTAGCTGTCTGTTTCAATCAAATCCTAGGAAAAAGAATAAAACTCCTCTTAAGATGCAATTTTCATGGTTTTTCATAACCTTAGAACACACACTCCTAGTGCAAAAGGAGGAAGTACAGCTGCAAGGCCCAGATAAGACACCAGCAATTGTTTTTCTTTTAATTATTACTTTATAAAGACATTATACCTCCTACTCAGAGTGAGGAAAACTAGTGTGGGGTTTGTTGGTTGGGTTTTGTTTGTTTGCAGTTGGTTTTGTGTTGGTTTTTCTTCTTGTTGTTTTATATATATATTTTTATATATTTTTTTTTTTTTTTTCCACGGGAAGGCATAGTATGCATTTCAGGAGCAGCCAGCAGCTGGGGAAAATACTTATAAGCATCCTTTGCTAATAATAAGCTTTCAGGAGAGATCTAGGAATTCCAACCTTTGTATTGCATTGTGCACCCCATATGAATAAAACCAAGCACAGACTGAAAGAATGCACCATAAAATATAAAATAATTGCTGGCAATCATCTCTCTTGGAAACTTTAAAGCTGGGCAACATGTGTGAACCATTTCCTTTATGAGAGGCAAAACAATATCCCGACACCCAAACTGATTTTAGTTCTTGCAGTAATGTGAGTGTATGTGTATGCGTGTGTGAGTATATGCATATACATGTATTTTAAAAAAAACCCACATCTGCTGTTCAGGAGTTCTTAATCTCTAAAGTCTGATACACCATTTCTAATTTACCTCCTCTTTCAGTAAAGAATCATTACCATAAAATCACATTTTAATGGCTTATCCTATATATCTCTAATTGCTTCTTAAAAGTTTCTTACTCAGAAGACATCACTGGGTTATCTGCCTGGGAGACTGGACCAGTAGAGATATACATTTACTCTGCAAATTGCTGTGCCGGTGAAGAGATGGGGTCTGTCATCTTCCCGGGAATAGTACATCATATTGTCTCTGATCTGAGCACTCCCTAGAGCATTCCAGCCAGAATGAGAGAAATTAGCAAAACTATTTTCCTCAGTGTTTAAGCAGTAGAGCACATTTAGGCAGAATTTAATTAGAAGGGCCTTTTACTGGAAAAAGTGAAGTTTAGAAACTTCTAGGAAGCAGCACGGGAATATAGTGATAAATAAGTCACAGTAGACTTGGAAAATAACTCTTTTTCAACTGCACCGGTTGTTTACTGCCTAATGGTCACATCCTGAAGCTGCCTCTATTGTTATTAAGCTATTGATTCTAGTAGAATATTCTTGCTAATTACCAAAGAGAAGAAGGTCAAAACTGGTCACTGAAAATTTAACCCAAACTCGTATTTTCTGTCCCAGTCACTAGTATTACTTGTGCTCACAAAAAGGCTGATCTCTCCAAAAACTGGGCAATGTCTGTTAATTGCAGAATTAATTAGATGAGGGGCCTGACATGTTCTGGTGGCAATATATGTGGATTCAGCCAGAAGTTTTCTGGCAAACCTTTCTCCCACGTAATCAACGTCTACTCTGACATAATGCAGCAATGGGATGAATGCGCAAGATTTAGGAGTTCTGAATGGTGTGGCCAGCTTGCAGGTTTGTTGCAGTTCTGAATGCCCTAGCAAATGGGTATCCAGCTCACGTGGATTGTATCTTCTTCTCCCAGGCTGGTTACAAAGGAGGCTTGTTGAACATAATGACTGTACTTTAGCCAGACAATAGGTATGTTAAGGAGATTAGCCGACGCTACTTCCTTTACCTGCCTGCAGGGAGGGAATTTGGAGAATAAACACAGAGCAAAAGACTTACGGATGAAGCAAACTTACTGCAAAGTATGCAGGAGTGTGACTTTACAGCACGCTAACCGCTGCGCTCTTTCTCATATGGGCATGCTTTGTGCACAGTAAGGGTGCAGCTCGGCCGGACACTTGAGCTGCTCTAACAGCTTGCTGATGCCAAAAGAGGCAGTCCCATTCTTCAGACCCTGTTTTCCCACTTCTACAGCCCTTCAAGCTGTGTGGTCTCATCCTCTCCATTGCACAGCCCTGGCACTCATTTGACCCCTAAGTGAGTCAGTGGAGTTTGTTAAGCCAACAAAAAACTGTTGACTGTTTGTGGGGTTAGTCTGCTTGCTGGCTTAGAGAGCTGGAATCAGCTCACTCTGCAGTCGGAGGGCCAGTTGTATCATCTCTAAAGAGATCGTTGGCAACATGCAGGTTAAGATGGGAGTAAGAGAGAGGAAACTGAGGACTTAACCGAGCAGGACTTCTCCTTTTAGTCACAGCAAATCATGATGTTGGGTTATGCTGTTTCATCTAACTATACCTTACAAAGAGATCAGCTTCTTTTCAGACTCCTGTTGCAACTGCCATCACCAGATCTGCCGACTAAGTGGCCAAAATACACTTTAACACACACCAATCGTGCATTTTGCCAGGAACAGACTAAGAAATACTCATGAAAATATCACATTCAGATGAACAGGTGAAAACTCGGTACCAAGGGATAGAAAACACTTCCTCTGGCATGGCTGCAGCAAAAAGAAATGATCTGCCACTGTCTTTTAAGCACCCACAATGTGAGACATTCAGTGCAGAAGAATGATTGTGCTATAAATTCACAATAGTATGCTTTGACTCCTCACTGAGTAAAAAAAAGAGACAAAACAAAACAAAAAATCCCACAGAGAAATCAAGGTGTTGGAACAGGGATTCACAGAAACACACAGGAAACCCTGTCAAAAGAATGGAAGAAATAAACGTGCTTTCATAGCAGAACTGAGCATTTTGACTGTTATATGAACAAATCTAATAGATGTAATAGATGATGAGGTGAGCTGAAGGCAGTAAATGGTTTGGAAGACAAATGGTTTGGAACAGTCACACATAGTATTCTGCACCAGGCTGTTGACTACAGATGAATATTCCAAAAGGGTAAGAAATCAGGAGTAAAGTAATAATTGCAGGAGGTACTGGGGTTTTGGTCTGTATATTTTTTGTGTTGAATGAATTCATTGAGCCATTTTAGAAAGCGAAAGTAAATATCTGAATTTCACATTCAAAGAACTTGATACAAAGTCATCTGGTGTCTTGCCACATTGACCACTGTCATCTTCCCCATCTTCTGGGCAGGCTACTTGTTTTTTGAAGTATCTCATGCTTGTCTTGAACTTGCCTTTGGGACTACTTTGTGCTGTAATTCCTCGGCATTCAGTGCATCAGTCTGGGATGCATTCACTGGCACACATGAAGCCACGGATTCATATTTTTTTTCACTGAGGATTTCAACAAAGTTATTCTTCATTGTGAATTTAGAAATGCCAGAACTTTTTGGTGACATTCTTGACAAATTCAATTTGGGTCTAAAGTTCAGCATGGAGAAACATTCCTAAGAGACTTTCTTACTCCTAGGACTGGCATAGAATCAATATAAAATACGAATCTGTAATGGCATATCAATTATTCAATTAATCAATTTTTAAAAAATACTCTGAAAAACATTGTCAGGTTGCTACACTGTTAGAACTTTACCTGTAATAATACTACTGTCATGGTTTGGCTCTGGCTGTGAGGCCAGATGCCTACCAAAGCCACTCTATCACAGGGCACAGGGAAAATATAACAAGAGGCCTGTAGGCCAAGATAAGAGCAGTTTAATAAAGCAAAAGCAATGGCCATGTGTGGAAGGAAGAGGAAACAGAGATATTATTCTCTACTGCCCATCAGCAGACATTTTCCAGCTGCTCCCTGAGAAGCAGTGCTTCAGTATGCATAGTTGCACTGGAGGGCAAACCTGACTGAAGAATGTCCTCCTGCTTCCTTCTTTCCATTAGCTTTTATATCTGACCTGATGTCATGTGGTATAGAATACCCCTTTGGTCATTTTGAGTCAGCTGGCCTGACTGTGTTCTCTCCCAAGATCTTGCCCACCCCTCAGCCTACTGTTGGGGGAAATGTTAGAAAAGCACAAACTTGGTGCTGTGTAAGCACTGCTGAGCGGTAGTCAAAATGCTGGTGTGTTACCCACACCCTTCCAGCTACGACTACAAAACACAGCACTATGAAATATGCTATGGGGAGAACTAACTCCATCTTAGCCAAACCCAATACAACTACCAACCAAAAATAATATTATCATATCACCTAAAGCCAGTGGGACAGATACTGATGCAATTTAATCTCAGATAAAGCCAGTGGTAAGTTCCAGGGACAATGTTGCATATACAGTTTGATATACTGACATACTGCAGGCGTGCAAGGCCCTGTCAGTTGACTTTAAACCTAGTTTACACTAACAAAGTTTTTAGAGGCAAAATATTTTTCAAAGACAGAAAAGAGAGACAAAAATGTTTTTCTCCCCTCTCTTTTTATTTCTCTTTTATTTTCTTTCCTTACTTATTTTTTTTCTTATTATTTGACTCAAAGAGTTTTAAAACAACAAGAGGTGTAGTTTATTTCCCAAACAGATGTTCATAAATACCCTTTCACAATATGCAGCACAAGCCCAAATATGACAGAAGTATATAGTAGAGAAATTGCTAGATGGACAGGTAGTATGGACATGTGCAAGGTCAAGTGTCATGCATGAAGTCTGTGGCAAAGCTAGAAGAAAACTCATAATCATTGGACTCCAAGCTATTTTGTAAGAGAACATCAGATTACAAGATTGGAAAGGACGCTGTACAAGAAGTCCAAAATGTCTGCTATTACAGAAAACCATTCAGTAAGTATTGTAGGAGTTGCACAGAGTATGTATTCTACATACATCATAGACAATAGAATTCGTTCCCAAGTCCTACAGCTACTAAGAGACCCACATCTAAACAATGAATGTCACACCTATAGTATGTTTCAGGAAGTTGGATGACTTATTTTTTTCCAATGTTATAAGCCAGCAGCGGAGAAATTGATAGAGAAACCAACCAGACAACCACTGGAAAAAGACTAATTCCACAGAGGAATATCAAGAGTACATGACAATCAGATCTGAATGAAGATTGTTTCCAGACATCGGTTTGGCATAAAGTTGTGGCAAACACATATGAAACAGATGTCTCATGAATTTTATTGCTACTTATAAGCATCTCTTGCCTTCAGCTGTGACTAGTGCCTCTGATGATCCTTTAAGAGAATGTTCCTTTCTAAGTGCAGGGAAGCATTAGACTTTCTCACTGCTTTCTGCACTAGTCTACTGCAAAATGATGACTCATATACAGTGAAAGTTCATAGGGAAGGAAATAAAAAACATAATAGTGATTAAACCCTTGCTGGAAAGTCATGATTCCACTAAAGTTTGGTGCTAGCTGTCCCTTTCAAGATGAGGGTCTTTACCAACATGTGATGCCACTTACCTTTTCTATAGAAAACATCCTTTCCTGTTCATGGACCCTGAGGTGGTGATATCCCTCCTGCACACCATGGAAGTCAGGCAGGGGCTATGGGACATTCCAAGGAAAGGATTGCCTTCAATGCTCAGTCCATCCATTCTTTTGTGTACTCAGAAGATTGTGTGAGAGTGCATTTTATTTACTTCTGGGACCCTGTAGAGCTATGCAAGAGCAAAGCTATGCTATGTACAACCTTGTACAGCTACAAGCAGAACAAGCCTAGAATTTGCATGTTGGTTATATGAAAAAAAATGCTTTCTGTTCTCATTGAAACAGCATTTGCCTTTGTAGCCATTGCTAGGCCATGGCAGAACAGCAAAATAATGTTCATGTGCTTGCTTTAATTTTGTAGTTCAACAGTTTAGTTTCCATTCCTGGATAAATTACCTAGTTTCCTAATTTTAAAAAATGTTAATCTAGTGTTTTTGACACTTCAGTGCATTCTCAAGACAGAGACAACTGACTGTAGACTTCCTGACTCTGTATTTGCTTTCTCCTTGGGGTTTTCAGTGGGAGTTATTTGTTCTTCAGTTACTCTTATATGATAACATAATAAAACCAAACACTTAATAGAAGTTTAAAAAGAATGGATGAAGGAATTGATATAGTCTACAATTTAGAACATAAAGTCATAGCATAAAATGTCTTTTACAGTTGCAGTAATATGAGCATAAAATACAAAGCATTATGGTACTAACATATGCACACATACTGATTTAAATACTTTTTGATTGTTGACTTTTCTGTCTTAAAATACATCAGGGTTTTATTACCTTGTTTTTAAAAATCCCAGAAGTCTAATTTGTGTTACATAAGAACACATTAATGCACTTTATAAATATATGAACAACAGCAACAAAAGCTTAAATATAGATGAGCTGACAACAGCACAGTTGGAAAAATCTCATATCATTCTGAAAGCTTGGTACAGCATATTTTGTTACAGTGCTCTCTTAGTCCTTCACCAAATGTCTAATTTCAGATCCGCTTCACGTGCTTTCCTTGCAGAGTTTAATGTACATGATTAATCTTGACTTGGCTTAATATTGCTAGGAATGTGGCAATGACCTCAGCTGAACACTGGCAAAGTGATTAATGTTACATGAACTGGGATATTTTTTTACTCGGGATCCTGAATAAACACAGACATGCTGTATTCCATTACAGACCTTTGCCCAATTGAAAATGTACTGTGGTTTCAAAGAGTAATGTTTCAGATGCAATAAACAATGTTAGAGGAAACATGGCTCTTGTTAAAGAAAATGCTGTTTCAGGCTAAAGTCCCAGTGATCATAAAAGATATATGATGCAATAAACAAAATGAACCACAGGCAAGACAGGTCCATTCGATGACTAACCACTGATTGAATTTTCCAACACTCCTAGACATTCTGTGAGATAAACTATTCACAAAAGGTCCCTATTAAATACAAGGTTGTCATTTCTTTTTTTATTTTTATAGTGAGGTCCAAGAGCTCTGTGAGTGTTCCCTATTGGTTGTTTGTGGGTTTGAATTTTTTATGATATGAGAAGACAGGCAAACAGTTGCTATGATTGTCAAATGTCTTAAATCAAGTAGAGAAAATGCAATAAAACACAGTTTCCATGGCAACACATTGTAACCTAGTACCTCTGGATTATGAACCGCCTCACATCCATGATCATTATTTGTTGACAAGCACAAATTGAGCCTAAAAGCATTAATTTCAGAGATAAAACTAGAATGTTGAGCTAAGTAATAATAGTGTTTAAATATTTCCAAGGTAGTGGCAGCAAATCAAGGGTAGTTATGTTGACATTTACATAATGTTAATAAGCTAAATGAAAATGCTTTTTATTTTCAAGTCTTTAAGGAAGGATATAACAAGTATATACATCTCCAAACCTGCAAACAGTAATTGACATGTATTATGGACTGCTAAAGCAGTACAGTAGGACTAACAATACAGAATTATCTACAAGGCATTGTGATTGAATAATGTGATTTTGATTTGCAGCTGTTTGGCAAAAAAAATTGGAAGAAGAAAACCAAAATGTGTGAACACCCGTTTACTTACACCATCTCTCTGTTCTGCACACTGTCCACTGGACTTTTTTTGTAGGTCACAATGAAGGGCCAAAGCAGAAAAAGGGTAATGAACTTTCTTGGCAGAATTTCTATATCTCTGTCATCACCACATAAATTTAAAAAAACCTGAAGGTCATAATTTAGTCTGTTTTTCACAACTCAGTAAGAACTGAGCAAAACAATCAACAGGGATAGTGAATCTGGTCAGAGTGCTTCTCACTCTTACTACTAATATTCATTTTAATCTCAGAGCAGGAGCTCCTGGAACTGCAGGTCTTCATTAAGCCATTTCGTAAGCCATTTCGGGAAGTTTGACACCAGACATGTTGGTCCTAGTGCACTGCAAAGGTGCTCTCCAGCCCTGCAGGTGTCCCTGCAGCTGCCTGTGCAGTGATCATCAGCTGGCTTCACAAAGCAGTGGAGAATAGTCCATGTATTGGGAGTTTGATCTTCTAATCTTACTGTTCACGCACAGAAACCATACACCATCCCTTTCAATTATTTGAGATCATCCTGTTTCTAGAGAGAATCCACTTTGTCAGTCTGTGGCTCTTCACTATGAAAGATGAAACCTGCAAACTTTTTTAGAAACCTTCTGGTGGCTTATCAAGAGGTACAAATGGATCTTCATCTTTGTTGCTGCTGAATCAAAATCCCCATTATTCTATCCAAAGGGTTTGGTATAAAATTCCTTAAGCCTATGTGTCTTGAATATTGCCTTTACATTGTTGCTGGAGTTTGGAGAAGAGACTTGATAAGATAGGTCCTAAACATAGATTTGTACTGCCATGAACTCAAGATCATAGCTAAGGGAGCTACATAAAGAAAAATAATTGTTCCTTATTAGTTAAAAACAAGTCAGATTTGACCAGTACTAACCACTGGAATGGGCTGATTCAACAAAAATACACATCAGTTTTGGAAACAGTGGAAACATACAGCATGGCACAGCCATTTCCAGCTTTACAGTCTAGTTATGTGACTGAATAAATTGGAAAAAAGTTCTGGCTAGATGGCAACAACTTTGTAAACAGTCCCATAACATTTTTAAAGACTGTAATCAGTTGCAGAAACTAGTGATTTACCGAGATTTGCCTAATAGAAGACATCTCTGTCACAATCATAGTTTTCTAAACATCCACTTGAAGACCTTTAAAAATACAAGCTTCATGGGCATTTCTATGTAGGACAATTGCTGTGACATAGAATCATAGAATCAATAAGGTCGGAAAAGACCTCAGAGATCAAGTCCAGCCTATCACCCAAAACCTCATGACTAAGTAAACCATGGCTTCAAGTGCTATATCCAATCCTTTTTTGAACACCTCCAGGGACAGTGACTCTATCACCTCCCTGGGCAGCCCATTGCAATCATTCTTTCTGTGAAGAATTTCTTCCTCACATCCAGCCTAAACCTCCCCTGGTGCAATATGAGATTGTGTCCTCTTGTTCTGGTGCTGGTTGCCTGGGAGAAGACACCAAGCCCCACCTGGCTACAACCACCCTTCAGGTAGTTGTAGACAGCAATAAGGTCTCCCCGGAGGTGTCTGCCTCTTCTCCAGGCTAAGCAACCTCAGCTCCCTCAGCCTCTCCTCACAGGGCTTGTGCTTGAGGCCTCTCACCAGCCTTGTTGCCCTTCTCTGCACACATTCAAGTGTCTCAATATCCTTCTTAAATTGAGGGGCCCAGAACTGGACACAGTACTCAAGGTGTGGCCTAACCAATGCTGAGTACAGGGGCACAATGACTTTCCTGCTCTTGCTGGCCACATTATT
Source organism: Picus viridis (assembly GCA_033816785.1). Classification (NCBI taxonomy): domain Eukaryota; kingdom Metazoa; phylum Chordata; class Aves; order Piciformes; family Picidae; genus Picus; species Picus viridis. The sequence continues at coordinate 17,095,084 of CM066606.1, forward strand.
TCTGATGCAGGCCAGGATGCCATTAGCCTTCCTGGCCACCTGGGCACACTGCTGGCTCATGTTCAGCCAACTGTCAACCAGTATCCCCAGGTCCCTTTCTGCCTGCCTGCTCTCCAGGCCCTCCAACCACACCCTGTAGCACTGTATGGGGTTGTTGTGACCGAAGTGCAGCGCCCGGCACTTGGGTTGTTAAATGACATCATGTTGGATTTTGCCCATCTGTCCAGCCTGTCAAGGTCTCTCTGGAGAGCCCTCTACCCTCTAACAGATCAACACCTGCTCACAACTTGGTGTCATCTGCAAACTCACTAATGATGGACTCAATCCCCTCATCTAGATCATTAATAAAGGTATTGAATAGGATTGGACCCAATGCTGATCCTTGGGGGACACCACTAGTGACTAGATATGGTACCATTCACCACATGACCACCATTATGCCTTAACACATTTCAACATTTTCTATGTCTTAGGGAAAATTACAGAATTTGCTTTCTTACAAATACAGTGATGCTGGAATTTTGTATTTTAATGATTACAGACATTGTTAGACACTGGGTATCTGAAGGGCAACAACAATCTCTTATGGGACTGGGTGACAGTTCAAGAAGAAAGCTAGTCACAACTATTTTTGGAAAATTTTGTGCATGCCTGATGTTCTTGTAAGTTCAGTGATTCATGGAATGGTGTATTTTCCTTGAAAAGAATCTTCATTACAGTGGTAACAAAGTGATATTTGAAAATGAGAGGTGTGTAGTTCTTTTCACTTTACCACTTGCCTATGTAAATAAACTCCATGAGGGAGAATTAGCTATTAGTAATATTCAGTCTACTGTAGGCACAGTCAGACCATGGTGTTTTTTTCATGGGAGGTGCAATGGCATCAATAGAAACCATGGAAAAGTAGAATCACTTTGCAGCAGGTTATCATTAAAGCAAAATCTTTTTCTTCTGATCTGTGATCTGAACACCCTGTCCAAAGCATGAATCTCTCTCCTTTAGACAGAATAAGCATCATACTTGGATTGTTCCTTCTCTATAAATATTTCCCTTAGGTGCTAGATATCCTTAGCTTAACATTTCTTCATCAAACAATGCCTAAGGTGCTCCAATATCCACAGGAGGAACCACATTGCTCTGTGTTCTCCTGCTATGTTGAATCTCAATACCTTCACATTTCTTGCATATTGCATCTTCTCTGTAGTTATTCTGAAGGTAATCAAAGCTAGATTTTTTGAGATAATATGATTTCTGAAGGTGATTTCTGAAGCATAATCCTATCAGAGCAAAGAATCCCATAATCCTCTATGTAGATAGATACCACTACAGTTCTCAAGACAGCACTAAGTGTTTAAGCACTACAGTGATGTGCAAAGTGTAAAAACCTATTAGATTAGCTAGCTACATGATTTCCTCAATTATGTTGCTAAGAAAAAAGAGTTTAATTTAATAAGGGCCAAACTTGTCAGTATCAAGCATAGACTTTCTTCAGAAAGGACTAGGCTGCTGGTGTCTGTGGGTGATTCTTGGATTGCATTGCTTGAAGGAGGTGCTTGTGGTTTCAATGGTAAAATAAGTACGCTTCAATGCTTTTCAGCGGTGTTAGCAGTCACAGAGTTTAGTTTCAGTGACAGTGGATGAATCATGTTTCAAGGATCTGATGCTCCCAGGCAGGCTGTTTCAGAGGTCACCATAGTTATATGCTTTGTTTTACAGCTTGATCTGCTTTCTCCATGTTTTTGCATGTTCTGTTGGTTTTTAGCAGTGAGGTTGGTGTGGGCCTGTTGCATTGCTATATTTGTGGGGTTTTTTTTGTCCAAGATGTACCTTCCTCAAAGTCAGTAGTTATCTGGGAATAAAACAGAGGAACATAATTGTGGATTGAAAAAGCACAGGAACATATCTTTCACCCATTAAGTTCCCAATGAAACACATCATTGGTCAAAATAATTTGCAAAGGCCAGTGCATGGTCAGGTAGTTTATGTTACTAAGGTAGAACAGTTTGTAGTTAGCCTATCTGTCCTGCTGAGCTGATGTCATGCAAACAGGAAATGTATCTATACATTTTTAAGGGGGAAAATCCAAAGGAGCACTCTAGGAACAATTTAAAATTTGCCACATAATATGTATTTATAGACTTAATGACTGAAAGACCATAACAGATCTCTTGAGCTGTTGTGTTAACTTTTCTTTCAAACTGCTGATATACTGCAGTGAGAACTTGCGCAGACAAAACCAAATTAGAAGCTGAGTGAAGCCAAATTAAATTACATCATACACAAGTTTAAATTTAGACCTCATGCTTCTTGGCCATTAACACCTATCTATCTGATTCAAAAATAGCTTCAACTACAATACACAGTATTTCAGCTGAAAGGGATAATCCAGTCAAATTACAGGAGTTCAGAAGTAATAGTTCAACATGAAACTACAGGGTGTTTGTACTGCTGCTTTTCCGAGGGACACTAGAAGGGATGAATTTAATAATGTAAACTCATGGGCTTTTGTGTGATCTTCTGAAATGCTGCAATTTCATATTGCATCCTTTTGCTTCTCACTGTGTCACTTACGGAATGTTAAAGAAGGGTCCACAAATGCATTGCTGAACGGCCTTCTCCTGGAAGGTGCATTAAGAAGCCACCTAACCTGTTTGAGTCATTGCCCTTTCTTCTCTCTCCATGTGTTGCAGGTTCCGGGTTTCAGGTCGAGGAGCCAATAGGCAGGTGCCATTAAGGCTGCCTGGAAGGGATGGAAGCTGGACCCTGAGCCTCACGTTTCAGAAAGGCAACTGCACGTGTCAGAGGCTATGAGAGAAGGTGTGTGCAGTTTTACTAGCCAGAAAATATTTTGAACTGATTGGTGGGATTTGAACAGCTAATGTGCCATTGGGCCGTTCAGTTTTCAAAAAGGGAATTTATAGGGGGAACATTTGGAGAGCTCACATGCTCATTGTTCATTGCTTGTTGCTTGTTCTTTTTCTCTCTCTTGTCTTCCCCTCACCCCTCTTTGTTAATGGCATTCAAGGCAGCGACAAGCACCTACTTGCTCCTGTCTTCAGGGCAATTAGTTTCTTTTGTCCTAGCAGCATAGTGCCCAGATCTTCGCCACAGCAGCGTGTCTCACTCTCTTTCACTTCCTCTAATTTTGGATACTGCCCTTTTCGACTATAAATACGAACTCAGAACATTGCTTCATTCAGCAAAGAATCATAGAATCATAGAATCAGTCAGGGTTGGAAGGGACCACAAGGATCATCTAGTTCCAACCCCCCTGCCATGGGCAGGGACACCCTACACTAGATCACGCTGGCCAGAGCCTCGTCCAGCCTGGTCTTAAACACCTCCAGGGACGCGGCCTCAACCACCTCCCTGGATAACCCGTTCCAGGGCTTCACCACTCTCATGGTGAAGAACTTCTTCCTCACATCTAGCCTGAATCTCCCCATTTCCAGCTTCAATCCGTTCCCCCTAGTCCTATCACTACCTGAGATCCTGAGAAGTCCCTCCCCAGCCTTCCTGTAGGCCCCCTTCAGATACTGGAAGGCCACAATGAGGTCACCTCGGAGCCTTCTCTTCTCCAGACTGAACAGCCCCAACTCCTTCAGTCTGTCCTCATAGGAGAGGTGCTCCAGCCCTCTGATCATCCTCGTGGCCCTTCTCTGGACACGTTCCAGCACGTCCACATCCCTCCTGTAATAGGGGCTCCAGAACTGGACGCAGTACTCCAGGTGGGGTCTCACCAGAGCTGAGTAGAGGGGAGAAGCACCTCCCTTGACCTGCTGGTCACACTTCTCCTGATGCAGCCCAGGATCTGATTGGCTTTCTGGGCTGCAAGTGCACATTGAGAGCTCCTGTTGAGCTTCTCGTCCACCAGCACCCCTAAGTCTCTCTCCTCAGGGCTGCTCTCCAGCCAGTCACTGCCCAGCCTGGATTTGTGCCTGGGATTGCCTCGACCCAGATGCAGGACCCTGCACTTGGTCTTGTTGAAGCTCATGAGGTTGGCTTGTGCCCACCTCTCCAGCCTGTCAAGGTCCCTCTGGATGGCATCCCTTCCCTCCAGTGTGTCCACTGCACCACACAGCTTGGTGTCATCAGCAAACTTGCTGAGGGTGCACTCGATGCCACTGTCCATGTCACCCACAAAGATGTTGAACAAGACAGGTCCCAGGACTGATCCCTGAGGGACTCCGCTTGTCACTGGCCTCCACTGGGACATGGACCCGTTGACAGCCACTCTTTGGGTGTGGCCATCAAGCCAGTTCTTTATCCATCTAGTGGTCCATCCATCAAACCCATGTGTCGCCAGCTTGGAGACCAGGAAGTGGTGCGGGACAGTGTCGAAAGCTTTGCTCAAGTCCAGGTAAACGACATCAGTTGCTCGCCCCTCATCTATTAATGCTGTCACCTGATCATAGAAGGCCACCAGGTTTTGGTAGTTAATGGCTTGGCGGTTCGTGAGTAACTTATGCTAATTTACGTGGTTATTTCTAAGGTTTTTAGCTTGTTTGCCTGTTGATTAGCTCTGTTGTGAACTCAAGGTGGTCTGTCTTGCCACCCAAGGCAGTAATGCTATTTCGCGCATATAAGAATTTCCAGTTTGTTCTTCTGTTTTCCAAGTTCCGATTTTTCTAGACCCTTATTTTACTGTTTATTAGCCTCCTATCCCATGTAATTAACCTATCATCAGCTGGGCAAATGAACCTGAATCAAATTGGCTCAGAAAATTAATTTTTATATTTAATAAATCATATTAATATTTTATCATATTTCTGACTTATCAGTTTGATATAAAACTAAATCAGGCCTGAAGAACAGTCCTTATTTGCAACACAAACCTCTGCAGTGCAGCCATAATATCTTGAATAACAAATCTGGAAGAGCAGACCACACATTGCTGCTCATCACAACCTACATTCTGAGACCCAGAGACCAAATATCAGATGCCAAAGCTGTTGGGGACTCCTCTTTCCTTCATAGTGCAGGTCTGCCTCATGAAAAGGCAGGCACATTGCAACTCTAAAGGTTTATGACATTTGCATTTATTCCCGTGCAGTTATGACTATTGACTTTAGGACACATGAAGAGTATATTGCACTCAGAGTAAAATTTTTCTTTTTTTTTTTTTTTTTCCTCTTTCCTTCATGCATCACAGAGAGCATTTTTACTCTGTTTTAATTGACTCTTGGAGTGGGTTTAGAAGGCAAGTGAAATATTTGCCTAGATGCAAGCAAGAGTGCTTTATTCTTTAACTCCAGCTTCACAGAATGAAGTAGTAACTGTCGTAGCCAATCCATAGCATTTACTTTTCTAAACTCTGTTTTGTAAAGAAGCAAGACCAAAACAAACCTGGGGCAGTTGAAATCATGGTCTACTCAGATTAGGTGAGCAAAGGAATGGTTGCATGCCTGGCATAGCCTTGTTCCTCCTCCTCTTATAATTAGTAATTATATTCATTCTTATCTACCCATCTGCTGACAAGGAGCTGCCAGCCACCCTGAAAAAAATATACCCTTTCTACAAAGATAAAATCCTTAATCTAGCAAATATTGCAGAAATTAATGCTTTTTTTCATCTCCTTAGATGAAATCTGCTATCCAGTAAATCCTTAGCATTACTTGTTTGATGTATTTTTGAAATGTCACATTTCAACTTTTAAAATAAGACAAAGAGCAAATATAGACAGCATGTGCATGTCAAGCCTAATTCTTGAACCCATAGACACACTTGAGCCCAATCCTCAGGAGTGCATGATTTTTCCAGAGGCTTATCCCAGGCTAATTCAATGACAACAGTAAAACTTCAGCACCTTGCAAAATCAGGTAGACAGCAAAACCCCAAGCATTTTAATGTATTTTTCAGTGTTTCCTTTCTGGTCATCTTTCTAAGTGTAACTATCACTCCTTCACACAAGGTTTAAGAGTAGAATGTGTCATCTGAGTGATAGCAATGCCATTCAAAATAAATGAAAAAAAAAAAAAAATCCTAACAAATACACATTTAAGATAACTTCAAACAGACCATTGCTAAAACGCACATACGCTCTGGAAAACTATTTGCATCCTTTCAGCTTTGGTATTACTCAGTTTTTCATTTTTGCACCAAAACAAAGTCCTCATAAATTTGTTTTTAGAGCTGTGCTGGGTAATTTCTATGTATTTGGATTTATCTACCTCTGATTTAATTAGAAAAATTACATTTAATATTAATTTTTAATAGAGTGAAGGTTTGGATGGATAGAAGAACATATTATGTAGTATACATTTCTATGCTATTTCAGTACATATCAGGCCAGATTTGCAGTTAAAATAAGGGTCTGTGCCTCAAGCCAATGCATGCAAAGTTCATTCAACATTCAGGAATATTTGGTTCTAAAGAGCATGCAGTTGTATATGCTTATAAGCCATTTGTGTTATTACTTGTATTGAGGAGAATTGCACCCACTGAAATTGCTAAAAAACCTGGATACATTGTCAGGTTCACAATCAAAACTCCTGTTGTGTATCTAAAATAGATACAAAACCATTAGGTAGCCTTGCCATTAGCTGGCAAGCATCAAAGATGGCAAGGATGGAACGATGCAAAAACCCCACAGGGTACAAATGGCAGCTTATGTTCTTTAATCTGCTTTCAGGAAAAATACACTGGTTTGCTGTGGTTCTGTGTGAGCAGACTGAGTGAAAACAATTGTTTTCTATTTTATATATGTCATGTCACGTTACTCATACCTTTTTATTTTCTTTTAGTTTTGTCTGATAAAGTTTTATTTTACTTCATCCTTCAGATTAAGGCAATGAAAACTAAGAGCTGGCACAGCATGAACTTACAATTTATTTAATACTTTGGCTTTCCAGAGCTCAAATACCTCTGATCCATTTGTTTCACAGTGTTAGTTGGCTTAACCTTTTTAGATTTCTCCAAACAAAATAACTTGAGCTGCAGCAAGCTGTTTGCCAGGGATTTGAACTCTGGAAAGAATGGGGGTGGGGGATGGTGGGGAATAGCCACTTAGCCTCTGCAGTGTTTTGGAGAAAATACATTTACTTTTGTTTGTGTGCTACACTCCTGCTTACGTGGCCAATTTAGCTGGTAACTTTTTCAAATATACAGTGCCTGAGGAAAAAAAAATTACAGGTAGTATTAATTATGAATGCATTTTCATTATGAGGTGAAGTGTAAATATAAAAATTTCCATCTATAATTTTTATTCAATCCATGGTATGACTACTGCAGGTATGGTAACTACATGAAAAGATAACACATTCAGGTTCTTTAAACACATTATTTTAAAACATGCTGTAACATTTTTTTTCCCAATGAAAGGGAGGAAAAAGAGACCAACCACACCATACAGCAATACAGTTTAGAACAAGTAGTAGAAGCCATTTCTTATGCCACTGAGGATTTCAAAAACTCTGCAAATAAATTGGGTAGCAGTCAGCTTTACCATGAGGTTAGTGGAACACTGGAACAGGTTGCCCAGGGTGGCTATTTGGGCTCCATCCCTGGAGATATTCAAGGTGAAACTCAACAGGGCTCTGGGCAACCTGATCTAGTTTTGGATGCTCCCAGTTACTGCAGAGGGAGTTGGAGTAGATGACCTTTGGAGGTCCCTTCCAACCCAGACCATGCTACGATTCTATGATTCTATGCATAACAAAACTGGTGACTTTCAAATAGAGTCAAAAGATGAAATATCTTTTTTTCTTCCCCCCAGTGGGAGGGTTTCTACAGCAACATTGTGTTGATATTCTGACTTAAATTAAAAGAAAATAAAAAACCCAAGCTTTCTCATGAAAGATTTAGGGGGTGCAGTCAGGTTTTTTTTTATTACAGAGGGAGTAAATGGGAGCATTGGTCATAGTTGCACATTCATACAAAGAAATGCTGATTATATGCAGATCCATCAGAGATATAACTGCATTAAATTAAATTATGATAAACTCACAGTGTCACAGAATGTAAGAGGTTGGAAGGGACCTCAAGAGATCATCCAGACTACCTGCCAAAGCAGGGTAGTCTGCACAGAAATGTATTCAGGTGGGTTTTGAAAGTCTTTAGAGAAGGAGGCTCCACAGCCTCTCTGGGCAGCCTGTTCCAGTGCTCTGTCACCCTCACAGTAAAGAACATTCTCCTCATGTTAAGGTGAACTCTTCTATGCTTAATTTTGAACCCGTTGTTTCTTATTACTGTACACTACCAAAAAGAGCTTTGGAGCTTGTCCCCCTCCACTTGACACCCACCCCTCAGATATTTATACACCCCACAGATATTTATATTTATTGATGAAATCCCCTCTTAGTCTTCTCTTCTCAAGACTAATCAGCTCCAGGGATCTCAGTTTCTCTTCACAGGGGAGATGCTCAAGTTCCCTAATCGTCCTCGTGGCTATCTGTTGGATTCTCTCCAACAGTTCTCTGTCTTTCTTGAACGGGGGAGCCCAAAACTGGACACAGTATTCCAGACGTCATCTCACCAGGTCAGAGCAGAGAGATAGAACTTCTCTAGACCTGCTGGACACACCATTCTTGATGCATCCCAGGATACCATTGGCTCTCTTGGCCACAAGGGCATATTGTTGTTCCATGGAGAACTTGCTGTCCACCAGCACTCCAAGGTCTTTCTCCATGGAGCTGCTTCCCAGCAGAGCAGCCCCTAACCTATACTGGTGCATGTTGTTATTCCTCCCCAGATGCAGGACCCTGCACTTGTCCTTATTAAACTTCATGAGGTTCAGCTGCACCCAGCTCTCCAGCCTGTCCAGGTCATGTTGGATGGCTGCACAGCCCAATGGGGTGTCAGCCAACCCTCAAACAAACTCAGACCATCTCAGTGCAATCTTGATGAGAGACATTCCTTTTAATAATAAATGTAATTAACTAATTTTACCATGTGCAAAGATTTTTGCTATTCTCCGTTACTGGTTCAAGCATCCTGCCCCAAGGAATGAGGGGAGTATGTGCCCACTTCTGGGAATAACCTGCAACTGATTTCTCTGGCTTTATTTCTTGGAAATTCTTGAGCAGAAGTAGATCATCATTGTTGGGTAGGGCTTCTATACCTAATACAGCCATCCTGTGAAGACATAGTGCATGCCTTCTCTGCTAGATGTGGAGAAGGGGAACTGCAAGAGGCAATGCAAAGCATTGACCCTGCTTCCACAAGGAGCAGACATCAGCCCTATTCACAGCCTGGCAGGACATGAAGAGATCTAGCAGGCATAGGGTATGTGTCACATGACCACTGGACATATGATGCATTGTATGTTTGTCCTCTCAACCTCACATCTCCTACTGTGGCAAGCAGCATAGACTGCCATGAGCCTGATAGTAATCAAGCAATGACCCAGTCTTTGTTTCAGCTTGAGGAAACAGTATGAGTGTTTCTACTCCACGTTTTAGCAGTGTTTTGTTTGTTTCTTTCTTGCTTTGTTTATTTTTGTGATAGGGATACACAACTCAGAAACACGAGTAAAGAGCACTGATTCATTTTGTATGAGTCACTAGGCAGCCTTCAAGTCATGATGACATTGAACCGCTAGTGACCCTGTTGGGATAAGCTCTGATTGTAAATGAGATACTCATGCTATTTGAATCTCCCTTTTTTAATAGTTTCATTTTAAATGAACCAGTTTCACACTACCAGTGTCCTTCCTCAGCTTTGCCTGAGTCTCCACTTTATGCCCAGGTCAAATTAGAACATTCATTCAGCCACTCATAGAGGTTGAGTCCTAACAAAGAAAGCTGCAGAGTAACAGCAAATAATTTCAAATAGTGCCAATTTATGATTTTTTTCCTTTTGTTTTCTGAAATATCTCTGTAAAAACACACACATATTAAAAGAGAGAGAATGTTTGTCAGTGACACATTCTCCAGCCTCACGCGGCTCCAGGAATATTCTAAGGAAGATTTTATGATGAACCTTTTCTTATTTCGCACAATTGTAGCAACTGAATATTTGACTCATTTTCCTTGAAGAATCATTTTCAATAGTTCCTTATACAGTAACAATCTCTGTTTCTGTGAAAATTGTGGGTTTGAGGGTGTATTTATTTATTTTTAATTTCAGTACTGAACACATTCCCCTGTACTCATTTTTCTCCTTTGCTCCTATGCTACTTTTCATTTCAGGTGGATGATGTAAAGTCTTGTAAATGAAGAAGCAATCTGTGATCAGCATCAGAGAGCTCTTTATACCCTGTGCTAACAATGTTTTGATATAGTCTCCCTCTCTCCCTCCCCCAGCTGGCTTCCTTCACTGCCTGGCACTGTCTGCTGTGCTGCTGTCTAAAGTCCTTGTTGGCAGGCTTCCCAGCAAGCCGCTCTCCTGTAGATTTCAGCCTCTCTCCAGGAGTTGCCTGCCTTCAGCATAATGGGCAACATTGAAAGCAGCAAGGCGTTCGGTCGACAAGGTCAGAGTGCCTTTCATTCCTGCAATAATCAACCAGTGTAGCTCTTCCTCAGACCTGGGAGAGAGAAGATAGAGGTCAAAAGAGCAATTACATTTCACGTTGACTCCAGGAAAGGCTTGGAACACAGAACTGAAAAGAAAACAGCACAGAGCCTCTCCCTCCCACATTCCTTTTCTGGCCATTATTATTAGAACAGTGCAGCAACCATGTCCATTATAAGCGCTATAATGTGAAGAGCCATTTTCCTCTTGTGGATGAGATCTTTCTTCTCAGACATTTAACACTGTCAGCATATTGCAAAGGAATGTAAATGAGAAACACCATGTATAACCAGATACAGTGAGTAAAGGCTATTACTTATGTTTATAAATATAAACCCTAGCCAACTGCGGAGCAAGTAGCTGAGTTAATTTCATCTGTAACCAGTCTTTGAATTATCATAGCTATATTTATATAGTATTAAGATAATGGTTTGGCGAGTATAATTGAGATGAAAATGTCAGTAATTTTCTTCTTCTGTATTGTCATTACAAAGCTCTCTTTATTTGACCTTACAGTTCCTGGGCCTAATTATTTAATAGCATTAATTGTAGTGACCATTGTGATATTGTAGCTTTTGATTGCTGTTACTGCATAGCTGAGGTCATTGGAAAATGTTTGTTTCACAGACACCTTCTGTTGCTTCCTTATATTCTTAAAGCATTGTCTGCCAAAGATTTAGCCAAAAACGCCCCCACAAAGCATAAATATGAGTCAACCCTTTAAGCAGAGCAACCTGCAAACTAATGTTAATATAATGTGATAGTAGAAGAATGTAACTGATCCATTTACTCATTGCCCTACTCTGTCTTTATGAAATCTGGATTAGCTCAGTGTTGACAAAGGATTAAGCAACTTGGTAGTGACATTCTTCACAGTAAACAAAACCTCCCTCATTCCACATTTCATACTGAAGGGAGCCACGCCAAGAATATTCACTTCTTTGTTTCCAGCTATAGAATGCAAACATGGATTTATTCCACATCTTCCTAAGAAATGAAATGTGAGTACAATGTCTCTATCCCACAGACCACCTGGTATTATTCATTCTTCTGTTGAAAGCACTATATCACTAATGGACTGAAAGACACATTTATTTTATCAACCATGACAAGCAACAGGATATTTTTGTTTTCTTTGCAGCATTTCAGGGGCAAAATTTCACTGAAGATCTTTTAGGAAAGTTCAGATCTCTGCAAATGCAATTAGTAGTCAGTACTTAAAAATCATATGTAAACAGAACATTGCTCTAGGCTGGATCCTAAAACTTAGACCTCATCAAGGCAAAAGAAACTGAGAATTGAGGGGCAGCTGAATCAACACCAAAGAGAGATTTGGTTGGATGGTGAAAGCTGTTGACAGCCCAGTGGATTGTAGTGTTGTAGCCCTATCAGCTTTGACATCACTCTGGGCATGTCAGCATTTGACCTGTTGGAAATACTGGTTAAGATTCAGCTGTGAAAGCTGTCACCATTTGCTCTTCCATTTTAGTGTTATCTGTTGGAGGCAAATGCTGTTCAAATGGTTGGCATAAGATTTTCTAATTGTGTTTGCTCTTTTTTTCCCCCTGATGGCTACCACTTGCTAGAGGAATGAGTCTGAAGTGCGAGTTCTGTGGTGTGTATCAGTAGGAAAGATATAATCTTAAAAGGATGGTTGAGATGATATTGTAATGGAAAATCCTGCTCATTTCCCTTTTCCTTAAGTACAAGTGAATTTTACTGATCTATGGGCAAGTCACAGGAAAGAAAGCATTTGTAAAAATGTTCCACAGGGAATAATCCTGAAATAATAATCAGCTAGATAGTTTGTGAGGAGAAAGAGGAAATAACGACTACAAATGTTAACTTTCTCATTACTGTTCTAAAAATCACTCTCAGTCTTTTCATAATGTGACAAGATGCATCCATTTTCCCTTTTTAAAGATGTTTCCCTACCATGATGACATTTTAAATTATTAGAAATGTACATGATACATCTTGAAAATTTGTCCTTTCAAAAAGAGATGTTGATTTCTTGCCTCTACATTACTGGGGATAACCTTAACAAAGGAGATGCTGTATCAATAAGTGATCTTGAATGTGTACTATTACTCTCATTAAAACAGGTGATAAGGCAAGGCCATCCTGTAGAACCTCGAGGAGACTACTTTGTTAAAGAGCGACTTAGCTGAATGACCTAATGTTATGCACAGAGGCAGATACTACACAGGAAGAAGAAAAAGGCAACACTGGTAAATTACTGCTAAGTTTCTATTACCTGTGTGTTTCCATTCTTAGCTTATTTGTAAGTTCCATACCTGTAACATGCAAAAATTTTCAGTCATGTCTAATTCATAAGATTAAAAAATTCATGGAGCCCTTGTGTCATGAAGCCTCATCATTTATTGAAAATCTTAGGCTGCAGGTTTAGGCTTTTGTAAGCTGGCAGTGCTGCCAAAATCACAGCCATCGCCATGCACAGCTAATGTTGTGCATTCCCTCTGTTGTGCTGAACTGCAACATGCCAGAAGCAGCATTTGTGAATCAGAGACTAAAAGCAGCTGAGGGAACTGATCCATCTGCTGTTCATGGAGACAATTTGTGCTGGGCTGTCTTTCAGCTGTATTGGTTTCCTGATCCCAGCTCATGACATAAGCATAAAAGCACTTCTGCTGGCTCCAGCTTCAAGGTGACACGAGCATGGAAAGGAGCAGCCAGCAGTTAATAGGGCAGAGGCTTCTCCAGCAGCAGGGATAACATAGATGGCACCTTGAAGTATAGCTTTAATATTCCAGCATACTTCTGTGATTTCTTCCCTCAGCTTTTTTCTGGATAATGGAAACTAACATTATTGTGAAACAAATGCAACTATTAATTAGCTAAGTATGTCTGACAGTTGTATTATAACTACTCAAAGATGTATATTTAAGCATGGCTTTTTTTAGTGGTTTTTTGGGTTTTTTTTTTTTTTTTTTTGTGTTGTTTGTTTGGTTTTTTTAGTAATGGCTGTGATTCAGGTTGCTTAGCTACATATCTTAAAAGCTATAATTTTCAGAAAATTGCATCCTACTTAACATGTCTTGTGATAAAAATGGAAGCATTCAGAATGCGGCTCAGTGCAGGAAGAGATGATCAAGACCTGCATGTGGACAGGCTGCAGAGAGGTGATGTGCCCTGGCTGGGAACGCTTAGTGACTAGCACAGCTCAGGGTAGAGCTTATTTACTGAGATGACTGTTTGTGGTGTCTGACTAAAGGATGCACTTTCCCAGACAAAATACTATATTGTTTAATTCCTTAGTCTCTCTACAGTCAGTATAAGGAAAAGCCTAGAAAAGTTCAAACCTCCCCAATAGCACATGATATAGTTCAACCTGACAAAAAATAACAAAACCTTTGCTATAAAAGTCAGGGAAAAAACTTTCATCAACATTATTCAGAACAGGAAAAAGACCAATATTCTACAAAATGTGTATATGTGCTTTGTTTGTGGAAATCTGTGCAATATAAAACATATGGCAATGCAGCATGGAAAGAAATACTTCAAAAACAGATTTGCTAAAAGAAAAAGCCTGTCAAGGAATGAGTTAGTGATGGAGCTCTTTAAACAATGTTAAACCTTTCAACGAAGACTTGTATTCATTTTGTAACTTTAGCTCTTATTGGTATGATTTATTTATTTATTTATTTTAGTTTTACTTCTTTTCTGGTACCTGTCCAGACTTCTTGGAATTCTTTAAAATCTAATACCCAATTAGAAAAAGTTTCATTATTTCCAAGTGAAAAAAAAATAGAAAAGGGCATTAAATTACTTATTGTTCATTTTCCTATTAGATTATCACAGAATCCTAAAGAAGGCCTCACAATACAACATCATAGTATCATAGTATCAGTCAGGGTTGGAAGGGACCACAAGGATCATCTAGTTCCAACCCCCTGCCATGGGCAGGGACACGCTACACTAGATCAGGCTGGCCAGAGCCTCATCCAGCCTGGTCTTAAACACTTTCAGGGATGGGGCCTCAACCACCTGGCATGCTGGGCCCCATGCTCTTCAACATCTTTATTGATGATCTGGATGAGGGCATTGAGTCCATCATCAGTAAATTCGCGGATGACACCAAGCTGGGGGCAGGAGTTGATCTGCTGGAGGGTAGAGAGGCTTTGCAGAGGAACCTCACAGGCTGGACAGATGGGCAGAATCCAACGGCATGAGATTGAACGTATCCAAGTGCCGGGTTCTGCACATTGGCCACAACAACCCCATGCAGTGCTACAGGCTGGGGTCAGAGTGGCTGGAGAGTGGCCAGGCAGAGAGGGACCTGGGGTTACTGGTTGATGGTAGGCTGAACATGAGCCTGCAGTGTGCCCAGGCAGCCAAGAAGGCCAATGGCATCCTGGGTTGCATCAGGAACAGTGTGGCCAGCAGGAGCAGGGAGGTCATTCTCCCCCTGTACACTGCACTGGTTAGGCCACACCTTGAGTCCTGTGTCCAGTTCTAGGCCCCTCAGTTTAGGAAGGATGTTGACTTGCTGGAATGTGTCCAGAGAAGGGCAACAAAGCTGGTGAGGGGTTTGGAACACAAGCCCTATGAGGAGAGGCTGAGGGAGCTGGGGTTGCTTAGCCTGGAGAAGAGGAGACTCAGGGGTTACCTTCTTGCTCTCTACAACTACCTGAAGGGAGGTTGTAGACAGGCAGAGGTTGGTCTCTTCTCCCAGGCAGCCAGCACCAGAACAAGAGGACACAGTCTCAAGCTGCGCCAGGGCAGGTTTAGACTGGATGTCAGGAGGAAGTTCTATACAGAGAGAGTGATTGCCCATTGGAATGGGCTGCCCGTGGAGGTGGTGGAGTCACCTTCATTGGAGATGTTCAAGAAGAGGCTTGATGGGGTGCTTGGTTGCATGGTTTAGTTGTTTAGGTGGGTTGGATTGGTTGGTAGGTTGGACGCGATGATCTTGAAGGTCTCTTGCAACCTGGTTTATTATTATTATTATTATTATTATTATTATTATTATTATTATTATTATTATTGTTATTATTATTACCTCCCTGGATAACCCATTCCAGGGCTTCACCACTCTCATGGTGAAGAACTTCCTCCTCACATCTAGCCTGAATCTCCCCACCTCCAGCTTCATTCCATTCCCCCTAGTCCTATCACTACCTGATACCCTGAGAAGTCCCTCCCCAGCCTTCCTGTAGGCCCCCTTCAGATACTGGAAGGCCACAATGAGGTCACCTCGGAGCCTTCTCTTCTCCACACTGAACAGCCCCAACTCTTTCAGTCTGTCCTTATAGGAGAGGTGCTCCAGCCCTCTGATCATCCTCGTGGCCCATCTCTGGACACGTTCCAGCACGTCCACATCCCTCCTGTAATAGGGACTCCAGAACTGGATGCAGTACTCCAGGTGGGGTCTCACCAGTGCTGAGTAGAGGGGGAGAAGCACCTCCCTTGACCTGCTAGCACACTTCTCTTGATGCAGCTCAGGATCTGATTGGCTTTCTGGGCTGCAAGTGCACATTGAGAGCTCCTGTTGAGCTTCTCGTCCACCAGCACCCCTAAGTCTCTCTCCTCAGGGCTGCTCTCCAGCCAGTCACTGCCCAGCCTGGATTTGTGCCTGGGATTGCCTTGACCCAGATGCAGGACCCTGCACTTGGTCTTGTTGAAGCTCATGAGGTTGGCTTGTGCCCACCTCTCCAGCCTCTCAAGGTCCCTCTGGATGGCATCCCTTCCCTCCAGTGTGTCCGCTGCACCACACAGCTTGGTGTCATCAGCAAACTTGCTGAGGGTGCACTCAATGCCACTGTCCATGTCATCATAAAAAATCATCTACATCACCCATGATCTTCAGCTCCTTCTTTTACAAACTTGCTGACTCCCTGAAGACATACAAAGATAAGGGCTTTGCACCATGCCCTGAAGAACAATGAATGTACAACATGGGACAAGATGGAAACAAGTTGGTGGAGCTACTCCAAAATCAGGTAATTTATCATCAGAAACTGCTTTTGAAACCAAACTGAATTCCTTTGAGATTGATTGCTATGTGACTGGTAACCTGTAGAACAACTCTGATGCATAATACCCCTTGAGAAGGACTCTACAAACATGTCTAAAATGTCCATGTTAGCAAAGCTTAAATCTCCAGCAGTCTCTGTCCAATGACCTCTCAATCTCTAAAAACTGCCAACAAGATCTACTTTAACACATCTGGTCACCATTGGTGATTCTCACTGTTGTCATTCAAAGCAATGCCCTACTTCTGATCACACCGAAAATATAGCAGCTTCTAAGAACACACCTCCAGAAGAACTATAATAAACAGCATATGGTCACACTCATCTATCTCTGCTATATCTTCTGTGTATTTTCAGTGGCCAAACTGCCATCAACATGATATAGACTAAACCAGAAAATGGTCTAACTTCTGCTGTCACATTTCTTTCAGTTCTTCAACTCGTGGCTTCTTATCATCTCACGTTTTCCTTGCTGCAGCTAAAAGACAGGGTAACTTATCTGCACTACAGCTTGTAATTGCATTACATGTTTCCTCTGATGGTGTAACAAGCTGAAGTTTTTCCCTCCACCTGTCCTTGGCTGCCTGTTTCGACCTGCACTCCAAAGGTTAGTGGCCCTCCAGCAAGGGTGGTTCAGCAATTTAATGGGGGAATGCTGTTTTCTGAAGCATGAAAGGACATACTAAAAAAAAAAAAAAAAAAAAAAAAAAAAAAAAAAGGTAAAAAGACTAAACTTGGGCTATAGTGTCTAGAGGACATCTCCAATACTTAGTAGAAAATATGTCTTCAGCTTCTTTGTTGTGAAAGAAGTGACGTTTACCTCCGGGAGAGAGAATAGCTGAAGAAAACCACCATGTAAACCTTACAAGAAACTGTGTGCAGGGGAAAAGTGCACATTGTGTCCCAGCATACATTGTAAGATTTGTGTAATTAAAGACTCTTTAATGAAAAGTAATGTACAAATCAAATATATTATTAAACAGTTCATCAAGGAAAGATGTGACTAATTTTCTTTGGTGCTGTTGTCCAACTTAATAGTTATGGCCTTTCAAAAAAGGGTTTCTGTACATTATTGTTTTGCCCAAAGAAGAGCATGAAACATTTAGTTGATTAGGTGGTGTTGGATGATAGGTTAGACACAATGTTCTTGAAGGTCTCTTCCAACCTGTCTATTCTATTCTATTCTATTCTATTCTATTCTATTCTATTCTATTCTATTCTATTCTATTCTATTCTATTCTATTGAATTCTGCAGGGGCTATTATAGATATTAGGAAGTACAGAGGAATAATAAGTTAGTGTTGAAGTATATTTAAGCGCATCCTATGATTCAGTGATTCTATGAGTCCATGATCCTGTGAGTCTAAATATAAATAAACTATAAGTAATTAAGTTAGTGAATAAATTATTTGATTGCTTTTTTCTCTTGGACACATCCCCTTGAGAAAATCTGTGCTTCTTTGAAGCATTTATGAAAATGAAAGTAATGCAGCAGAATTTTTTGTGCCATTTTCCTCCCCTTAAAAAAAAAAAAAAAAAAAAAAAAAAAAAAAAAAAAGGCCAAGAACTGAGTTTCTGTTGCTGTTTGCAAGGCTGTTAATGAAACATCATGAACAACAAGCAATTGAAACAGCAGTTAATCACTGAGCGTACCTGCCATTATTCAAATTTCCTGTGCTTTGCTCATGAGGAGCAGTAGAATTGATAATAGATTCAACAATGTGCAATGCAGTTCAGCCTGCTCATTTGGAAACTGAAGCTTGTGGTGTGATTTCTTTTCCTACCAGCTTCAGCAACAGCTTGTGTGTTAAGTCCTTGATGGATATGTTTCAGTCTGAAGACCTGCAATTTCCCTCCTTTTTTGATATATAAGAGACATAAAAATCTATAAACTTCCTAATCATTCCTACATGTGAATTTTAATAATGACTGATTGTAAAGATATTTGATCAATTTCTTTGACAATTTTCTTGTAACTTTTTATAATATTGAATCCACAGAATAGGTGGTATATTTTCAGTTATTATTCACATTTTCTCTTTTGCTTAATAAATGATTATAAGCCTAATTTTATCAAAGTCAGTCCTCCTTTAACAGCAAAACCACTGATGGCCTCAAGATTTTTCATGAATCTTATTACTTTTCTGTTCCCTTTAGCCCCCTATGTACTGTTTTTCAGCTTTTTGGCCTTTTAAGGCTTTGCTTTTCTGTATTCCTTTGACTTTTCTACTTTTCTGTTGTCTTCTTTTCTTTCTGAGTAAATGTCTTCTGATGCTCTGTAGCACTCTCATCAGTCTGCAATTAACATTCAGTCCTTATGTTTTATACTTTCTAGATGCATTTATAAGAAAGACATGTGGTTCTTGAAGGAAAAATTCCAGGTGGCCTTCTGCAGGAAGAGAATTCAGCCTCATAGTACAGAACAAGGCTGAAGAGCTTGTTGGCCTGCTAGGACGGTAACTTCAACAATTCATGCGTTGGCTGCGTTGCACTCTGTTGGGATGTGCCTTATTTCTACCAAGCCTTCTGAAGCCATACTATGTAATCCATTCATGAACCCCTTTCAAGGACCCCAAGTAACTTAAAGTCATCTCCTGCAGCAACAACTATTTGGAAACTCCGATCTTAAGTACTGTAGGAACAGAGGGGTTGTCATAAAAATTGGAAAACCACCTGAATTAAACCATGAAACTTTAGAAGTTTTTTTGGTTGGTTGGTTGGTTTGTTTATTCCTGCATTCCTTATCAAATTAACAAAGGAAAATAGCTTCTATCTGAGGAAGCAGGTAGTTAAACAGTCTGACTCACCCACTGTGTTCTAATATCCTGATTTAGGCACTTTTGGCAGAAAAGTAACGTGACTACCTTTTGGTGGATTAGAGTCCATTGATTTTTTGATGTCACATTGCTGGTAATAATATTTGATTTGTTGATCTTAGTATACTAGTCATAGATCTGAGAAAGTATATTTAATTTAGGAAGTGTGTTACTTTCATAAAACTGTAATATGATACTGGCAGGTTTTCTTGATTATTAGAAGAACTTGCATTCGCTTTGAGCTTAACAGAATTTTACCCTTTTAATTACCTTCCTTTCTCTCTCTCTCTAACCCTTTTGGGAAAAAGGGGAGGGAGGGAGGGAGAAGGGGGGAACAGGCCGAACTCCCCTGGCCGCAGGGGGTTGGGGAAAGGTCTCTTGTATTACATACATTGCTGTATATTTCTGTATATATTGTAAATATTGATTGGTTTTTGTACATATTAATTGCATTCCATTTCTGCTTGTAAATATAGCTTTCATCTGCTTCTCCGGCTGAGTTAGCTGTGGATTCTTTTGTGTGTGTGTGGGAACCTTCCCATCCTACCACAGTGCTCCTTGGGTAAAATCTTCAAGGAAAAACTATTTAAAAATATTCCAATTTCGCCACAGATTTAGTGAGAAAAATATATTTTGGTTTGCAGACTTTAGGAAGCACTGTGAAAAACCTAAAATAGCTAGTAGTAGATACTGATGAAATTCAGGACATTATCTGTAAGGGTTCTACATAATTTCCCTCAGAGTCCATCTCATTATTAATTGAATGCTACACAAAAGCTAGCATTGTCCAGATATGCTGTTGTGAATGATTCAATGGAGAAAACAAGAAAGGTTGATGTTTCTTGCACAGATAGCTGAAGAAACAACACTAAGGAAAAGAGATGAGCAGGTGGAGTGAGACACAAAGAAGAAAGCCAAAACAATAAATATGCAAACAAAAAAGCAAACACTCTCCATGAGACAGTTTACAGTTTCAAAAGTAATTCTGAAAATATGCAAAAGTTCTGAAAAACATTTTTATCTTGGCTGTCCTATGAACCAATAACTCTGTGGAGTTATAGATTCTTTCTTAACTGTGGCTACTTGCAACAGATTAACTGTGCCTTGTTTTTGAGTCACAGAAAATAAAAAATGTGCATGATAAACAAGATTAACGTGTGATACAGTAAGCATCAGTTCCTCTAGAATCATGAGATTAACCACAGAGTAATAATAAAAACAGAGTAGTGATAAAAACTAGATTTGAAGGGGAAGGGGCTGAAACCAGTCCCCCTGGCTGGGAGTCTGAGGGTGGTAAGCTGGAGTCAGCGGTGAAACCAGCAGCCCAGCTGAAGTGCATGTACACTAATGCATGCATCATGGGTAACAAACAAGAGGATCTAGAAGCCCTGTTACAGCAGTAAAGTAGTTGCCATGATGTAGTTGCCATCACAGAAATGTGGTGGGATAACTCACGTGACAGGAGCACCATAACTGATGGCTACAGGCGCTTCAGGAGAGAAGGCAAGGGAGAAGGGGTAGAGGGGTGGCCATGTACATCATGGAGGCTCTAGATGCCATGGAACCAGAGATTAAGAATGATCAAGTTGAGTGCCTGTGAGTGAGAATTAGAGGGAAGGCCAACAAGGCTGAAATCCTGGTTGGAGTCTGTTATAGACCACCCAACCAAGATGAAGAGGTTGATGAATTATTCTATAGGCAGCTAGAGGCTGTCTCAAGATGGCCAGACCTTGTTCTTATGGGTGACTTTAACCTGCCTGATATCTGCTGGGAACTTAACACAGCAGAAAGGAGGCAGTCTAGAAGGTTCTTAGAGTGTATGGAGAATAGCTTCTTATCCCAGCTGCTGTGTGAGCCTACCAGGGGTAAGGCTTTGCTTGACCTTCTTTTTACAAACAGAGAAGAGCTGGTGGGAGATGTGGTGGTTGGAGGCTGTCTGGGGTCCAGTGACCATGAAATAATTGAGTTTTCAATATGCAGTCAAGCTAAGAGGGGCAGCAACAAAACCTCCACTCTGGACTTCCGGAGGGCGGAGTTCAGGTTACTGAAGGAACTAACTCACAAGGTACCTTGGGAAACAGCCCTTAAAAACAAAGGGGTCCAGGAGGGCTGGACCTACTTCAAGAAAGAATTCTTGAAGGCACAGGAACAGGCTGTGCCAGTGTGCTGGAAGATGAACCGCCGGGGTAGATGGCCATCCTGGATGGACAATGAACTTCTGAACAAATAAAGGGGAAAAGAAGAGAGTGTACCATCTTTGGAAGAAAGGAGAGGTAACCCATGAAATGTTTAAGGATGTTGCTAGGTCATGTAGGGAAAAACTTAGAGAGGCAAAAGCGCATTTAGAGCTTAGACTGGCCACTGATGTGAAAAAATGCTTTTACAAATATATTAATGGCAAAAGGAGGGCAAGGACAACCTCCCCTCCTTGGTGGATATGGAGGGGAATATTGTAACAAAAGATGAGGAAAAGGCAGAGGTACTTAACACCTTCTTTGCCTCAATTTTTAATAGCAAGGTCTTCCAGACAACTGGCCTCCTGAGCTGGCAGTTGGAGTCAAGGAGCAGTGTAGGTCCCCTGCGATCCAGGAGGAAGTAATTAGAGACCTGCTCAGCCAGCTCAGTCCCAGATGACTGGAATCTGGCCAACGTGATGCCCATCTACAAGAAGGGTCAGAAGGAGGAATCAGGGAATTACAGACCTATCAGCCTTACTTCAATGCCAGGCAAGATTATGGAACAGGTCATCTTGAGTACAATCACACAGCACTTACAGCCAAGGGGACAGCCAAGGGATCAGGTCCAGCCTGACCAACCTGATCTCCTTCTATGATCAGGTGACCCACCTGGTGGATGTGGGGAAGGCTGTGGATGTAGTCTACCTGGACTTCAGCAAGGCCTTTGACACTGTCCCCCACAGCAAACTCTAGGCCAAGCTGTCAGCCCATGGCTTGGACAGCAGCACTCTGTGCTGGGTTAGGAACTTTCTGGAGGGCTGAGCCCAGAAAGTGGTGGTGAATGGTGCCACATCCAGCTGGCAGCCAGGCACTAGTGGTGTGCCCCAGGGACACAGTTCCAGGCCCCATCATGTTCAGTATCTTTATTGATGATCTGGACAAGGGGATAGTGTCCATCGTCAGTACATTTGCAGATGACACCAAGTTGGGGGCAGGTGTTGATCTGTTAGAGGGTGGAAGGGCTCTGCAGAGGGACCTTGACAGGCTGGACAGATGAGCAGACTCCAACAGTATGAGATCCAAGTGCCGGGTTCTACACTTTGGCCACAACAACCCCATGCAGTGCTACAGGCTGGGGTCACAATGGCTGGAGAGCAGCCAGGCAGACAGGGACCTGGGGGTACTGGTTGATTGTAGGCTGAACATGAGCCAGCAGTGTGCCCAGGTGGCCAAGAAGGTCAATGGCCTCCTGGCCTGGATCAGGAACAGTGTGGCCAGCAGGAGCAGAGAAGTCATTGTGTTCCTGTACTCAGCACTGGTTAGGCCACACCTTGAGTCCTGTGTCCAGTTCTGAGCCCCTCATTTTAGGAAAGATTTTGAGTTGCTGGAATGTGTCCAGAGAAGGGCAACAAATCTGGTGAGGGATCTGGAGCACAAGCCCTGTGAGGAGAGGCTGAGGGAGCTAGGGTTGCTTAGCCTGGAGAAGAGGCAGAGGTCTCAGGGGAGACCTTATTGCTCTCTACAACTACCTGAATGGAGGTTGTAGCCAGGGGGTGGTTGGTCTCTTCTCCCAGGAAACCTGTGACAGAACAAGAGGACACAGTCTCAAGCTGTGCCAGGGGAGTTTTAGACTGGATGTTAGGAACAAATTCTTCACAAAAAGAATGATTGGTCATTGGAATGGGCTGCCCAGGGAGGTGGTGGAGTCACCATCACTGGAAGTGTTTAAGAAGAGACTGGATGAGGCACTTGGTACCATGATTTAGTTGATTAGATGGTGTTGGGTGATAGGTTGGACTTGATGATCTCAAAGCTCTTTTCCAACATGGTCTATTCTATTCTATTCTATTCTATTCTATTCTATTCTATTCTATTCTATTCTATTCTATTCTATTCTATTCTATTCTATTCTAAGTTACATAACTAAAGCTGTATGACAAAAACCCCAAACAAGCAAACAAAAAATAAAAGGTGATCACTGACATTTCAAGTTTGAATCTGAAAGGTCAGATGTGCAGTTGTGCAGAAAAACATTGCATGTGATAGCTTGCCTAACCCTTTCCTCAGTGACCATAACTGAGAATGGATCAGTCTTGGTGCCAAGGCAACACCCCACCTGCAAATATCGAAATCGCATACTCAGTCTTTTTTAGTGAACATATGTGCTTACTTATGCATTGTATTTCTAACTCTTTAAAACAATCAAAATCCTTAGACTGTATTTTATGGCTGAAGTTCTTGTCCAGAAAATGGCAGGAACATGAACCCTGGGCTGTCACCTGCTGCCTTTTGATTACAGGCAACAGCAGAATGCTGAATCACATTCCCTATGCATGTGACCAGTCCCAAAACACTTTGCTTTAGCAAGTCGTTTGTCTAGAAAATGAATGGGAGAATGAATTACTGGTAAAAAGTGAGGGAGATCAAAGACATCTCTAGTCTCCACCATTTCAAGGAATTTCTTACATTCAAATGCGGAACAACAGGAAAGTTATTGTTACTGGTTAACAAATTGGTTGGAAATTGGCAGAAGCTCAGATGTTGCAAGCAATAGATATGAAAGATAATAAAAATCCCAGAACTACACAAGATAGTGTACCATCATGATGCCTAGAGGTACTCTAATCAAGTTCTCAGTCATCTCTGCAAAGAAGGAAATCATTCTTCTCTAGCAGCTATTCGTAATGTGGAGCCTCTATGATTCCTACTGAGGGTTTCAGATGAAAATTGAAAATACTCAACAGTTTTACTTTGTAAACTGATTTTCTTGAAACCATCTGTGGTGGATTGAAGTTTCCCCCCAGCATTAACTTCAGGCAGACTAACTCAGTTAGAAGCAAATGAAGCTGTATTTACAAGCAAAAACTACACTCTACAATGGAATGCAATGAATATGTACAAAATATACAGTATTTACAATATTATACAGATATTTACAATTAGCAAACAACAGAAAAACACCCCTGGTCAAAAAGACCAGGGAAGCCTTGTTCCACTGCCCCCAAGCTCCCTGTCCTGAGAGAGAGAGGAACTGAGAGAGAAAAGCAGTGGGTTAGACTTATCCAAGGCCAGCCAGAAGCAAGTTATCTCTCCCAAGCAAAACAAAACAGCTGAGATCAGAAGAGAAAAGGAATAGGAATGGGGAGAATTATTACAGTACATCTCCTCTTATCCCAGGCATTTATCCAATGAATTTGTTTAGAACAATCTTTTGTTTTCCTTTTTACACCCAATAGTGACTTTTTGTTTCTACTTTTCTCCTTGATATCTGTAACTAAATTTTAAAGGCATAGCCTAAAACCACCACACCATCACATGTAAATTTAAAAGGAAAAGCAGAGCAGCTGATTTGGATGTATAACAAATGTATGTACACACCTGCAGATACATGCAAAATCTGTATTTGCAAGCCTAACTAGCAAGTCTGCAGTTTCATGTTTGCACAGGCGTATGGGAGTGTTAACATGCCTCACCAGAATAAATTTTCCAGCCAAAATCTACAAGCGTGAGTTAAGACAGCCTGTGTTAAGACAGCTTTGTTGTCCTCAAGTGGTACATCACAGATTCAATACTGGCCTGAAAGGGTAAAAGGGAGGCTAGCTGTAGCCCACTCGAGCATGCAATTCCATTGAGGTTCATGATGCAGATTTTTGCAGGTGAGTGATTTCCACTCTGGGGAATAAGGCTGTGAGCTTTGGAAGGCAACTGAACAAGGGGCCTTATGACTGACATTAGGACCCTGTTCACCTTGATGGCCTGAAGCTGTTGTGCCTTCATGTGTGCCATGCAATCCAGTCTAATTCTTGGACTCAGAGGACTTTGTGGGATTTGCTTGTAATTATGAACTAGAAGTCAAGCAACAGTGACCTGCATAAGTACAGCTGTTCTGCCAAGGGCCCTGGGCTGTTTTACAGATCAAGCAAAGGAAAGAGGATGCAGAGATAATTCACGACTCTGCCTCCATAAAGCAGAGCTCAGCTGGCCCCCAGGCATAGCTAAAAAAGATAAATAATAGAATCTGCTTAGCTTTGTCATATTTTTTGTGTTGCAAGCATTATTTTGAGGTTATGCAAAATAATTGTGTCAAACCCACAACCCCCACCCAAATAAATAAATAAATAAAAATTTTCTCTGGATTTAAGGTTTTACAGATGCTTCTGTTAAGGAAGTCTCCTGTGCTATTTTCTTAGAAAATGAATCTCAGTTCATAGCAACATGATTAAAACAGCCTCTTTCTTCTCCCCTGAAGGAATAAAATCACATGAGCTCACTTATAAAATCAACAGTGAAATCCTGGGGTTTGCTGTAGTATATAGAATTAATTAGAACTATTAACTGTTTCCTGGAATAATTAACTCATGGAGCAGGAGGGTGAGTAAATGAGAGAAAGGGCCAAAAGGATTTATTTTATTTCATTTAAAGCCTCCTGTAGAAATATATAAGGAACAATTGTAGTGACAGTTCAGTGATCACAAAAACAGAGACACATGAGAAAGGTCAGAGGAATATCAAACACACAAAATATAATTTGGCAGTTTTCTCTGAAGGCTTTGTCTTCAGGCTGTGTGACACTAGTTAGTTATTATTATATTGCACTTTAATTTTTTTCCAAATTCAAAGTAAGGGCAACATGTTACTATTTCCCTGGCTGCAATTTTAAGAAATGTGCAATAAAAAGCTGCTTTTTTTCTTTTCTTCCCCGCCCCCCCCCCCCCCCCCCTTGTGAGGCTATCGTTGCTAATGGCACGATTCTGCTTGGTGCACAGTGACCTCCATTCTCACTGAGGCAGTGGAACACTCAGCAACATTCACAATGTGCCTTTTTTCCTCCCAAAGGCATGAAAAAAATACTCAGCAAACCCAATAGCTATTAAACTAAAAAGACAAGAGAAGAAAGCAGAGAAAGTCTCATAGTTACAATGTACAGTTCTGCTGTAATGCCAAATGCTTTGAGTGGCCTAGGCTTAACTTTCATGTCAAGACTGACTCTGAACTGTGCTCAGACAGCTCTGCCCACCAGTGCACAGGCTGCTTCAGAGAAGAAGGAGCTGTTCCTTCACCCCAGCTTTATCTTTTACCATGCTGTGCCATTGTACAACATCAAGAGGTGCTGATTCCAATAAAGGTCATGTTGTTAATGGAGGGCAAAAAAAAGGAAAAGTGCTCTCTCTGCAAAAGCTGCATATTAAACCTATGATATTTAATCTGATGCTGAACTTGGGGTTGGCATGGGCAGTCCTGAACTCCATACAGTGTAGCATTTAATGCCATTAGGACATTATTAATAATAATCTAATCTCTACCCCAACACCTCTACAACAAATAAGATCCTGGGTATAACTGGCTTGAGTGCCAACTCCCTGCACTCTAGTTCCTGCCAAGCTAACATGTTACGATATGAAAAATAGGTGCTGAAATATTTATGTCAAATACAGAGGTGTAGGGGTACTCCAATTGAAATAAAACAAAACCAAAAAAGGCCTTTGAAAAGGCACATAGGTACATAGGAAGATTCCACACTGTTCAGATCTCCTTTCTTGCTGAAGGAAAGGAGAGTCAGCTGCCCAGCCAGCCTCTCAGCTGGAGTGAGAGTAATTGTAGTACAGCACCTAGGAAATATTTGGTGCCACACTGATTTACATCTGCTGATCATTCAGCATGTCTTTGGACAGTTTATCACTATACACAAGCTCTGTGTGAAATTTAGACTCTCACAAATCATAGTATTTAAATAATTTTAAAATTACCCTTCAGCCATCTGATTTATCTAACTTATCTACAGAAGTTCGAATCATAACAAACCTGTGAAGCTGTTCTTAGCAACCTGGTTAGACTAAACCTATTCCTTGTAAAATAGCAGATATGGTTGTTGTGCAAGTAACAAGGTCACTGACTGTTCAGCTGTAGGAGCAAACTCGATTAAGACTGGTGATGATCTTTTGAAAGATAGTGATTTATCTCCATTTGGAGAGTATTATCTTTGTTCTGCAGCTATCATGGAGAACAAGGTTAGCAAATACTCCATGATGACTTTTTGAAAGCTTTAGTCAGATCTTGTATATTTAAGCCTTTCTAAAGGGCTGTCAAAGGCAAGGAAACAAAGTGTCAAGTTTGCACACAGTCTTACCTAATGGCCTTTATCTGAGAAAGTGGTTTATGATTTATACAGCTTCTGCCTTTACTTAAACAATTTTTCTTTTGCTCTGCAGTGAAGGCAATCTTCTAGCATTATGCATGTGGGAGGGATTACCTCTGAAGACTGTGCTTACTGAAAGAATTTAGGAGATTCAAAAACATACAGACATGATGCAAACCTTGATATAATCAGCTTTTATTACTAATTGCTAGTGAATTGCCGGTTGACTGTGTTTGGATATAAAAATAATAATTATAAATGCATTCTGTATTGAAAGGGATTGTGCTTATAAAATGCTTTCTATAGAATCGTAGAATGATCTGGGCCAGAAGGGACCTCAAAAGGTCATTTAGTCCAACCTCCTTGCAGTCAGCAGGGACATCCCCAACTAGACCAGGTTGCCCAGGGCCCAGGAACTCTTTGAACCTTGAATATCTCCAAGGAAGGGTCCTCAACCACCTCCCCTGGCAGCCTGTTCCACTACCCTGATACTAAAGAACTTGTTCCTAATACCAAATCTAAATCTGCCCTTCTCTAGTTTGAAGTAATTTCCTCTTGTCCTGTCACTGCAGGCTTTTGTGAACAGTCTCTATCCTTCCTGTAGGCCCCCTTTAGGTACTGGAAGGCTGCTATTAGATCTCCATGAAGCCTCCTCCAGGATGAACAACCCCAGCTCCCTCAGCCTATCCTGGTAGCAGAGGTGCAGGTATCAGGGTTGCGTCTGATCATTTCCATGACCCTCCTCTGGACCCTCTCCATCAGGTCCATGTCCTTCTTATATTGAGGGCTCCAGACCTGTACACAGTACTCCAGGTGAGGTCTCACCAGAGCAAAGTGGTAGAATCACCTCTCAGGCTTCTTTTGATGCAGCCAAGGATGTGATTTGCCTTCTGGGATGAAAGCACACACTGCCTGTCCATGTCCAGCTTCTCATCCATCAGCATCCGCAAATCCTTCTCCACAGGGCTGCTTTCTAACACCTCATCCCCCAGTCTGTTTTGATAACAAGGGTTGTTCTGGCCCAGGTGAATAACCTTGCACTTGCTCTTGTTGAACCTCATGAGGTTCACTTGGGCCCACCTCTCCAGCCTGTCCAGGTCCCCCTGGAAGACATCCAGTCCCTCTGATGTATCAACAACACCACACAGCTTGGTGTCATCTGCAAACTTGCATTGTCATTGATAAAACTACTAAACAGTACAGGCCCTAGTACAGACCCCTGAAGGACACCACTTGTTACTGCTGTCCATCTGGAATTTAAGCCATCCTCCTTACCTTTCAAGTAAACTGTCACCTTCAATGGTGTTGCATGAATCTGAATAGAAGTGCATATCCTCTATCTCTGAAATAATGGCAGCAGCATAGCAGATCAGATAGGAGCTCCACATTATATGCAAATTCATAGAGCTTCCACTTTCAAGGAAAATAAAGGGAATAAAAGATTCCTGGATTTCACAAAGAAATAATCAATACTGTATGCTAGGTTATTGTTTTAGAGAACTGCACTCTCTTTCTGTGGGTCTTTTGTTACATGTAAGATAGCACACTGGATAACAGAAAGAAGCTGCCTGTTTATGCATATAGATTATACATGTGTGTGTGGCCATGCATAGGTACATGTATCTATATGCTGACACATTATATACACTTATGCATCCATATCTGCAGGCATCATATTTATTTAATCCTAAAGTCTTTAATTTTAGGAATATTTCAGAATAGAAAAGTAGAACAAATTCATTGGGACTGTATATTTCTTTGCACATATCTATACTGGTGGAATTTCTGTGCCATTATACTGTCATAAAATGCTTTCAGCTGATTAGGTCATGCAGTAATTTTGTTGACTTCAGTGACAAAGATTTTGAGAGTACTTAAGCATCCAGATATAATTTAAAATATACGTTCTAATTTGAGAGTTTGTATCTGAACTTTAAACCAGGTTACATTAGTAGTACTTGATCCACGAAGTTGCAACTCTTCTGTTTTTCTCAGAACGTATCTATGAGACTGTAGACAACATGTATTTTTTTGATGGCAGCTGACTTGCTGATGAACCCTGTTATTAGCTGTTTCAGCAGATTTGCAGTTGCTGCTTGGTCTGGGAATTAGCACTGCTGAAAGTATGCCAAGGCCACCTTGTACTTTAAGGCACTGTTTTCCTCTAGCTCTTTTGTGCTTGGCAGGTCCTTTATAGATATCTTGTGGAATGGCTAAGAAGTTTTATGGACATAAGGCAAAATATACTTGTGGTACAGGTACACCATGTATCAAGGGTCAAGCATAGTTAATGAAAGTTGCATACAGTAATACTAGTTGTACTTAGTTTACCTTCCCAGACAAGCCAAGGATTTATATCCCACAGGGAAAGTGAGAATAACAATATGTGTACCATGTAAAAAATATCACACCAGGGTTGTCCAACCTATATGTTACAAGCTATGTGGTATGGCAAACCAATTAGGTATGATTCCTGGGCAAGTGTAATTACAGTCTAAATCAGGAAAGGAAAACAAGACTAAACCAGCTAGGATTGTGACAGGTGATGCAGGCAGGACACTACCCAGAACATATGAATTGGAGGAACATCAACACATGTGGTTTGGAGGATATTCATAGCCAGACCACTGCAATAGGATGCCTCAGACCTACAAAGTAGATGGCCAATGACTAAAAAATAAAAATAAAATTAAAAAAAAATATAAAATCTCCTGCCAAGGCAGGAATAATGAGGCACTCAAGAGGCATGCAGAATAGCTCTAATCTATTAGGTGAATGCCCTAAGAGGACAAACAAAGGACAACAAAAGAAAGTTTTAGCCAAGTGAAACACTGCAACAGCTTTGCAGATCATGATAACTCAAGCTAAAACAAAATGGCAGGACGTTAGATGAACAACCAAGGATATATATGTGTTTCTCCATAAGGGGACACATCTAGTTCAAAGCTGTGAAAGACTGAAAATGACCAAGACTTGCTGTGATGGAGCAGAGTGCCAAGGCACCTCAGCAGAACTGCCATGCAGAAGCAGATCTTCAGCCGCATAAACCATATGCTTTATGGTCCCATCTAGCTACATCTTACTGTCTCAACCATTTGGTTCTGAAACAGATTAATGACAGCCTATCTGCTGATGGAACAGCAGAGGACTTGAACGTAGATGGTGGGAGGCTGTCTAGGGTGCAGCGACCACGAGATAGTGAAGTTTTCAATATGCAGGGATATAGGGAGGAGCACCAACAGAACCCTCACTTTGGACTTCCAGAAGGCAAACTTCAGCCTGTTTAAGAAAATTATTCGCCAAGTTCCCTGGGTATCAGCCCTCAAGAACCAAGGGGTCCAGGATGGTTGGACCTACTTCAAACAGGAGCTCTTGAAGGCACAGGAACTGGCAGTTCCCACGTGCCGAAAGATGAGCTGGCGGGGAAGGCCACCGGCCTGGATGAGCAAGCAGCTCCTGGAGGAACTAAGGGAAAAAAAGAGGCTGTATCGCCTTTGGAAGGAGGGGAAGGCTTCTCGAGGTATGTTTAAGGAAGTTGTTGGACTATGTAGGAGAAAAATTAGAGAGGCAAAGGCCCAGTTGGAACTGAGGCTGGCCACCTCTGTGAAGGACAATAAAAAGCACTTTTACAAATATGTTAACGTTAAAAAGAAGGGCAGGAAGAACCTGCACTCCCTATTGGACCTGGAGGGGAACACAGTGACTAAAGATGAGGAAAAGGCTGAGGTCCTGCACACCTTCTTTGCCTCAATTTTTAACAGTAAGGCAGGAGGAGTTCATGACGAGTGGCCTCCTGAGCTGGGTGATGGGGTCAGGGAGCAGTGTATTGCCCCAGAAATCCATGAGGAATTAGTTTGGGACCTGCTGAGCCACTTGGACACTCACAAGTCCATGGGACCGGATGGGACCTATCGTAGGGTGCTGACAGAGCTGGCAGATGAGCTGGCCAAGCTGCTCTCCATCATTTTCCTCCAGTCCTGGCTCACTGGTGAGGTCCCAGATGACTGGAAACTGGCCAATGTGGTCCCCATCCACAAGAAGGGCCAGATGGAGCAACCTGGAAACTACAGGCCAGTCAGCCTGACCTCAGTGCCAGGGAAAATGATGGAGCAGATTATCTTGGTGGCAATAACTGTGCACCTGCAGGATGGCCAAGGGCTCAGGTCCAGACAACATGGATTTAGGAAGGGCAGATCCTGCCTCTCCAAACTGATCTCCTTCTATGATCAGGTGACTTGCCAGGTGGATGTGGAGAGGCCTGTGGATGTCGTCTACCTGGACTTCAGCAAGGCCTTTGACACTGTCCCCCACAGCAAACTGCTGGCTAAGGTGTCAGCTCGTGGCTTGGGCAGCAACACTCTATGCTGGGTTAGGAACTGGCTGGAGGGTCAAACCCAGAGAGTGGTGGTGAATGGTGCCACATCCAGCTGGCGGCCAGTCACCAGTGGCGTCCCCTAGGGATCAGTGCGGGGCCCCATCCTCTTTAACATCTTCATTGATGATCTGGATGAGGGGATTGAGACAGTCATTAGTGAGTTTGCAGATGACACCAAGTTGGGAGCAGGATCTGTTAGAGGACAGAAGGGCCCTGCAGAGGGACCTCAACTGACTGGACAGATGGGCAGAGTCCAATATAATGACGTTCGAGTCCAAGTGCCGGGTGCTGCACTTTGGCCACAACAACCCCATGCAGAGCTACAGAC
Source organism: Picus viridis (assembly GCA_033816785.1). Classification (NCBI taxonomy): domain Eukaryota; kingdom Metazoa; phylum Chordata; class Aves; order Piciformes; family Picidae; genus Picus; species Picus viridis. The sequence continues at coordinate 17,127,361 of CM066606.1, forward strand.
TGGGGTCAAAGTGGCTGGAGAGCTGCCCAACAGAGAGACCTGGGGATGCTGATTGACAGCCACCTGAACATGAGACAGCAGTGTACCCAGGTGGCCAAGAAGGCCAACGGCATCCTGGCCTGCATTAGGAATAGTGTGGCCAACAGGAGCAGCGGAGTCATTGTGCCCCTGTACTCTGCATTGGTTAGGCCACACCTTGAGTACTGTGTCCAGTTCTGGGCCCCTCAGTTTAGGAAGGACATTGAGACACTTGAACGTGTCCAGAGAAGGGCAACAATGCTGCTGGGAGGCCTTGAGCACAAGCCCTATGAGGAGAGACTGAAGGAGCTGGGGTTGTTTAGCCTGGAGAAGAGGAGGCTCAGGGGAGACCTCATTGCTCTCTACAACTACCTGAAGGGTGGTTGTAGCCAGGAAGGGGTTGGTCTCTTCTCTCTAGCAACCAGCACCAGAACAAGAGGACACAGTCTCAGGCTGCACCAAGGGAAGTTTAGGCTCGAGGTGAGGAGGAAGTTCTTCACGGAGAGAGTCATTCGCCATTGGAATGGGCTGCCCCAGGGAGGTGGTGGAGTCACCGTCCCTGGAGGTGCTCAAGAGGGGACTGGATGTGGCGCTTGGTGCCATGGTCTAGTCATGGGGTCCTGGGTGACAGGTTGGACTTGATGATCTTTGAGGTCTCTTCCAACCTTGGTGATACTGTGATACTGTGTGATAAATTCTGTTTTAAAGATTGACCATAAACCTACATATCCTGTGTCCATCATGCAAAGCAGGAGTTTTGGGCTGGTTCAGATCCATCAGGATGATGTTAATCAGGCCAGTGTTCTCAGCTCACTCAGTGAGGACACATGCTACAGGTGACCCTCTCCTTGGCCCAATGATTTCAGGTCTAGGAACAGATACTACTTCGAGATCCAAGTTGTATTTGGACCTATGTTGGGGATAAGAAGTATTCTGGATTACCGATTGTGGATAAGGAAGATAAACTGAAGGACATGCAGGTGCATGAACAATATATGCTGTTCACAGATACATTTGTAATGGAATTAAAGAGATCACTATTTGTCAGCACAGTGAAATTCTCCAAAGTCCATGGAAAAAGAAAGAGTTTAAAATCTTAGCATTTTCAAGCAAATCCTTTATCCATTCTGCTATGAAAATGCTAACAGGAAATTAGAACTAATGACACAGAAATCATCACATCCCCTGTGATAATCTCAGGCTGTTTATTGTTCCCAGAATATTAAAAGTCAGTTAATGGCAATGTAGAAACCTTTGTAAGCAACTGAGTAATTCAGTATGTATTTCATGAGATAGAGACATACAGTAAATAACATCTGAAAAATGTGAACAGATGTGAAAATAAGACTCATGGGTGAATCTGAAAATTATGTGGGTTTATGCGCTGATAAATTCTTGCTCCTTTGCACAACTATGTCTTGCACATGACAAATTTTCCTCTCTAATTTCATTGTACTCCTTGTACTTGTGGCTTATGTTCTGTGTTAGGTTGACTGTGGCTAACAGGTAAGTTTCCACCCAGTTGCTTATTCATTTCCTGCCCTCTCTACTGCCCCCCACCGCTTCCAGATGCATGGAGTAGAGAATTAATAGGGCAAAAGTGAGATAATTAATGGGTCAGGGTAAAGACAGTTTACTAAATTAAGTCAAGGCAAGGCAAGAGAAAAGAAAAAAGAAAAGAGGAAATAAAAAAAGGGAAAAAATAAAAGAAAAGAAAAAGAAAAGAAAAAGAAAATAATAAAATAAAATAAAATAAAATAAAGGAAAAAAAGAAAAAAAAAAAAGAAAAGAAAAGAAAAGAAAAGAAAAGAAAAGAAAAGAAAAGAAAAGAAAAGAAAAGAAAAGAAAAGAAAAGAAAAGAAAAGAAAAGAAAAGAAAAGAAAAGAAAAGAAAAGAAAAGAAAAGAAAAGAAAAAAGAAAAGAAAAGAAAAGAAAAGAAAAGAAAAGAAAAGAAAAGAAAAGAAAAGAAAAGAAAAGAAAAGAAAAGAAAAGAAAAGAAAAGAAAAGAAAAGAAAAGAAAAGAAAAGAAAAGAAAAGAAAAGGAAAGAAAAGAAAAGAGAAAAGGCCAATATTATGCAAAGGCAATCACTCAACACCTCCCACCAGGAGAATAATGTTTGGCCCATCTCTGAGCAATGGCTGCTTTGGGAACAAGCCCCACAACCTCCCACCCAACTTGCTCGCTGAACACAGCATTATATGTTATAGAATACTCCTTTGGTCAGTTGGGATCAGCTGCCTTGGCTGCCTCTTCTCCTAACCTTCTGCCCAAACTCAGCCTACTCTCAGAGTGGGATAAAGTGAAAGACAGAAAGAACTTAACAATATGCAAGCACTGGTCAACGATAACTAAATGTTGAGGTTGTCAACGCTTTTGGTCGCAAATCTAAAACACAGCACTACAAAGGCTGTAATAAAGAAAGTTAACTCATCCCAGCTGGATCCAGTACGTGTATCAACCTACATATCAGTCCTGAGAAAACATAGCTCAGTCAGTAATTTATCACTCTGAATAGCACTGGAAAAAGGGTGATTGTAAAGAAGTTAGTACCTCCAAGTTGTTTCCAGCTACCTCTTGGATGCCAGGCAGTGTTCTAGGACATCAGAGCTTTCTTTCCTCTGGTGAGAGAAGTCAGTAGTCCACACAGTTGGTTACATTTATAGTCCAGTAAAGTACAGATATTTTCTGGTGGGATGGTATTTTCAAGTCCACAGAATAAATATATTATATATACTTGTGGTGAAGCTTTTTTCCCCTAGGTATTTAGGGGCATTCTTGGTAATATGTGATGCATTAATGCATAAGATCCATAGAAATGTTAGGAAAGACCAGGCTAACTACTGGACCACACTGAAATGAACTGAACCAAATTTCATGCACTCTCTGAATTATTTATTTTGGGCGGTATTCATATAGGTTTTATCTGCTGTTTTGACTTCTCATGGCATGTATGACACTTCTTCATTAACAAACGGATTTTTCAAAGCTTGAACTGTTTTTTATTCACACTCACAAGAATGGCATTTTAAGGCATGAAAACTAGAGGTCATCTGGGAAAAATGAAGTCACCATTAGTAAAATAATATTTTGTTTGGGTTCCTTTTTTCTTCTTTATCCAATAAAACAGTTCTTTCTACTACTACTAGTTCTGAAGTTTATCTTCCTGATTCTATAGTCTAGAAGACTGAAACAGTGTGAGACCCATTTTGTGTATATTTAGGGAAGTTTACAGCATCCCTTATCAGTCTGGTTTCCATTAAACAAGAATGGTTGGAGAAATCTGGTCAGCACTACCCCAGATTAAAGTAATGCAAGCCTCTTATAAAAATAGCCTGTGGCTTGTTCAAGGAATAACACTTTGCAAATCCTTCTCTGCACAGTCACTGGAACCTGGTTATAGTCCAATAAATAAGACCTCTTAAATGCTGTTTGAGAGGCTATACTTTTTTTAGCTTAACTGAAACATCTAGAAATAATGGAAAATGAAACTAATATGCCAGTATTGACAAGAAATATTATCAACCTTTGGTAAAATCAATTCCCCTTTCACATACTTTATTTTATCTTATTTACAGGTCTTTCTGTTACTCTTGTCTTCAAATTATCTACAACCTTCATACACACCAATGAAGTTGGTGTCAGACAGCACCTGGGAGACCAGAAAGATTGGCGTCTTTGTTTTCAGATGAGAAAATGCAATAATGCTTTGCAGAAGTGCTTCTTTCAGATCACTGAGGACACAAGAAGTTGAACAGAAATAGATCACCATGACAGTGTGAGTTGAATTTCAGTTGTTCTACTTCTCAACTGAATTCAACATTCAATTTAACATTCTCTTTTTTAGAGGTGGTTGTCACAGCGAGGCAGAGGCAATATAATCTGACTAGATTCACCATACCTAACAGATATTAACAACTCTGAGACTGTGGGGGACTGTGGTGTATCTGTGAACCCTCGGAAGAGCTCTGGTGAGAGAAGTTCAGCTCCCATGAGAATCTGGAAACTCCCCGGACAGACTGAGTGGGAATGAGAAACCGCAAGATAAGACGGGAGGCCACCTGGACTAACTTAACAAGTAACTATAGCAATGCTATCGCTGACCCATGAGAATCTTGAGAAAAGTTCATTAACCAATTGCAGGCAGCCACACTGACAAAACACACAATATATGAGTTGTGTGCTGGAATAAACAAGCTTGCTTTTTGGCCTTCTATGTGCTCTGTTTGTGTTTGATTCTTGTAGCACAGACCGTCATCTTATCCTTACCCTAACCCCCATACAGCGACATGAGACCAATAAGGAAAAAAAAGTAACTGATTGAAAGGAATGACAAAAGTTTTTTTGTTTGTTTGGTTTGGTTTTCCTTTTATAAAGCTGTATTTTAACATTTTAAGGAATGTAGTGTAAATATGAATATTTATATTCTTCTCTGTGTCCCAAGTGTCCCAAGACCACTAAGATGTCACTGCACTACTAAAAGTCAGTAGTACCACATTGCTCAAGTATTAACTGAGTAGACTTTTGATATGCATTTGCCTGTTTCCAAATACCTGTTATATTTATGGCAAGGCTTATATGTTCCTTCTCTGATTTTGTGGTAAATTTGAATCTCAATTATTCTCTGCTACTGCGAACTTTTATACCATGTGCTGTGCTTTTTTGCACATGATGAAAGGAAAATAATGACCTAAAATTTGAAGTGGGTATATTAGGCTTAACCAATAGTTCTAGTCAAGCAAATTCCTCCAGCCTTATAAAATGCTATGGGTTCAGATGCTGCCTATGAAGAAGAGAGAATTAAAAGTGACCCAAGGTTATTTAAATGAGAAGGACAGTTAAATGATAAATTACAGTTAACAATTTTGGTTATGACATACAAGCTTCATTTAATCTCATCCAGGAAATACAGTAATCCAGGCAAAATATGCATTAGGAATGAATCAGTGCCATTATTAGGAGGCATCATTTCAGTAGCCAGTTGGTTTAAAGAAGGATTTTCTGAAAGGAACTGGTCAACTGCCAGAAGCTGTTTGCAATGACAAATAGCCCACAATGAATTGTTTGGAGAGAAAACAGTACTTTTTGTTTATGAAACAAATCTGCATGCCAGTCAGTCAAGCTTGAGTATGAAGGATGTTTGGTGTAAGGTCATGAATGCAACATTGGTTTGCTTTTCTTACTACGGTGCTGGTTTTGTCTCTTGAAGCTGTAACTGCTAAATATCAGTAGAAAGTGGTGAACAACTCCAGAAATGGATCCATTATTGCAATGGATAAAGGCTTTGAGGCAGTCCTTTCATATTCATCTCTTTTCTTCCTTGCAAATCCTTTGTATTCAAGGGGCAATCTGAAAATGTCTGTGTGCAATGACTTGTGGACATTTTCAGAAATTCTAATGATTGTGCTGGATCTTTTAAATTCAGTAACATCTTCCTCAGCTGCAAAGCTCCCCTGACTGTTTCAATCAAATCATCTAGCTTCTGTGAACAAGCATTATGATTGCTAGTGCGCCCTCAGAGCTGCTAAGAAATAAGCATTAAAATTTGCTTTTAACAGTATTTCTTGCAGCACAGTAATTTAATAAAACATGTTGTTCACAGATGTTGCAGAGGTTGTTTACACAATAGTCAGTAGGTACAATCAGATGAATAGTTTCCCCAGCAAATGTTATTGTAAATTTTCTGCACAGAGCACAGCCTATGTCCAGTTGTACAACATTGCATGACATTCTCCTCTTGTCTACAAAGAAACAATTTCTGAGAGACCATTTCTGAGAGACCATGGTCTGAATATAGTATAAACCTGCCTATTCTTTAAGGACAGTACTTTCATATCTGAAATAGCCTTTGTGCAAGAAAGTTGCTGTGGAAATCCATGATTACATTTTTCTGCCTAAAAAACATTCCAGATAGCTTTGTGCCGTTTCAAACTTTGATTTCACACTGTAACTACCTACAAGTGTGTTAATACATGTTTAATGGGTGAGGAGGATGTTTTACAGTAAAATAATCTACCTACTTTTCAGCAGAAGGAAAAGATATTTTCTGTGGTTAGTGACCAATCTTTCAACAAACAGAATCCTAAATCAGTGAACAAGAGAGACAAGCTGTTTCAGTCCAGAGAGGAGAGAGATTCGGTTCTTTTTTGAACATTCCTGTGTTGTGAAATTAAAGGCACAGACGAGGTCAAATATCAAAGCCGAGGCTATTTATTAACAGAATAAAGCAGATGGAACAGGAGAAGGGAGAGAGATAGCAAGAAAAAATGAAGAGAAAGAAAAAATGCAGAGAGAGCAGGAAAGTATACTACTACACCCCCACTCCCCCCAGGTCTGAGGAAGAGTGCTGCCGCTTTGGCTTGGAGGAGATATCATCCTTGTTGGCTTGTGCTGTCTTCCCTGGAGGAGGGGAGGGAGAGATCTCGAAGCCCAAGTCCCTCTTTGAGCAGCCTCCAACATGTGGTGTCTTCAGTAAAGATGTCTTTCCTCTTTTCCAGGAGTAGTTGTTTTCTTCTTACAGCAGACAAAACTTAGGACACGGCTTTGCTGCTGGTGATGGAGAGAGGGTTTCCGGACTGCTTCCAGGCTGAATGTTCATGGTCATAGTTTTTCTCTCTGTCCGAGCTGCTAAGGCTCAGTGGTTTTTATTCAGTTAATCGCAGCTTCCCTGGTCCACACCCTAGTCACATTAATGCATATGAGACTGCCAGGTGTACTATCAGTAGGCAGAGCTGACCCATCAGGCAAGTCGTTCAGAACAATCTTATCTTTTTGTTGGACATTCCAGAGATCTTTTCACCATCCCCTCTTTGGGCAGTTGTTGTCTGGGCTAGGAGCAAAGGTGATTTTATTTTTGTTGATTCACATCAAGGGAGACAAGATTTAGCCTCTTACACAAGGAAAATGCAACTCCAATATATTCAAATGCTTCATACTATATAAAAAAGAGAAGGCTGTCCACTGCAGCTTTAATGGTTGTGACATGAAACTGTGAAGGCTCTCTCTCTGTAATTGATTTTACTCATGACCAAAGCATGAAGACAGAGTACTATAACTTTCAAAGTTGTCCCTCTGCCTACAGTGTGGGCAGTAATGGGAGTTGAATGCTTCTGTATTTGCCAAGCAGAATTTTTCAAGCATCACAGATTGAAATGTGTATAATCAATTCAGCAAAAAATTAGGCCAAATTAGTCAGATATTAATTTGTTGTTTGTAATCAGTAAGTCAATGACAGAGGTAACTACTGGTCAAGCATTGAGGAAGTACTTTAACAATGAATCACTGACAGTCTTATTAAAAAGTGCTCTATCTGCTATACTCCAGGGCAAAAATTATAATTGTGTTAGACATTTGCTCCTCAATATTTTTTGCAGTCCTTTATATTTGTATTTACGTGTTTAAATAGCAATGGAATATATATGGGACAAAAATAACTAGCTTTCACAAGCTGTTATGTGTCTTCAGGCTTGCAGTTCCTTAATGCACATATTTCTGCATCAGTGACAGCATCAGCACAATGACTAGCTTTAAGTTTTTCAGGTTTTATGCCTCCAAGTCAGTTAAGTACATCAGTTACTAGTGCAAAAAAAGGAAAGCATTTATGATGCTATAGTTTTGACCACAGTGACAACCAGTTTTATAGCCTTTGAAAACAGAACAGATACCTTAACTGATATAATTTCCTCTGTCAGTGGAGAGTAAATACTTTAACTTGTCTGTTATCGTGTCCTTGATAAAATGTACACCTTTTGCTGAGTTTGGACTGAAATCTCCTTGTTTGGTAGTGAGTTCTGACTTTTCTGTAATTTTCATTTAACAAGAAAGCTCATAGATAATTTAGAAACAGTTGCAACATGAACAAAAGAAATAGGAAGGCTTCATTTGTCTCTGAAGTGAAATATTTCCTTAGAGTTTTAGGATATTTGTGCCTAATTATTCTGAACACACATACGATCACTCATTTACACATGCAAAGTAACTCTGCAGCATTTGGCAAATCTTTAAGATCATTGCATACATAACTTTCCTAATGTTGGGACCCCGCTACAAACACAACTAGCACTAGAAGTCTGAAACATGACAAAGATACGCTGTTACATGTTAACAACGTTTATATGAATAAGAGGAAGTTTGTGTAGAACCCAACTGTGGCCAAAAGTGCTGTGCTATGAAAAGTCATCATTAATTATAATAATGGTCATAACATCTAAAGCATATTGCAGATAGCAATATTTCTCTTTCTATCCCTCCCCCTTGCCCTCCCCCAGCCTTCTGTTTCCCTTCCTGCCTTCATAGGCTTTTGTTAGCTTGGAAAAAAAAAAAAACAAACCACCAAAATTAAACAAACAACAACAACAACAACAACAAACCCCAACAACCAACCAGCGAACCAACCAGCAAAAATAAATACCCCCCCGCCAAATCCCCCAAACAATACCCCAATTCCTTTTCTGGGGAGAAGGGAGTCCTGTAAGAGCGACTCTTGTCACAGCTATGGACAGGCATCTGAAAAGACCCTGAATTTTGTGAAATGTTGCATTCCCTTGTCAGGTTAAAGTACTGAGGTGTAGAGAATGGCTTTCCATGCCAGTCTCTAGGGATTACAAAGTGAGTTGCGTTTAGTTTTGTTTTTTTTTCCCTTTCAAGTACTAATCTTCTTTCCTGCATCTGAGTAATGGCACAGGAGGAACATTAAAACAGAGGTCCCTGATCTATGTAAATATTATTTTTGTGCCTTTTTTTATCCTGGTTTTTTGACATACTCAGCTATAAACAGTTTTCTGCAGATTTTCTAATTTGGTCCATCACAACTTCTCACCATGTCAAACAGGTCTCTGTGGCTAGGGTAGATAAGCATGACAGAGAAAGGGTGTCTATAAACAGAGGCAGAAAAAAAATCAAGTTCACATCTGGGTCAGTGAACAATCACTGGTGTCTGGGAAATAATGTCAGTGTACAGCAGCACTTAATACTGCTTTAAAAAATAAAGTGCTCCTGGTCTGATCCAACTCTCATTGAAGTCAGGGGGAATCTTTATCCTGATTATAACTGGAATGGAAGAGAAATGAAATATCAAAACTACCTATGCAACCACAAAAACTGATTACCTCCTTAGTACATTTCACAAATATAGCTATTTATTAGAAACATGGAATACTACATAAATTACCATCTGGAAATCAAAGTGCCTTTGGACAAAACCAAATATACAAACAAAAAGAAATGGAAAATGAGGAAAAACAGTTTGTCATTGGCAGAACAGTTGAGTAAACTTACTCGTGTTCTGTTTATAAGCACTTGCAGAAATGCTCTAGGGGATAATCTGTTTCTACTTTGCATTAAAAAAATGGCATGCAGATTGAAATAAGACCTTAAATACACACTAGCATTTTTTAACTCAGCATAAAGGGAGGTTTTGCACTGGCACACAGCTAAGAGCACTGAACTGACAAATACTGGTAAACATTTGAAACTTGCTCTTACAAGCCCTTATTTGCACCTGGCATGTGTATAGAAGGGCTCGGCTTTGAAGATGCTCTGCATCTATTTTAATAAAAGCTCATTTCCAAATTCTGCTCCACCTTTCCAGGTAAAAGCAAATGGAAATACAGATTTCACAGGACAAAGAATGTAGTAGGTTTACATCACTTTTGGTTGGCAGAGGCCTTTCAAAATTTCTTTGGCAATAATACTGGAAAAACGTCCTAGGAGTGCCTAGAAATGACAATTCAATGACTAAGGGGAAGAAATAGGGACCACTGCTGACAAAAGAAGTGCGGGAGCAGAGTAGTCATTCCCACATGTGGGCTTTTGATGTCTTTTTGTCTACACCCACTCCACTGAGAGCTCGAGAGTGTCATTGGTTCATCTGTACAGGGGAGAATTATTCAGTGTGGAAGTCAGCAAGGAATATTGGTCTCCATGGGAAAAAAAAAAAAAAAAAAAAGAGAAAGAAAAAGAAAATCCCCATCATGTTCCCTATACACATTCATTGCTTCTAACATTTAAAATATCTGGTAGAGGTCAGGTCTTCTCATGAAAAACACAGCTTCACTCATAGCACAAACTGTCCTGTTTAGTCTCCTACAAATCCTACAAACCATTTTAGACATTCAGCCAGTCCATTCTCCCCTTTTGCTCCTAGCTGATGAAAGGTACCTTTTTCACTTGACTGTACTATCCTGGTCATGATAACTTTCTTTTCCTTTCTTTTGTGTGTGTGTTGATGGATCCCAAAATTCACTATTCATTAATGAGACCTAACTACCACAGTGATGATCCTCATGCTTCTGGCAGATGATGCTTTGTAGAACTTATTTCATTGAAATAGTTGGTGCTTTTCCCTTATTCTTCAATTTTTCCCTGTCACTCTGCTAGCACATTAATTATGAAACTAGTCATTGTGTTACTGATAATTCTGAAGTTTGATTAGTTTGGATGGAACATAAGCAGTTCTTACCCCAAAGAAAGGAACCAGGAACAAATATATTGTACTGGAGAAACTGTAAGAAGGGACAGAAAAGGATGACCACAGACAAGGAAAGGAAAAGACACGGCCTTCAGGAAAACAGGAGAAGAAAATCAAGAATAGATATTATCTCACACACAGATTAATGTGGACAAATAAAAACATCTAATAGTTTCCTAAGTGCTCAGAGGTTTTACACCTTTGAAACCAGTTACTGGATAGTTATCTGACAATCACATATATTGTTCAGTGCTCTCAGTTGTGTTGTCGAGGATACTTGTTAGAACCTGGAATTGAAATCCAATAATACTTGAATATTTCCCATGTATTTCAGCCATTTAAATTACTTACTGCCTGGTAGGTTTTCTATTTTTCTCTGTGTTAGGTTATATTGCTAGCATAACTAAGATGCTTTAAACGTTTCATAGAATCATAGAATCAATGAGGTTGGAAGAGACCTCACAGTATCACCAAGGTTGGAAGAGACCTCAAAGATCATCAAGTCCAACCTGTCACCCAGGACCTCATGACAACCAAACCAGGGCACCAAGTGCCACATCTAATCCCTTCTTGGACACCTCCAGGGACGATGACTCCACTACGTCCCTGGGCAGCGCATTCCAATGGCAAATGACTCCGTGAAGAACTTCCTCCCCACCTCGAGCCTAAACTTCCCTTGGCACATCTTGAGACTGTGTCCTCCTGTTCTGGTGCTGGTTGCCTGGGAGAAGAGACCAACCCCTCCTGGCTACAACCACCCTTCAGGTAGTTGTAGAGAGCAATGAGGTCTCCCCTGAGCCTCCTCTTCTCCAGGCTACACAATCCCAGCTCCCTCAGCCTCTCCTCATAGGGTTTGTGCTCGAGGCCTTTCACGAGCCTCGTTGCCCTTCTCTGGACACATTCAAGTATCTCAATGTCCTTCCTAAACTGAGGGGTCCAGAACTGGACACAGTACTCAAGTTGTGGCCTAACCAGTGCTGAGTACAGGGACACAATGACTCAGCTGCTCCTGCTGGCCACACTGTTCCTGATGCATGCCAGGATGCCATTGGCCTTTTTGGCCACCTGGGTACACTGCTGTCTCATGTTCAGATGGCTGTCAATCTGTAACCCCAGGTCCCTCTCTGCCTGGCTGCTCTCCAGCCACTCTGACCCCAGCCTGTAGCACTACGTGGGGTTGTTGTGGCCAAAGTGCAGCACCCAGCACTTGGACTTGTTGAATGCCATGATGTCGGACTCTGCCCATCTGTCCAGCTGGTCAAGGTCCCTCTGCAGGGCCCTTCTGTCCTCTAACAGATCAACACCTGCTCCCAGCTTGGTGTCATCTACAAATGTACTGATGATGGACTCAATCCCCTCTTCCAGATCATCAGTAAAGATACTGAACATGATGGGGCCTGGAACTGTGTCCCTGGGGGACACCACTAGTGCCTGGCTGCCAGCTGGATGTGGCACCATTCACCACCACTCTCTGGGCTCAGCCTTCCAGCCAGTTCCTAACCCGGCACAGAGTGCTGCTGTCCAAGCCATGGGCTGACAGATTGGCCAGGAGTTTGCTGTGGGGAATGGTGTCAAAGACCTTGCTGAAGTCCAGGTAGACTACATCCACAGCCTTCCCCACATCCACCTGGCAAGTCACCTGATCATAGAAGGAGATCAGGCTAGTGAGGCAGGACCTGCCCCTCCTAAATCCATGTTGGCTGGACCTGATCCCTTGGCTGTCCTTCAGGTGTGCAGTGATTGCCCCCAAGATGATCTGTTCCATAATTTTTCCTGGCACTGAGGTCAGGCTGACAGGCCTGGAGTTTCCAGGTTCCTCCATCCAGCCCTTCTTGTGGATGGGGATTACACTGGCCAGTTTCCAGTGGTCTGGGGCCTCTCCAGTGAGCCAGGATTGGTGGAAAATGATGGAGAGTGGCTTGGCCAGCTCATCTGCCAGCTCTCTCAGCACCCTAGGATGGATCCCATCATGTCCCATGGACTTGTGAATATCCAACTGGCTCAGCATGTCCCAAACTAATTTCTCGTGGATTTCAGGGGTACTACACTGCTCCCTGACCCCATCACCCAGCTCAGGAAGCCATTTATCCTGGAGTCCTCCTGCCTTATTGTTGAAAATTGAGGCAAAGAAGGTATTTAGAATCTCAGCCTTTTCCTTATCTTTAGTTACAATGTTTCCCTCCAGGTCCAATAAAGAGTGGAGGTTCATCTTGCCCCTCTTTTTAGCATTCATATGTTTATGAAAATGCTTTTTATTATCTTTCACAGAAGTGGCCAGCTTAAGTTCTAGCTGGGCTTTTTCCTCTCTTTCTCCTACATGATCTAACAACACCCATAAATGTATCACGAGTTGCCTTCCCCCTTAATTCCTCCAGGAGCTGCTTGCTCATCCAGGCCGGTCACCTTCCCTGCCAGCTCATCTTTTGGCATATAAGAACTGCCACTGCCTGTGCCTTCAAGAGCTCCTGTTTGAAGTAGGTCCAACTATCTTTGACCCCTTGGTTCTTGAGGGCTGCTACCCAGGGAATTTTCAGAGTAAGTTGCTGAAACAAGTGGAAGTCTGCTCTCCAGAAGTCCAAAGTGAGGGTTCTGTTACTGCTCCTCCCTATCTCCCTGCATATTGAAAACTTCACTATCTCATGGTCACTGCACCCTAGACAGCCTCCTACCATCACATCTCCCACCAGCCCTTCTCTATTTGAGAACAGCAGGTCAAGCAGGGCCTGACTCCTGGTAGGCTTACTTAACAGCTGCATCAGGAAGCTGTCCTCCATACACTCTAGGAACCTTCTGGACTGCCTCCTTTCTGCTGAATTAAGTTCCCCGCAGATGTCTGGCAGGTTAAAGTCACCCACTAGGACAAGATCTGATGATCCTGAGACAGCCTCCAGTTGCTTGTAGAATATTTCATCTGCCTGCTCATCCTAGTTAGGTGGTCTATAACAGACTCCAATCAGGATGTCAGTTTTGTTAAGCCTGCCTCTGATTCTAACCCACAGGCATTCAATCCTTTCAGCTGCAACCTCAAGTTCTGAGGCATCAAGAGATTCCCTAATATATAGGGCCACCCTTCCTCCTCTTCTTCACCTGTCTCTCCTAAAGAGCCTGTAAACCCCCAGTGCAGTACTCCAATCATGTGAGCCATCCCACCATGTTTCTGCAATAGCAACTATATCATAGTCTTCCTGGTGGACCAAGACTTCCAGTTCCTCTTGTTTGTTACCCATACTGCGTGTGTTGGTGTACATGCACTTCAGCTGGGCTGTTGATTTCTCAATTAACCCTGATTTATGTCCCACTCTCTCTCTGGAGAGACTGGTTTCCTCAACCACCCCCTTCAGACCTAGTTTAAAGCCCTCCTAATGAGTCCTGCCAACTCCAAAGCTAGTACCTTTGCCTTTTCTAGATAAATTCACCCCATCAAAGTCCAGCAGGTCAGGTGCAGTAAAAGTTGCCCCTTGATCAAAGAACCCAAAATTCTGTCTTTGGCACCATCCCCTGAGCCAATTGTTCAGGGCATGGGTTCTCCTGTTCCTCTCAGTGTACACCCCTGCCACTGAGGGAACTGAGCAGAACACCACTTGAGCTCCCACCCCGTCAATTGTCTGAGGGCCTTGAATTCATTGAAGATTCTTGGTGCATTTAAAATGTAACTAAGTCATTGTGAATTTGCAGCCTTCTTTACGTCTTGTTAAAGAAGTAGAAGAATACTGCCATATAAACAACGTACATTCCATGATAGCTGTTTTGTTCTGCTACTTAGTGAAAAAGAGAGAGAGCCTAATGGAAATGTTTTGATACACTACTATGAAGCCTGTTTAAGAAGTCTGTCCAAAAGAAAACCACAAAACCAACCCAACCAACCATCATTTTATTCCACATTGTTAATTATATTAAAACTGAAAAATCAGGGTAGTCATAGTAATATTTTTCAAGATGAATCCTAAAGCTAAACTAGAATCATATAAATTTCTAAAAATCATGTGACTCTGTAGGTACAAGTGTTCTTTTAAAAATTATTCTCAGTATAGTTTACTTTTACTCACTTTTATTTAAATATTCCTCCTTTCTATTGAACAGTTGAGTCTGATTTTCCAGACTTGCATGTTATCCAAGAATTTGCCATTTATTATTGTTAATAATACTAATGTGAAAACTTGGCCTATTTAACAATAGTGGGATGCCCCCAGTACTTTCAGAGCAGAAGTTTAATAGGCCTAGAATTAGGCTTGTTAATTAAACTCCAGTTTCTAATACATGCAGAGCCACTGTCACCAGTTCCTGTGGATTTATTGCAAGTTATTGTAGCTGATTCTCCAAGGATTAACTCTAAACTGCAAAAATAAGTGGGGAGAAATACAGTGATCGCCAAATGCTCAGTGCAGTTTTTTGCTACCTCTTGTTTTGTTTGAAAACAGCGGTATTTGTCTTGCAAGGTAAGTGAAATAATGCTCTTACAGGCTCTCAGTCATTCCCTTTCAAATTTCCATTCTGACTTCCAAATTAAAAAGCCATTTTTCATGCAGGAAGTAATACCAACAGGCTAAATGTCGGTGGTTCAGTTCTACTGCTTCTCTTCCATGTTTGGCTGTTATTATGCAGCAATATTAAAAAAAACCCAAAAAACCAACAAAACCCCAAAATAAACCCACAACCAAATATTCAAGGAAACATTTCTGTGGTACACGGTCACATTAACTTTCTATTATTGTTTGAAACCTGCACTTTGAGTTCAAGTGTTGTTCTTCAACCAGACAGAAATCTTACAGCTAGAAATGAACTCTTTCTAACCCAGGACCTTTCTGCCTCTTGGTTTCTCACTCTTTTCTTTTCCTTTCCATCAAGCCCAAATCCAGATAACACTTTCCTGCTGTGAATTTTTTTTTTTTTTTTTTTTTTTTTTTTTTTGAGTCACCCAACAGCTCTGGGAAGTGAGAGCTGTCATAGTTTTTGGATGAGAAAATCATCTGCAGCTCACACAGATCTGTGAGCTGATAGGAGTTAATTGACAGCTTGCAGGATTTCGTCTCCAGGCAGAGTTAGAGGGAATGAGAGCCCTGTGGGTTTCATTTGGGCAAAGATAAAGCAGGTTTTTATTCAGTGCTCATGGAGAGAGTATAATTAACCTTTTGGAAGTTTTAAGAATGATCAAATTGTTATTCATTTTTGCAAATGAGAAAAGAGAGCTTCTTCCTGTGCCAGGAAAATGCCAGTGCAGATTTCAAGGTCACTTGATGATTTCCTTTGACTGAAAAGATGGAAGTTAAAAAAAAAAAAAAAAAAAAAAGAAAGGAGGAAAACACTAAGATGGAGAAATGTCATGGTAAAATCATGCATCATTCAGAGTGTGAAAAGGACAAATGTCCTTTTACAGCATAATACACTTTAGCTGACATTTACTGCATGTTCATGTTAGCCTGCTGGACTCTACAGGTGATTAAGGTTTTAATTGTTGTTTTAAATAAGAAATTTTGTGCTGGCAGCTGTCTTTTATGTTACTGATATAATTTTATTAAAATCTATTTTTAAAGGAGAAAATGGACCATTATACAAGGTCAGTGGTTTGGTTTTCAAGATGTGTAATGCAATATTATCCAATTCTGTAAATTCCTGGAATGATTATATGAATACAGAACAGGAGAATTAAAAACAAATATACCTTCCATCCCTTTAAACAAAAACGTGAAGTCCCATACTGGTCTTTTTTTTTTTTTGCTATCTCTGCATAGTGACACTCTCTACATGCAGGTTGCCTCATTCTCTCTTCTTCCTCTGAGACCCACACAGTATGATGAAAATCATTGCAGTGTTAGAGTCATAGAATTACAGAATCATAGACGTGAACATGTCACATCCTCTTTTCCAACCTAAAGGTACTTAGCAACCTCCAAATAATCATGCTACAGGAGTTCTTCTGCTATAATAAATGTATGAATTGCCATTGGTGAGAGTCCTTTCTGATCAATGGGCTCCTGGCCCCTACACTGTGGCTAAAGGCTGTAGGATGCACTCTCTGTCCCTGTTATTTTTCTTTTCAGGATGGAGATAGGAGAGCCAAATTTTTGAGGCTTTCAATGTATTTGTTTAATAAAAACCTTGTAAATAAGTTTACCACTTACAAAAATCATTTTGTCCTATTATTGGACATTGCTGAGAAGAGCCTGGCTCCGTCCTCCTGACACTTGCTCTTCACAAATTTATAAATATTCATGAGGTTATGCCTCAGTCTCCTCTTCTTGAAGCTGAAGAGACTCAGCCTTTCCTCATAAAGGAGATGTTCCACTCCCTTAATCATCTTTGTGGCTCTGCACTGGACTCTTTGAATCAGTTCCCTGTCCTTCTTGAACTCAGGGGCCCAGAACTGGACATGAGGAACTGGTCAGTTCACAAGGAAAAGATTGTTTTTGCCTCCTAAAACCCACATGTGAGGACATGCCATTCTTGGCATGATTTTTGTTCTGTTACCTGCTCTTTATAATATTGTGGTGATTGTTGTGGGTTTTGATGACTCTTGTCTTTTTGATTTAGGCAGGCTGGATGGTAAACTGATACCTTTGGTAACTTTCATAAAAGTGCTGAGACTGTGTCTTTCTTGAGCTACCTATTTATTTTTAAAACATTTAAATATGGAAGGGTAAAGGAGTCATAGATAATAGTTCCTTCTTTTTTTTGTGTGTGTGGCATGATTGTAACTGTGTGACTGAATTCATTAACAAGGAATGTAGAGTTCTATGAAAATGTGGGGTTTGTTTACGTAATGCAAAATTCATGACTCTGTTCTTTACCCAAGTCAGTGTAAAAGCTCTGTGCACTTTACTTTACAACATATCTGCTTTCCATTCTAGTTAAACAAAACCAGAATTAGATCAAATTGTCCTACAAATGCACCACAGGCTTCTGCTGGTAGATGAAAACTGTGAGTAGCTTCTCAGTCTGAGTGCCAGTGGGTCCACAAGAAGAGAATACTTCTGATGAAAGCCTGTAAGGCTTTCTAGGTAAATCCTTTTATTACCATGAATTATTCATACTCAGATCATGGATACCAGTAAATGAGAAAACTTTGCAGTAATAACACTGCCACACATTTTAGTCTAAACCTCACAGTTTTACAAAATGTGTCATATCAGTTTCAAAAAACTAGTAATGAGCTACCTTCTATCTTCAAACTTGCAGCAGGCCTTTGGGTTTTTCATTCTGAAAAACTTATTTAGTTTTTACAATATGAAAATTATAGACATGGTGACATTTAAACCTTTGCTTTTCATTGCATTTCACACTTACACTATTTTAAAAGACAGCTATTAACATTTACAAAAATCTTTCAGAAACCAAATGTTCCAACATGCAGAATTCCAATTACACTGTGTAAGAGGGTTATCAACTATTCTTCTACAAGAATACTTTGAAGTGCTTGGTATTAAACCAAGAGCTAAAATGTCAGTTGCACATAGACAATAAATTAAGGTTTATAAAACCATGTAAGATTTATTTAATATTACAATTTTGACCTTTAGACTGCCTTAACCATAGATTGCTTAAGTTTTCCTCTCTCTTGCTTTCCTTCTTCATCTGCCTAATCTTATTTGACTGTTAAACAAAGGTTGTGATGACAGTTATGCAAAATAGTATAAACCATTCATAGTATTAATACTTCCCTCCAACGGTTGTAACACAGTCACATAAACCATGTTTCATGGTTTATGTGCAGCATTTGCAGGGCTGCCAAGACACAACTCTTTAATTTTCTGTTTCTCATTACAAAGATCCTAAACTTTCAAGGAGTTGCACCTCTCATATACTACATATAGACACTGGAGAAGTAGACAGGCAAAAAAAAAAAAAAAAAAAAGTAGTAGTAGCAGAAGAGGAACTAAATGTTAAAGGTAAAAAACAATGTCTGCAGAAGACTGCTCTAAGTGAATGATGGTTTGCACACGATAAACAAAATGCTGCAAAAGCAGAGGATGGATTAACCATGTCTTTATTCTCCAAGACAAAGATCATATGCCAGAAGCTAAGTATCTAAATTATTTTTGGCATCGCTCAGACTAGAGGATTTATTAATTGGTTATGATCAGAAAAGCAATTAGAGAAGGAAAAGCACACTGAAAAAAATCTACAAATAATCTCCACAGCTACCTAGCACTGAGAAGTGTGTGTGTATAGCAATATCCAACACGCATGACTGAGACATGACCAGAGATTATACATGGAAATAAAAAAATCAGATTAATGATTTTTTTTCCTTTGCAGAGCAACATGGAATATGTGAATGAGAGTTCATACAGAAAATATCCTAGTCTTTTAGATGTCATGAAGGAAACAGAGGAAGCAAATGTGGAAAACTGCACTGAAGCTGTATTCTAGATGATATTATGCTATGAGATGAGTTGTGAGACCCAGATGACTCAAAGGGCACACAAAGTGCCAGTGCAGAGTCACCACCTGGGAGCTTTCCCTAGAGACTTTTCTTCAGATTTTTCAACTACAGAGATGAGGTTAAAATGTTGAGATTGGCTGGACAAAGATCAGAAATTAAATTCAACTCCGTGTTCATTTCATTTTATCCAGACTGTATTTTAAAGATCCGAAGAGGTCACAGTTATATTCTGAAATTTGAAGGAAGTCCTCAGAGATCAAAATGTTCACTATATCACAGTATGCTACTTTCTCTGAAGCTGAGAGGTGAGCTATAGTAAATGTGAACAGTACGTTATTTAACTCCACTGGACAGGAGTTTAACATTTCAGCTTCACCAAAGCCACAACATTGCTTCTTCTAGTTCACCTTGTTTAGATTTCTTTTAATTTTAACTGCAGCTGAGAATTGGAACAACTATGCAGAATAAAACAATGCTGTTATAAGACAAAGTATTTTTCCTCCAATGTGGCTGATGAACTTGAAATATTACTTCAATTATTTAGTTTTTCTTTTGATAGCAAGCCTTGGTGAGGGTATACATGACTGATAGCTGCTTTCTTTCCTCAACATGAAGACATTAAATCAACACATGAAAAAAGGAAACCCCTCAGCTGTACCCTATATGAAGATGCTCTTCTTAGAGATATTTTAGACATCTGCAAATCACATAACGAATCCTTCTTTTCTAACACCGTCTTGTAAAAGTCTTTGTATTTTTTTTTTTTTTCTTTTTTCTCCATTTTTGTGGTTATCCAACAGAAGGCATTTCTGGACAGAGTACAAGCATCACAGGACAAGGTTGTATTGTCTCGTAACATAAATATTTTCTTGGTCCGTGTAAGTCTGTTTCAATTCTGTCCATTTTGCCTTTCAGCAGCTTGCAGCCTCTAGAAAGGCCTGTTTCCTCTTCTCTGTAGTTCCCAGCAGCTGCACTGTTCTCCTATCAGATGAACACATAGCCACTCTGACAAGTCTCAAATCACTTCAAAGGTTTAGGAATTTTTTCAGGACAGATGAAGATTTTAAAAAATGTTGTATTCAGGCAGTTTTCCCTCATCATTATTTGTCTCAGTGCCTCTGCATAAAGCCATTCTATTCAAGTTTGTCATATTTGAGGTGCAGCATTCTTGATATTATGTGAAGGAAAATTAAGAATCAGATCATGAAAATAATTTGAGCCGAACACGTTTTGTAAATTCCATGAAAAGTAATTTCTTTCAGCCTCTAGAACTGGTGGAAATTATTTGTCAGATTGAGGTCCTGGAGAGCAGTTATCTCAGAACAAAGCAGTGGGCATCTTTTCCCAGAACAATGCAGCACCAGAGAGGAAATATTAGGGGGCTGAAGGAGAGGCAAGAAAGTGAAAAGGTTTATGTTATTGGTTGCAGAAGAGAGAAGCTTTATGTCACATATCAAATCAATCGACTACTCTATTTTGGTTTAGTACATTACTCATCCACTATATTTAGTATGCTTTTAATTGTCTGCATTGTGATGAGAATTGCAGACCTCTTGAGAATTTCCACAAGATTAAATCTGGAGACCTATCACTTAAGTCTTTATTATCTTCAGTTTTGGTTTGTTTGTATATCTGTTTGTTTTCCTAGTTTCCTTTCCCCTTCTCCCCTCCACCTTTCCCTGCAGTGCTATATGAAGAGGGTGAGGGTACTCAATCAACTTTATTGAGGCACAGCAGTTTCCATACCTCTCAAGTGTCTGGATTTTATTGGAAAGTCATCCACTTACAGGAATCTGAGTTATGGGCTACGCAGTGTTTTCATTTTTTGTTCCAGCTTTTTCTCTGTAGCCACTGAAAAAGCAAGTAAATATTTCTAAAGGCTTAAGAAATTCAGTCAAGTTCCTGTGAGTGATATTTATTGTGTTGACTCAGATGCTGAGCAAGTTTTTCATGCCACCTTGAACAAATATTTTTTTTGAAGAAGAAGATAAAAACAACAAAGAAAACAATTAACTAATCAAGTAATCCATCTGATTTATGTGTCTGGTATCACCACTTCCATGCCCAGATTTTCTTTATGTATATTGGGCTTTTAAATATTCCACAATACATTCTGGAGTGGTAGAAAGGCCAAATACATTAGAAGTGGAACTTACAGATATTGCAACACTTAATTAGGGAAAGATTAATGCTACTGAGTGTTATTGAATAAAATAACTTGAAGGTCTTAGTGTCATTTAACAAGCGTGGTTATTACGTACATTTTTGTTTTTACCTTTCAACCTGGACACCCTTGTATTCTAAGCTGCATACTGAGCTAAATGAATATGTGAATGAAACCATTTTCATCTGGGACATAATAACTTTCCATTCACTATGTGGTTCATTGTTGACAGCTCTGTTTCCTGGATGCTAATAGGATGTTGTTTGATTTAAATGGCATTACAGCCAGATATTCTTACAGACTTTACTCCTGTAAATCCTAAGACTGAGAGTCACTAAAGCAAGTCAGTAGAACTCCCTGTATCTTTCCAGGTTTTGTTTGTAATACCTGTACATTACTGGTTGGAAATAGAGGCTGTTCAGTTGGGCCATAATTCAGAGATACACATTTTTTGGAGCATAAGATTCTCAAGATTTTCTTGCAGGGGTATAAAGAGGAAGAGGTTAGGTAAATAGGATGAAGGCAGAACAAAGAAAGTTGATTCAGCCAAAGGCAATATATGCAAAGGGAAGCCTCTTTTAATTCTTGTCACATGTAATGAGCAGGAAAGAGGTAACTGGTGTTTTTTTTGGTTGTTAGAGTTCTATTTTCTTATCTTGCACACATGAATTGTGCCTGCTGTGCAGGAGCAGTTGTGGTGGTTGCATATATGAATAAAATAAGCACTTGAACATTTGTGCACACATTTTAAGCATAGACTTTGGCTTTTGCCTTTGAACATCTAGACCACTGAGTGTCTGTAAGAACTGCACCTTCCATCATCTACTTTGATCAGATAAGAAGTGAATCTGGAACAACAATATGTAACAAATTTGAACTAATCCTGAGAGCACTAATGAGTGTTCTTTTCTGTAATATCAGGCTCTATCCCCCAGCACACAAAATGAAGACCATTACGTTTGAATAAATAGCAGGGAAAATGCAGTCAAAGTAATTGCCCCAACCAGTCCTTAGGGCTCCCCATGAGCCACAACCTGAATGAACAGGCTGTTTTTATTTCATCATGTCGCTAAATCTGGACTGAGAGATGGTTGGTTGATGTGCCACGAGGTAAGTAGTCTTCCAAAAGTATCTAAAGAGAATCTGGTGTGAAAGGGATACAAAGCAGATTGTGCACTTGTAAGACTAGTGTTAGGAAGATATGGATGTGAACCTCACTATGAAATATGAAGAGAGGGAGTTGCAAGGGATGGGCAGGAAAACAGAGGGCAGGAAAGAGTAAAGAACATGCAGGAGGAAAAGCAGTGATACCATCAAGAAGGTGATGAAAAAATGGTAAAAGTAAGGAGATGAGGACAGAGACCATGTGGCTGAAAAAGAACCTTGGAGAGAATTGTTAGAGCAGCATGGGAGTAAATTAAGAGGATGAGAAAACAGTCACAGAAGGAAAAAAAAAAGGGCGGGGGGGGGGGAAGGGCGGAACGAGGAAGAAATTTTATTCCAGGACATAAGACAGGAGGAGAATAATGTCCCCAACAGCTGTTGCATGGGACCACATGCTTTTGAATAAAAAGTCTCTCATATACAGCATGCTAATTAAATGGTGTGGGGAAAAAGTATCTGAAAATAGGAAAAAAAAAGAGTAAAATGCAACTTTCACTGAGCAGACACCTGCTATAGGAGCTGAGAGAGGGCTAAACTCGCTTATGATTGTTACAAAGGATCTTGCTGTGCTTGGAATTATGCCAGGCACTGACTATGCCACATCACATTCAGAACAATCAAGGACATTTTGATGATCGTGAGTGACTGGAAGACCACTGATATTGTAATAACAGGCAAAAAAGGATGATAAAACCTGAGTATCAGATTTAAGTTTATGTCTTATGAAAAAGCTGTGTGGTTTCTTTAGAAATTCTTGTCCTCTGCACTTTTTTCCCCCTTTCTTTTAATAGATGTTAAAAAGTGGATGGAAAGTTAACTGCCAGTAATTGGAAGTAAAACCACAATGCAATCTTCTGCTTGTCTGTCCTCATTCTAACCTAATTTATCTGAAAATGCATCACTTTGCATGTATGGAAGCTAGAACAAGTTCGTCTGAATGGTTTTCAAGTCTAGTGTAGTTGTACATTTCTTTGCTGTAAAAAGTCAACAGAAAATTTGATGCAGTGCACAAACCAGGTTGTTTTTTTTTTCCTTCCTTCCTTTCTTTCTTTCTTTCTTTCTTTCTTTCTTTCTTTCTTTCTTTCTTTCTTTCTTTCTTTCTTTCTTTCTTTCTTTCTTTCTTTCTTTCTTTCTTTCTTTCTTTCTTTCTTTCTTTCTTTCTTTCTTTCTTTCTTTCTTTCTTTCTTTCTTTCTTTCTTTCTTTCTTTCTTTTTCTTTCTTTCTTTCTTTCTTTCTTTCTTTCTTTCTTTCTTTCTTTCTTTCTTTCTTTCTTTCTTTCTTTCTTTCTTTCTTTCTTTCTTTCTTTCTTTCTTTCTTTCTTTCTTTCTTTCTTTCTTTCTTTCTTTCTTTCTTTCTTTCTTTCTTTCTTTCTTTCTTTCTTTCTTTCTTTCTTTCTTTCTTTCTTTCTTTCTTTCTTTCTTTCTTTCTTTCTTTCTTTCTTTCTTTCTTTCTTTCTTTCTTTCTTTCTTTCTCTTTCTCTCTTTCTCTCTTTCTCTCTTTCTCTCTTTCTCTCTTTCTCTTTTTCTTTTTTTTTTTTTTTCCTCCTTAACCATCCATTTTCAGAGCTTGAAAGTGCATAAACAGGGTAGAGTGGAGTGAAAATCGCTGAGCATAAAATTTGTGCATATGCTTGTATTTATAGAACCACCACTGGACCAAAACCTGCAGTGAGCTGTAACTGAGAGTAGATTCAAGAAGAACATCAAGAACTTTTGAAAAATTCAACCCAGTAACCAAAATAATTTGATCTTTTGTTGGCAGTGTATGGCTGTTGTAAAAAGAAATTAAATGCAGTGACCAGTCAATGCCAAGTAACAGTAGATTAATTCATTCTAAACTGGGTTAAGTTAATTCTTGGAGTATGCTCTGTATTACAATCAGCTTCAGGTCAGGAAAATGTCTGTATGTGCCTGCATTCATGAATTCATGATATTTTGCTTTTTTCCCTCTTTTTTTTTCTATTTTAAAAGGATCATTTCTTTTCTTTAACAGGCAAGCTGTGCTGATAGTTTTTCTTCCTTTAAAGAAACAAGTTGTTCCTGGAGGATTTTTCTATTTTACATGCAAGCAAATAAATGTTCACATGACACCCACATACCTCCTTTATAATTAGAAGAAGGTATTTTCTTCTAAACCTGATTTAACTTGATAAATGTGAGAATGTACCACAACCAAATTCTTTAGGCTGGTCTAGTGTAATATTTAGTAATGGTGTGGTGGTTTTATGCTATGCCTTTAAAGTTTAGTTACAGATTTTGAGCAGAAAGAGTAGAAAAATATAAGTAGATCAGTATTGGGTGTAAAAAGGAAAACAAAATATTATTCTAAACTAATTAATTGGGTAAATATCCAGAATAAGATGAACTATACCATAACAATTCTTCCCTTTTTTCTTCTCTTCTGATCTCTGGTTATTTTGCTTTGCTTGGGAGAGATAACCTGCTTATTGTCTGGCTTTGGCTAAGTCTTACTTCTCTGCTCCTTTCTCTTGTCCCTTTTGTACAGAGGGGCAAGAAGGGTAAGGGAGGGAGAAGCTAGTAGCTTCCCCTGATCCTTGGCCAGGGGGTCCTTGTGCTGTTTATTAGTTGTAAATATCTGTATAATATTGACAATACTGTGTATCTTCTACATATTCATTGCATTCCATTGTAGAGCATCATTTTTGCTTGTAAATACAGCTTCATTTGCTTCTAATTGAGTTGGTCTGGCAAAAGTTAATGCTGGGGGAAACTTCAACCCACTACAAATAGCATGGTAAATCCACTTATGAGTACCCTGAGAAAGCCTGGTAGATTAGAATAACAGCTCCATTATTTGGAGTTTCATGTCTATTAGCCTACTTATTAGCACAGTTTTGAGGTTAAACAACAGCATTAGTTTTCTGTGTACATCCTCCTGATTATTCATTATCAAGTTACAATGTTTATTTAGACTGCTGTCTTCTAGATCAAATGTACCAGATCATAAAAATATAACTTTCCCTGTAACAAGGTAATTTTCAGTTTACTGATTTATCATCTGACTTTAACATGGAACTAGAATTACCTTAGAAACAGGTTTTGAAAGGGTTTGTTTGTTTGTTTGTTTGTTTGTTTGAAGAATGAAATTTTTGTCTTGATAAGCTGAGGAGAGTGGAAAGTCTTTCAAATTTTTCAACAGGTTTTGGATCAAGACTAAAACCATGTTTTTGAAAAATACTTAAATAAGTTCATACATCTGTCCCTATTTAACAAAACCATTTAAGGACATAGGTGAGTGGATTTTGTTTCATGATTAGAGGTCAAATAGGCTCATAAGTGCTTTACTGATCAAATAGTCAATGTTGACAAAAATATCCAGCACTAAGTGGAAAAAAAAACAACCAAACACCCACAAAAATTGAGGCTCATGTCTATGCAAGAGCAAAAAAAAAAATATTGCCCCCTGAGTTTGTCCCTCTTTACTCAGCATTGGTGAGGCCACACCTCAAATACTGTGTTCAGTTTTGGGTACCGCAGTACAGGAAAGACATTGAGGTATTAGAGTCTGCTTCTTCAAAACCTGGAATGACAGAACATGAAGACAGGATATTTTCTTATTCAAGACATCACTACTCCAACTTGCTCCTCCACCTCTGTTTTTGCCCAATTCTAGCTAAAAATGGCTTAGGAAAAGTCTGAACTGAACTAATTTAATTAATGTCTGTGTTCGAACGGAACTACAGTTGGGCAGCATTTGATGATGTTCCCAAGGCTTGTGTGGGAAGCTACAAACAAGGGAAAACTGCAGATCAGAATGAAGGTCCTGTCAGTTGTCATTTTCATTGATCTATTTTACTGTAATTATTACTCCTTGAAAACTGGTGTACATTGTAAATTACAAGGTTATTTAAGTTCTGGAGATGTACTATATTTCTGCTCTGAATTTTTTTAAGAAATCAGTTCTTTTTATGTTTTTATACTAAAGCTCAAGTCTGCCACAGAGAAGCTATGATACATTTTAAAGCGATGCATTGCACATGTCAATTTTTCTCTTTGGCATCTCTACACATTTTTAAAAGAGATATATACACAGATATATAAACACACACATCTCTGTCTGTATATATATATATATATATATATATATATATATATATATATATATATATATGTATGTCAAGTGGAACTCTTCAGCACCAATCTGATGTTTTTATGAAATGGATTGCATGACACTCAGAATATATTATGATGTATCTGTTTAACATGCAGCATTACAAGAAGTACAAATTTGCTATGTTACACTTCTCTAACCTTATGTTTTCAGTACAACACTATGCCTTTTTATCACTGACTTGGAAATCAGATTGAATATGTCTGCGAATACAGTTTCACTCGTGCATAATCCTGGTTCTGCCACTGAAGAAAATCAATGAGGGTGAAGCATTGATCTCCTTGCAGAGTGCAAATGCAGTTAGCTCTGAAACACTCTGCTGGGGATTTTGTTATTCAAGTCATTCGATCACTCAATGTGTTTGCTAACCAAGTTCTTATCATGCAGCACCTCACTAGCCTAAGCTAAACTTCAGTTACATATATAGTGAAAAAGGTCTCTTTTGGAAGAAGAATAAAGCTTTACATATGCACAATTCTTCTATTACGCGTATGTTTGCTCAAGGCTAAAATGAAATGTCTTTTCTTCAGTGACATTTCACAATGCCACTAAATATATGCAAGTCTTGTTGAAGTATGTGTGAATATGAATCAGTCCAGGAAAATATTTTTCTTCTTATGAGGGATTTTATTTCAGTCTGTGCTGGCTGGTCAATTTGTTTTCTTTTTTTTTTTTTTTTTCCTTAGAGAAAGAATTTTGATCGAGTGTTTTTGGGTGTTGCCAAAATATACATATATTCATACATAATTACAGGTATGACAAATGCTTCCACACACACATATACATACTCCTTAGACATAGAGGTGTACTTAGTTTTTTATTTATGTATGAATATATTTCATTCTTGTCAGCAAAAATATTTTCCAAACTTACAGCCTTCCCACTCTAGACAATAAATCAGGTATTTAAAAAGTGATTTCAGATGATTCACGTAGTGCTATCATAATATAATGCTTTCTTTAAGGAATAAAACTAGAATAAAACTCACTTAAATAAATTTGTGTGGAAAGATGTGTCAGAACTGATACATTCTGTGGTAATCATTGACTGGTGCTTGACAAGTATGCAGGACTCTGACTTGCTGAAGTACCCTGATGTTGCTTAACGCGTCTACTCTGAGTTAGGATTTTCCATGTTATTGCTGTTATACAAATATAAGTAGCTGAAGCAAGTGGCATTTGTATAAAGACATAACACTCACAGATCTGCATGAAGTTGTGACCGTGTAAAGCAGTTCCTCAGAATATTAAGGAGATTATGATAATGAATTCTCCTTTAGAGCATACTAAGAGCAGACAGCAGCTCTGGTGGTAGAAAGTGAAAGAAAACATTTTTTCTGGTTTTATTGTTAAGTAATCAATATTTAGAAAGCTGAAATATTAACTGAAATAGTATAGTAAGTATAGTAGGTGTACTGCAAACGAGTCTTATCTAAGACACTAATATGTGTTATTTTTTTTTTTTATGACTGCATGCTTGACATAATTACACTAATAAAATAAACAAAACCAGAATGTTTCAAATTAAACATTTCCTCTGGCTACTCAGTATTACATCAGCTGAAGTTCACAAGGCATCAAGACTTTCTATATTCAAGCACAGAACTACTTTGTATTAGGAACTATTACAATAAATCACCAAAAGCATCATGCAGAACACAATTGGTGGTGAAAGCTTCAATACCAATTGAGCAGCAGTATAAAATTAATAGCTGAGTTTCTCATCTCTTTGTTACATCAGTGGATTAAATCCACTGCCTTCTAAGTGAGTACTTTGAGAGACTTTGATATTACACAATTAGGTACTTTATCACAAAAATATGTGAATATATCAAATATAATGTTTCACATGCATAAAGCACTACCTTCAAAGCACACACCACAAAATATAAAGATCTGAAACAGTAATGAATAAAATACTCTGTCTCGAGGTGGAAAGGAAACTCCCCAAAATCATCATGAACAATCAAATTAAATAATTGTGGGTTTTGTGCTGACTTGTGTGCATCCACTAATTCAAAACTTAACTTTACTAAATACAGAACAGTGGCACTTTCTTAAATAGTGGTATTCTAAACCCAAAACCATTCCACCATCCTTCAGCTGCATGACATCTACACCCTTGCCACTCTATCTCCTCACACTCTTGAAACTCCCAAGAGATTTCACCTAACAGAAATACCCCTTTTTTATTTCATCCTCATTAGCTTTGAACTGATTCTCAAGTCAAAGCAAGTATGTTCATCAGAACTAGTCTGCTTTATATCCATATCATTGTCTCATCCCAAAATAAAACAGGAAGAAGCATAAGGAATTTTTTTTTTTTTTTTAATATAAAATGAAATCACTGGAAAGCATGGCATCTTGATAAGCTCAGCATCCTTAAAAGAGCTGGTTTAATTATTAATTGTGAATTAAATATCTGATGACTACATCTTTTTTTTTCCTGTATGTGAATAATTTGTAAATTGATCTTGATTTCCACAGAATCTCTTTTATACATCTGCGATGAATAGTTTATGCAAACAAATATTAGCCCATGGCTTGTTTGCAGACTGCTGACTTAAAATGTTTGTTATTCATGAGAGATGACTTATCAGAGACTGAACACTTTATTGATTCAATATCCTGATAGTTTTTAAATTGTAATTTTTAAATGAACTGCAGTGGACTCTGAACTGTATGGAGGCTGGTTTTGGTGGGTATAAGGAGAGGAAGCATGGACAACCCAGATGAAAATGAAGCAAGGATAAATGTAAGTGTATGAAATTGGACTATAGGTTTATAGTACAACACGGAGAAAATAATTAGCGTTCAAAATTATGAAAACAAATTACGAAAGCAATCAGAAACAAATCCAAGGGTTTGTAACTATTTTGTAACATAGAACATATTTTCACAAAAAGCCATTCTTTGACTAACTCCTATTCTGCAAAGTGAATTAGAGACAAAACAAACATTTGCCAGTAAGAAAATGGTGTCCACGCCCAAGACGTGACATTCACTTACTGTCACTTTAAGAAGCAGCCTGCTTCTCCAGTCTCCAACTCTTGCTGTGCATTATTAAGACACATCAGTAAAAATGAGCTGACCTCATAATTTAGGCTTTCAAGCATCTGTTAGTTATGTTTTCTTTATGCATAGGAAAGTGGTGATGTTCTTCAGTAATACCTTCAATTCCTTTACAAGAGACATAGCTGACTATTACCTCACCTAAATGCTACTGCATAAAACTGTGATTCTGCAAGTTTCTGAGGAAAAATTATAGCATAATACCAACTCTGACTATCTATGGCTCAGACAAACAGGAGCTGGCTAAGAATAGGTTTCCTGGAATTAAAATCATAGACTGACACAGGATGAGGGAAAGCTCCCAATCAAGTGCTTATCTGAAACAATGTCAAAGCATGAAAACTGCTTTGGCAAATTACTAATTAAATTTGATGTATTTACAGCATTCTTTTCTATACAGCACAGCAAGTGTTTATTTGAATTCCTAGTAATAAAAGAAAAAAAGCAGCATTTTCTTCTTTCATATAAAATCAGAGCTTTGTCGTGCAAGCGTACAGTGCCTTTGGTGGAACTCAGTCAATGTCAAATAATCTAGGTTTGAACCTCATGACTGTGCAGTCACCTATAGCAGATGCTTAAAGACATAACAGGATTACAGGTCTAAATCTTGTATATTGGTGCTTTTTTGAACCTTCAAGGTGTTATTGAAACATTATTATGCATCTTTAGGTGAACTTTCTGCCACAGCAGCCTCCCTCAGCACAGAGTTTTGATCCAAGTTTGTAGTTTTGGTTGAGGTATACATTGCATCATTGTCCATTTTCAGCTTGCTACATTAATCAAAACCTATCCCATTTATTAAACTGCTTTCTGCAACTCAGGCATTTGAAATTCAGAGTGCCAGCAAGCAGCTGCCAGGCACTGAAGGAAAGAGGTGGAGCAGATTTGAGTAATGGACAAATTGAATTTCAAGTGTGTGAACAGCCTCTTTATCTTTTAGTGACACAATCAGTGATTGTACCAATATTCTTAAAGGAAATGAAACCTGTAGCCACTGTTCAATCATTGAGTAGTTACTATAACCCTTCCCCACAGTCCTTCTGGAACTACTGATGAGTATGACCTTTGCACAAATGCACAAAGCCTTGATTTCTACACAGTTAACCTTTACAAGCTGGAAACCTTCTGTTAAACCTGTCCACAGCAGAGGGATGCTTTAGAATGAACACACACACACACACACACACACACACACACATATTTTATGGAAGATTAAATAAATAATAAAAAAGAGGCATTTAACAGTTTCCCACAAAGTCGATTACCTACTTCACTTGTTCTGATCAGTACTTTTTGCACTTCTCATATTCTACAGGTAGCAGACAATCCAGAAGTCTAGCACCAAAGCTGTTTTTCTCAGAAATATTCATTGTGATTTAGAAGTCACTTTGCCAAGAAGCTGACAAAGCAGAAATCAGGCAAACTTTGATGTTGAGTGTTCCACTAAAATGATAGTGCTACACTCAAAGAGCAGTCTTCCACCTCTCCATCAGTGTTTCATCGCCTGTGCACCTGATATTCATAAGAGACTCCAGCCATTCAGTTTTGTGTGGGAGAATAACTACCATAAGATATTTTAGGAGGGAGTAAGTTGCAGCTCATATAAGCTGGTGGAACGCTTTGTAAAGATCTGTACTAGAGGAATCTGGGTGATATTTTATTCCACTTTCAGTTTTTTTTTCTTATTATCCTTGATGGTACTAATAGCAGTTTGAAAAAAATTTAAATATATCTTCAGCCAGTGTTGGAAGCAAAGCACTATCTCTTGTATTTAGCTGATTTGGTTTCCTGAGTATGTGTCCTTGTGGAAGAGATCTTTGGAAAATTTGTTTTTCTAAAAGAAATAAATGTAAACTATGCATTCATAGATTGGACTGTATACCTTTTAGTTTGTTGTATAGAAAGCTTAAATGTGCTGTCCCAATGTCTAACTTTGTCATACTGATAGCAAAAAAAGGCTTGCTTTTGTATTTTCTTGGGTAATTTCAGTCAGGCCAAGACATCAATCAAAACATTAAACAGAGAAAAAGAATGAACTATATTAAAACACAAGGAAGATTAAATGACAGAAAAGGTCACTAAAAGAGTGAAATCTGGATAAATAACTAACTTGCAAAAGTATTTTGCCTTTAATAGCAATCTGGAAGTTTCATCTTGGAAAGTCATATATTAATTGTCACAATTTTTGTTTCCCTGGACAGGCTGAAAACATAACACAGCATTTTACAATGTATTCTGTAAGAGTGCATCTGTAAGATAAATGGGTTGGAACAACTTCATTCTAACCACATGCTTGGACCTCAGCAGGAAAACTACTTTAATTCATTCTGGATGACCTTTTCCTTGAAAAACAAACCTCAGCCTTTAGGTTATTTAGAAAGGTTAGGTGTTTTTTTTTCCTTTTAGTATTATGAGACATATATTTATTAGTACTTGCTAGAGGTTTTTTTCACACCAACTCCAGTTAGCTCTTAGAAAAATCAGATAACTCCCACCTTCATCCCCACCCTTTTCACTTTTGTAGGTCATTAACTACATAGAGACTGCTGCTCTTGAGACCCAAGTGAAAAAAAAAATCATTCAAAAAAGAGGAAGGATCAACAGTGTAATTGATACTATTCAGCAAACAATAGGTCATTAAATAATCAGACTTCCTTTCCTTTATAAGTTGTTTTGGTTGCTTTAAATAGTTAGAGAGAGAAAAAAAATCTCTAACAAAATGTTATTAAATTTGCTGCTTTTCATCTCCTCCAATAAGGATTTTGGTATGGAGTTAAAACCCAGGGGACAATGTTAAGTACCAACAGAGGAAATCATGTTCTCTGTGCAGATTGGTGAAAAGTCTTTATTAACTGCTAAGAAATAGTTAATTTGTCATTAGTCAGAACACTGAACCAGAGTCTGCTGCCTATGAACCATTGATTAAAGTTTATGGTAGCAATAACCTCACTGGAAAACATTTGTTACCATACTTAATGACCAGATTTTAAGACATTAATCTTCCTTTGCAGATTAACCAACCAAATGGGTGTAAGCTGTTTGTAACAACCAATGCCACCAATATTAATATTCAGATGTTTTAAACATCAAAGAAGCTTCATATGTAGTATACATATAGTCTTATACTCTATATCAATTTGTGTATTAATAGTACCAGACAAAAAAAGAAATGGGCCTCCATTACAGACACAGCATGATATTGTAACCAAAAAGGTATAATTTGGATTTTAACAAGTACATTTAGTTACACAGAATGCATATACTGTACAGCAGCAGACTGCCATACCACCCTTCCACAGAAGTAGCAAGAGTGCAAGAGTGCACAACAGGTCCTTATCGTGGACCAGAGTCAGGGGCAGTATCCTCTGTGACCATAACTACCAAGGCAGCATTGCAAGCACTGCATTGCTCATCTTCATAGTGATAAGAAGGTCACCTTGTCCTCTACTTCACCTGGGATACAAAGGGATACAGAGCAGGATTCACCTGCTCTGCCTAAAAGGCTGCTCTGCATTTCTGTAGGGATAGCAGGTGTTGCATTGCTATCAACCAATGCAAACACAGATGATACTAAAACTAAATTGTGGTTTACTCTGGTAGTAATTTCCTAATCAAGCCAAGATAATTTCTGCTAAGTGCAAAACCATCCATTCTTTAGTCTTCTGCTGAGGTAGCTGCAGTCCTTGTTTCTGTCTCACAGCAGATTTCCCAGTGTTTACTAGTACTACAGGCCTAAGGTATAGAGCAGAATGCTTGTGAGTGTAATTCCTTTTGCTGAGATTCGTGCTTAGTTCCTTTCAGACTTGTTAAAAACAGAGGACCCAAACCACAAACATTTCTCTCTGGAGTAATTCTGAAATGTGAAAATGTCCCAGGTTACGGTCTATTCCTTCTAAAATTATTTTCATTAGATGAGTACATGGTATGTGCTTCATTCTAGATATCTGTAGTCATTGAGACAGTGTCCAAAGCATGAAGCAATACTGTTAAGCAATGCTATTATTAGAGGTCCTACTTGAAGATTAAAAATCATTCAGTGTGCTATTTCAGGACAAGCTCCACTGTGCTGTGACCTATTACAAACAAAGATAAAGAACCTCTGGTGGACCACTGATGTTTTTTACAGACCCATATTGCTCAACACGCACAGTGGTATGTGCCTAAAAATGCATCAGTGGCAGCATTGTAAAATTTGAGCTAAAGAACAGAGCCTTAGTGATGCTCAAGCACCTGCCAGCTTCCACTGAACTTAACTAATGCAGCTTTACTATATACAGCATCTCTGGGATTCTAGTAATGAAGTGACCCACCTTTAATAATTCTCCAAATCACAGTAATACAATAACATGTGTGACCCAATCACTTAAAACAGTTACTCCTGAGTAGCAAAAATAATAAAGTGGGAACACGTGGGGTGGTTAGATCAATAGAGATGGCAGTGACACAAACAGTAGCAAACTGCAGTGCTCTACTATCAGACCAGCAAGTACCTACAACCAAAGACACTAGCTCTAAGGAATTAAAGCACTATCAGTCATTTCCTTTTCTGATGGCTATTTCATAATAGTAGGAAATGTCCTGTACATGTTAATTTTTCAAATAATCCCAGCCAGCCTTCATCCAGTAAACAAGCTTTCCTATTATAATACAATACAATACAATAACCCAGGTTGGAAGAGACCTTCAAGATCATCGCATCCAACCCATCAAACAATCCAACCCACCTAAACAACTAGACCATGGCACCAAGCACCCCATCAAGTCTCCTCCTGAACACCTCCAGTGATGGTGACTCCACCACCCCCTGGGAAGCCCATTCCAATGGGCAATCACTCTCTCTGTATAGAACTTCCTCCTAACATCCAGTCTAAACCTGCCCTGGTGCAGCTTGAGACCGTGATCTCTTGTTCTGGTGCTGGCTGCCTGGGAGAAGACACCAACCCCCTCCTGGCTACAACCTCCCTTCAGGTAGTTGTAGGTCACCCCTGAGTCTCCTCCAGGCTAAGCAACCCCAGCTCCCTCAGCCTCTCTTCATAGGGCTTGTGTTCCAAACCCCTCACCAACTTTGTTGCCCTTCTCTGAACACTTTCCAGCAAGTCAACATCTTTCCTAAACTGAGGGGCCCAGAACTGGACACAGGACTCAAGGTGTGGCCTAACCAGGGCAGTGTACAGGGGGAGAATGACCTCCCTGCTCCTGCTGGCCACACTGTTCCTGATGCAGGCCAGGATGCAATTGGCCCTCTTAGCTGCCTGGGCACAGTGCAGGCTCATGAGCATGGGGCCCAGCACTGATCCTTGGGGCACATCACTAGTGACTGGCCGCCAGCTGGATGTGGCACCATTCACCACCACTCTCTGGGCTCGACCCTCCAGCCAGTTCCTAACCCAACACAGTGTGCTCCTGTCCAAGCCATGAGCTGACAGCTTGGCCAGGAGTTTGCTGTGGGGGATTGTGTCAAACGCCTTGCTGAAGTCCCGGTAGACTACATCCACAATCTGCCCCACATCCACCAGGCGGGTCACCTGATCATAGAAGGAGATCAGGTTGGTCAGGCAGGACCTGCCCTTCCTAAATCCGTGCTGGCTGGGCCTGACCCCTTGGCCATCCTGTAAGTGCTGTGTGATTGCACTCAAGATGACCTGTTCCATAATCTTGCCTGTCAATGAGGTCAGGCTGACAGGCCTATAATTCCCTGGCTCATCCTTTGGCCCTTCTTGTGGATGGGCACCACGCTGGCCAGCTTCCAGTCTTCTGGGACCTCTCCAGTGAACCAGGACTGTTAGAAAATGATGGAGAGCGGCTTGGCCAGCTCATCTGCCAGCTCTCTCAGCACCCTAGGATGGATCCCATCTGGTCCCATGGACTTGTGGGGATCCAAGCGGCTGAGGAGATCTCTAATTGTCTCCTGGAGCAGCGGGAAACTATGCAGCTCCCTGGCTCCTTCTGCCAGCTCTGCAGGCCAGCTGTCTGGAAGATGTTCTGCCCTGCTAGTAAAAAATGAGGCAAAATAGGTGTTAAGCACCTCTGCCTTTTCCTCATCCTTTGTTGCAATGTTCCCCTCTGTGTCAACCAAGGAGTGGAAGTTGTCCTTGCCCTTCCTCTTGCTATTAATGTATTTATAGAAGAACTTTTTGTTGTCCTTCACAGCAGAGGCCAGTCTGAGCTCTAAATGTGCTTTTGCCTCCTTAATTTTCTTCCTATATGTCCTAGCAACATCCCTAAACATTCCATAGGTTGCTTCTCCTTTCTTCCAAAGATGATACACCCTCTTTTTTTCCCTTAGTTCTATTAAAAGTTCATTACCCATCCAGGCTGGCCGTCTGCCCCAGCGGCTCATCTTCCAGCACACTGGCACAGCCTGTTCCTGCACCTACAAGAGTTCTGCCTTGAAGTAGGTCCAGCTCTCCTGGACCCCTTTATTTTTAAGGGCTGTATCCCAAAGAACCCTCTGAGTTAGTTCCTTGAGTAACCTGAAGTCTGCCCTCCAGAAGTCCAGAGTGGAGGTCTTCTTGTTGTCCCTCTTAGCTTGATTGAATACTGAAAATTCAATTATCTCGTGGTCACTGGTGCCTAAAACACCCTCCAACCACCACATCACCCACCAGCCCTTTCCTGTTGGTAAAGAGGAGGTAAAGCATAGCCTTACCCCTGGTAGGTTCACGCAGCACCTGGGATGAGAAGCAGTCCTCCATGCACTACAAGAACCTCCTAGACTGCCTCCTCTCTGCTGTGTTGAGATCCCAGCAGATATCAGGCAGGTTGAAGTCGCCCATGAGAACAAGGTCAGGTGATCTTGAGACAGCCTTAAGCTGCCTATAGAATGCTTCATCGACATCTTCCTCATGGTTGCGTGGTCTATAACAGACTCCAACCAGCATGTCTGTCCTGCCGATCTTCCCTCTAATTCTCAGCCACAAGCACTCAACCTGATTTCCATCTCAACGGCATCCAGTGCCTCCCTGATGTACAGGGCCACCCCTCCACCCCTTCTTCCTTGCCTGTCTCTCCTGAAGAGCCTGTAGCCGTCAATTGC
The DNA here is from genome assembly GCA_033816785.1 of Picus viridis. Taxonomy (NCBI): domain Eukaryota; kingdom Metazoa; phylum Chordata; class Aves; order Piciformes; family Picidae; genus Picus; species Picus viridis. The sequence continues at coordinate 17,163,791 of CM066606.1, forward strand.
AGCGCTCCAGTCATGTGAGTCATCCCACCACGTCTCTGTGATGGCAACTACATCATAACTTTCCTGCTGCAACAAGTCTTCCAGCTCCTCTTGTTTGTTACCCATGCTTCGTGCATTAGTGTACATTCACTGCAGCTGGGCTGCTGGTTTCCCCTCTGGTTCTGTCTTACCACCCTGCCTGAGGGGACTGGTTATCTGAGTATTTAACTCAGCCAAGCTCTCAATAAGAACTTAAGGACAAGAATTTATATTTCTTTGGGAAGGATTGTTGGCTGAATGTCTCCACTGAGAGGCTGCAATCACATGTTCTTGTAAGCATCTTGGATTTCCTGGACTGGGTAGGGAATAAACCACAGAAGCAGACCAATGTCTTTTTGACTGAGAAGGAGAATTGGACACAAGGGCTAATACCAGTGAAGCCATACTGGTAAAACGTTACATTACAACTGTGCAGTTCCACTGTGGCTCACTTGAGTCCTTACCTTTTAGATCTTGACGAGCTTTTATGCCATCCTGTGTGAAACACTTTTATACTTTCTGTTGACTCCATATGGCACTCTGATGAGCTCACACTTCTTAAGTACTTCTGTATCAGAAAAGAAGAACAAAGCTGAAACAAAGTGAGTCATCTGTTTTAATCTTTTTTTCACTCCATGAGATAATGTGGAGGTGTTAATTACAAGACTTCACTGAGTCTTGACTAATAACAGTGTGCAAACAAATGTATGTCAAACTCAGCTACAGAAAGCTTCTACTAATAAGGTAAAACTAGCAATTAGAGCTGACAATGAAGTCATACTTTTCCTTGAATATTCATTTATGAAGTCGTTGTTTGCAGGCTTGCTTCTATTTTCTTCAGGCAAACTAATACGAACCCCTAGCCATTCATTAAAAATGACTTAAATATCATTTAGTGAGTGAGCACACTGGATTAATTCTCCTTTGTACTAATCCACTGACCCTTTGCATCAAAGGCAGAGAAATAATGTTCCCTGAGATTCCCCAGTCTGTGACCTTGGCATAATAGGAACAAATTGAATTCCCAGAAGAAGAAAAATTACACTGACCACATAAAATCACTAACTGCAAGTCTGAAACATCATTCATTTCATTTAAATTCTGCAGTGGAACTCCTTTGCTTACAAGATGAGTGAATATGATTAGCACACTGAACTTAGTCCTGGCACTTGGTCTGGGGTTGCCTTCCCCCTTCTTTACAAAGCAATTCTGACATGCTTCTTTAAACACACAAGCTTTGAGTTCCCATGCTGGATGAATGCATACCAGAAGGAAGCATGCTGCACATTCAAATCTCTTTATGTGGATGAATCCCCAAATAAAAACAATTGCAAGCTCAGGCTCAGTCATGCTGTCTAATTCCACAACCATGCGTGAATTATTCCCTTAACCCATTAAATGATTATTCCAAAATCTATTAAATTAAATACAGAAAATTTCAGAGGGTTTTTTTTTTAAATAGCATTTTAAGTGGAAAGTAGAAAATGCCATCCTGAAAAAAAAATCACTAGAAAATATTTCATATGTAGCTGACAAACTGAGGACATTAAACTAGTTTAAAAAATAAGAAAGAAAGTAAAATTATTCTTTTGGGGAAAGATCCTTTATTTGATCAACAGTTGTCATTTTTCTCCTGTGTTATAATGTAAGCTGTTTACAATGTCAACATATGGCAGCTATGCATCACTCCTGAGTTTTGCTGAAACTGTGTATAATGTACTGCTGCTTTATAATGCCACACTGGTTTCTTTCCTCACAGTGATATCTGTCTGAGTAATAGTTTGATTTTATATAATTTTATCTATTCCTTTTTTATTACCCCCCCAGGTATATCTTTGGAAAACTATAGGTATAGCTATATATACTATTATATTACTATGATATCAGGAAGTGATAGGACTAGGGGGAATGGAATGAACCCGGAGGTGGGGAGATTCAGGCTGAACATGAGGAGGAAGTTCTTCACCATGAGAGTGGTGAAGACCTTGCATAGGTTGTCCAAGGAGGTGGTTGAGGCACTGTCCCTGGAGGTGTTTAAGACCAGGCTGGATGAGGCTCTGGCCAGCCTGATCAAGTGTGAGGTGTCCCTGCCCATGGCAGAAGGGTTGGAACTAGCTGATCCTTGTGGTCCCTTCCAACCCTGACTGATACTATGATACTATGATACAAGCAGACACACATTAGCAGTCTCCAATGCTTTGCCTCAACTACTGTTTTCTAGACCAAGCCCAGGATTCTTATTCGCCTGCTGCTCTGGGAAGAAGAAGACAAGAGGACTAAAACTATGACTAGCCTCTGCATGGCCCTGCTTCTTCCATTTTTATGTTTAACCCAGTGATACTCCATTCTGTTCTATAGATGGTGAAGAATGGGAAAGGTAAAATGTAGGTATTTTAATTCAAAATGCAACTATAGTGAGGGAGATATTGTAAAAGTTCTGTTAATTTCACAAAACCACACTGATACAAAAACTTAGATACTACATTTCTTTGTCTAGTAATCTAAGTAAATATGCTTGAAAATAAACAAAAATTAAGTTAGTGAATTCAAGATGAGGTTTGCCTGCGGAGATAATCATAGAATCATAGAACTGTTAAGGTTGGAAGGGACTTCAAGGATCACTTAGCTCCAATGCCCCTGCCATGGGCAGGGACATCTCACACTATACCAGGTTTGTCAGATCCACATTTCTATTCTTGCTCCGTTTCCCCTAGTCCTGTTACTACCTGACACCCTAAAAAGTCCCTCACCAGCTTTCTTGTAGGCTCTATTAAGGTACTGGAAGGCACAATAAGGTCTCCTAGGAGTGGTCTCTTCTTCACGCTGAATATCCCCTTAGGAGAGGTATTCCAACACTGTGATCATCCTCATGGGCCTTCCCTGGACATATTCCAGCATGTCCAGGTCCTTCTTGTATTAGGGACTCCAGAACTGGAAGCAGTACTCTAGGTAAGGTCTCACTAGAGCTGAGTAGAGGGGGAAATCACCTCCCTTGACCTGCTGGCTATACTTCTCTTGATGCAGCTCAGGATGTGATTGGATTTCTGGGCTGCAAGTGCACACTGGTAGCTCATATTGAGCTTCTCATCCACCAGCACCCCAAAGTCCTTTTCTTCAGGGCTGCTCTCAAGCCAGTCACTGCCCAGCCTATATTGGTGCTTGGGATTTCCCTGACCCAGATGCAGGATGTTGCATTTGGTCTTGTTGAACCTCATGAGGTTGTCATGGGCCCACCTCTCCAGCCTGTAAAGGTCCCTGTGGATGGCATCCCTTCCCTCCAGCATGTCTGCTGCACCACACCAGCTTGGTGTCATCAGCAAACCTGCTGAGGCTGCACTCAATGCCACTGTCCATGTCACCAACAAAGATGTTAAACAAGACTGGTCCCAGTACTGATCCATGAGGGACTCCACTTGTTACTGGCCCTTTGGGTGCTGCCATTAAGCCAGTTCTTTATCCACTGAATAGTGCATCCATGAAACCCATACTGCACCAGCTTGGAGACCACGATGTGGTGCAGGACAGTGTTGAGGGCTTTGCTCAGGTCCAGGTAAATGACATCAGTTGCTCAGCCTTCATCTATTAATATTGTAACCTTGTCACAGAAGGCCATCAGGTTTGTCAGGCAGGATTTGCCCTTGGTGAAGCCATGCTGATTGTACCAAATCACCTCTTTGTTATTCTTCTGCCTCAGCTTCTCCTGTCTTCCCTTTAATCTTCACCCATATGCTCTCAACCAGCTCATCATCCTTCCCCAGGTGGAGTTCCACTGATTCCAGCTGATCACTGATATAGAGAGCAACACCTCCTCTCCTGATATCCTGCCTGTCCTTCCTAAAGAGCTTGTACCCATCTATCCCTACATTCTAGTCATGGCAATCATCCCACCAAGTTTCAGTAGTAGCCACTATGCCATAGCAAAGTGAAGTGTTTCTGTTAATTATTTCTTGAAGCAGGTATTGGCTGTCAAGGTAATACATTACTACACCATTTGGAAAAAACTAGAGTTCTGATTAGATGAGCAAATAAATGTTCATTTCAATTTATTAATATAGCTGCGGGCCTTGTTGCAATTTATCTCTCATTTCTGAGACCAATGTATTGCAGGCTGGAAATCATTGTGGGGAAGTAACTGGATTTAATAATGGATACAGGCAGTGAATTATTCATGCAGACGGGAGCAAGTCTTGATGCTTTCCACTCACTCCTTTAATTAACTGTGAGATGCTGATGAGCCCTATAGCGTGTCTAAGTGTTCTAAGTTCATTTCCACTGTAAATGTGAATTCTTTTGTAACTGCAAAAATACTGTTTATCAACATCTTAATCCAGAAAGTACAATCCTGACAAAGTAAAAGCTCTTTTATTTCTTCTTTTTTTTTTTTTTTAAAATTATTATTTTGATGTCAGCATAATTTCTATAACCCAAATCTTCAATTTCAGCCCCCACATTAGCTCAGCTCTCCTCTGCAAAAGTTATGGAAATTCTGGAAAAGCTTTCCTTATGACTTTGATATGCAATGCTCTTTCTCCCCTAAAAGAGATGGATAGGGAATGTGCTAGGTAGAAATATATTATACCCAAGACATATCCTCAGATCCCACAGGCGCATAGGGAAACTTTGCACTGTTTCTTTTTATTATTTTTTATTTTTCCTTTTTTTTCTTCTTTTTAATTCTATTCTAAGAGTTACACCAGGGTGGTGGGTTGCCAGTGGCAATGGTGAGGGGAAATTCCTTCCCTCTGTGAGGCCCAAGTGATCAGTCAAAGCAAGACCTTTCAAACTCCCGATCATAAAACTGTGTACTTTTAATTGTGCTTCATTCAACAGAACTGTTTCTGTGAGCTTAGTAATATATACTTATGATAATTTGTTGGATCTGGGACCAGGCCAGGAAAATTCTGAAAGACTGTAGGTCAGGAAAACTTTACTAAGACATTTAAAGTAATTGAGCTTTTCCTCTCAGTGTATTGAACTAAATTTTTGTTTAAAGCTGTCAGTTTGTAGTTGCTTAATGAGCTGCAGAAGACTTTTTAAAGCCTGTATGTGGTGTAGCATCAAACAAACAGTGCAAACTCATGCCAAATGTAAGCACTGCAATTATTTGTATGAGGATCCCTGTGTTATTTATGTGAGTTTACCAGTGCTTTAATGGTTTCCTGTAGGGGATCAGTGATTGTAGCCTTCAGAACTTTTTTTTTTTCTTCTTTAGAAGTTTCTTAATTACATGTACTTGCAAACAGGAGAAATGTACTTCAGAGACACTTTCTACTGAGATATAACTGAGTTGCTTTGCTGCAGTTGAATTAGCAACATGCTTAGGTAATTGACTGTCCCTTATCTGACATCGCTATTAGCTGTTCCTAAACAAATAAAATACGCAGTGCACATGCACATTTATTGAACAATTTTTGTAGTGTAGTGGAAGGTTTCTTTTGACTTTCAGCATTTCTGAGCTAAAGAAAGAATCTGAGGGAGGTCTTATCCTGCCACTTCTTTGTAGAAATTGAATCACTATTTCTGTAAATCAAATACCATGTTAAAAGCTCAGTGAAGTAAACAATGATGTATGTGAATTAGCAGCACAACTTCAGTCAATACAAATCAAAGTGGCTTTATGAAGGTATTGATGTTTTCAGCTCTTGCGAAAGTTGAATACATTAAAGCATTTACCCCTGGAGGGACTGTTGATTCAAATGAATCTATTCACTTTGAAACCAGATCATGGTCATGGCAGCAAACAAGCTTACATATAGGGTAGCACTTATATTAACCATACTAACTGTTAAGTTAGTATTACAAGTAGCATTACAAGTGTTATCCTTACTGCAACAAAAAGCAGTTGAAAGCAGCTACCTATTTGCAATATACAGGATGAATTTTAATTCATTGTTTCCATTTATTTGTATAATTTCAGGTAAAGGAGGTGGGGGGTGGTAGAGTGCAATTATAATAACATTTTCACATATTCCAGACAAAAAGGAGGAGATATTATTATAATAGCAGAACTGTTATTTTCTCATTTTCCTCAGTAGATTTAAGCAAAGCCTGATTTAAAAGATACATTCTATTTTGTTTTTATGCAAATGTTACACAAGGTGTGCCAAATCGACTGCTGATGGCATCCGAATAACCAAGAGAAACTCTAGAAAAGCTTTTCCTGTGCAACACCACTGATTTCAACAGAACTGCTTGACATTGATGCTGATGTGCCAGGTCTAGCTGGCCTTATGTGTCAAACAGGATTAGTGTGGAAGCAGCGCATGCTGAAGATGGTATTTATTTCCACAGAAATAGTGACTATGTGAAAAATAAGAATTTATTTCTGTTTGAATAATATCATTAAAATGGTCAGTCTTCAGAGAATTAGCTGTAAAGCAGGAAATCTCGTGATTGTAAGTATATGATGAGTAGGGAATACTACAGAATGCCTTATCTGATAAGGAAAACTACACAATTAAAAAATACAGGCTGTATAAAATACATGCTGCAAGCTTTCACCTAACAATTTAAAACCTTTTTCCCTTTCTATGCTGTTCTGAAGAGATTGATCAGTACCCATGGGTTTAAAAGCTAACATATTGCCTGTCCTTCAGTGTACAGCAGGGTAAACCTCCTTTAAATCCCTTTGTCTTTTTCTCCAGAAAATAAAGTAGTATAAATATCTCTTCAAACTCATCATGTTTAATAAATGTCATCTTACCTTATGGTCCTTGCAAGAGACAAACAAGTATTAGAGGAACTGATGAGCAGAAAATTCTAATTTTTAACAGACAAAACTGAAAACCACAATCTATGTGTAGTTGGAAGCTGTAGATCTTTTAAAGCACACAAGAAAAAAAAATTGTAAATTAAAATGTCCTTTTTTTTTTTTTTTTTTTTTTTTTTTTTTTTGGTAGCTCTCTCCTTCTCTAAAGCATAGGCAGCATTGAAGTGTGGGAATGTTTCACTTAAACATGTGTAAATCACTCATTTTGCCTCTCAGGCTGCGGCAGCACCGTAGCAGTGGTGGGGGCGGGGAGGACAAAACAGTCGTCAAGCAGCGTGTTAATGAAACATTTACACAAGCAGTTTATGTGGTAGTAACGAAAAAGGCCTCTTTCATCACATCCTTTCATTACTTAGCACAATCTTTAAGAGGATTAGGGTTTTTTTGTGGGGTTTTTGTGTGTTGTGGTTTTTTTTTTTTTTCTTAAGGGGAGCTACAATGTGCTTATCAGTTGATTCTCAGGATCGGTGGTACTGAATTCTTAATAGATTGCCCCTGGATTCGGGATTACTGCAGCACAAACCCTTTCAGGCGTCACTGAAGAGCAGAAAACAGTTTGGTTTTTGCAGCATTCTCACCTAGGTATGAAGAGAACTGTTGACTTTGTGATGACAAGACACTAGGCTCTAAATTGTGAACTGATCCCTTCTGTTGCTCCATCTTTCCCTTAAAGAAGAAACTACATATTCATAACGATTACTTTACAGTGGATGATGCAGATTGCATTGAGACACACACTAATTCCTCAGATAATATGATTAAAAGCTGCTGACATTGTGAATTTAGGCACGGCAAGAGGCAGAGCCACAAAATCCCTCAGCTGGGATTCACATCTACAGGCAATTTACCCTGGAGCAAAGTGGTTATTGTGCCTTGTGCAAATGTAGACATTTTAGTTCTGTTAGGATCAGGAATCATTTTACACTAGAGCAGATTATGCTGTATGATGCGTGCATGCATCTCTTCCCAAATTGTTCAGTACTCTGTGCACAGCATTACTCTGCCATGTGGCTCACTACCATTGGCTACCATGCCTTCAGCATTGTTTGGAGGCACTCCCAAAAGACTCACCTGTGCCAGACATGCTTGATAACAGATTTATAAAAAGGTCTCAAACTGAAATAAGGAAAGTACGTGTATTTGACTCATGTATCTTTTTTGACCATGCAAGGCCAGATCTGCAGTTAATACAGGTTGCCAAGTGCCCAGGCCAGCTGCAGGACACATGCTGACTTGTGTCCTGGTCAAACTAAGAAGTAGCAAATTTCAGTGGGAAAGTAATACAGCAACGAGGTACTGCCATGTAACTCAGCCTAGTTGGAGGTCACAGCTCTAGACTGTCGTGATGGGTCCTACTGCTTGCCTGGTTTTGCCTGTGATTAGTTCTTCTTTAAAAAATGTTTGTTGATTAGGTCTTGTTTATTGGCTGGTTCCCAGCATTATCACCCTGCTTCAACTCTCTGTTTTCCCACTGGCTCAAGGAAATAAACGGAGAGGAAAATGGGCAAAACTGTCATAGCACTTGGTCATAAAACTAACTTCCATTCTTACTATGATTTCATTATGCACTCTTATGGTGAGATTTTGTTTTTGACCAGATATGGGTAATAATGACAAAGAAGGATAATCAAACATTCATCTTCAATAGTCTGAAATCTCTCACTTGGTATCTTTAAATGTGAGACAAGAACAATGGGTGATAAAAATAAACATTTCTATTGATATTTCCAGACCTGATTGGAAAAAGTCTTTCCTACTGTTACTTAGGATATCAAACATTTTATTTTCTCTCTAACCCTTAACAATAAGGTACGAGAACAGATTTCAGCACCAATAAAACAAATTACAATTAATGATGTAGATAAAACCATGTAGTGGGTTGAGGCAGCCCCCTCCCCACCACAGGCAAAATAACGACTCCGAAAAATGGATTGCAAAAATGATGGAAAAGTTTAAATAGGAAAAAGGTGAATGTGCACAAAAGAACCAGAAACAGTGACAGAAGAAACCCCAAAACAGACCCGGATACACCCCATCCCCACCTGAGGGTGGGCCCAAGAGCCCCAGGGCTCGTTCTTCCCCCTCCACTGCTAGGCTAGTCTCAGCTGGCCAGGCCTGAGACCACCCATCCCCCTGGCCTTGGGCCTAGCCAAGCCCAAGGCCGGGAGACGTCTCCCCCAGTTACTGGGTGCTGGCACGGGAAGAAAGAGAAAGAGGCGGACCCCATGCTAGATCTCATAGTGGTGCAGGGCATTGTGGTAGGAGATACACGGTTTCCTGTGTCTACCTACTGGGCTGGACTTCTGGACACAGGAAGTGCACCAAGCAGCATAGGGCACCCAGCCCAAACCACCACAAACCATGATTAATTAAAAAAAAAAAAAAAAAAAAAAACCTTGATTTGGAAGAATTGCAATGTACTCCTTGCATTTGGAATTGCCAAATGGGATAAAGTTATTTGATAATAATGGGATAGAGTTATTTGATAATAGCGTTATTTGATAATTCATTAATGATCTTCTCACTGATTCCCACCAGAGAGAGGTGTATTGATATATGGTTTAGTTGATTAGATGGTGTTGGGTGATAGGTTGGACTTGATGATCTCGAAGGTCTTTTCCAACCTGGTCTATTCTATTCTATTCTATTCTATTCTATTCTATTCTATTCTATTCTGGCAAATAATCTGAAGCAGTTCTGCTAAATTTTAGTTTTGAAACATGTCCCTTTTGTATTTCAATTTTCTGTTATTTTAGAGTTTTGATGTTTTTTTTTTTTTTTTTTTTTTTTTTTTTTTTCCTGACAAGGAGGAAGAAAAGTTACTGGTTTGGATAAGTGTGAGAGACTAAATCTTGTCTCTCTTGATGTGACTCAACAAAGATAAAATCATATTTGCTGCTTGCCCAAATAGCTGATGTGTATTGGGCAGACACCACTGGATAACAACTCTCTGGAACGTACATAGACAAGATCATCTCTACCCATCAGCTACCCCAGAAAGGGAGGATGGTGCAAAGGATAAAGATTGCTCACCAGACTGCACCTGCGCTGGAAATAATGGGCAGAGGCCGCTGCTATTGATACTCTCCGGAATATGCATATTCACCATCTGGACACATACCTAAAAACTGTAGAAAAAATCTGAACAACTACTGCCTTGGGAGGAAGGAACACCTGGGTAATGCTGCTCTGAGGAAAAATGAGGAGAATATCAGGAGAGAAAAGGACAGACACAGGAGAAAAGACATCACCATGTAGCCTGGAGGCAGCAGACCAGGAGGAACCCCCTCTCCATGTCCTAAGTTCCACCTGCTGCAACTCATGGAGCTGAAGAGGCTGCTCAGAGAAGGGCTTGGACTTGGACTTTGGGATCTCTCACTCCCCTCCTCCAGCAGATGACAGCACAGCCAACGAGGCAGCACCCTTCCTCCACGGACCCAAACCATCTTGGGGGTGGTAATATAATTCCTTTCCTCTTCTCTTTCCCTCTTCTACCTCTGTCTCTATTCCCCCCACCTCCCCTTCCTTCTTCTGATCAGTCCACTTTATTCTGTTAATAAATAGCCTTGCTGTTGATATTTTGGCCTCATTTGTGCCTCTAATTTCATAACATAGGAATATTCAAAAGAACTGAGTTTCTTTCCCTCTCTGAACCCAGACAACAAGGAAAAGGAGAGAGTTAAAAATACAGAAATATTTTCAGCTGACATATTTTCTGTTCTATATCTCATTCTGACTTTGAGATCTCTACTTCACTTTTCAGTCTGAATTGAACATTAAACCAAGAGCATGCATCTTACAACTGATACCTGCCTGAGCTAATTATTTTACAACATTGAGCATTTTCTTTTTAGCTCACACAAAATCTGTACTTAGGAGAATATTATGGCATCATGGTTAAGCATTCAAGAGTCACAATGCATAATCCCAGCTCTCTGCTGTCAACATTTTTCATTATACTAGATCTTAATAACTGCACTGGTCTTCAGAATTGCTGAACAATTTTTTTTTACAGTATGTCCAAAGCGTATGGTAAGTTCCTTCCCAAAATTTTATACTCCATTGATTTTAACACGATAACAACAGTCTGTATTTCACCCAGTTAACTTTCAGATTGCAAGTTCTATCAGCTAAGACGTTTATAGGTTCCCTTGGTATGCACCATAGTTCTTGCTACAAATACTCCATAAAGGTGGATCAGGCATAATCATGATGTTAATGTAGCTGGAAAATTGCACAGAGTATGTATGTACATTTCTATATTTTCCTATGTATACAACACACACATATCCACCTGCATGTGAAGATACATACTAGTTGCAAAAATAAAACCCCAAGCTTTCCTGGAAATAAAATTGTTAATAGTGCTTAATTTGATATTAATATTTGCTGATTCTTATCGCCATTGAATCTAGTGCTCTTTTTTCTTTTCTTTTCTTCTTTTTCCCCCTCTCTTTTAATTATATATAAAGTGTTATTAAAAACTAATTTCAAATGAAAAAATAATTATAGACATGCAGGAGATGCAGACTGACACCAGATAAGCAGTCTAATGGTATGGTTTTCTGGAAATGAGCAATCCAGTCCTCCCCATACCTTATTCTTCCTTTTGCCAGCCATGTCCATAAGCAAGCTCAACTCACTAAATCTGCTCAAAACTGACCCCATGGGGGTGGGAGAATCTATCATTAGCTAAACTGGCATGTTTGGATGTGCTGGAATAGGTATGTGAGTGTGGTTGCAATTAAAAAGCCAGATACAAGGAAGTTAATAGAAACAAATGAGGAAGAAGAGGAAGAGTCTTGCCCGTTGCAATGGTAGTGAGATGTTAGATCAGATCAGCTTCTCAGAGAGACAGCAGTACTGGAAAAAAAAAGGATGTCTTAAATACATGTGGTGCCAAAAGTTCATTTTTATATGAGGTGTTTCTGTTAATAATCAGGGAGCTTAATTAGTTTTTACTCTTTAATACACATACAAAGTCTGTGGTTTTTTGTTTAGTTTTGTTTTGTATTTTACTATTTCCTATATAGAACTTCCAAGTTTGATTTCGTTTAGTGGTAATTATTGCATGGTATCACAAAACACCATGAATTTCTCTCTAAACACTACTGTTGAAAAAAAAAGTATGTATTTTCTTTGCTTTGTGTGCTTTTAGCTTTTGAGACCATTCAGTCTCCATCCTTGAAGGGTTTCAAACACTGATAGAATGAAGCCTGGAGTACTGTGCTCTGACCTGTGTTGACCTTACTGTGAGCATCACATTGGACCAGAGACCGCCTGAAGTCCCTCCCAAGACTAATTATCCTATAATCCTAAACTGTCTCACAATACTTAAACACAAACAAGTGCACAAGTTGGGGTTGGTGGTGGGTGTTTTGTGTTTTTGTTTGTTTGTTTGTTTGCTTGTTTGTTTTTTGACTGGGCCATGTAAGTTCAGAGACAGTGATATAGCATCTTGAAATAATAATATATAATCACAGAATCAAATAGTAATAATATATAATCACAGAATCAAGCACCATATATAAGTATTGAAAGACAGCAAGGAAATATTATTGCTAGAAATGGAAAGAAAGACAGAAATTAATGAAATCACAAGAGACAAGATCCATACTAGGTCAGAAAGTAACACCAGTTTGCCAGGAGTTCCTAATTGTATGTGATAAATTGTCTCTCTTTCTGCATATAAGAACAAAAAGAATCATTACAAAATTCTTACAGACCATGGAAGAAAACAGAATCAATCTACTTTGATACTTCAAATGCAGACCAGATGAAAGAAAGAAATGACAGAGTTTATTCCATGTGGCTGGATTTATGCCCACAGAAAGATACAGATGTAAATATGCTTAGAAGCTGAATTTTTCAATTTAAAGCCTAATAGACCAATTTAGAAAGAAATTGAAGAACTAGAAGACAAAGAATTTGTCTTTGTTGGATGTTGGAAAACATATACCAATCACTCACCATCTCAGGAAGACCTTAAATTAATAGAGTAACTTGAATTTTAAATTTGTTTCCAAAATATCTCAAAATCCATTGCAGAGAAAAGCTCAAACCTTTCCCTGACCCTCTCATATACCGAGTTCCTATATGAGCTCATGACAAGAACTCCCTTGTCCTCTCTCAGTGGATGGAAGACAATGGTAAGAAAAAGCTCTGCAGGCATGTGTTCCGAGTAAAACAGATGCAACACTCTTGCAAGGGGAAGTGAATGAAGACAAGAACAAAGCTCACCCAGCTTGGAGATGTTGCTGAGGTTTAACTGGTCTACAATTTCCATGATGTATTCCAGTGCAACCTGATCTGCATAGGCTGGGGTGGGAGGGGGTGGGGGCAGATGGATAGGGACAGCTGGATAGATGGGCAGACTGAATGATCTCTTGAGGTTCCTTCATCTCCTACCATTCTGTCATCCTGTGGTTGAATCACCATCCCTGGAAGTGCTTAAAAGAAGAAGAAATGTGGTGATAAGGACATGGTTTAGCAGTAGACTTGGTAAAGTTAGATAATGAGTTTACTGAGTGGTCTTACAAGTGTTTTCCAATTGAAACAGTTCTGTGAAGAGGCTTGATATGCAATCTGGATCCCATTCCTTAAAGAAGTCTGCTGACTCACTGAGGCTTCAGTTAATGGTGAAAGGGGAAGACTTTTTTAGAATAGAATAGAATAGAATAGAATAGAATAGAATAGAATAGAATAGAATAGAATAGAATAATAGAATTCACACTATCACAGTATCACTAAGGTTGGAAGAGACCTCAAAGATCATTGAGTCCAACCTGCCACCACAGACCCCATGACTAGACCATGGCACCAAGTGCCACGTCCAATCCCCTCTTGAACACCTCCAGGGACAGTGACTCCACCACCTCCCTGGACAGCCCATTTCATGGGAAACAACTCTCTCAGTGAAGAACTTTCTCCTCACCTCGAGCCTAAACTTCCCCTGTTGCAGCTTGAGACTGTGTCCCCTTGTTCTGGTGCTGGTTGCTAGGGAGAAGAGGCCAACCCCTTCCTGGCTACAACCACCTTTCAGGTAGTTATAGAGAGCAATGAGGTCGCCCTGGAACCTCCTCTTCTCCAGGCTAAACAATCCCAGCTCCCTCAGCCTCTCCTCATAGGGCTTGTGCTCAAGGCCTCTCACCAGCCTTGTTGCCCTTCTCTGGACACGTTCAAGTGTCTCGATGACCTTCTTAAACTGAGGGGCCCAGAACTGGACACAGTACTCAAGGTGCGGCCAAACCAAAGCAGAGTACAGGGGCACAATGACCTCCCTGCTCCTGTTGGCCACACTATTCCTAATGCAGGCCAGGATGCCGTTGGCCTTCTTGGCCACCTGGGCACACTGCTGGCTCATGTTCAGGTGGCTGTCAATCAGCATCCCCAGGTCCCTCTCTGTTTGGCATCTCTCCAGCCACTCCGACCACAACCTGTAGCTCTGCATGGGGTTGTTGTGGCCAAAGTGCAGCACCTGGCACTTGGACTTGTTGAATTCCATCCCATTGGACTCCGCCCATCTTTCCAGCCGATCAAGGTCCCTCTGCAGAGCCCTTTGACCCTCTAACTGACGAACATCTGCTCCCAACTTGGTGTCATCTGCAAATTTGCTGATGACTCAATCCCCTCATCCAGATCGTCAATGAATACATTGAAGAGGATGGGGCCCAGCACTGATCCCTGGGGGACGCCACTGGTGACTGGCCTCCAGCTGGATGTGTTACCATTCACCACCACTCTCTGGGCCCAGCCCTCCAGCCAGTTCCTAACCCAGCGCAGATTGTTGCTGCCCAAGCCACGAGCTGACAGCTTAGCCAGCAGTTTGCTGTGAGGGACGGTGTCAAAGGCCTTGCTGAAGTCCAGGTAAACCACATCCACAGGCCTCCCCACATCCACCAGGCAGATCACCTGATCATAGAAGGAGATGAGGTTGGAGAGGAAGGACCTGCCCCTCCTAAATCCATGTTGGCTGGACCTGAGTCCTGGCCTTCCTGCAGGTGCACAGTTATTGCCACCAGGATAATCTGCTCCATCATTTTCCCTGGCACTGAGGTCAGGCTGCCAGGCCTGTAGTTTCCGAGTTCCTCCGTCTGGCCCTTCTTGTGGATGGGGACCACATTGGCCAGTTTCCAGTCATCTGGGACCTCACCGGTCAGCCAGGACTGGAGGAAAATGATGGAGAGTGGCTTGGCCAGCTCATCTGCCAGCTCTGTCAGCACCCTAGGATGGTCCCATCCGGTCCCATGGACTTGTGAGTGTCCAAGTGGCTCAGCAGGTCCCAAACTAATTCCTCATCGATATCCAGGGCATTACACTGCTCCCTGACCCCATCACCCAGCTCAGGAGGCCACTCGTCCTGAACGCCTCCTGCCTTGCTGTTAAAAACTGAGGCAAAGAAGGTGTTCAGGATCTCAGCCTTTTCCTCATCTTTAGTCACTGTGTTCCCCTCCAGGTCCAATAGGGAGTGCAGGTTCTTCTTGCCCTTCTTTTTAATGTTAACATGTTTGTAAAAATGCTTTTTATTGTCCTTCACAGAGGTGGCCAGCCTCAGCTCCAACTGGGCCTTTGCCTCTCTAATTTTTTTCCTACATAATCTAATAACTTCCTTAAACATAGGTCAAGAAGGGTTCCCCTCATTCCAAAGGTGATACAGCCTCTTTTTTTCCCTTAGTTCCTCCAGGAGCTGCTTGCTCATCCAGGCTGGTCACCTTCCCTGCTGGCTCATCTTTCAGCAGATGGGAACCGCCAGTTTCTGTGCCTTCAAGAGCTCCTGTTTGAAGTACGTCCAACCATCCTGGACCCCTCGGTTCTTGAGGGCTGATACCCAGGGAACTTGGCGAATAATTTTCTTAAACAGGCTGAAGTTTGCCCTCTGGAAGTCCAAGGTGAAGGTTCTGTTGGTGCTCCTCCCTATCTCCCTGCATATTGAAAACTTCACCATCTCATGGTTGCTGCACCCCAGGCAGCCTCCCACGGTCACATCTCCCACCAGCCCTTCTCTATTGGAGAACAGCAGGTCAAGCAGAGCCTGACCCCTGGTAGGCTCACTCAACAGCTGCATCAGGAAGTTGTCCTCCATGAGGTCCAGGAATCTTCTGGACTGCCTCCTCTCTACTGAATTAAGTTCCCAGCAGACATCCGGCAGGTTAAAGTCACCCACAATGACAAGATCTGATGATCTTGAGAGAGGTTGGAAGAGACCTTCAAGATCATCAAGTCCAAACTATGATCCAACACCATCTAATCAAGTAAACTATGGCAATAAATGCCTCATTTTAAACACTTCCAGTGATGATGACTCCACCACCTCCCTGGGCAGCCCATTCCAATGGCTAATGATTCTTTCTGGGAAGAATTTCTTCCTAACATCCAGCCTAAACCTCCCCTGGTGCAGCTTGAGACTGTGTCCCCTTGTTCTGGTGCTGGTTTCCTGGGAGAAGAGACCAACCTCCACCTGGCTACAACCTCCCTTCAGGTAGTTGTAGACACCAAGAAGGTCTATCCTGAGCCTCTTCTTATCCAGGCTTACCAATCCCAGCTCCCTCAGACTCTCCTCATGGGGCTTGTGCTCCAGATCCCTCACCAGATTTGTTGCCCTTCTCTGGACACATTCCAGCAGCTCAAAAATCTTTCATAAAATGAGGGGCCCAGAACTGGACACAGGACTCTAGTGGCCTGACTAGTGCTGAGTACAGGGCCAGAATTACCTCCCTGCTCCTGCTGGCCACACTGTTCCTGATCCAGGCTAGGATGCCATTGGCCTTCTTGGCTGCCTGGACACACTGCTGGCCAGTTCAGCCTACTGTCAACCAGTACCCCCAAGTCCTTTCCTGCCTGGCCACTCTCCAGCCACCCTGACCCCAGCCTGTAGCACTATATGGGGTTGTCGTGGCCAGTGTGTAGAACCTGGCACTTGGATGTGTTAAATCTCATGCTGTTGGACTCTGCCATCTGTCCAGCCTGTCAAGGTCCCTCTGCAAAGCTTCTCTACCCTCTAACAGATCAACACCTGCCCCCAGCTTGGTGCCATCTGCAAATTTACTGATGATGGACTCAATCCCTGTCCTGAATGGACATAAAAAGCCTCAAAATGGCTCTGAACCAGACAATGAGGCAGAAGCTAGTAGATGTGCTTCTTTAGGCTTGCCTGGACATGTTTCAGAGCCAGAATGAGCCAGGTGGGTGTGCTTTTGGCCACATTTGGAAAGAAGGCTTTCTATAGGTTGCAATACTAGGGTTTTACCCCTAGACTTGTGTTGCTACTGGCCATTATTGTCTCGGGAAATCTATAAGTATCGGCCCGAAGGGCCAGAACATTGTCTTGCCATTGTCCACGCTCTGGAAGGAACCACAAGCTTAGCTTGGAATCTGAACTGCGTTTCAGTTTACCCAGACAAGACAGCAAAGACCCCTCGCTATTCTCAGCGTTGTAAAGCCCAGAGGACAGATACTTGTCTTGCCGGGCCGAGAGGCGAAACCCCAGAGGAGCTGAGTCCCCGGGACAGCTTCGTTTGACTGGAGCAAGGAGCGAGCACTGCTGCAAAAGGATTACAGCCGAGAAACCTCCTCTCTACAAAGCTTTTAGCTACAAACTCTTTGGGATCAAATCCTGCCTCAGCAATAAGCTGCAGACACCAACGGAAAGTGAAACAGTGAAACTCTGCTCCTGCAGCTCCCACGTGGTCGGCGCCATTTTGGTTTGTCTAGATTTTAACGTGTGCCACGAGGTATCAGGATCACTGAGTAATTACAATACCTGATTTTTTTATAAGCATCTATTGAAGGTCTGTTGCCCTGGGGCATTCTGGGGTTCCCCCTCCCTTTGTGGGCAACCGCCGGCTTCATTGCCGAGGGTCCTTTTCTTTACAGGTTAAACTGCTGCTTGTTTTTCTGGATTTTTGTACATATTGTTTAAATTGTTACTTGTTCCTGCTGGTGAGGGATCTGTTCCACTACCAAAACCCCTCGAACCTGTAAAGAGGTTTTATTTAATATTTTTTGTAGGATTTTTTGTGATTAATAAAATTATTAATATTTTATTAATTGCTCCGCTTAGTGAACATTAATTTATCCTTTTATAGACCAAAACAGTCCCCTCATCCGGATCATCAATAAAGATATTGAACAGGATGGGGTCCAGCACTGATCCCTGGAGGACACCACTAGTGCCTGACTGCCAGCTGGGTGTGGCACTATTCACCACCACTTTCTTGGCTCAGCCCTCCAGTCAGTTCCTAGCCCAGCACAGAGTGCTGCTGTCCAAGCCATGAGCTGACAGCATGGCCAGGAGTTTGCTGTGGGGGATTGTGTCAAACGCCTTGCTGAAGTCCAGGTAGACTACACCCACAGTCTGTCGACATCCACCAGGTGGGTCACCTGATCATAGAAGGAGATCAGGTTGGTGAGGCAAGACCTGCCCTTCCTAAATCCATGCTGGCTGGGCCTGATCCCTTGGCCATCCTGTAAGTGCTGTGTGATTGTACTCAAGATGACCTGTTCCATAATCTTGCCTGGCACTGAGGTCAGGCTGATAGGTTGGTAATTCCCTGGCTCATCCTTTGGCCCTTCTTGTGGATGGGGACCACATTGGCCAGCTTCCAGTCATCAGGGACCATTCCAGTGAGCCAGGACTGTTGAAAAATAATGGAGAGCAGGTTGCCCAGCTCATCTGCCAGCTCTCTAGTACCCTAAGATGGATCCCATCTGGTCCCATGGACTTGTGAGGA
Organism: Picus viridis; assembly: GCA_033816785.1. Lineage (NCBI taxonomy): Eukaryota > Metazoa > Chordata > Aves > Piciformes > Picidae > Picus > Picus viridis. Next base: position 17,182,307 of record CM066606.1, read on the forward strand.
TCCAAGCAGCTAAGGAGGTCTCTATCTACTTCCTCCTGAATCACAGGGGACCTACACTGCTCCTTAACTCCAACTGCCAGCTCAGGAGGCCAGTTGTCTGGAAGACAACCTATCTTGCTATTAAGAATCAAGGCAAAGGTGTTAAGTACCTCTGCCTTTTCCTCATCTTTTGTTACAATATTCCCCTCCATATCCATCAAGGAGTGGAGGTTGTCCTTGCCCCTCCTTTTGCCATTAATATATTTATAAAAGCATTTTGTGTTGCCCTTCACAGCAGAGGCCAGTCTAAGCTCTAAATGCGCTTTTGCCTCTCTAAGTTTTTCCCTACATGACCTAGCAACATCCTTAAACATTTCATGGGTTACCTCTCCTTTCTTCCAAAGATGGTACACTCTCTTCTTTTCCCCTTTATTTGTTCAGAAGTTCATTGTCCATCCAGGATGGCCATCTACCCCGGCGGTTCATCTTCCAGCACACTGGCACAGCCTGTTCCTGTGCCTTCAAGAATTCTTTCTTGAAGTAGGTCCAGCCCTCCTGGACCCCTTTGTTTTTAAGGGCTGTTTCCCAAGGTACCTTGTGAGTTAGTTCCTTCAGTAACCTGAACTCCGCCCTCCGGAAGTCCAGAGTGGAGGTTTTGTTGCTGCCCCTCTTAGCTTGACTGCATATTGAAAACTCAATTATTTCATGGTCACTGGACCCCAGACAGCCTCCAACCACCACATCTCCCACCAGCTCTTCTCTGTTTGTAAAAAGAAGGTCAAGCAAAGCCTTACCTCTGTGACTGCCTCCTTTCTGCTGTGTTAAGTTCCCAGAAGATATCAGGCATGCTAAAGTTGCCCATAAGAACAAGGTCTGGCCATCCTGAGACAGCCTCTAGCTGCCTATAGAATAATTCATCAACCTTTTCATCTTGGTTGGGTGGTCTATAACAGACTCCAACTGGTTTCAGCCCCTTTCCCCTTCAAATCCCTAGTATGGCCCTCAGTTTACTATCCATTGTTGATCTTTCAGGTAGGCAGTGATAAGTAGCAAGAAGAAGTCCAAGGGCAATGGAGAGACACTGCAATGCCTGAAGAAAATGGATTAAGGGACCAGATACACTGGTATTACTCCAGCTTTGGGGAATGATGAGGAAATAAATAGGAAAAATCTGGCTCTGAGCTTGGTGTCACCAGAAGACAGGATAGTCAGCCAAGGTCGATTTACAGGACACTGGCACTGCTGGTAACAATTGAGATACACCCATCTCAGAGGGTAAAAAGTATCCTAGCCCAGGACCTGGTAGGCCTCATTGAAAGACCTTTACATGAGATTTAAATGGGGGAGGGCACAAAGCTGGACTTGCTAGAAATAAGCTTGGGAGCAGCATACTAATATTTGAAGTATGATGTGCTAGTGAGGTCTTTCGGTCTACCACAGCAGTGGAGATAGGGAGTGGAGGCTTATATAGCAGGAAAGACATAAGGATCATTGACAGTTTAGTAATCATGAGCACACCTGAGAGCAGTCAGGTTGGATTAGTCTGCTGGCTAAGCTGTCAGCTCGTGGCTTGGGCAGCAACAATCTGCGCTGGGTTGGGAACTGGCTGGAGGGCTGGGCCCAGAGAGTGGTGGTGAATGGTGCCACCTCCAGCTGGAGGCCAGTCACCAGTGGCATCCCCCAGGGATCAGTGCTGGGCCCCATCCTCTTCAATGTATTCATTGATGATCTGGATGAGGGGATTGAGAGAGTCATCAGCAAATTTGCAGATGACATCAAGTTGGGAGCAGATGTTCGTCAGTTAGAGGGTCAAAGGGCTCTGCAGAGGGACCTTGATCGGCTGGACAGATGGGCAGAGTCCAATGGGATGGAATTCAACAAGTCCAAGTGCCGGGTGCTGCACTTTGGCCACAACAACCCCATGCAGAGCTACAGGTTGTGGTCGGAGTGGCTGGAGAGCGGCCAAACAGAGAGGGACCAGGGGTGCTGATCGACAGCTGCCTGAACATGAGCCAGCAGTGTGCCCAGGTGGCCAAGAAGGCCAACGGCATCCTGGCCTGCATTAGGAATAGTGTGGCCAGCAGGAGCAGGGAGGTCATTGTGCCCCTGTACTCTGCTTTGGTTTGGCCGCACCTTGAGTACTGTGTCCAGTTCTGGGCCCCTCAGTTTAAGAAGGTCATCGAGACACTTGAACGTGTCCAGAGAAGGGCAACAAGGCTGGTGAGAGGCCTTGAGCACAAGCCCTATGAGGAGAGGCTGAGGGAGCTGGGATTGTTTAGCCTGGAGAAGAGGAGGCTCAGGGGCGACCTCATTGCTCTCTATAACTACCTGAAAGGTGGTTGTAGCCAGGAAGGGGTTGGCCTCTTCTCCCTAGCAACCAGCACCAGAACAAGGGGACACAGTCTCAAGCTGCAACAGGGGAAGTTTAGGCTCGAGGTGAGGAGAAAGTTCTTCATCGAGAGAGTGATTCATCATTGGAATGGGCTGCCCAGGGAGGTGGTTGAGTCACCGTCCCTGGAGGCATTCAAGAGGGGACTACATGTGGCACTTGGTGCCATAGTCTAGTCGTGAGGTTTGTGGTTACAGGTTGGACTCAATGATCTTTGAGGTCTCTTCCAACCTTGGTAGTACTGTGATACTGTGATACTGTGATTTAAGACATCTCCCTGGTTGGACCATTAGACCAGCTGAAGTACATTTGAACTACCGCATGCAGCATGGGAATAATTGTGTGCATCAGCAAGATTATGATACAGTAGCCATTACAGAAATGTGTGCATTGTCTCACATGGCTTGAGTGCTGCGGTCAGTAGCTATTAAGTCTTCAGAAAGAACAGGCAAGGAAGCTAGGGTGGTGGGGTGGTCTTGCATTTCTGCCAGTGTTTTGGTTGTATGGAGCTTAACAGAAATGACAGGGGGTTTATGGGTAAGAATCAGGGGTAAGAACAAGTACATTAATCTGGGAGCAAGGTTGCCCAGAACTAGACTGGATTGAACTAAAGGGTCAAAGATATAAATATAAACTTGCTATGCACTCTATGTATGCCTTGTAAGGGAGCAAGGCCAATATGCTTCTTATTTTTATTCTCGTCTATCTATCTCAGACCTCAGTCGCAGGAAGTATAGCATGATCAAGACTCTTCATGAATTTGCACAGCAGCAGTGTACCCACTCTTTCCTCCATGCAAAGTTGCAAACAAACTTACAGTATTCCTTAAACAAAATTTCCTCTCACTGCACTTAAAAATGGAGTGTTCAAGGGCCCTCATCCAAACACAGTGAATCTTTAGAAAATAAAAGTCTGTAATGTTCCCTTGTCATTGTAATTAGTGTTCTGAGGCAAAAAATTTCCCACCTCAGAGTTTGTCCTTAGCACTGTAGATAGCTCACTTTTGTACTAAGAGTTGACACAGAAAAGGAAGGGAGTAAGCAACTCCAGTGACACATTTTGTTATCATAGTTCTCCTCTTAATCACTTTGGGTGCATATGTCAAGCTGTTAATTCACCATGACATTAAAACCATGTTACTAGGTCACTAAGCAAAGACACAATGAGCATACTCAATATGAAGGCATTCTTTTTTTGTTGCTCTCTTTTTTTTTTTTTTTTTTTTTTGTGTGAATATAAATAATTTCTACTCAAAACACCTCTGCAAGCCCTATGAGGAGAGGCTGAGGGAGCTGGGATTGTTTATCCTGGAGAAGAGGAGGCTCAGGGGAAACCTCATTGCTTTCTAGAACTACCTGAAAGGTGGTTGTAGCCAGGAAGGGGTTGGTCTCTTCTCTCTAGCAACCAGCACCAGAACAAGAGGACAAGAACTTTCTCCTCACCTTGAGCCTAAACTTCCCCTGGCGCAGCTTGAGACTGTGAATGAGTTTAATTAATTATGACAATACTATCACATCACAATCACAAGTGTGACCGGTTTAGGCTGTGCCTTTAAGAGAAGGACACTTTCTGAACACTCTGGCTGAATGTTTTGGTATATAAATGAAAACAAGAGATATGCTAATCCAATTTCATTGGTGGAACCCGGCTGTAGGTTCTTGTTTAGTCTTTCAGTCGGGGCGGGCAGTCAGTCGTCTTCTTCTTCCCCCTGTACTGTGAGCTGGCTCGTTTCTCTCTACGATTCTTGCTAACCAGATAAGAGAAAACTAACTTTTGCATCCGCTTTGAGCTTTAACAAGTTTTCACCCTTTTAATTACCTTCCTTTCTCTTTCTCTCTAACCCTTTTGGGAAAAAGGGGAGGTAGGGAGGGAGAAGGGAGGGGCAGGCCGAACCCCCCTGGCCGCAGGGCGGGGTTGGGGAAAGGTTTCCTGTATTACATGCATTGCTGCATACTTCTGTATATATTGTAAATATTGTATATTTTTGTACATATTCATTGCATTCCATATCTGCTTGTAAAATACAGCTTTCATCTGCTTCTCCGGCTGAGTTAGCTGTGGAATTCTTTTGTGTGTGTGGGGGGAACCTTCCTACTCCACCACACAAGATATAAAGAAATCTCCAGCTATGTGCTACAGTTTATACCATTCAGTAAACAATAACAGGAAGAAAAAATATGCAAAGAGATGAGTGATACCACCCCCACATACTTGCTGATTTCCTAGCAGGTGAATACATTAAGAAGCATTAAAGATGTATTTGTTTCCCACAGAACGGGTAGCTGTTCAAAGACAAAAGACAAGACATAAAATAGCATCCATAAAAGCAATGGATCATCTAACTCTACAGGAATTTACCAGCATCATGCAGCTGATAAGTGAATTTTTTGTTGTTGATTGTCTAGGGTAATTCCTAACAAAACATCAAAGAATTCATAGGTGGATGAGGATCTCAATGGATGCTTTTACCTGGTGACAAATACTGGAGAAATCTCTTGAAAGGCATAGGAGAAGAATGTGCTAATTTATATCTGCCTCTCCTCTTCTGCAGTTCTCTGTTCTTTGGCTTTTGAAGACTATCATAAAATCCTGAGAAACCAATGGAAAGACTCTCTTCTTTCAGTGGGATTTAGAACATACTCTGAAGAAAGATTTGCATCACGGTTAAGGTACTTAGAGGAAGATAGAAAGTAGCACTCATTTAAGGCTCAGATGTGAAACAGCAATACTGAATTACTTTCCTATCACTCCTGTACATACAATACAATGCTAAAATGAATGCTTTATCTCTTGTAGGTCTTCACAGTATCTTAGAAGAACAAAAAATGTAACATTTGAAAAGCCAACTTTGTAGTATAAATTTCTCTATTGTTTTTCATGATCAAACAAATGTAAGCAAATCTAAGAAGTGGTACTTATTGGCATGATGAGAGGTGACTTAGAGTCCAAGATGACTATAGATCCATCTACTAATCGAATTATTTGAGCAAGAGCAATTTATTACAAAGGAATGTTGCCTCAGCCATGTCTAAGGAATAAATCTATCTGTCTATCTACCTATCTTTATTCAGAAGCAGAACAGATCTCCAGAGGACCTATGCCTAAACAGACATTGATGAAAGCGTAACTGTCACATTGAGAACCATAACACTGGAGTACCAACTATTTTAGTATTGGTGGGTACCACTTTCCATGATGAAGTCTGCTTTTGTCAGGAGAGATCCTGCTCAGGATACTGCTTTTTCTGGCAAAAATACACATCATTAAAATCTTATCTATCTTAATGCTGGTAATGTATTTGTGGATGTCAAGTAATATATACCAGCAGTGTCATAATACCACACTGTAAAGACTTGAAACCTAAAACAAAACAACAACACAATCCCCAATGCAACCCAAGGCAATGCACATAGGAAGAAATCTTAGCACCTTGTTTTCCTCTGCAATGTGACAATTCTTAGGTTATTTGTTGGTTTTGGTTTTGTGTTCCTTTTTTCTTTTTATTTAAGGAATTGATCTGTTTTTGTGCAGACTATTTTGCCTTCTACTCTTTACATGCTGTACTGTCAAATGTTTGATCTTTTCACAATAATCTTCTGGAAGAGCTGAATCTATTTCAAAGGTAGAATGATATGATAAAAGGCCTGGTTTCTCTAAGGCCTGGGGTTTTCTGCTGAGGGTCACTGAGCCACACACAAGTAGTTCATATGCACTTCTACAGTTCTTTCTGTGAAATCTGACCTGTTTCTCAAATGACATTTGAGACACTGACAAGCAAGGTTACCAGAAACTAATATTTAATGCTCCAAACCTCACAGAAATTTCTTGAGTTGTCTCTAAGTAACAGAGCAGAAAATTAAATAGGAGAGGCAAGCCCAAGTTTTTACAATTGAGCCATGGAAGAGGTACAGAATACATGTGGAGGTAAATTAATTTCAGTTTAGAGAGTATCTGTGGTAACAAAATTTCTGTAACTAAGAAAAGGTGCATCATAAGATAAAATATGTTGTATCATAAGATAACATACTTCTTCATCATCTTTATAGATACAACTGGGATCAGACCTGTAATACTGATTCAAAACTGATGTGAAATTCCAAACCTCATTCAGAGATTTGTGTCAACACTTGACAAGATTATGTCTCTGAGAATGTCAGCATTACAGGAAGCTCATAAAACCCCATCAAATTCAGGAGTTGCACTAAAAATGCTTCCATGTTATAAGAAACTAATTATTCTCCACAAGTACATTTCATCTTCAGTGAAGAAACTCACTCAAGTCCTTCACATCTCTCAAGTTCTAGGTTCTTAATGAAAGACAGAATTAATGCTAAATCATGTCAAGAAGTGGCTCAGGACCACTAAATAGAGAAAGACATTATTCCCTGTGAACATTACAACTGGAAGCTGAGGAAGATGATATAAACAAACAGTTTTGTCACAGGAATTTGTATCCTCAGGCTCACACATGTAAACTCTTAATTGACAGGTGTGTGTGTACTCATGCCTGAGAAATAAGCCTGAACTTCAGACAATGATTGTGGCAAGTATGAATAAAAAACCCCAAACAAATAACAACAAAACAAAGAAACAAAAGCCCCAAACAGAGCCCTGTTTAAAAATTAGCCCTAATGTGATAATAAAATAAATGCAAAAACTGTCAGAAACTTCCTCTTTCTCTTGATCAAGACTAGCCCTTGGGAGCTGCAAAATAATTTAAAGTTATTTAGCCATGAGAAGACAGGAATGATCCATGAGAACTTCATATTTCAAATACAGTATGTAAATTAATGTATGAGAGATTGTGGCATTGCTCTTATCTAATCAGAAGTGTGATTTTTTTTCTTTTGATGAAGAATTTTGCAAGAGGAAATAAAAAGAAACCTCAGTGCTGAAAAACTACAAGAAAAGATCAACTCACTTTCCATGACATTTTGATTTGTAGTAGCTTGAGAGATTGATGCTCTCTTCTGCAGCTCATCCCTAGCTATCTAGAAATGAAAAATCATGTACTCAACTCATTCTTTCCTGCATAAATATTATACAAAAAGAATGGAAATTTGCAGCTAGTCCTTCTTTTATCTTTAAATATGGCAGACTGGATAACATTAGGGTGAGAAGTACTTTAGTGACTCTGCACTTTCATATTCTGGATCACTGATACAGTTTAATGTATTCTAATTACAATGTGGGAAATGAGAGACTTAAATTATATTAAATTATGCAGGGTCTACACCTATCTGAAAAGTCTTGTCATGCCTACATTAGATAGAAAAATCGAATAATACATCTTTCCATACCCAGAATCACTGAGGATAGAACAGTCCCACTTATCAGCAGCTGACAACTGAGGAAGAATAGAATGTTGCCAGTAGCTTTTCATGGTAACCTAACATCAGAGACACGGACTGTTATAGTGACATTTTAGTGCAAAGAACTGTTCAAACACACTTAGTAGACATTATTTTTCTAGTAGTATACTAGTAGTACATCCACACCTTGTTGAAGAATGGCTTGTTAGGTGGATAAAATCGTTCAGTTCTATCACCCCTTGAAATTAACATCTTTGTCCTGTCAGAGGAATGAGTGAAATTTGAGACTGGCAGAATAAATTGTTGTAGATACAAAATTGGAATTGATTAATTTATTACCAGAATAAAAAATATGAAGCTGAATTAGCCTGATTTGAGTGTTACAGTCAAGAAGGTAAAACAGTCCTATATTCAGTAATACTAAAAAACACACATGAGTTCACACAGATATCTTTCTGCATTGTTCTTTTCTTCTGTGACAACTTTTATACCCATACAAGAATTTCATGTCATATGTTTTTAGGAAAGTCAACACTTCCATTGATCTGTTGTTTCAAGGCAAAGTGACTCCCCAGGGTTTGTTTGTTTGTTTGTTTTTATTGATTGGTTGGTGGTTTTTTTTTTCTTTAATACAATGAGCTACTCAGATATTCTACTGAAAACTGGTCAGACCAAACAAGAAATTTAGTTTTAACTGACTTCTGAAGATTGGAGCAGAAACTTCCAAAGAATATCAGTTCAGCACTATTTCAAAAGGAAAGCCCCTAAAAAGATGTTTTGTTACGTCTGAAGACTGCAGTATGAAAGAAAGACGAAGTTTTTCACGTACGGGTTTTATCACAACCATCTACATGGTGCAATTTTATACAGTAGTGTCTAAACATCCCCTGAATCAGAAGAGGGTGTCCATGGGAAGCTTGTCTTCCAAGTTTTTCCCATGGAAGTTTTCACAAGCATGAAAGCAGAAGCAGAATATTAACTTATTTGAAAGAGCCAGTTCCCATTCAGACTACCACAGCTCTGGCAGTAACATGGATAGAGAGTAAGCATCCCTCTCTCTCTGCCTTTCTCTGTTCCACTCCCACACTCACTCCTCCAACTCAAAATCCATCCTACTGCAAAGGTACTAAAAGTTTTGTAGGAAGTTACCATAATTTTGTACTTCTAGCAATTTAAGACAACCTTCTATACATTCCTTAAAAAATTCTCCATCTTAGATTAAACCTTGAATCACAGAGAAAAAGAAAAAAACATGCCAAAAGGGGAGAGGCAGGAAATATAACGTCTTTCATCCAGCTTAGCTCAAAATCCATCCTACTGCAAAGGTACTGAAAGCTTTGTAGGAAGTTACCATAATTTTGTACTTCTAGCAATTTAAGACAACCTTCTATACATTCCTTAAAAAATTCTCCATCTTAGATTAAACCTTGAATCACAGAGAAAAAGAAAAAAACATGCCAAAAGGGGAGAGGCAGGAAATATAACATCTTTCATCCAGCTTAGCTTTATTTCATTGTTCTTAGCATGCAGCACAAACAAGTTAGCTGGTTAGTACCAGAAATCTGTTCCACTTGTGCACTGATTTCTATATTTGTATCTATGAAGATGACAGATGGTGCTTACTAGACTGTAACTCCCATCTCACAAATTGAACTTGGCCAGTTCAACTATTGAAGTACCAAATGCGTGTGTTGACTTTGGTGCTTCTGCTTCAGCAGCTGTTTTAAATGAGTCTGTAGAATTTTGAGTACCTTCTTTCTGAATTATACATTTAGAAGGGTAAAGTAGTGGGACAACATATAGATGCATATGTGTGTGTGTAAATTTGTATCTATTTATTTATATCTATATCTACATTAATGGTTCTAATAACTTAAAAATTGTCTGTGATACGGATTATTTCTATGATGTCATAAATCAGGTTCTTGCTTATCCGTGATTAACTGGGATTTACTCAACCACAGTTTCATTCCTAGATATGCTACCATTCTTGACATGACAAAAACTCAAAATTTCAAGTTCAGATTTGCAAAAAGATGATGTCTACCCTCATATTTCATGAAAGTTTTCACAGTCAAAATTCTCAAGTTCTGTTAGCTGTTGTGCCATGCAACAGCATAATATTGAAGAAAACATGCAAAACAATTCCACTAGTTGTGTTAAGCTACTGAAGGACTATACCTAGAAGAGATTTCCTGCACTTTTGGGTAATTAATGTCTAAGAAGTTGGTATGTTTTTATTAATATTTCAAAGCTACAAAGAGAAACAAAACTATTTCATAAATTGAAAACACTTAGCTACAGTATGTACTACAGGTGCATTAGAAAGAAATGCAAAAAAAAAAAATAATGAGAAGGAAGGATAGGATGTATAACATCATAAATAGCAAAAGTAGGCACAGGCTATTCTTTTGGTATATTACTGCTAAGCAACAACTGTCTTTTAGAGTACAGTTTTCCAGTTTCCTTTGGGAAAGTGGTGAATCTCCCAGGAACTTCAGTGATGTTTCCTGACAAGACTCTCCATGATTTTACTAAACATCTGGCTTCTGTGGTATGCAATTATATTGCTCTTTTCTCTCCACACTGACCTCCTAGTTCAACTGCTTCTGACATGAATAGCAGAAGACAGAAAGCAGCTCAGTATTTTGTGGAAAGTCATGAAGCTGGAGGTTGACTGTTAAGTCATTATTTGGGCTAATGGAAACTCTGGAGAGTGTTCTGGCATACAACCTGGGAGAAAAACACTGAAAAGTGCCAACAATTCTGTTTATTTATAAATATTCTAATGCATGTATGGGGGAAAAATATCCTCATAAAGCCTTATTTTTTGAATTCTCTTGTAAAATTTTGCTTACACTTAGCAATAGGGTGCCATAAACTAGACAGGAGACAAGGATTTTGGATTAGGTCAGAGAATACAAAGTTAATTGCTTATTGATAGCTTTTACATCGAAAAATGTGACATTGGGGAGGAAAAGTTCATTTTCTTTGGCTCAAAAATATGTGCCAGAGGCCTATATGTCAGAGACATACACTTGTTAAGTGTTCATTCTGATTAGGTGGTTAACCCATATAATACCCACAAGGATAGTTCTATTCAGCAACCCCCTCCCCAAGATAAATTGCACCCCCACCATGCTGATGTTCCTTTGTGGTGTGGGAGCAGGAAATATAGACCATTACCAAGACTCTCAGCAGAAAGAATGATGCATTTGATATGTGTAATCTCAGGTGTACAGAAAGGGCACATTTTTGTAATACTACTCCAAGGGTGAAAATTGGACAACCAGTGTCATTAATCTTGCAGCACTGTTTAAAATGGTACAGTTACTTAGTCCAACACAGATCTTTTTAACAGCCAGAATACATATTTGATTTTGATCCAGTGACAAATGCATTTTAATGGCTTTCTGGTGGGCCAGCAACTTGCTAGATTAAGTATCTGTGAGAACACTGAACTCAACTCAAAAGTCACTGTAGAGGGCTCTGAATTCCAGATCTTTTCTGATAAGGACAGCACTTGTTTTTCACAAGACATGTCTTCAGAGAACTCTTTGGCATTTACAGTGTAACACCACTATTTATTCATACTCCCGTCTCTATAAATGAAGAATATGCAATCACTGTATTTTCTTGCATGCAATTAATCAACGTTTAAAAATTAGTCTTAGATTAAGTTTTGAATTCAGTGCTCTATTTATGTAACATTAGGAAAACAAACATCAGGTGGGCACTGAAATCTCACCAGCTCTTGAATAATGAAAACAGTATTAAAGAAAGAATAACCTTTTCTCCACTAAATCATCTTTTGAACATTGGGAATCTGTTCACAGGAGTTAATTAGGTTGTTCACATGCCAATGCAAATGTTCTAGCCTTTAATCTTTCAAAAATATTTGGAAAGGTTTTTTTTTCTTTTTTTTTCCCCCTCTCTTTATGTAGAATTCATTTATGCATATCGTCACCACATACACAGCATGGCTGTACGTTGCAACCTTTGGTTTGGTCCTGTTGAATCATTTAAAAAGAAAGAAAGAAAGAGAGAAAGAAAGAGAGAAAGAAAGAAAGAAAGAAAGAAAGAAAGAAAGAAAGAAAGAAAGAAAGAAAGAAAGAAAGAAAGAAAGAAAGAAAGAAAGAAAGAAAGAAAGAAAGAAAGAAAGAAAGAAAGAGAGAAAGAAAGAGAGAGAGAAAGAAAGAGAGAAAGAAAGAAAGAAAGAAAGAAAGAAAGAAAGAAAGAGAAAGAAAGAAAGAAAGAAAGAAAGAAAGAAAAAAGAAAGAAAGAAAGAAAGAAAGAAAGAAAGAAAGAAAGAAAGAAAGAAAGAAAGAAAGAAAGAAAGAAAGAAAGAAAAAAGCAAGCCCACACACCTAAAACCCCCACCAACCAACCAAAACCTCCTAAAAATGCAACAACAACAACAACAAACCCCACAAACCCCACAAACCAACCAACCAACAAACAAACCAGCAGAGGCATAAGATGAATTAATGAGATGAATAAAGTACAATTTTGCAATTTCGTAGAAGTTGATGTTTCATTAACTGCAGGTCTGTGGAACAGACAGCTCAGAACATAGCAGAAAACTGCATGCATTTTGATTTGTCTATTTACTCAAGAGTTTGAATAGGAATAAATGCATGCTATGGTAACCCTTGTGTGACATGGAAATGGAGAACATTTTTTAAGACACAGATGCTACACACAAGGTATGTATCTTGTGGATTCACACACTACCTTATTCATGAACAGTGAGAATGACACCATCTTACTCTCAGCAAGCTGTGTCTTGAAAACCATACTTCTGGAAAAGAATATTGTTTATGTTATGTATGAATAGTTACACTCTGTGCACTTAAGATGTGAATACTTCTTTTCAGTTGTGCACCCACCGGAACACATAACATATCCTTAACTTTCTTCAGTGATCTGGGATGGTAATGTTGGACTTAACAGTGAGAAGTATGGGATAGCCTTATAACCACCACAAATGGGACTTTTATTCATTTTCTGAAATGAATAGAGAATGTATAGAGCCACTGCACATGCAGGCAGCCTTGTGAATCTACAAAAGTTCAGAAATGGAGTGATACAGCTGGAAACAGATGATTGGGTGCTTATGCATATTAAAACTTAGCAGAAAGCTATTTTTAAAAGTGGATGTCTTTTTGAATCAGGGTTAAAAAAATGACAGGGTATGTGATTGTATCTTTTTTTAGAGTTGTGCATCCACTTGGGTGGTTGTGTGGATCAACATATGTAGAACCTAACTTCAACACTGAACTCATTACTATTGAGTTGAGCTTATGGTTCCCAAAGGAGAGAATTACTTGTGAGAGGAGAGATTTGTTAACTCTATACATGCTCCCAGCTGCTGATATTATTTTTTTCTCCTTCAAATACCACTTCATTTCCCCACAGAAGTCCACATAGTCTGGCACATAGACAGCACATAGTTGCTGTCTGCAGAAAGCAGATATCCATTCCTCATCTAGTCTTAGTACAAATCCCAGTGTCCATTCCACCCTAGAATGGGTTTTCAAGTGGTGTCATAAAGGGACTCTCTCCCAGGGAGTCTTACAGGAGGCAGGTGTTTTTTGTTCCAGCAGGAAGGAAAATGTAGCTATCTCTTTCCCATCATGGGGAGAGGATGAATAAATACAGTGTCAGACTGAGGAATGAGTCATCTAGAGGCTTGAAAGAAATTCCTTGTGAAGGACCCACTACTACTCTCCGGGACCTGTATGACAACAGATCCAACGACTGGAGGCTACATCATCTTACAAAACTCTAGAAATCAAACACTTCAAAAGACAAATAGACTTGATAAGACAAGGGGGTTATTGTGAATAAGCAGTGTGCTACACATGTAAATAATAATCAGAGAGTTATTTAAAGTGTACATTCTTTGGTCTGTGACCATCTGTTTTGCTCAGCATTGGAAGAGGATTTAGTGCTGTGAAAAAATGAGAGGATGACTTGATCCATCAAAAGGGTGCTATTCATAGAAGCTTCCTAACACAATAATGAATAACAATGGTATAAATCCAAAATATGTCCTGCTACCTAGGTTACAGTTTTGTTTCCACACAAACCATTTGTTACAATTTTCTTACAGCAGGAAATGTACACAGCACAGTGCAGAGACAAGGCATTTTCCACTACCATCACATTACTTCAAGAAGCGACAATTTGTTTATGTCACATTAACAAATTTTAACCTCTTTCCTAGCAAACAAACCATATGAGAATGTAATACCTTGGAAAGTTTCCTGACAACACATAGACAAAGGAGGATTAATTTTTACTACTCTGAGGGGTATCCTGTAATGTGATCTCTTCTAGCCCTGTTTGAATAACTTCTAGCTGAAAACTGAGGCAAAGTATACTTGAGACAGTGAGGGAGCAAGGAAAAAATGGCAATGAGAGTAAGTTTGCCTTTATTATTTGCTGGGTTGTTTCCTCAGCCAAACAGCTAGGATTATCAGTTAAAGTATTACAAAATTTTGCCATTCAGAGTGGGATGTCTACATACTTTCGAAAATACCTTATGCTAAATAATTATTCTGCAGATCTATTTGCGGAAGAAGGCAAAGTCTTCTATTACCACTCTTCAAGACATAAGAAGAGTCCAACCAAGAATAGCTGAGTGTGTTGAAGGGAGGGTGTGCACAAAAAAAAGGAGAAAGGGTTCAGTAATGAGTAATAGGAGGAGGAAGAAGTGTGAAAAACTTCTAATGTTACAGTGCTGGCTGGCTTTGATAAATTGCCACTGAGAACAGGCAAAAGTAAATATCAGAATTAAGAGTCTGCTGTTTCTCCAGGGGCTATGCTAATGACCCTACCCCAGTTTCTGCTAGAATCAAACCTCAAAGCTATTAACTCGTCCAGTTGACTGAAAAAAATCCTGCCCTAAAGAATATTTTAATTTTTCATAATGTCTACAAGATGCTTTAAAAAACTCCAACAGCAAAGCCTTTATTCTAACATCTATAGAAAGCTTCTATTTAAGTGGACATGTGACTGATGCAGTGCATTGGAGCCTCAGGGGAAAAATATCAAGACTAAATATGGATTCATGAATTTCAAAAATGCAGTCACATTTTCATTCTATCTATTTTCTGTGTTTTTCATGCATGAGCAATAGGTGGCTGGTTTAACAGATGCAAATATTAATATTAGTCATAAGAATACGTAAACTAAATACTTTAAAAACCTGTCCTTTAAATCTCATTAGCTCAATATAACACTGAAAGATCCCTGATTTGGAAATTATTTGCACTGCACAAATTGTTTGTCTAGATTAGAGTTCTCTTATGAAATAGAAAACATGAAGATGAATTTAGTATTTCTCAAATGAATAGGCATGAGGTTCAAATTCTTCCTTTGACAGAGATAACTGCATTTTGTTTCAGTGTTAATAAATTCACTTTTCCAAGACTGGAATTTTTTTTTGGTTCATTCTTAGTCACTGCCCATCAATCTTTGTGTAAAACTATCTCTTTCATCAGAAAAAAACCCCAACAGAACCAGCCAAAGAAAAAAATACATAGGATTAGTACATTATGAAGAATAAAGTACAGCTTTCAGCTCTCCATCATGAGTGGTATTTATCACACATTTACTCAGGTTCTAACAACACCGAGGAGATAAATTAGGCTGGATGCATTTTTTCCTGTACAGTGTGGTTTGCAATAACAATAACAGCAAGAAGACTAGGAGATGATGTATGTATTCTTCTTCCCAGTTTTTATTTTTCTTATAAAGAAAAAACATACTTCTACAAAAAAGTGGGCTTAGAGTTTTCTGTCTGTTATGTTAATATATTCATAGAAAAAGCTGGTGCTAAGGGCGGTTCTCCAATTAAGACAAATGAGGCACATTGAATTTCTCCCTCAGGGCACAGCAGGGGTGCTGGCAAAATCTACTTTATTCTTTCTGTCAGGGCTGAACTGGAAACAAAAGCATGAAAATTCAACACATCCACTTACAGAATAATAAAGGCTGTTGTTTAAAGCGTGAAGAGTTTTGGCACCCTTCTGGGGCCTTATGCAAATCATTCTTCCTCTCAACTGCTACCAAACCATCGGTCTTGGAAATTAAAGATGTACTTGGTCGGTTAACAGCTGAAAAGAGAAGAGCAGCCTGAAAGTCAATTAGATTTGTATTAAGCAAATAAATCAGGTCTGACTGATATTGGCTAAAATAAAATGCATTATTATGGTCTGAGAGTAATTCTAATTTGATTGACAAATGTATGTAGTGTATCGTTAAGCTAAATGAAAGATGAGAATAATCCTATTATTTTTTTAGAACCACTTTCAAGCAAATAACCTCCCCCAACACACAATAAAGACCACCAATGTTGTATTGTTACCTACAGTATGATTAAAAAAACCCTGAAATGTATTTTATGAGTCATTAAAATCACTAAGACAGTGTATTACATTTAGAAAATAACACTTTTTAAATAGATTTTTTTGTCTGAGATTTTTTGCTTTGTTTTTGTTTGTTTGTTATCTCCTCCTTACAAAAAACCTTATCCCAGAAGTGATGATGGTGTATATCATATGCTAGTAAAATGATAGCACTGTGTTTGATTAACAGGACCTGTGCAGTTAAGAAAAAAATGCCCCAAATCTGGCATTATAGTATAGTATGCAACAGTACATGAACCTAATTTAGACAGACAGCAATCCTTTACATGTATGTAGTACGGGATTTGTAATGTAAATGATTCTATATGTAGTTCACTCCCTACGCTTTACCATCCTTTCTGTTTCCTGGTAGTAAATTATTAATGTTGTACATTGTTTGGTTTTGCTTGTGAAAGATACCAAACCTCACTGATGTGATCAGATGTCGGGATATGCCTATCAAATTGCAGCACAAAACCCAGACAGATCACTATTAACTTTAAAACTACACACTCATAACCCATCATGGTAGCCAATAAAAGAGTGATGCTGCGTCTTATATAACTGGCAGACCAGTAAGTACACAATTTCAGTCACTGATTATTTGGCTTAAGATTTCTATATTTAAGGGATATCAGAAGATTTTAATAAGGAGAATATGCCAACTACCTCTTTTCCTCGAGCTTCTCTGCATTTGCTATTTTGTAGAATCCTGCATTTTAGAGATAGCATATGGAAAAAACAAACCAAGTGCAACTAAGTAAAGGTGGTGATAGAGGGAAGTGGAAAAGAATTTTGTAAATGGTTTTCAAGCATATGCTGCAATAGTATCTCTTTTGATAGTGTTCAGAGATCTTTTAATTTGTTTTCCATAAACATTTATACAAATTTTTTGTTTTGTTTGTTCCATTTTCAAGAATATTTATTGAAAACAAAGAGCTGGCCAATAGTCATGCAAATCGTTGAAGAAAATGTGCTTTTCTGAAGTTTACAGGAAACCTTCTCTAGATCACAAAAAAAACCCAAGTGAAAAACAACCTTTTTTTTTTTTTTTTTAATAAACTTGCTGCTCCTCTGACTCTTAAAATCCTTGTATGCCTTTTTTTTCATCTAGTGCACTGCACTATGGAATATCATTATTGTAGAAAAAAATGGGTTTTGAGGTGCTAAACAACAGTTTGCTTCTTTATCTTTCACCTTCAAAGGGCTTCTTATTCATCAATCTCAGGATTTTAGAACTGTGAGACAAGAGTTAATGCTAGCAGGGGGGGAGCGTGAGAGCTGCCCCTTCTCCAGACTGTCAGCCTCTGTCCTTCAGCTTCTCTTCAGAGGGCTTCTCTTCACAGGGCAGGTGCTCCAGATCTGTCCATCTTGAAATCCCCTTAAAATACCACATCTCCCTGGTTATAATTCTTCTGCTAATTATTGTTGGGAGAGCTATTTTTCTGGGAAAAAAACCCTAATGAGATATTTTCTGTGGATCCTCATGAGTATAGTTATGTTAATAAACAATGTCACCTCACCACATGTAGTTTGGATACATTCATACAGAAAATGTACATACACATTAGTATTCTAGAAATGATTGTCTTGAAGTGCTGTTACTAGTTTTCAAAAGGGAGATGTTGACAGCACTGAGGAGGGAGGCTGACTTACATGGAATTCAATAAACATTAATGATAAATTAGTTCATTTTGTTGTGATTAATGTTGGTCTTGGCATCCATCAGCTTACAAGCTGGGTGGGACAAGTTGGGGGCACTTTTGGTCTCTCCTGAGCACCAGCTCCTGTTTTTGGGGCTGGTTTGCAACTAGCCAGGTAGTTTGTGGGACACTGACTTAGTGCAGCCTGAGGAGCCTGCTACTACTCCTTTGCATCTCATACCTCAAACCCATGTGTGGTAGGGTGAGAAAGTTCCCCCCCCAACCAAAAGATACCACAGCTAACTCAGCCAGAGAAGCAAATTAAACAAGCTATATTTACAAGCAGAAATGGAATGCAGATGGATATGTACAAAAATATACAATATTTACAATATATACAGAAATACACAGCAATGTATGTAATACAGAAGACCACCAGCAGGAGGGTGTGGCCCCCCCCGGCCTCTGCTCCCCCATCCTCTCCCTCCCTACCTCCCCTTTTTTCCCAAAAAGCGTAAGAGAGAGAGAGAGAAAGGCAATTAAGGAGAAAATTCTGTTAGCTCAAAGCGTATGCAAGAATTAGTTTTCTTATCTGGTTAGCTTTGTTATTTCAAGGTTGGCTCTGTCTGCAGAGCTGTTGCTTCAGAGAGAGAGAAGACAGACTGGCAGGAACAGAGAGCGAGCGAAGACTGAGCAGACTAAGCTAAAACTTAAAAATTGCATTCTACCAATCTACCAATGAAATTCGTTTAGACCTTATCTTTGTTTTCAATATATTCAGCCAGACTGTCCCAGCAACTGTCCCTTCCTTAAAGGCACAGCCTAAGCTGGTCACAATCCACCCCTGCTAAACAATTTCATTGGCTGTTCATACTGTCCATCCAATCTAAAACAATATCTACAATTTGTAAGTAAAGTTCATAGTCCATTCCAGCTATCCTCACATGTAGATGATTCAGAAGTCCAAGAAACAAGAAAAATGGAAAGCAAACTGAGGCTTGCATTCCTCTGCTCTGGGAATAGAGAAGAAGGCATTAGCAATGTCTATGGTAGCATACCATTTGGCCTCTTTGGATTCCAGCTCATACTGGAGTTCCATCATGTTTGGTACTGCTGCACTCATAGGTGGAGTTACTTCATTCAGGGCTTGGTAGTCGACTGTCAGATGCCAGTTTCCATTCTGCTTTCTCACAGGCCACACTGGACTGTTGAAAGGTGAATGAGTTTTGCTGATGACTTTCTGACTCTCCAACTGACGAATCAGATTCTGAATGGGCAACAAAGAGTCACAGTTGGTTCTGTATTGTCTGTGATGCACAGTCTGAGAAGCAACCGGCAATTTAGTGTCCTGTGTCTTGTGTTGTCCCACAACTGCAGATTCATCAGAAAGCTCAGGTCTAACAGACAGCTTCAATTTTTGTCCATCAACTTCTACAGATGCTACTCCAAAAGCCCATTTGTAACCTCTAGGGTCTTTGAAACGCCCTTCTCTCAGAAAATCAATTCCCAAAATACAAGGTGTGTCAGGTCCGGTCACAACTGTATGCTTCCTCCACTCTTTACCAGTTAAACTTATATCAACCTCTACCTTAGTTAACTCTTGAGATCCACCAGTGACTCCCAGAATAGTTATAGCCTCTGATCCATGATAATTTGATGGCATTATGGTGCACTGAGCCCCTGTGTCAACCAAGGCCCTGTACTTCTGAAATTGTGAAGTGCCAGGCCACTGGATGTACACATCCCAATAGATTCTGTTATCTCTGTTATCCCTCTCCTCCCGCTGGTGGGAGGCAGGGCACCCTAGTTATGGAGAACATGCCCACATGTACAATGAGCACAGTGTGCAGTGTTAGAACTGGAGCCACTGTTGGAGCTATTAGAGTTGTCCTGGGGAACTGTAGAAGTAACAGCTACCCTTCTGGTATTGCTACCTCGGGTTCTGCCACTTTGCAGTTCCCTCAGTCTCCTGAAAAGATTAGCAGTTGGTTGACCATCCCATCTGTTCATGTTCTCACCAAACTGATCACGCAGAGTTATCCAGATACTCGCACGTGATTGCCTTGGTGGTCTGTTTTGGTTTGATCTGCTTTGGAATGACCTGTTTTGGAATGACATCCTTGGAGGATGTTTATTCCTCTCAGAGGAAACCTGAATCCATCTGGAGGAAGAACTGGAATTATCTCTCTGTGTCAGTTGGGAGATGGTATTTTTAAATTAATCCTTCAGCTCTTTCATGAAATTCTCAATTTCACCAGACAGAGCTTCAATGGCTGAAACCAAAGAAATACGTGTCATGTTATCCTCCAATCGTCTCATCTGATCAGTGAATTGGCCAACCGTAGGAGAAGCTCCACCATAATTTCTTGCCACAATTCTGCTTGCCGGAATATTTGCATAATTAGGAGGAGCAAGTTTGATGAGCTTTTTAGCAAGACCAGTTCCTACAGGGATTTCGTCGGGATTCAGAGTCTCATGTCCACCATATAGTACCTCTCTGACAGCAAATTCTCTCAGACGCTTAATTCCCTCATCTATGGTAGTCCAGGGTTTAGGATTCCATGGAAGATCATCTCGGGAAGGATACCTCACGAGACTTGCCATTAAAAGGCGTATCCAGAGAGCAACCTTACCGAGAGTCCTGCCTAGATGTCTATCTATTCCATTATCCTTTGAGAGAGTTCCTAGTTGAGCTGCTGACTTTTCTCCAACTACTAGAGCTGGAGCACCTGTATCATAAATATTGTTGCATAGCTTTGCTGTGACCCAAGTGCAGGACTTGGTGCTCGGCTATGTTAAGTCTCATACAAATGACCTTGGCCCATTGATCTGGCCTGTCCTTTGCAGATTCTTCCTACCTGCAAGCAGATCAACACTCCCTCAGTTTCACATCATCTGCAAACTTGTTAAAGATATTAAAGAGAACTGGCCCAAATACTGAACACTGGGGAACACCAGTAGTGACTGGCCAACAGCTGGATGTAATTCCATTCACCACAACATCCAGCTCATAAGCCATCAAATTGTCTACCCATCCAAACCATTTGCAGCCAGTTCTTCCAGAAGGATACTCTGCGAAATGGTGTCAAAGTCTTTACTAAAGTTCAACATCCACAGATTTTCCCTCATCTACTAGGTGGATCACCTTGTCATAGAAGGAAATCAGGTTTGTGCTGCATGTTGGCACTCAAGATGATCTGCTCCATTACCTTCCCTGGCATTGAGGTGAGATTGACAGGTCTGTAGTTCCCTGGACCATTCTTCTGCCCCTTCTCGCATAGTCAGACATCATGTTTGCCAGTCTTCAGTCAGCCAGGACTGAGACAAATGATAGAAAGTGGCTTGGTGTCCAGTACCCTCAAGTGTATAGCATCTGGTCCCACAGACTTCTATATATCTAAGTAGTGCTGCAGATCACTATCCATCTCCTCTTGAATTATGGGAGATTTATTCTGCACTCCATCCCTATCTTCCAGGTCAGGTGCTTGGGTATCTAGCAATACAGGTCTTGTTATATACTCCAAGCCCTTAATCAACTTTGCAACACTTCATTTGACTCACTTTAGTCTGTCCGTGTGTCATGTTGAGAAGCCAAGAACTGGACTCCAGGTGTTTCTCAGCAGTAGAATAGAATAGAATAGAATAGAATAGAATAGAATAGAATAGAATAGAATAGAATGGAATGGAATGGAATAGAATAGAAAAGAATAGAGAGTAGAATAGAATAGAATAGAATAGAATAGAATAGAATAGAATAGAATAGAATAGAATAGAATAGAATAATAGAATCAGTCAGGGTTGGAAGGGACCACAAGGATCATCCAGTTCCAACCCCCCTGCCATGGGCAGGGACACCCCACACGAGATCAGGCTGGCCAGAGCCTCGTCCAGCCTGGTCTTAAACACTTCCAGGGACGGGGCCTCAACCACCTCCCTGGATAACCCATTCCATGGCTTCACCACTCTCACGGTAAAGAACTTCTTCCTCACATCTAGCCTGAATCTCCCTATTTCCAGCTTCATTCCATTCCCCCTAGTCCTATCACTACCTGAGATCCTGAGAAGTCCCTCCCCAGCCTTCCTGTAGGCCCCCTTCAGATACTGGAAGAACACAATGAGGTCACCTTGGAGCCTTCTCTTCTCCAGACTGAACAGCCCCAACTCCTTCAGTCTGTCCTCATAGGAGAGGTGCTCCAGCCCTCTGATCATCCTTGTGGCCCTTCTCTGGACATGCTCCAGCACGTCCACATCCCTCCTGTAACAGGGGCTCCAGAACTGGAGGCAGTACTCCGGGTGGGGTCTCACCAGAGCTGAGTAGAGGGGAAGAAGCACCTCCTTGACCTGCTGGTCACACTTCTCCTGATGCAGCCCAGGATCTGATTGGCTTTCTGGGCTGCAAGTGCACATTGAGAGCTCATGTTGAGCTTCTCGTCCACCAGCACCCCCAAGTCTCTCTCCTCAGGGCTGCTCTCCAGCCAGTCCCTGCCCAGCCTGGATTTGTGCCTGGGATTGCCTCAACCCAGATGCAGGACCCTGCACTTGGTCTTGTTGAAGCTCATGAGGTTGGCTTGTGCCCACCTCTCCAGCCTGTCCAGGTCCCTCTGGATGGCATCCCTTCCCTCCAGCATGTCTGCTGCACCACACAGCTTGGTGTCATCAGCAACCTTGCTGAGGGTGCACGCGATGCCATTGTCCATGTCACCCACAAAGATGTTGAACAAGACAGGTCCCAGGACTGATCCCTGAGGGACTCCGCTTGTCACTGGCCTCCACTGGGACATGGACCCGTTGACAGCCACTCTTTGGGTGTGGCCATCAAGCCAGTTCTTTATCCATCTACTGGTCCACCCACCAAACCCATGTGTCACCAGCTTGGAGACCAGGATGTGGTGCGGGACAGTGTCGAAGGCTTTGCTCAAGTCCAGGTAAACGACATCAGTTGCTCGCCCCTCATCTATTGATGTTGTCACCTGCTCATAGAAGGCCACCAGGTTTGTCAGGCAGGATTTGCCCTTGGCAAAGACATGCTGACTGTTCCAAATCACCTCTTCACTATTCTTCTGAGTCATTAGTGCCTCCAGGAGGATCTGCTCCATGATCTTTCTGGGCACAGAGGTGAGACTGACTGGCCTGTAGTTCCCCGGTTCCTCCTTCTTGCCCTTTTTGAAAATGGGAGTAATGTTTCCCCTTTTCCAGTCTGTGGGGACTTCCCCAGTCTGCCATGACTTCTGGAATATAATAGAGAGGGGTTTGGCAACCTCATCTGCCAGTTCTCTCAGCACCCGTGGGTGTATCCCGTCGGGTCCCATGGACTTGAACACTTTCAGGTTCTTCAGGTGATCACGAGCCTGAGCTTCACTTATGATGGGCAGTTCTTCATCCCCTTCCCTGGCATCGTCTGCCATGACACCAGGAGTGTGGCTGGAGGCCCTTGCAGTGAAGACTGAGGTAAAGAAGTGATTGAGTACCTCAGCCTTTTCCACATCACTTGCGACTAATTCACCACTTTCCTTTCTGAGGGGGCCCACACCTTCCCTAGTCTTCTTCTTGCCATTAACATACCTATAGAAATTCTTAGTGCTCCCTTTCACCTCCCTGGCTAGATTCAATTCAAACTCTGCTTTGGCTTTCCTAACCAGGCCTCTTGCTGCTCGGGCAGATTCCTTATATACCCCCTGTTCTATCTGTCCTTCCCTCCACTTCCTGTAGAGTTTCTTTTTAAGTGATAGTGTGTCCAGCAGCTCCTTGTTCATCCAGGCAGGCCTCCTAGCATTCCTTCCTGCCTTTCTCCTTGTAGGTATACATAGCTGCTGGACACAGAGGAGGTGGTCCTTGAATACTGACCAGCTGTCCTGGGTCCCTCTTCCCTCCAGGGCTTCATCCCACGACACTTTGGCCAGCAGATCCCTGCAGCGATTGAAGTCTGCACGCCTAAAGTCTAGGGTCGTAAGCTTAGAATATGTCCTCCTGATTGCCCTGAGGAGATTGAATTCAACTGCTTCATGGTCACTGCAGCCAAGGCCGTCTCTGCGCCTCACATTGGTTACCAGCCCTTCCCTGTTGGTGAGAACAGGTCCAGCGTAGCACCTTTTCTTCTTGGTTCCTCTACCATTTGGAGGAGGACGTTGTCTTCTGTGCAGTCCAGGAACATCCTGGATTGGTGGTGCCTTGCTGTGTTGTCCCTCCAACAGATGTCAGGGTGGTTGAAATCCCCCATGAGGACCAGGGCTTGTGATCTGGAAGCCGCTTCTATTTGCCTGTGGAGGGCCTCATCTGCTTGGTTCTGCTGGTCAGGTGGCCTGTAGGAGACCCCCACAGGAATATCTCCTTCCCCTGTCTTGCCTTTAATTCTAACCCATAAACTCTCAACCAACTCATCATGCCTCCCCAGGTGGAGTTCTGCTGATTCCAGCTGGTTGTTGACATAGAGGGCAACACCTCCTCCTCTCCTTCCCTGCCTATCCTTCCTAAAAAGCTTATACCCGTCTATCCCTACGTTCCAGTCATGGGAGTCGTCCCACCAAGTTTTGGTGATGCCCACTATGTAATGGCATCCCAACAGCACGGTGGCCCTTAACTCATCTTGTTTGTTGCCCAAGCTGCGTGCATTTGCATAGAAGCACTTCAGCTGGGCTGGCCCTGTCGCCCTCTTGTGCCAACTCCCCTTGGTTTCCACAGGGTGTCCTGGTGCATCATTCGTGGCTTGCCTCAGGGCAGCAAGTTGAGAGCCCTTACCAGCTCTCCATCCCCCTGCCTCAGGTGAGCTGCCCCTGTGTTTGTCACAGGCCAGCAGGACCCCTCTGTTTGTCACAGGCCAGCAGGATTTGTCACAGGCCAGCAGGAATAGAATAGGTTGGAAAAGACCTTTCAGAACATCAATCCAACCTATCACCCAACACCATATTGAGCAAGGGAGAAGGTTCATGTCCCCAGATCTGCTGGCAACATTCCTCCTAATGCAGCCCAACAGGTACTGCTTGCTGCAGATTTCCATATGAGTTAACAAGAGACATACACAAACACTGAATGTTCCACAGTAGTCTTTGATACTCAGCTCTAAAATGCAATGTACTAACCTCTTGCTTTCTGCAAATTCATTAACAGAAAATGGAAAGGAGAGGGATTTAAGCAGACCCATACTATATGACACCTCTGCAGCCCACAGTGATCGACTGCCATTTCTAACAGCAGACAGTGCAGCTCATTCAGGATTCAGGGACTATATGACACCTATCAGTACTTACACCTTGTCTCACTTGCATGGGGACCTTACAACTGGAGTTGCAGACGTTTTCTCATTTTCTTCTTTCGCTGCTGTGTTGACCACTGACATAGGAAATAGGTCTACTTACTCTGTCTTCATGCTGTATGGACTCTTCCATTGTCTTTAAACTCTAGCAGTGAAAATGGAGACTTACCTCTTTTTCATTCTCCACTCTAAAAGGAAGAAAAAGTACCCCATTTTCACATCAGATTTTTATAAGAGAATCTCACAAATGTTAATAAAGAAGTACCCAAAAGACACAGACAGATTAAATGGTTCAAATGGCTAAAAGTTGTTCCATTCTTCTGTCCCCAAGGAGCCATTTCTTCCCACACATGGCAAAAATCTGTTTTCTAGCACCTCCAGCCCAAATTTATGATCCCTTGCCAGAAACGATGTTGAGAGATATGTCTTGGATTTTGTTTGTGTTTTTTATTATTATTTTAAATAAACTAAAATTTTAAAGTTAGGGCTGCACAGGTATTGTTTCTGCTCTAACAGGTAGCACCTGATACATAGGTACAAATAAATCTAATTTATAGTCTATATTTAGTAGTGTCCAGTACTATCAGGATTGTGATGAACAAAAAGCAATAATTAAGTGGAAATTGATCTAATTTATAAGATTTTAGTGCTCAGTTTTATTAGCAACAAGCTGTAATAAGTACAGTACAGCACCAAGCTACTGGGAAATATACACTTTTTATTTTCTTTCCTTTTCTCCCAGAAACACCCCCTCCTCACTTTCAAACTGGAGGCTGAGTGCTATTTTAATGAGATTTCTGCTTGGAGGCTTTATAACAAATGAGAAAAGTTCATTTAGGAAAACAGCAATTAATGTAGAGGGGATTACATCTGCCTTTTGGGTTTTTAGAGGTTTCAAAAGTTAATCTAAAAATTTGTTTTCTTAAGATAATATTCTTTGAAAAGAGTAACCTATATTTTTATGTTTAATAAGCTGAAGACTTGCATTTCAAGGTAAATATTACGATAGTACTTACAACTCAGGTTACCTGATGCATATCTTACAACTGTATAAATAATGCATGATTGTATGATCACTTTTTAATAGCAATTTCCTATCTTAGAGCTGCATATTAAATCTACAGTATATATGAATAATATTTAATTTTCCTCCCAGAACTTTATTAAAGTTCATTTGAATCTGTAGGCATTTCCAAATTAGCAATTTCTTGTTAACTTCAGATAATTTAAAACAAGTAACTTCACATACCTACTAAAATATAATGGTAGTGGCACACTTTTACATTATTTTCATTTTGATTGCCTTTATTGAACTGCAGTTGATGGATATCTAATGCACTTGTACTATCTTCTCACAGCTGGTCTTATCATCTAGTCCTTAAAAAACGTACTCAAACTTCTTTGCTGAAATGAGTGAATTTGAGATAATTCAGCAATATATGGGTGTTTGGTTGGAGTTTTTTTAAATAAAAAGCCTCAGTGCCTTTTTACAGGAGGGCAAATACCACCTTGACATGAAGAAGTAACTACTAAAGTAGAAATGAGGTGGGAATCCTACAGTTTACATCTGAGGTGGTGTATTTAGGAAAGATACATTTAAAGAGAAACTAAAAGAAAAGAGAAACTTGCTTCAGCATTATCAGGTCATAACTGAACTCTTAGTGTGATATCACAGTTTGTGTTGCTGGCTGACTGGAAAGTGATTTTTTATTTTTTTTTTTTTTAATTGATATTATGTGATTTATGTGACTGGAATCAGTAGATTGGAAAAATAAACATTCAAGTTTTTGCAGCACTTTTCATTTTAGCTTTCCACAAAATTTTATGAACACTAATGAACCAGGTTTCAGAACACACCTCTGAGGCATGTAATAGTAAGAAAATTAGTTTTTGGAGAGACTGTACTAGAACATAATCCAGTTACAAAAAAGATCAGATTGCTAGTGGAACAGCAGAAGAACATCCATACTCACCAAGGCTGTCAGAGAGATCCTTTGCAGGGTCAGAATATTCTTTTTATTTATTCTTAATATACCAAAGCTTTTGGCAATGCTAAACGTGAATTTCCCTACAGCAAGAGGAGACAACAAATATAGACCTACTGCAGTTTCAGATCAAAAGAAAAGTTTATTTTCTGTTGATGCCTCAACACAACATGATTTATAAAGCCTGGCTAGAGCAGAATGGAGAAAATGAGGAGGACTGTTTGCCATGTATAAAGACACTTATTTCAAAAGCTGAAAACTAAAAAAAAAAAAAAAAAAAAAAAAAAAAGAAGTGTATATTCCTGATAATGTTGTAATCCATCCCTACTGACATGCTCTTTCCTGACTTCTCTTCCTCTTTTGTTTTGAATGGCTGTCACACTGCCATATCATAACTTGGAAAAGTTTTAACCCAGTGAAATTTAGAAAATTATCCATTTCCCCCAAAATATTTACATTTATGAACAATTTATTTGAGTTCATATATTCTATGTAATGGACATGCTTTTATGTAAACGTGCACAAGCGAGGAGTAGTTCCCATTTAAAAAAAAAAAAAATATAAAAAAAAAGTTAAATGCTTTTCAAGTTGAAGATTTACTGGACCTGCGAGGTATAATCCCCATTTTGCATGAGTCATAGTGAACAACTTCTCGGAAACCATCCAGGACACTGAGCAGCACAGTGAAATACACAGAGACGCCTCCTCCACCACATCTTTCCAGGATGCTAGTGCTATATTTATTTGAGTCTTAAAGACCTCCCTTGTAAACCTGCACCTTTAATTGGTGCAGTCTCAGACATGGGCAAGGGGCTGTGATTTCTTCCAAAGTTTTCTAGCTTAATCAGACAGAACTCTTATCACAAATTTGTACCAGCTCTGGGGCATCCTTGAGGTGGTGGGTAGAGGAAACCCTTTGCTTGAATTGCCATCTTTCAACTATGTTGGTGAGAAAACAAGTAGCCTGACAGGTATTTCATGTGACAATGAGCACTCAGCTAATTGTTTCGCCACAGAAATCACAGAGGCTGCTGCTATTGGGCCCCTACAACCCTTCTGGACCAAAAGCAGCTGAAGACACCAAAGAGGGACTGTATGTCTGTCCATACTTCAATGGATGGAAGTGTTGTCCTTTTTACCATTTATTGGTCATAAATAACATTCAGTTTGCTTAGACTTCACATCCCATGTATATTTCATCACCTATCCATACAATAGGGAAGAATCCCAGTCTGAAACTGGAGGCTTCCAATTCTCTTTACATGTTGCAAGTTTTCTGGAAAGCACTTTTCCGAGTATGCAACCTCCTTCCAAGAAAAACTGAAGATTCAGGTATCTGATTAACAATGATTCTAAAATGAATGTACTAAAAAGGAAGGGGGAGACAGGGAGAGGAGGAATAAAAGAGTGCAGGATGATTCACTGAAACCATTTCTATGGTTTAGGATTGTAGTGCCAGAACTAAAATAACAGTGGTCAAAGGTCCTCAGACAGAATTATCCTGAATTACTGGTGTCTTGTAGATTCCAACTTAAATTACATTTGAGACATTGGAAAATGAAGCATTTATTTTAAAATTGTAGCTATTGCCCCACACCCTCAGCCCTTGCAAAAGTGTAAAACTGGTCTAATTATTCTGAAAAAGAAAAGAAAAAAAAACAGGTTAGGGGTCAGCTCTTGCTATATTTTTTCAGCTGGACATTGTGCATGGTTGTGGAATGCATCTGCACAAATACTGTACTTTTATATTTGGGAAGTGATATTTCAGAATAAGCTCTTGTAAAACAATACTCCATTTTCTGTGGTTTGGGGAGAAGCCAGCACAAAATTTAGATTTCTTCCTTTTCCATATACAAACTCTATAATAAACAAAACTCACTCCAAAAAGCAGATTTACAGTGCTGACATTGTGTGGGGTTCAGCACAACTACCAAATATTACATTGCACAAAATTAATGCTGCCGAAAATATATGTTGCCAGCAGCTTGGATAATTACAAGGAAAGGCAGTCGGTAATGAATTCCTTTTACTCGGAATTCAAATCTCAGGACTGAATGTTGCCCATTATTGCAGTTCAAAGGCAACTATCTCCAGAATTGTTCTTTTAATGTTTGCTCGACGGTTTTAGTTGTTCTTTTCTTGTAGGCACACAATTGTTGTCTTGATCTTTGCGATAAAAAGAGCTACACTGGAGCTTTGTAGTGAATCCAGTTGGCTTGGTAATGCGCCTGTAGTCAGAATTCCAAAGTGGGAAGACAAAAGCTTAGAAAATATAAGGCTGAGAGCTGTTTGTTCAGGGCTGTGGGAATCTAGCACAGATCTACTAAACCAATGAGCTCTCTCTGTTACATTCACATTCATAAAGTAACTATCCAATTCTACGCTCTTTTGTCTCTTCCCAAACCATAGTTTTAACCACAGTTTAAACAAATGTGGCAACTTCTTTGTAGCTCTGTTTCTACAAAAATTCCCAGTGTGCTGTAATTCTTTCCCTTCACATTAAAGCTCCATTAGCTTAGCTCATTCAAAGTTGCGTTTATTTCCCTAAATAACTGCTTGTCAACAGAGAGTTCTACTTAAACAGACAAAAGCAAAAGCTTCTTCTAAAACCAAGTGTCAGTTTTCACAAGGTCACAAAATACATTCCAAAGATATTTTATAACGCTTTCCAAAAGTAAAATGAGTGTACGTCTGTCATTTACATCATAATTGAAAACATGGGATTCTAGGTTGTATCTGAATAAACTTTTGCATCTGTAGATCTCAAAGGACTTTTTGTAAAATGTTCTGTAAAAGCTGAAGCTCAGTCTGAGGCACAGAGATCGTGTTCCAAGTCAGAAACAGAATGAAGAACAAAACACAGGGCTGGCAACAGCAGCTCCACCATATGTCTCTCTATACTGCTACACTGAAATGCAAAACAGGAACAAAAGATCTAGCAGAAAGACAGAGAGGGAGGAAGAGTGAGCAAGGCTTGGCTACCTTATCAGCGGCTTATTGCTGGTGGTCTTCCTTAAGTGCAATAGCAGCTGACTTAAATGAGAGAATGACAGCTAGAGCAAATGTGTGGCTGTCATTCCAGATGAATGATATTTGGCTGGGCAGTTGTGGCAAGATTTACACCTACGAGAACCTCTGGGAGCTGTACAGGGAGCCAATACTATATAGGTCCACTGAGCTGAGATAAACCTATTGAGGGGGTCAGCAAAACTAAGAAAGCATTATTCATACTGTTTCAGAGGAGCAGCCAGCTGCCCTTCTGAAGATGTCTGGAAGACTGACAGGCAAACATGCTTCAGCAAAGGCAAGAGGTTAGCAATTCCTCAAGACACATAAAAACCACAATCACACACACAAACCCCAAAAACCTGCAACAGTGGAATTAAGCCTTTCCAGAAACCTGTCTTTCCCATGGCAAAGGCATGAAATGTAAAGGTATCTTAAATTCTCCCTGCCTTCAATTCTTCCCCGAGTCATAAGGTAGGGACCTTGGAGGTTATCTGTAAGTTACATGGCAAGGTCAGCATCTGCAGGTGCCTTTGTTGTTTTTTTTTTTTTTTATTTTTATGTTTTTATTTTTATTTTTTTATTTTTAAACCAAATCAATCAATGTGTTTTGAAAACACATCAGTCACAAAGTAATACAGTTGATTAAATAGACACAGGTGGGAAAAGAGACAGAGGCAATGGTGACACCTCAGTGCCCTGATAGATGACAGGATATTTGGCTTCATAATGCAGAGCCATAAATAATTACTGTCATGGCTTATTATACCTTTCTGCTTTCAAAGGCATTTATCTATTTTAGACCAACTCTTGTCACAGTGACCTGTGCAACCACTCATCTACTCAGTCACCCAAAACATGCTCACATTGCTCTTCCTGTTGTACACAGTGAGTGGGTAGGTATGCACAACATCGTGGACGCAGAAAAGAACAAGCCAACTGCCCTCAAAAAGTGACATTGCATTTGCACCCTTCTAACTATGGTCAGATTTTATATTAGGCCCAGGATATCATCATTCAGAGTTGACTACGGACCTTATGGGTTGAGCAGTTGCAGATTGCCATCAGGATCATGTCACTAGCCAAGAAAGGGAACATGGGACTGGCCTGAGTCAAATAACAAGAATGATTAGGGAGAATCCATAATCAATACATCTTCTACTTATTCCTTTGGTTATGGAGAGGTTGTCTCTCTTTTCTTTCTGTAGAACCAGATCTCTGTCTATGGAGATAGCTACCAGTCTTGCAACAGCACTTCTTCTGTTTTAATTCACTATGAGGTAATCCTGAAAAAACCTCTCGCTTAAGAAGCTTTTTATGTTGAGATAACTTGTGATTGCTATGAAGATAACAGCTCCCATGTCTTTGAAGCAAAGCTTTTTCTCTAGCAGTACGCGGACTTTTCCATTGGGAATTAAATAGTTAGATAATCCCACTAAAGGATATGAGGAAAAATATTGCCGCGGTAAGTGATGACAGGAGGAGATCTTTGAATGTGACAGGATTTTTCTAGTGCTTATAAAATTATAATCTTGTCCTCTGTACATAGTAAGGGTTTTGGGGTGTACTTGAAATGAAACAGAAAGGACAGTGGCTGAAACGAGGCATCTATTAATTTTGCATCGAACAACTCACCTGGTATCTCATGGGGTGTTAATTGTGATTGAAAATATTCCACAGCTACTCAATGAGCTATACAAAAATCTCTTTAAAGAGTCTACTACTAATAAAGAACATTTCCTCTTCAGTTCAGATACCTTGAACCTGATTTATGGATTACCTGCAATCTTAGTTCCACTCTATTCACTGTGCATTTCAAATAGTTTCTGTACCACCCAAGCATACCCAAATTGAAGCACACTGGTGGGGTTCTTCTCACAGTTCTGAAAATTTGGACCAGTATCCATGTAATTAAGAAAAAAGAAAAGGACCAAAAAAAAGGGCAAACAAACAAATAAAACAATTAAAAGCAAAAATTCAATTGATACTCTCTGACACTTCCATTTGTTAAACAGCTTTAAAATTCTAACAAAAAAGCTGTTCGTTCCTATCTGTGCAAGAATTCTAGTTTCTATTAAAACATAATTTCATTTTTAATGGCTTCTTTGTTAGCTATATGTCTACCCTTGCCTCTCAAAGCTTTACAAAAGACAGGGCATTTTTTTCCATGTTTATGTCTCACTGCATTTAGCAAGTGGACAACACACAAGTCATATTACACTTCTTTCCTTGGTCGTCTTTGCTTTTACTACTTGTAGGTACTCTTGAAATGGTCATCTCTAAGAAACTTCTCATCAGACATGTATTTAACTTCTAACAAGCATACATTCTTGTGATAATTTTCTGCAATACATCTTCTTAAGATTTATGATCCGTTTCCACCTCAACTGATTTCTGCTTGTAAACACATTTATGAAGTTGCTCATGATCATAAACAATTGCCATGCCACCGCCCCTCAACTACAGCATAGTCCTGTAGCATTATGGAGAGGATTCAAGAGGCATTTGCAGTTAATTTGTTAAAAAGAACAGATCTCTGGGCACGTAATGTTAAAGTGAGTCAGACATGACATCTTTTTACATTCTTCAGCTGTCTTAGAGTATGTATATTGTAACGCTTTTGTTATGCACTTAGCTAGGGCTATCTTCCACAGTTCACAGATACTATGAATAAGTACTCTGAAAAATTTACATGGTGTTTGTAACCACAAAACTCTCCACGAGTTAGTTGAGAGCTTCTGCTTAGAATTTCTTCCAGGTCATGTGATTTCACTTGGGAGCATATGTGATGGAGCTATATCCTTTCAGGTCATCAGGTCCTGCCTGATGTCTCCTCTTCCTTTGTTCCTTGCAGAAATTAATCAACCTCTTAAAGTTCTTTGTTCTACTTCTAAGGTTATATATGTTCATCAAACCAAGAGTCATAATAGGAAAGATTACGCATCTTTTGATAGTAGATACAATTTTCTAAACAGAGAAAGATAATCCAGCATGAAATAACTTTAAAATGCCATTTGGAATTTACGTCTTCTTTACTTACTTATGTGCCTTCAAATATTCCTTCTTCTAGAATTCAAAAACTCTGAGAGTTTTGGAGACTAACTCTTGTCTTGATCACTTTTATTAAATACAAATACTAAATTTGCATTTTGTGTGCCTATCCCTCCTTGAGTTTGTTAACTAGTTTTAAAAAACACTTAGTAATGGGCCTGAAGATTTCCAGGCAGAATCTCTCAAGACTTAAAGTGGAGAGTATTTAGTCCATTTATCTAAAGAACTGTGAGAGTTAAGATGCACTCCAGTTGCATAGCTGCTATATTTTCTTCCATGTGGTGATATCTTGATCAGCTCAAATATTTTTTTTTAAAAAATTGTTTCCTTCAGAAGCTTATTTTCATTTTAATTAACACCAGGTATGCATTTTTTAAATTTTTATGATCAAAATGAAGAACAGGTTATTAACTGAGATCTCATTTGAATAATTAGGAAGGATGTTGACTTGCTGGAACGTGTCCAGAGAAGGGCAATGAAGTTGGTGAGGGGTTTGGAACACAAGCCCTATGAGGAGAGGCTGAGGGAGCTGGGGTTGCTTAACCTGGAGGAGACTGAGGGGTGACCTTATTGCTCTCTACAACTACCTGAAGGGAGGTTGTAGACAGGTGGAGGTTGGTCTCTTCTCCCAGGCAGAACAAGAGGACACAGTCTCAAGCTGCGCCAGGGGAGGTTTAGGCTGGATGTTAGGAAGAAGTTCTATACATAGAGAGTGATTGCCCATTGGAATGGGCTGCCTGGGGAGGTGGTGGAGTCACCATCATTGGAGGTGTTCAGGAGGAGACTTGATGGGGTGCTTGATGCCATGATCTAGTTGTTTGGGTGGGTTGGATTAGTTGATAGGTTGGACGTGATGATCTTGAAGATCTCTTCCAATCTGGTTTATTGTATTGTAAAATAAATACAAAATCTTTTTCTTATTTATCAGCGCAAGACAAATAAAATTATCTTTAAAATGTGCTGCCTAATTTATGATATAGAGTTGTGAGCATACATAGCTGGATAATATAAGATGGTTTTTATAAGTATGATTTTTCTGTCAGAACTCTTTTAAGGTGGTCTTTGAAAGAGAACACTTACTCTTGCCTGTCAGTCCTTATCTTAATTGAACCTCGAAATCTTAAATTACCAAGGGTGTTCTTGTTTCTATAAAAATAAATGACTGAAAAAAAAGATAGTTCTTAATGTTCCATTGTTTCCATATAGAATTTTATTACCAAATGGAGGCCTGATACCTGAAATGACATTTTGTCTGTTCCTATCTGAGACTACTGAGAATGGTGATGTTTGGAATGCTGCAGACTGAGCTTACTGGTCCTCTGGGATTCATCTCCTGTTAACTCATTGGTTGCAAATATTATTTAGAAATCAGTTCAGGCTAGTTAAAAATTAGGAACATCTTTACTGATTTTCCCCTGTAGATCTAGTTCTATTTCCCACTGCTTTATCTATCCTTTATGCTTTTACGGTTTAATTTGTGTAAACCATTTCATCCAACACACCTAAACAGTGAACAAATAATGCAGGAATAGTATGTCATGACTCTTACACAGGAAGATAAAGCAAAGCCTAGAATAAAGACTCCACTACCAAGTTTGCATGTCCTGACAACATGCATTTTCTGCAGAGTCACCTGGTCAAAATGCTTTACTTGGAAGTATGCTCAGTGTACCCTCAGGGAATTTGCTGAACACAGATATTGAATATTACTCTACATGTGTGAGAGAAAAAAGTATGTATCAGCATTTATTTAGTGTACATTTAGCTAATAAAGATAATACCACAAATCTAAATGCATTACATAGGACAATTTTGTATCTGTAATCTTAGAAGATGTTAAGACACCATTTTTAATTAACAGTCTATTGACAGATTAACAAACAACTTACTTGAAGGTGTTTCTAGTATACAAGCATATAAAAACTAAGAGTCCTGTTCTTTTTATTTATGAGTAGCAAAATACAAAGTAGTTCAAGCAGAAAGATTCTGAGTTAAGATACTTGGTTGTATTTCAGTTACAATAATGTTCTGCCTTTAGAGAGAAATATATAACTCACTGCCTTTGTACTGAGACGTTATGCTGTATGCTTCCAGAAAATACGTGTATGAGTGCTTATTAACATTTTCTAATTCATATTTTTAATTGAATAGAAACTGCTCCTCTGATTACCTCTGTTTCTGTCAAATACACATACTTCTCTGTATAGTGCCCTTCCTCCACTGGAGATCCCTGAGCTAATTCATGACACTTGACATTAATCACATGCATAGATCAACAAAGACTTTGCTTTCATATAAAAAACTAATTTAGAACATATTTCTAAATTACTGCTTGTTATTGCAGTCAATTTAATTAGCTAGTTAATGACAATATCTGTTCATAATCCAAGCAGTCAAAAATACCGAGTTCAGTAATTAGACCATATAATTCCTTAACAACTCAATTTTATAATGGAAAAGTGCTGTGTTTTAAGTCAATTTGCTTCTAATACACTCCTATATTCAAAATTAGAAATTCCTTAGTGTATTCTTTTGACATTCAAAGCTTGAGAGAGAATATTTGGGTTAGAAAGCTCAGCTCCCCTCTGTATTCTACATGAAATTGCATGTAAGTTATATTGCATTTTCGATCCTTTGGCTAGACCTTACTGAATGTATCCTATTTATCTAAATACTGGGCTGAAGAACCCACTTTAAAACAATTTAAAAAATCTAACCTTTGGTAGACAAATATAATGATAAAGTAATTACTGACTATTGTAGCAAAAAATATTTGACTGTATTATCACCACAGTGAATACTGCTTCAATCAATACTGCAAAGAAAGCATAGTTGAGCATTTAAGACTGTTTAAAAAAAAATATCTCCCACAACCTAACAAAGATAGTACGACAAATCCAAACTGACACTTACAGTAACCCATAGCAATGAAAAAAATCCTGTCAAAAAAGCATTAGAATAAGCTAATTTCATTTCTCCCAGCTGCCTGCCTTTCAATTTTTTATCCCTGCTATCAGGTTTGAATAAATTTCGTCTCTCACACTACAAGTAATGAGCAGGCAATGACTTATGAAGCAAAGAGACCAAGTTGAGACAGAATTAGAATACAATTTTAATGAGACAGAGCCGAGAAAGTGGA
Source organism: Picus viridis (assembly GCA_033816785.1). Lineage (NCBI taxonomy): Eukaryota > Metazoa > Chordata > Aves > Piciformes > Picidae > Picus > Picus viridis. Next base: position 17,218,474 of record CM066606.1, read on the forward strand.
AGTGTTACTCTTTTGACAGACTTGGCAAAATATCCAACATTATTTCAAATGCTCTTTCCTCTCTGTAGAGAAATTGTCATTTATTTAAAAAACCTGGAAAACTCAGGAGAATACTTTTAGGAGTATATTTTTAATGTGATTTAAGTGAGGAACTAGTTATTAAAGAATTTGATTTAGAGTACACCAAGTAGGACTTAACTTAAAATACATTAGAAGTCACAATGGATGGGAGACGAAGAGACGAACATGGTACTTTGGTCTGCTGGTACCCTTTCAGAGATCCAGTTTCTTCAAAACCTTTTTGTGGCCTACTAAGTAAAAGTACATTATCCTACAAATGTTTAGAGAAGGAGCATTCATAATTATACTCATGGAATAAGACTAGTTCGGATGACTCTGTGTCTCCAGCAGCAATCCCACACCAACACTTTCAAAAGAGAAGGAGGAATCAAAACACGGAATGTCTCTGCTTATTAGGGAAAGCCTACCAACTGACAAAACCCAACCCCACCAACCAACGAACCAAAACACCAAAAACCCCCTTTATGAAGCTAAGAGAGGTCTAGCCACAAGTAACAATGCAGTAACAATGCAGTTAATACAAGAATGGATTTTGGCACAAGGAAAAATGGCAGGAGACAATGAAGAAAAGAGTGACTTTGAACTGAGGTAAAAAACAAATAAAATATGTATTTTAAACATATAAAAAAAGAAAATGGAAGACTTGAAAAACATTTTTTAAACTAATGTTGCCCAGGTCTTATGAACATATCCTGTAAGCACTCCCTTCATGTGCCCAGTAAGACCATCTCCCAAATGGATCTATTAATGGAACAAGTTGAAAGAATAGTAGTAATAATGTAATATGCAAATAGTTGTCCTAAAATCTGCAGTTCTGACTTTTACCTGCTCAATATTTCTTTCTTACACTAAGCTACAAAACAACTTTAGACTACAGATTAAGGCTGCATGTTTCAGGGATCTGAGCCTCTGTTTATGCTGCCTTGTCCTGACAAACCTGAGATCACCCACATTACACTCCAAGCTAGCTGGAGACAAGCCAGCTCTGATCCAAAAATTGTGTAACTGCTTTAGTGCCTCTTAGTAGGGCTTATTAGCTTGGGCTCAGTGCCATTCTAATGTGGTTACACAGCTTCTAGTTTGGACCAAATTCAGCTGCAGTTGGTTTGGAGCAAGTTCTTATTTGCCTGCCTTCTACTATGTAGATGTAGCCGGACAAACCCACCCTTTGTCAATTTTAGCACAAAAAGTCAGTGTATTCTTACTCAAAGACTGATAAGGATGAAAATATCTTTAATGTATGTTAAAATTCTTATGTAAAGTTAGCAAAACATATAAGAAAGTTGGATTATGTAAAAAAAGTTTTATTAATCCAAGGTGGTCATGCAGCTTTCCCACAGTAAAATTAAGAATTTTACAGCCTCAAGCAAAACATGATTCAATATTTATGATAAACAGTTATTTCATGTACTCCCTGTTAAAGATTTACAGTGTTAAAAGAGAAGACAAAAATGCACATGCTGTTGTATGAAGCAATATTCTAGGCTAGAACTGTACAAGTTTAAGAACTCTTCTGTTTTGGACTCTTTCAGAATGGTACAACTCTCATTTATATTTATTTACTTGAAACTAGACTGACTGCTCAAATAGATAAGTGTTAACAGATATATTGCTGAGCATTTATACAGTGATTAGATAGATTGTTAAATGCCAGATTTATATAATTTGATAAGAAGGTTATAGCAACCATCTGCCTCCTTAGCTTTGCAGGGAGCCTTTTGACTCTGTCCACTGTGTTTTCTTGAAAAAGTGTCACATTGTATGGGGATAGTTAGTAATTTTCTTTCATGAGGTTACTCTGTTGAAGCTAAGGTTAAGATGTCACTTTTTCTGTGACGCCTCCTTGAAGAAGATTCTTGAAACTTCATCCAAGATGAAATTGGTGACTCCATGATCCCAGTAACAAAGTTTAAAAAAAAAAAAAAAAATCAGCAAAACTATTTGTGATAGCTTAGGCTGTACCTTTAATAAAAATTCTGAGCACACCTACAGTTGGGTGTAAAAAGAAAAAAGAAACGATTATTCTAAACAAATTTCATAGGTCAGATGTGAGATGTACCATATCAATATCGCTCATTCTTTTCTCTCAGTCTCACTCCGTCTCTTTCTGCTGGCATGCATGCTGTGCTGGACAGAGAGAGACTGCGTATCAGCAAAACTTGAGATAAGCATTGCTGTCTTAATAACAATGCTTTTGAGCTAACAGAAATTCCCCTTATAGCTTTCCTTTTCTCTTTTCTTCTAATTAACCAGAGGAAAAAGGGATGGGAGAGGTTGTGGGGAAGCAAGGTGGAATCCTCCTGCCCAAGGAGGATTTCTGTACTGTTTGCTTTTTGTAAATACCTGTATAATATTGTAAATACTGTATATTTTGTATATATTCATTGCATTCCATTATTGCTTGTAAAATACAGCCTCATTCGCTTCTCCGACTGGGTTCAGCTGAGCTTTTTTTGATGTGCGTGGGTTAAACCACCACAGTATTTTTACCCTCATGTTTTCAGTATTTGCTGTAAATACAGAGATCTGTGTAAGAATTCTTTGGCTCTGAGAGTCTTAAAGAAAGTTGCATTTATTTTTGTTGAAGAAAGCCAAGGAAAATCAGAGTGTGAAAGAGCGGTATACTGCTACTAGAACAATGAGGATTTTCATCACAGAAATATTGATCTTTTCTAGAGTAATCTTCATGATTAGTAAATTATACTCACAGATACTGTGTGTACAACCACACTGGTGGTGGGTAGGCTTTTGCATGGTATGATTGGAAGGGCAGTGTTAACAGGCCCTGGAGAAGTAATGCTGTAACTCACTTAGTAGTTTAAGTTAGACCCTTGACTGGTCATTGCATACATGCACTCTTGCAAACTCCTCACTCCAGAGAAAAGAGTCACATTTTACTTCATCTGTCAGTAACCTCAATAGCCAGCAGGTCAATTAGATCACAGGATCACAGGATGTTAGGGGTTGGAAGGGACCTCCAAAGATCATTGAGTCCAACCCTCCTGCAAGAGTAGAACCATGAAATCTAGCACAGGTTGCACAGGAATGCATCCAGAGGGGTATTGAAAATTTCAGGAGGACACTCCACAACCTTTAGAATCAGCCTTTAGAAGAAAATGATCTATTGCTGTGTCTAGAGCTCATCTCCCTTCTCTAGCAGATCTCAGTTCTGCCGTGAATGAAATCATGACTGAAGATCTTACTTGGTTAAGAAAAGTCTGAGGGTGATTGTATCTCACACAGCTGCAACACTTTAGATATTAATTTGTCTGATGGATAGTTGTGGTGGTTTAAGCTTTATCTGGGAGTTAAAGCTTAGATGGGGGCAAGGCGGAGAATCTCTCCCCCAGTCACCCTCCTCCCTCCCAACAGAGAGGGAAATAAAAAGGAAAGAGCAAATCCACCAAACAATAATTTGGACTTGGCTTGGAAGTAGAGAGGTAAAGAGTTTTCTTTTTAAAAAAAAAAATTATATATATATATATATTTAACAGGTAAGGTTCACAAGGGCAAGGAACAAGGATGGATGGGAGGGAGACAAAGAAGAATACAAAACCAGTCTCTCTCTGAAGAGGCGCGGTGGCAGCAGGGAGAGGATCAGGCCCGACCATGTGGCAGAGGAGCAAGAAAAGCAGCCGCAGTAGCTCTCATCCAGGAGAGGCAGGAGCCAAAAGGAGACCTAATAGCTGCAAAGTCCTGGCTTTTATACCCTAGTGGGGCAGGGAGGGGGGAGCGGAGCAGACTCAGTTTCCCAGGGGGAAAATGCCCTGCAGGGAGGGCAAAATACCTGCAAGCCCTCCATCCTGTTTTGTTTTTGCCTTCAGAATGGGCATTAACCCACCACAATAGTACACTGAAATCAGTGGTCAGGTGTGTCCTATAGCACAGTGGAAATCACACTGAAAATCAAAAGCAGTGGCACCTTTGTTTCATATATGCTTATAACGTATTTAAGTTTATGTTTATGATGTTCTTACCTTTCAAGAGGCATCAGTCTTGCCTGCCAAGTACACCCAGTGACACTTGATGCCTGATATAAGAGAGGAACAGTAAGGCAGAGCCTTCTAAGGGCAAGACACTTTCTTAGTCTTAGCCACAGGAATAGGTACCACTTAACAAAACAAAACAAAACAAAACAGAACAAAATGATCCTAAATAAGAAAATAAACAAGGTAGGGAAAGAATTCAAGAAAGCTCACCTTCAAGGAGGTATTCTGGGTCTTTGGGGTCTATAGATTAGATGCTTCTGACTCTATTTTTTTATTAACCCTGATTATATGTCCTCCATGCCCTTAAATCATTCTAACATTTGAACTTTCTCAGACTGATGTACTGCCACCAGGCAGTCCTGGTAAAAACCTACTGAAACCATTGCTATTTGATCTTCCAGACCTATTCATCAGTTCTTTGCTGTGTGGTGGTTGAAGTCACAGCCTTGTATTCGTAACCTTCCAGGATACATCCCTACTAGGGAGCGGGGGTACTATCTGTGTACAGATCTTATTCTGATTACTTGACCAAGACACAGGATTCCCATGTGAATAGAAAACACTGCCCAAAGGATTCAGAGAAATTATACTTCAATTATTTTGAAAAGACAATGAAATGCTTAGAATATGAAGTGAAAAACACTCAAACGAAGAAATGCACACCCGACATAGCAAGCAAACAAAAAAACCAAAAACCAACCTCCCTCCCCCCCAGATAAGCTTAGCTGCTATCTCTGTTGTGTTTAGTTTGCTGTTCATAGTTATTCAGTATCTGGCTCTCCCTAATACAGTTAATATAGATAATAAGATTTGATCATCAGTAAAAAATGGATAAGTTCTTCCTTAAACTATCAGAGAACATGTCCATCTGCCTGCAGCTTTAACTACATTGTAAAAAACAACATTTTTTTAAAATTACCTTTTTTTTTTTTTTTTAATTCAAGCCTGCTTTATCCTTTCTAAGGGCTTTGGAGCTGTGATGTATATCCATTCCATATCCAAAGCTAATTTGCATGGAAGAACTATGAGAGGCTAAGAGGGGACAAGAGAAATTTTTGCACAAACCAAAAACAATAGTGTCTGAAAAGGCAGCTAATATTCTCCTCTTGCTTGGCAGAGCTGTTGGTTGGCTTTCAAATAAATCTCCACATCTTGTTGCCTTTCATCATTCTACACAAATATAACTCAATCACATGCAAACACATTAAGAGAGGTTTAAGAACAATGAGAAAATTAGAAATACTAGCAGCTGTTATTGTATTACTGTAGGATTTTTTATTCATCTGTTAAAAGAAAACCAAACAAGCATTGCCTGCTTCTCACATCTCCACAGGAAAACCAATTATCAATTGGCTCAATGATCATGAATAGAGAGTATAGCAACAGAAGAGTATTTCTGCAAGTGTTAAGTGAGGTTTTAACTAAGAATTGACAGCCCTAGAATACCAGTTCATTGCTAAGTAAGAAAATGCCAAGAAAATGTAAAGCTAAATTCTTTTCTCTTATCCTTCGCCTTCCCCATTACTTCTGTTAATTTTTTTTTTTTTTTTTGGTAGTAATTGTTTCCTGTCCATTTTTCCAGTGTGTAAAACAGCAGGTGCCACTTAAAAAAAAAAAAAAGGCCGGGGGGGGGTGGGGGAAAGGGCAAGCGGCAGCCCATGAGTGTTATCCCATGACCCTGGAGGGTCACTTTACTTGTTGTTGCACAATACATGTGGGAAGGAGGCTTCCTATGAAAAGGCTGTGTATAGCCAGCAAGCAATATATCACATTGTCTTTAATCACAGGAAAATACAGGTTTATAAGATACTTATTTGCCTGAAACAAAAATCTTTACCAATAATTATGCTGAATCTAGAAACAGGCTTCATTCAACAATTGCACAATAGAGTGTGTATTTTAAAGTACAGATTTTGTGATATAGTTTTTCCATAGTTATCATGTGAATATAAATTCATTCTCATGACTTTCATGTTTCATATCAGTACAGATGTATGGTATTTTCTACAGTACAAACTAAGTATGGTATTTTCTAACCAAAATGAAAATGAAACAATTTGATTTTGAACAAATGTATGTGATTACCACAAGAATGTTTAATGTAGCTTGTTATTTAACATTCTTCCACAGAAAAACAACCAAATAAAAAACAACCTACCAAGCAAAAACCAACCAACTAAACAACCTCCCCCAAACCAAACATAAACCAAGACCCCAAAGCAGCCAAACAAAAAAAACCACCACCACCAAAGCTGAACCTCAACATTATATAAATATCCTGGTCTTTAAATATAATGTTAAGAATTCAATTAAGAGAATTTGTTGGATCTAATTGTTGTTCACCAATTCCCACCAGCCCTATTTCTTCTTCTGAGTTATGTTTATCAGGTTCATTGAATAAAAAGCCTTAAGGAACTTTCTTAAAATGGATATTTATTTAGCTCTTTCAGGTATAGGCTTTTCCCTTCCCTCTCTACTGTTTCTACTGCAGCTCACTGTGAAAACTAGAGCTGTGAAGCATGAAAGATTATGTCCTGATACAACACAACACTGGAGTTTTAACCTTCAGCACTAATAAGATGGGTCCTAATTGTCCTCCCAAGTGTCTGCAACAAAGCTAATTTCAGAGTGCCAAAGATAACCCCTGTAGATGACCTAATTAAATTCTCAGGAAAGCTATTATTTTTACGATAAAGTGTTTCAGCTACTGGCTATTTAAAGCCTGAAGTTTAAAATGCCTGGAAATGAGGCATCTGCAATTCATGCTTAATCAGAATTTTTCATTTATGTCAGTTGTGGGTACAAACTTACCAAAAATGGACCCTTTTTTTTTTTATTTTTAATAAAATATTATTCACCACAAATCTAGATAATAGGAGAAATATTTCTTCCTTATGAACATATTAGGTTGTTTATATATAGTGCATCATATCCTTTCTGTATGAATTATCTATGTAACTGAATATACAGGGTGAATTGTTATGCTTAAAATAAAATAAAAGAAATTAAAGATGAGAATTGTCTCCCCTTAGGTCAAGTAATTGCAAAATTATGCATGTCAGTTCATTAGTTTATTGAAAGCATTCCTGGACTGACCCAATCTCACTATGGTGATAGTGAATCTTACTCGTAAATGCTGGGTAGAGTGCTGCACTTAAGCCTGTGTAAAGCAAGTACAGTGAGCTTCACCAAATGTTGAACTAACATTTGGAATTACATTTAGAAATTTGTAACCCAAATTGTCTAAGAGCAATTTGTTTATCAGTCATATCTGGGTGTTAGGGAGTGGAACCATTCACCAGGCAAGGTAGGGTTACTTCAAAGAGGTGGAGAAAAGCCCAAGGACAGCTCTGCACAGCATTCAGCTATCAGGACAGTGTGCCTGCTGTTAGATCAATTGCTGACAGTGCCACGTCTCCTTTGTAATAAAGGAAACCTACACCAACATCTTGCTAAACTAGCCACAGTTGTAATTTCATGCATGGAAAAAAGTGAAGAAATGGAGAGAATATTAATAGAAAAAAAAGAAGAATGAAAAAAAATAGGTCCTATAAGCACACCAAACCATTTAAGCAGAGAGTTTTCTGTAAATATTGTACATTCTACTCACTTTAGGCATTGTTGAAAATGGAATCCATCTGGTAGGTTTTCTGTGTTTGAAGCAAATATGCAGGGTTCCCCAAACTCATTAATAAATGGGCTGCAGATTTTTCTCAATCAAGTGGATGTTTTCTTTTCAATGTATTTTAAAAATTCTAAGAGCCTCCAGTGTCTTTGTTTTCCCTCATCCTATAATGAGCAATTGCAAGAATGTTTATATTCTGTAAAAATAAGGTGAACATTTCTCCTTCATGATCATTTCTAACATATTCTGACAGACTTTAAAATGTGCAGACTTATAAAATTTTAAAAGCAAATATGTTAATAAGCACATTAGTTGAGGCTGTACATGTAAATCAAGAAAGAAAGTTATTTTTCCCCTCTACAGGGAGGACTTGGTGCACAAATTCATGAAAAATTTCCAGATTTGCACTCCTGTTGTAGTCCTTACTTAAGCTAACGGGAATTTTGCATGAACATTTTTAAAGGAATCTACTAACACACTAAAGAGTAAACACAGCAGAAGAAAAACCAAGAGCTTTCAGTTGTGTCTTTCTTAACTGAAATATAATTACCAAAACCAAAGGTTTCAGATATTTCAGCATTCTTTCTATAGTGCAGTTCAATTATGTGATCTTTGAGTATCCACAGTCTTTCCTTACAGCCTTCAATTCCCAGAACTTCTTCCAAGAAGTGATTAAAAATCATTCTCAAATGTGAATCTAACAAAACTATAAACCAAGGCATGAAAAAGCTTCCTTTACTGAATTTGTTAAAGTTACATCAACCTGACAAGATGGGGTCGCTGAGGTTCAAACCCCAAATGTTCACATCCCTGAGGAGAATGGAACATTATTAATATTTTTGTATAGAAGAACTCCTGAGTGAAACAGTCTCCTCATGATGAAATGAAAAGGGTATTCCACTGTGTACTGTGAAATATATTATATATCTTTCACATAGTTGGTTGGGGATCAACTGCCAGCTTCTTCACGGTGTGAGCTCTTGATTGAAGTGCCAGCTGTGTTCAAGGGATTGAAAGAGACCTTGGAAATGGCAAAGCAAGACCCAGCGTTCAGAGCTGACAAAACAAAACTGACAAGAGAGGCAATAGCTATTCTTTCTGAAATCATAGGAAATGTCATTGAAAAGAAAAGAAAAAGAGGAAAGGGGGTGGGAGACTTCAAACAGACGTTTTAGTGTGTCTTGAATATGCTCCTCTGCTTTCTTGCCTTTTAAGAAATTTTATTAAGGAAAAATAAAAGCATGAGTAAAAAATTAACTTGCAGAAGTCAGATGAGAAAAAACTTCTCTCTCAAAAACATTCAGCAAGATTTTGTTTGCCACTTGTGTGAATTAGCATTAAATGAGGCCATTGATCTGTGTAGATCTTTAAGCCAAGTGTAATGCATGAAAAAACCCTAAGCTTACTGCATTATAAACTCATTGTAAAGAATTACGTTTGCAAGCTCTGCATCCATGTAATTTCTACTGGAATAAAACAATCATAGTCCCACTTTAAATGTAACTCTACACTTCTTAAAGTCTGTCAGAGTTACTTACAACTCCTAAGAACTTAAAGTGGTAATTTTGGAGAACTAAGGTGGGTCTCCATCTGTAATGTAAAGACACACATAAAGTAAAATAGTTACTCCATGCACAAATATGGGTTAGTTTTCTTATTGTACTTTCACCTTTCAAGACTTTGAACATTTTTTGTGTGTGTATGTGTGTGTGTGTGCAAGCCTTTTCTTTGGCAGCCAAACTGTTGAAATGTCAATTGATATCCCCTGGAGACTTCATTTCCACTGTCTGACACTGCCAACATCATCATGTGGTTCAGGGTTTATCTTTCCTGCTGTGACTGAGCTGAAAAATCTAAATCAGCCTTGCACAAAAGGTTGAGCAGAGGCCAGCTATAATAAGATAGAAACTATATATTTTTGACCAAAAGATAGGAGGAAGGGGGAGGGGAATCACTTAAAAAAACTATGTAGACAACTAATCTCTGACTGGCTGCATATAGCATTTTGTTTAATCAGTTTAGCAGGAAAATGAAGGAGACTGAAAAGAGCTGTTAGAAAGGCAGTGCTAAAGTCTTAACCAGCCATTAACAGACACGTTTTGGGATGGGGAGGGGGGAGGTTAGTGGGGGGTGAGAAGCTGTACAAGAGAATGATGCAAAGGATGCAGAGAAAATATTTCAAATAATTTTGCATGTGACAGTGTCATCACTTATCAGCACTTGTGGCCAAGTGAATAGGTCACTGAACTGGGAGCTGGGGAAATTTCTGCTTTATCTCTAGTTCTACTGCTGACCTAATCAACACTGGGACAAGATTCTTCATGCCCCTGAACCACCTCATATCTGTTTAGTTGCAGTCTCTTCAGAAAGAGCTTTTTGTTTATAACAGTTTAGACTTTTGCCTTTCACCTTTGAGAAGAGAGTTTCTAGGAAAGCTCACTCCTAAAACAAAGTATTTAAGAATTATGATACATGTCAAATAAAGATTAATAGTTTCACTCTGTTACCAGTGTGACATTTTTCTGTTTGGTTTATAGGCCAGCACCTGTAGCACCATATTTGCTCAGTGAAAGATAGAGTGCTAATCTAAAGGGACTAGGAATGGCTTTGTCACTTTCTAGATGAGAGCTCTTATTCTTCATTGCTTTCTGCAGAGGAATTACCATGAGACTTCCATCTTTCTCAGCAAGCCACTTGCTTATCTAGCTGCTGGAAATGTTTTTGTTTAAAGTTCCTCTTGTATAAGTCTGCCACAGTTAGAAGAAAGGTTGCCTGGTTTACAAAACAAGTTTGCATTGAACTATCTCTCTGATGCATCTGTTGCTAAAAACAGTTTGAAAAAGCTGAGGAGCAAAATCTAGCTATTATGCTTATGATTTTTTTTCCTTTTTAATAAAGCAACCACAATTTTGGCAAGGCTTAAGGAACTCCTTTTATTATTTGAAAGGGAATATAAGCATGTCAATATTTGAAGAATATTTGAAAATCTGAAGCTTAGGCAAATTCTGGCATTGGTATGATTATTTAGATTCAAGAGTAACCAGGGCCTAATCCACATTAGACACTTCAATTATCAGGAAAAGACAGTCTAATAAAATTGTGCAAGCATATGCAAAGGCAATCTCAGATAGAATACAGGTTAGAAAGAACAATTGTAAAGATCACCCCTGTGTTTGTCTAATCCTGAAGTCATTCTGTGCAGTAAAAAATTAATTTACGGTGTATGCAAGTGATTTCAGCATGTCACTAACATTTCCAATTCCATTCTTTTGAGACAAGATGATAGCTGATAAAGATACTGGAAAAAAGACCATTTTTAGCAAGTTTGGTCATTATTGATGTATGACAACACCTACTCAGTACACACACTTCAGATAATCTTACCTCAGGATGACATATATTGTAAACATTTATTGTAAACTGAGTTTTGTCAATAAATCAACATAATCACTTATTTGAGAGCAAGCACTGCGGACAACGAGAAAGGCAGAATTGTCTGAAAGAGCAATGGGTGAAAACTAGACATTCCCAACCTTATTTTCTTTTGTAGTGAAAGACTGCAATAAAATGGGCTGAAATAGGTAGAGCTGTAATTGTTCCTCATGTACAACAACACCAGTTTATGATAGGCAGAAGCATTCCTGAGGCAAAATTAGAGCTAGCTAAAAGTTCATAGTGCATTACTTCATTCCACAAATAAATCAAAGGTAAAAAGGATGAAGTCAGTCCAGAATATTTCTTATTTTAGATCTAATTGATTTATTTTTAGAGGGTTTTTCTACTGTACAACAAGAGCTACAAAGTCCCTTTATTGTCTCAGAAATGCAATTCACAACATATAACTCATCTTTAAGTGAAAAGGCTTTATGTTATTTATACAGGAATCACAAACAGATTTCAAGAAGGAGCTTATTTTCAGTCTCATAGAACCCCTTGATTTCTGCATATTTAGACACACACACACAAAATCACACCTACATTAGCTCCTGTGAAAACAGTGAGGGTCTTTCCTTCTGCCCACAGAACTTGTTTAGGAAACAGCACAGTTTCTTCCAAGAACTCCTCCTTCATGGAGATCACAGCTTGGCCCAGAAAAATTTGTTAGTGATGACACTTTTTTTAAAATAAAGACAAGTATTAAAAACTGTTTCTAGAAACACACTGGTTCAGCAGTGAGTTCAAGTTATTTCTGTGTGGCATCTTCAGCTCTAGAAAATGTTTTGTGGTTGCAAGAGGCTGTCAACAAGAAAGTGAGTTTAACAGGCAGAAGGGGACTTGGGGGTACTGGTGACAGTAGGCTGAACATGAGCCTGCAGTGTGCCCAGGTGGCCAAAAGGGCCAATGGCATCCTAGCCTGGATCAGGAATAGTGTGGCCAGCAGGAGCAGGGAAGTCATTGTACCCCTGTACTCAGCACTGGTGAGGCCACACCTTGAGTTCTGTGTCCAGCTCTGGGCCCCTCAGTTTAGGAAAGAGGTTGAGTTGCTGGTGAGGGATCTGGAGCACAAGCCCTATGAGGAGAGGCTGAGGGAACTGGGATTGCTTAGCCTGGAAAAGAAAATGCTCAGGGGAGATGTTATTGCTCTCCACAAGCACCTGAAGGGAGGCTGTAGCCAGGTGGGGGTTTGGTCTCCTCTCCCAGGCAACCAACAGAACAAGAGAACACAGTCTCAAGCTGTGCCAGGGGAGGTTTAGGCTGGATGTTAGGAAGAAGTTCTTCATAGAAAGAGTGATTGATCATTGGAATGTGCTGCCCGGGGGGGTGGTGAAGTCACCATCAATGGAAGTGTTTAAGAAGAGACTGTATGAGTCACTTGGTGCCATGGTTTGGCTGATTAGATGGTGTTAGGTGATAGGTTGGAATCGATGATCTCAAAGGTCTCTTCTAGCTTCACAGTTTCACAGAAGTTTCACAGCATCACCAAGGTTGGAAGTGACCTCAAAGATCATCAAGTCCAACCTGTCACCACAGTCTGCATGACTAGACCATGGCACCAAGTGCCATGTCCAATCCCCTCTTGAACACATACAGGGATGGGGACTCCACCACCTCCCTGGGCAGCCCATTCCAATGGCGAAAGATTCTTTCAGTGAAGAACTTTCTCCTCACCTCGAGCCTAAACTTCCCCTGGTCCAGCTTGAGACTGTGTCCTCTTGTTCTGGTGCTGGTTGCTAGAGAGAAGAGACCAACTCCCGCCTCGCTACAACCACCCTTCAGGTAGTTGTAGACAGCAATGCTCCCCTGAGCCTCCTCTTTTCCAGGCTAAACAACCCCAGCTCCCTCAGTCTCTGCTCATAGAGCCTGTGCTCTAGGCCCCTCACCAGCCTCTGGACACGTTCAAGTGTCACAATCTCCTTCTTAAACTGAGGAGCCCAGAACTGGACACAGTACTCAAGGTGTGGCCTAATCAGTGCAGAGTACAGGGGCACAATGACTTCCCTGCTCCTGCTGGCCACACTGTTCCTGATGCAGGCCAGGATGCCATTGGCCTTCTTGGCCACCTGGGCACACTGCAGGCTCATGTTCAGGTGGCTGTCAATCAGCACCCCCAGGTCCCTTTCTGTTTGGCAGAATATATAATTGTATTCTCTTCTAAGATTTAGCTTCTGTCTGGTTTTGAGAAGGGGCGTGGTTAGGCATCATGCACTGTCAACTCAATAACAAGCATGAGTATACACATTTACACATTTTTTGTTGCTTAGAAAAAAGAAAAGAGATTTGTAACCATGAGAAATGAAAATGAATTCAGATTTTTTTGTAAGTCAAAGTGCTACTGGAAAGCATTAGTGGCTCCTCAGCTACATCTTTGATTCCTGGATATCTCTCTTTTAAAACCTGTCCCTTGACATGGGCTATTTGCTTTCTCTTTAGTGTATTTCTTTCTTCACTACAAGGTGTTTTACAGTAACTGTTGCAATTAATCAACTTTTTCAAAATGAAGTATTGTTTAGTAACAACATAAGGAAGAAACCAAGAACAAAAGGGACATTAACACAATTCACAATTCTGTTGTAGACCTCTACAACCACTAAATGCTCAGCACAACCTGAACAGGAACAAAGGAAAATTTAGCTATTCAGTCAGATTTCCAAGCAGGGTAAATTTGCAAGGGCTGTCAGTTATCTGATAGGATGTCCAGTCTTCAGATGGTAATTTCTCTCTTTTGTTCTTTTCACTTTGCTCTGGGTTGTCCTTCACCTCCCCAGTGAACAGATCTGTTCCGTGGGTAACTGCAGACAACATGCCTGGCTATTTTTGTCACAACAGAGCATAGCCCAACCAATATTTTCACCAGCACAGACCAGCAGTTGTTTTAGAGACGTTACCCAGTACCTGTAAGAGTTAAAGAACATCATTCTCCTGAATCTGCCAGATCATGTCAGAAATTTTCCTATGTTCATATATGAAGAGTGAAAACAATTTTAAAAAACACTTTCACAGAACTGACACTGTTTCTTTCCCTCCCTTCCTTCCTTCCTTCCTTCCTTCCTTCCTTCCTTCCTTCCTTCCTTCCTTCCTTCCTTCCTTCCTTCCTTCCTAGTCAGACTGTGGATGCCCCAGAACATTGACCTCACTTCAAGCAGGCTCTCCACTGTTGCAAATTACAAGACAATCTATATTTTTGATATAGAAATATAGAAAATATAGAAAATCTTATAGAAACATGGCTTTACACTTAGTGTCTATGTTTAGGTGAATTCACTTGTTGTAAGCAACTTTGGCATAGGCTGGCTTCAGGCAGAAAAAGGAATAGGATGTATGGAACAGTTTTTCTGTGTGAACCTCTCTCCTCTCCCCTCTCCCCTCTCCCCTCTCCCCTCTCCCCCTCTCCCCTCTCCCCTCTCCCCTCTCCCCTCTCCCCTCTCCCCTCCCCCTCCCCCCTCTCCCTTCTTCTTCTTACCTTTCCCCTCCAGGAAAACTGAAAAGAGAGGGGGTAAAGAGGTTTCATACAAGTTTAGGTAGATAGACCCCATAGATAATCCTGACATTTTTTTCTTTATTCTTAGTGAAGGTGAATTTCACCCCACAGTTGCTCTTCTAATAAGTACCAGCTGGTTTAAAGGACAAGATTTACAGGGCATTTCTAGACAGCTGTGAATTGCATCCAACAGACCCCTGTAGAAATCGTGAGCTGCATCATAAGTTCAGTTTCACCAGGAGCATGAGTGCTGGGGTATCACATAACAGCGGTTATCATTTTCAAACTTCATAAGAGTTCTTATAAACTGCAAGGGCCTGCTTCTCCCTCACCTCTCACCTCTCTTCTTGTGAGACAATTTCATAAATATTTATAGCTAAAGGACATGGAAGTAACTTTCCATTGCCCATCTGTAGAAAGTTCCCAATTACCAGGAATTTGGCAGCCTTCCAAGATTCCTCTTTAATTGTTCTAATAGAGAGAAGATTTGAATTTTTACCTTGTATGTACAAAGAATGTAGAGTTACTGCCTAGAAGGGTGACAAAATCAGTTGGGTTGGGTTTGGGTTTTGGTGGTGGGTTTTTTTTGTGGTTTTTTTTTTTTGTTTGTTTTTGTTTGGTTTGGTTTTGTTTTTTTTTTTTTTAGGAGTATAAGTTCACAAACAAAGGTACAGCCAATTCCACCTTTATTAAGCACAATATTAAAACATTTTTCCAGAGTCCATTCTGCTGGGGAGGACAAGTGATGATAAAAAACATACATATTATCCTTGTATCAGGTCAACACTCAAGGTCCAATGCCTTCAACACAGACTTTACTGTCATTGTAAAGAATCCAGCTGGTTTAAGGTGAAAAATATAGCTGATCATTCTTTTAAGTGGTCATCTTCAGCTCTGCATGTAAAGCAGATGATAAAGAGCAGCAGATCATATATTTATTTATTTGCTAAGTCAGCTGGTAATGTACTTCCTACATTACTCTACTGTATCTTCAAGCCTACCATAAATCATGAGCATATGTACTATGCTGGAGTAGATGTTTCAGATTATGGGGAATGTGGGAAAAGAATTATTTTTATTAATGTAGAATTAGTTTTGACATGCACTGGGAGTACTGGAGTAATGTCCTTGTACAGCAAAGTCACCACTCAGAGATGGAAGGGCTACAAAAAAACCCTGAAACAATTTAATTCCATATTATCCCATTATATTGGGAATTATTGTTTGATTGCTATTTTTGTTTGCTTGTTTTCAGATTAAGAATAGTAACTTCAGAGTTATTTTATACAAACCTCTACTTTTGTCTCATCATGTTTAATTTTGTTGTGAATATATGTCAAATAATAGAATAGAATAGAATACAATAGAATAAACCAGGTTGGAAGAGACCTTCAAGATCATCGCGTCTGACCCATCAACCAATCCAACCCACCTAAACAACTAAACCATGCAACCAAGCACCCCATCAAGTCTCCTCCTGAACACCTCCAATGAAGGTGACTCCACCACCTCCATGGGCAGCCCATTCCAATGATCAATCACTCTTTCTATGAAGAACTTCTTCCTAAAATCCAGCCTAAACCTCCCCTGGCACAGCCTGAGACTGTGTCCTCTTGCTCTGGTGCTGGCTGCCTGGGAGAAGAGACCAACCTCTGCCTGTCTACAACCTCCCTTCAGGTAATTGTAGAGAGCAATAAGGTCACCCCTGAGTCTCCTCTTCTCCAGGCTAAGCAACGCCAGCTCCCTCAGTCTCTCTTCATAGGGCTTGTGTTCCAAACCCCTCACCAGCTTTGTTGCCCTCCTCTGGACACGCTCCAGCAAGACAACATCCTTCCTAAACTGAGGGGCCCAGAACTGGACACAGGACTCAAGGTGTGGCCTAACCAGTGCTGAGTACAAGGGCACAATGACTTCCCTGCTCCTGCTGGCCACACTGTTCCTGATGCAGGCCAGGATGGCATTTGCCCTCTTGGCTGCCTGGGCACACTGCAGGCTCATGTTCAGCCTGCCATCAACCAGCACCCCCAAGTCCCTCTCTGCCTGGCCACTCTCCAGCCACTCTGACCCCAGCCTGCAGCACTGCATGGGGTTGTTGTGGCCAATGTGCAGAACCACTATCTAAACAAGATATTAACATAGTCCAAAATAACTAATGCAAACACATATGTGAATTCCCTGTAATACCTGAGAGAATAGGTGATATGAAGTGAAAATATTTTAGAACAATATTAGGAAATAGAAGATGAGAAAATGCTAAATCCTACTAGACTTTATACAGCAAAAAAAAACTACATACTTTTTTGGATGTTTTAACACCTCCTTAGTGGAAATATAGTTGATAAGGTTGCATGAAAGAAGAGAAGCATCAGTGAAATAGCAAAATACTAAGCCAAGCATGGCACAGTAACAATCTCCAATAACTTTTCTTCTGTATAAACATTTTGAAACTCATGAAACAATTATTCTGTAGAACTTTGATGTAAATAAACTAATTCAGATCTATTTCTGTAAAGAGTAAAAAATAAGGTAAATAATTAAATTCAACAGCTACATAAATAAGTAGACATGGCAGAAAAAAAAATGAGCCTAATGGAGAATATTCCTGTTTTCACATCTCATGGGTGAAATTCTGCATGCTATTTTGGTGTGCTGTTTTCCTCAAAAGAAGCTTAGGGAGTGAGTAACAAACCAGAGCATTTGGATACATGCATGCCTACAACCATGGAAATGGATTTCTGAATTTAAGGCTGCTTTACACGCAGATTATATTAGGTCATCTGTTGGTGTAGCATCAATAGAAATATACCAAGTAGCAAAATCACAAATGCCTCCTGTCTTACAACTATATTGCACAAATCTTCTACTTCCTCATTTTCTTGAATGAAATAGGAAATTTTAGACATTCCTTACTTCAGTTATGGTGAATTTTGTAGGTTTTCAGGTGCACTCATTAGAATGGGATGCATAAATGAATAAATGAGTAGTACAGGATAGATTTTACAAGGCAATATTTTGTCTATGCTATGGCATGACTTGTGTATAACAAGCCTCTTATCATAAATACTGCTTTATGCCCTAACACACCCTCAACCTATTTGTTCTTTTGATACTGCAGAGATTACTGCAGAGAAATTAGATTTCAATATTTAAAGTAATTTTATATGCAACATGAAATTCCAGTTTTTATTTATGTACGAGCAGCAACTTTTCTAAGGGAACCTTAACAACCCAAACACCATCACTCTTGTAAGCCCCCACTGGAGAGTTCCTTGCCATCACCCAGACCTTTAGCACCTGAAGTGTAAGAAAGGTATTTATAAGCACAAAGTATTTCTGAGCTGTGGATGGGGAGAAGAAGGTGAGGTGATTCTTCCCTCTTTCAGATCATTTCCCTGATGGATAATTCTCTGCTCCATCAGTGAAAGGAGAGCTACATCTGTAGTGCCTATGCCCTAATATATAGACCTTTCAGCTCTCTCTGACAGTGGTGCTCTACCCTATTCGCTCATGCTGAAGGGAGCACCTTTTAAAGCTATTTACTTCTATGAGACTTCCTGCAAGTCTCCATAGACAATTACTGCAATAATTCAAAGGCAACTACCATCTTTCCTCAAGAACTGTGGAATGTAAATAGATGCACCCTCTCTGTGAAAAAGTATCCTTCTAGTGATAAATTATTTAAGTACATTATCAATTATTTAAAATATCTTAAATATTAAACTTGAATTTCAAAATAGATAAGTATAAAAAACAAGCCATAAATGGATAAAATCTGTTTCAAACTGTGTTGATTGCTGCTTGCCAGAAATACACATATGAAGCACAAATTCCATACCTGCTTGAAAAATTACAGCTATGTGTCACTTGTAAATATGCTGTTACAGCTCAAAACAAATTAGTTTAACTAATTTGCCTGCAAATCATCTTCTGAAGAAAAGATAATAATTATCTTTCCCACACTTACATAATCACAGGATGGCTGATGTTTGTAGAGACCTTTGAAAATCTTTTGGTCCAACCTCCCTGCTGAAGCAGGGCCATGTTTCACAGGACCATGTCCAGACAGATTTTGAGTATTTCTAAGGATAGAGGTTCCACAACTTCTCTGGATACTTACAGAATCACACAGAATCACAGAATGGCTTAGGTGGGAAAGGACCTCAAATTCCAACCTTCCTGCCATGGGCAGGGACACCTTTTACCAGACCAGGTTGCTCAAGGCCTCATGCAGCCTGGCCTTTTTTGTATTTAGTTATCCTCAGAATGAAAAAGGGTTTTGTGATGTTCAGACAAAAACTCTTGTGTTTCACCAGGCTCCACCCAAAAAGAACTGGTGCTTCTTTGTCCTTCCGTAGAGTCATAGAATGGTTTGAGTAGGAAGACATCTTTAAGATCAGCCAGCTCCAGCTCCTCTTAAGGGACTCAGTACTCAATGACTTCTTTGCTTCAGTCTCCACTGGTAACCACTTGAGCCACATCACAGAGGAAAGTGTCTGGGTCTGGAAAGAAGGAGAACCACCCATAGTAAGTGCAGGTATGGTCTGGGAACACCTAGACAACCTGAAGGTCCACAGGTCCATGGAACCTGATGAGATTCATGTATGGATCCTGAAGAAACTGGCAGCTGAGGTTGCTAGGCCACTAGTCATCATATTTGAGAAGTCATAGTAGTCTGGCAAAGTTCCCACAGATTAGAAAAAGGGAAACATAACTCCCATTTTTAAAAAGGGGTGCAAAGAAAATCCAGGGAACTACAGACCAGCCAGTCTCACTTCTATGATCATGGAGCAGATCCTCCTGGTATTTATGCTAAGGCACACGAAAGATAACAAGGTGATCAGTGACAGCCAACATGGCCCACATTTTGTGTCTCTCTTTTTGTCATCTACATACTTAATAGAATACCTTGGTTTTGACACCTCTGTCAGGATTCAATCCCATATGGGTTTTGTCTGTCCTAATCTTTCCCCTGCAGGCTCAGATTATGTCTTTGTATTCCTCCCATGTTACCCATCCCTGTTCATTTTTGAGTTTTGCCAGGATCTCCTTCAATATCTATACACACCTTCTGGTGTTTTTTTCTGTCTTCCTGCTCATTGGGATAGACTGCTCTCCTCAAGTCCAGTGTTGTGATCTTTTTTTTTTTTTTTTTTTTTTTTTTTTTTTTTTAACACTATTCCTTATTCTCAGGATCCTGAGTTCCACAATATTGTGGTCACTACCGTTGACCTCTACAAGCCCAATGAGCCCTTTCCCGTATGTGTGAGATTCAGCAGAAAACCTCTCCTCCTTGACTTCTTATTGCTTTGGTCAGGACATCATTGTTGATGCACTTCAGAACCTCCTGCATTGCTTATGCCCTGCTCTGTTGTTCCTCCAACAGATATCAGAGTGTTTTAACTCTCCTATGTATACAAGAGCCTGTGAACATGAGACTGTTCCTCTCTGTCCCTCTTCCCACCACTGGCTTCTGCATTTCCTCCAGTAACTGCAACTGTTATTGCACACAGAGCCAACTTAGGCTGAGCTTAAGCTCAAACACTCCAAAGTGGTCTAATTTTCTCCCTCAGGATAAATTCTTGTTTTCATGGTGTGGGAAAGGAGGAAAAATTGAATTCCATGTAAGAACAACCATTGCCATTATGAACTCAGAAACCGAGGAGAGAAGCATATATTCTCTATTATGCTAACACCAAACTGGTAAGCAATCGAATGAGAAGTGGCAGAAACTGTATTTTCCTGGAAATACAGTGGAAGATGAAGTAGAGACAAATGTCTTTGCTTCCTAGTGTGTCTGTCAGGATTTTGGTATTACACAGACAGACATGAGGCAGACAGCAATGAAGACAAGTCTACAGTGCCCTAGGAAGCACTGGTAACAGACACCAAGCCAGTAACACAGTGTGGCGGTGTGGGTAACAGTGCGAGCTGTGTGAGCACCAATTAAAAGATAACACTGAACTTTCCTCTCTAAGAGACCTTTCCACTTTCTATAAACTCCATTTGGTGATTCCTCGGAGAGTAAAGAAGATTACTACCTCATGAATGAATCTTGTACACTATATAGAGAAAGGCAAAAATCTCAGGATAGAACTCTGAGGTCCATGTTAGTAACTTACCACAACTGGTCTTCACATATGCTCTCATACCAATTTAAGAATGATTTCTTAAAGCTGTTAAGGACAATTATTTTTTCACGTGCAATGTCCAAAGCTAGATAAACTACCAGCAGTTAACTAAAAACATCAGGAAAACAGTATTTACAAAAATTACAAAAAAAACCCCAAACTTTTTCTGCAATAATTGTGTTACAATATTTTATAAATACCTTGTTCCATGTTTTTCCCAAACTCCACATTATAGTAACCTCCACCCTAATTAGAGCAGTTGCCAAAGTATTTTAGCAATGATGTGGAGTTCATCTGGAGTAGAAAAGTGTTTCAGAGAGTGAGAAAAGAAAAAACAAACAAAAAAAAAAAGCCACTCAAGTCTAGCCATCTTCTGAGACTAAGAAAATATTTATGTATGTATTCATCTAACTCCTTTTGTTCCTTAACATTTTTCTCTTACCATAGTCTGACTCAGGGCACAGATGTTTTTCCACCTCACCAGTCTGTTAGAAGATGAGTTCCACTATGAACCCAAATACTGGATTCTGTACCTGCTTGCTTCTGTGATCTGTTTGCTTCAGCTCTGATACACCCTCATGTAGATGTCACTTGTAATGTCTTCTAGGTGCACTAGCCACAGGTGTAGGCAGCAAAAAAATTAATAGTTTCAGGAGATAGGAATAGTAGCAAGCGGAGAAGCAGGCAATCCAAAATGAAAGGCAAAACAATAAGCAAAAAATGTTCTATATGATTTCTTTAACCTTAGCCAATGAGAAAAGAGAAGCAAAATCTGAAGGAGGAAAACAGTACTGCTTTTCCCTTACAAGTGACATCCCTGTCTCTGAAGCGTCAAGGAATTTATATGCAGAATGGTAAACATTTGTATACAACATATTTCATACAGCTAAATGATACTAACAAGATACAGGACTGTAGGAGTGAGCCAGTGTTAAGAATTGTGGTCTGTCCTGTTTATTGGTGTATTCAGTGAAGACTGAAAACCCACCTTAGTTCATATTTTCTCTGTTCCCCTTTGGTATGAAATGTTTTTGTTGTGTATATGGCAAAATGAAGTCTTACAGGATTTCGAATAGCAGTTTCGATCTGTTCTTGACCTTTCTTTGCATTTCTTATTCTTTTCAAAACAAAAACTCCACAAAAGTCTATTTTGCACAATGAATTGCACCTTTTCCTACTTTTTCTATTCTAATTGAAAAGAGGAATTGCGTAAAAATGGAACACTTACATGTGAGAGTTCATATAAAGCAGAACCCAAGTTTTAACCAATGCTGACATAAAGCAACTTTCATCTCTGCTGCATAATTCACATGTTTTATTGTTCCCTTCTTAGAAGGGAATACATTTATTTTCCTTTGGCTCTCCTATCTAGGCCATTTGATCTATTTAATTTCCAGCCCACTATAATGTTCAAGGTCTTAACCCAGGCTTCTCATGACTTCTGATCACATTGTGTCACTTTTGCAAGTGGCTACAAAGGTTGTTGTCTTGAAGACAAGGGAAAACTGACAGAGACAAAGGATTTGGAAGAGGACTGTACCCTCTTGTTTCCTCTGAAAAATTTCTGGTGTGTTGGGTCCTCTAGGTTTCCCTAGCAGCGAACATTCCTTCCCTCTCACAAGACAGGATGAGACATGAGAGATGATGGAAGTCAATCAGCCGTTTGCTCTCCGGATTAGATGCCAAATCCCCCATGGTATTTAGGTGAAGATATCTATACTTCTTACATTCATGTTCTTTGCCTACCTGCCAAGCACACAAACGAATATACAATTTAAATTTATCTGTAAGAACTAATACAAGTCTGACTATAAAACCTACTGTATCTTGGGTATCATATTACCCTAAAAAAACAGCATGAGTAATATTATATGCATAATTTCTAATATACTGGATCAAATATTATTAATTTAATCAGTTTTGGAACAAAACAATTGCCGTAAATTCAACTGACTGCAACTCAGTTACTTGGGTGAAAAATTCTGAAGTTACAGGTTTTGAATACATATCCATACATACACTCATACCCCTAGTCATAATTTCAGCAACCTTCTATTTCCAACATCAAACAAGGATCAAACACCATGTTATTTAAATATGATGGAGGCATTTAATAGTGACTGGATATGGCAATTGGAGGAGAAGGAAATCTGGAAAGGAATGTAACTACTATCATCAGGGCATGGGAGAGAACAGAATTCTACTTCAATAAAAATATTGCTATTATAACATAATTAATCTCTCTGAAATTTTCTGGGTTTTATCTCAAAAAAGTGAGTATATCTAGGGATGTTATATCACCCTTTTTATTACACATTTGAGAAAGTAGCCAAGTCTAATTAGGCATAATTACACCCATTGAGGCACTTTGGATGTTAGGTTTGACTAACTAATTTAATAGTGGATTGAAAACAAATGTCTAGTTATTAGGCTTCAGCTTTTGGATTTTTTTTTTGTTCAAGGTCATAGAATCATAGAATCACAGAATCAGTCAGGGTTGGAAGGGACCACAAGGATCATCTAGTTCCAACCCCCTGCCATGGGCAGGGACACCCCGCACTAGATCAGGCTGGCCAGAGCCTCGCCCAGCCTGGTCTTAAACACCTCCAGGGACGGTACCTCGACCACCTCCCTGGATAACCCATTCCAGGGCTTCACCACTCTCATGGTGAAGAACTTCCCTCTCACATCTAGCCTCAATCTCACCTCCAGCTTCATTCCATTCCCCCTAGTCCTATCACTACCTGATATCCTGAGAAGTCTCTCCCCAGCCTTCCTGTAGGCCCCCTTCAGATACTGGAAGAACACAATGAGGTCACCTTGGAGCCTTCTCTTCTCCACACTGAACAGCCCCAACTCCTTCAGTCTGTCCTCATAGGAGAGGTGCTCCAGCCCTCTGATCATCCTCGTGGCCCTTCTCTGCACACGTTCCAGCACCTCCAGATCCCTCTTGTAATAGGGGCTCCAGAACTGGAGGCAGTACTCCAGGTGGGGTCTCACCAGAGCTGAGTAGAGGGGGAGAAGCACCTCCCTTGACCTGCTGGCCACACTTCTCCTGATGCAGCACAGGATCTGATTGGCTTTCCATGCTGCAAGTGCACATTGAGAGCTCCTGTTGAGCTTGTCGTCCACCAGCACCCCCAAGTCTCTCTCCTCAGGGCTGCTCTCCAGTCAGTCACTGCCCAGCCTGGATTTGTGCCTGGGATTGCCTCGACCCAGATGCAGGACCCTGCACTTGGTCTTGTTGAAGCTCACGAGGTTGGCTTGTGCCCACCTCTCCAACCTCTCAAAGTGCCTCTGGATGGCATCACTTCCCTCCAGCATGTCCGCTGCACCACACAGATTGGTGTCATCAGCAAACTTGCTGAGGGTGCACTCGATGCCACTGTCCATGTCACCCACAAAAATGTTGAACAAGCCTGGTCCCAGGACTGATCCCTGAGGGACTCTGCTTGTCACTGTCCTCCACTGGGACATGGACCCATTGACAGCCACTCTTTGGGTGCGGCCATCAAGCCAGTTCTTTATCCATCTAATGGTCCATCCATCAAACCCATGTGTCACCAGTTTGGAGAGCAGGAGGTGGTGCAGGACAGTGTTGAAGGCTTTGGAATGGTCAGACTTGAAAGCTACATAAATGATGCTGTGATTCCCCCTTTTTTCCCCCTCACACTTGACTAGTTCTTTGCATTTGATGAATTTGTTGTAATAGCTAAGTAATTGCATATTTCTGCAAACAAATATGCCAGCTTATTTTTAATATGTCCTTATTTTAAAAAAAAGAAAAAAGAAAAAGAATTAACCACCTGGTCTTCAAGAAATCCTTAAAGCAAGAAGTCAAGTCAGTTGCTTCTTGTCTATAAGTAACAAATCCAGAAGAGCTTTACTCTTGGTTGGCACGTCCAGGATTCAAGTAAAAACATTGATTCCATTACCCTCCACAAATGTTCTGGATTGCTTGAAAGTGAACAAAGTTTAGCAACACAATAAGTTAATTCTACTGGATAACAAACATAATGAATACCTTTAAAAGGAAAAGAAACTGCTGGAAGTTATTCTGAGCCTTAATAGCTTAAATCTCCAAATGTGGAACCAAAGCTGACCTGCTGACCTTAGTAATAGCTGAAGGATCCATACCAATGGGTGGATGGAATTGCATCCAAGGACACCATTTCACTTAATTTAATTACATGCAATAATCATGGAAAAAATAAGCACAAATTTATTCTCCTGAGGGAGCTGTAGCTTGTGTTTGTGCACAGTACAACAGAAAAATCAAGTGTCTATTCCATAATGAATGTTTAGTAGATGTTGACAATGATGTGAGCAAACATGGTAGAGCAGAAGAAAGACACAAATTTATCAAGTTACTGCTGTTGATCTCATTGGTGACCTGAGGTTACAGCATGATATGTCAGCAAGCTTTCTGCATGAGCAGGAAAGCAAACAGAAGTCATAGCAAGTGACAACATTTTTGTGAAAAAGACATGATCTTATCTCAAAATATGTAGGTTGCCTGCAATAAGCAAGATATTAGGAACTCAACAATTCTGCTATTATGCCTATTTCACACTCTCACTAATCTCAAAGTCACAAAGGTTAAACTAATCATGCTATAGAAGAAGTCCTATTCTCTCCCTAACAGGTAGGATGACATAAAGCAAGTACCTCCATTTTGGGCAATCACAATCATTTAATGTAGACTACATGGCAGAAACTGGCACGTCAGCAATCCCTAGCTAGTATTCTAAGACTAATAAAACATTATACGAGTTGATTAAAAAATGTAAATGCATGACAGAGAGCAATCAGAAGCTAACAGGGGGAGGGGTGAGAGAACTAAGACAGGCCATATGTTCCTCTCCCCTTGCTGCATTTGCTGCTCTCATATGGAGAATTCCCCGCCTGACAGATGGAGAGAAGTGTGCTTTATGCAAGGTGCAGGCGGGTTTATCTATGAAAGCTTAAGAGCTAGAGAACAAAGCAGAGCTTTATAAGAGTTTTCCGTATAAAAATCTATGACGCTTATCAGATATATCACAGATGACTTCCAGAGAACTATGAAATAAAATAAAACAATTTAAAAAAATTACTGAGAATTGCTGACAAAGTCACTGGCAATTTCTTAGTTTAGTTTTAATAAGAAATTAATAGCTCAAGAGGCTGGAAGGAAATAACTTCTTTGTTTTTTTCAGAACACTGTTTTGGCAATTCAGAATTCCTCTGCTTCTTTATTTATTTAGTTTCACATAGCTACAGATTTATCATTTCACTTTATTTGCATGAATATGTGGAGTTGATAGATTTAGACATTATGGACGGATGGCAGGTTTTTCTTTACCATAAATCCCGTCCCACACCAGGCAACATGAGAGAAACATTTTGATAGATAACACAAACTGGTTCTTTTTGATAGATAACACAAACTGAAGCTTTTTGATAGATAACAAACCCATTAATCACTGTCCTCTAAGTGCTATAAGAAGAATTTAAAACATGCCAAGTAGAAGTTTCTCACTTCCAAATCACAACAGTTATTAGTCTGTGCTTTTTTTACTAGCCTGAGTAGCCATTTCAGTACGGAAAAAAAATGACCAGTGGGGGTTAAATTTGTTGTAAGACTAAACAAGGACAAGCCTCACAGTGGTGTCATTAATGCTCTCTTCCTCTTCTCAGAGAACATTGGCAGACTTCCAGTTTATTAAAACAACAATCAAAGGCACATCTTCTCTCTATATACACAATGAGTCAAGGATGGATTGTTTACTCAAAAAGAGCTGTTTGCTGAGGTATAAAAGCAAAAATGCCTTTCAGGGGAAATAGCTAGTTTATGAATATTATGCAGAAAATGCTCCAGAGTTGTGTCTCATAAGAAAGCATTCCAATCATTATTAAATAAAAACAGAACAGTATATTGCTTTTTTAAAAGCTCTAAACTCAGAAATTGAAGTGCTTTTGAAAGATTAAATGATAATTATTTGCACAAAGGATTGTTATAATTTGTAACTTATTAAAGTAAATAAATATGAAAGAAAATAATTTGCCTGATTGGCATATATTTTAAAGAAAAAGTTATTAGTATGTATCCATCTCTATTGAAATGGAAAAAAAAGAAGTACAAGGAGACCATGTGTACAATGATAGAAACATGTTAGGCATAAAATTCTGTTAAAGATAAAGAATTTTGTGTTTCCAGCTTGTCAAATAACTTCTTTGAGATGACAGGTTGCAAGTTCATCTGAGAAGTCCTTCGGTTCACATCATGCTTCAGTAAAGATGGGGGAGGGGGAAGAAAGAATGAAAGAAGCAGGCAGAGGGCAAAGGAAAAAAAAAAAAAGGCAATGAAAAATGGAGTTCAGAGTAAACCGAGTGGAAAACTAAATACATAGAAGGTGAAATCCTGACCCTATCGAAGTCACTGGGCACTGTGCCACCAGCTTCAAGGAAGCCAAGATTCTATCCAGAGATAGCTAATATAAAAATAAAAAAGTCAGGAGCAGAGAACAGCATTTAAAGATACATATGCTATCTATCGTATGTAGGTCATATGTTGGTGGATAATCTCATTTGGGAGAGAAAGCTGTTTTCCTATGTATAACAAGAACTTCTTTAGTTAAAAAATTAGATACCCCTGTCTTGGTTTATTTTATTTTCAATGTAATACTGTAAATACTGAATAAAGAGAGTACTAAAAGAAGCATGAAGCATCATTTCAAGAGAAGGGGTGCAGGGTGCCTGGAAACCCAGATTAGTCACCTCTAAATAGACAGGTTCTCAGAAGCTCAGCCTCTGGGAGATTTACACATCACTAATAAAAGCCCTTCCTGTTCTGTAACACATGTGATTATGTCTCAAACAATGATTTTAGAGGTTAAACAGGATTGTTCTTCATTCAAATAGTAGCTAAAGATGTAAGGCACACAGGCTTCACACTTGAAAACTCTTCTCAGCTGGTGGGGCCTCAGGGAGAAGCGTCTGTAAAATCTGCTTTGTTTGGAGGCTGCATTTGGTACATCCAAATTTTTGATACTGACACAATCATATTGAACAGTGGCTGTGAATGAATGCTTGTTGAACTTCTAAGATATGATTCAGCACAGCACTATGAGAACAGAGCACAATAACATTAAACACCAGATGGTATTTCAAAGCCCATCAGATACACAGATTTCTTTTTCTTCTGCACAAAAGATTGGCAAGGCCTCATGTCTGAAAAAAAGCCTATTAAGATAAATGGAGTTGATTTGGTTTTGTCTTGCTAGGGCTATTATAAGAAAGTCATCTGAATGGGTCAAATTACAAACTGCTCTGGATCAAAGGATAACAACAGCAGTAGCAGGTCAAACTGATCCAAGCTATGTCAACTGGATCAGCATGAAACCCTAAACTGCAGTGAAAAAACTCCTTAGCATGGGGCTTGACAATAATTAACGGAAGCAGAGCCTCTTTTCCACTGGAAGTTAGAAACGTGTTAGCTGGTCAGATTAGTCAGAAATCACTTTTGCAATTGCAGAGATTTATGAAAGCAGAGTAAGGATTCCTGATTCAAAAGAGACAAACATCTCTGTAGCCTAAAGACCTCACTGCCAGGGCAGGTGAGGTGAAAGCACTACCAATTTCAGATCTACATATGCTTAGGCAGCTGAGAGCCTGACTGCTGATTTCGTGCCATAAAAGAGAGGACTTTTAGATTTTGAGTCATGTTCAGCCTGTGAGGAGTTCCCCTGAGGTACAAGGAATTACACCAGTGATTTATTCGGTTGGTTGGCAGCATCACATTTGTTGCTTGTCTCAGTGATCCATTGTTGCAGTGCAGTTTGTATGAGCAATTGATATTGGTCAATGCCGACACTGGAGGCTGGGAGATGTGTGTGGGTATGTGTGTGGACATCGTTGTACTGCAGGTAACAATGCCTGCAGTATTGTATAGAGCATAAAGACAAAGCAAGAGCTGTGGTGAAAAAAGAAAAAAGAAAAAAACCAATTTGTCAGGCAGAGTAAAGAAGTGGAAGAGCCAAAGAAAGGAAAGTTCTTTTAACTCAGCTAATTATCTGTCCAAAAATAGAAATTATAATCTGCCCACCCCTTCCCCTACCTGTTGCTGATGGCAAAACAACAAACAGCAAACCCCTCTATCAATTGTCAAAGACTGTGAGGCAGAATACACTACAAAATCCTGGCATAGTGTTGCCAAAAGAAGCAGCCCTCTGAGACTCATCACAGATGTCCAAGTGTTCTGCCTCTGTTGCCTTTCTTATATCTCAGCAACAAACAGTCCTAGTATGTCAGGAAAATGACTGACACATGCACATTTTCTTGAGAGTCCAGTTAAGTATCTTGCTTGCAACTCTGTTACTGGCTGTTGAGCTTAGAGAGGCCATTTGCTGAGGAAGTAGTTAGTGGGTACCATGTAAATACAAAATGCTGTTTGCCTTTTTTCTCCATTCAACAGAAGTCCTGTAAAATCATGGCGTGTGTCCTTCTGGCAACAACTGAGTTCACTGAATTAATTGTCTCCTCCTCTAATTACTATGCTGCTTAATTTTGTCACATTGGAGTGCTTTTCAGGATTCAGAAGGATGCATGCTTTTTTATGTTTAGTTCTAGTAGAGGCTTCAGGCACCAGAAGTTTTCAGTGGCCCAGTTTGATGTGAATAAGCAGCTTTTAATAAGTGATGCCTATTTTCTTTATGCTGCAAACATTTGGGTTTCCTCTGTGGCTGGGTGCAATGAAATACTGTGGTCATTCAAACTGATGAAGGCGTCAAAACCTCTGAGGATTCCTAACACTTGAACACATCATACAAGAGCAATTAAACTGACAAGGAGAAAAAAGCTCTCCTCGGTCCAGATTTACACTGTGTTACCATTCATGCACAAATCAGCAAACATTTCAAATACCTTGACTGAGTAATGAATGGGTTCTGGGTTAGTTGTTATGCTGACAGCAGGTTTTAAATTCTATTGAGTCAGGCAAGGGGGAAGGTGAATAGGGTAGAATTACAGGAAAGGATTAATGAGGGGTTTCTTGCTGAACATACTGTTGCAGTGTTCTCTTAGTCACTATACCAAGCAGTCACTGATTTTTTGCCTTAAGGACTGTACTTTTATAACCTAAAATACGCCTCCTTAAACAAATCCACATCAGGCAATATGTCAACACTTCATTGGTTTCAATAGAATTAGTTTCCTAAACACTCTTTTCTGAGGCAATTTTTGTACTTGAAGATGCATTACAAGGAACATTTACTACAACTACAGTACAATGATGTATAGTATGACAAACGCAGTTTTAATCAGTGCAAGCTGTAACAACAAATATACTACACATATGGTCCCTCTTTCTTTCATTCCTTTTTGCTCCTCTGCAGTAGTAGTAAAACCCCCTATATTTGTCTTTCTACAACTGTTTGTTGCTACTATTGGGTGTAAATATATTATTGAAGAATAAAATAAAGATCTCTGCAGAATCTGTGGTAATTTTTTTTTTATATGATGGCAGATGCCTGTTTCTTAATGTTGTGTTTGTATTAAGCTTCATTTGTGCTAATGTATATCAAGTCCCTTGAAAAGGGAGTATGCACACAGCCTTCTCTATACATTGCATGTGAAATTGAATGTCAGCTGCCTTTACGAGGCTTTGCTAGGTCACATTCACTGAAAAGAGTCTTAGATAGTGCCAAGGGCTGTCAAGCTGGAGCATCCCACAGCTCAGTCAGTTGCTAAAATTATGTTAGTATGAAGACAGTGATCTGAAGAACCAGGGGAAATTTTTTTCCCCCTTTGCTCGTACATTTCTTTTCGCCTTGTTTTAAAATGTAATTTTTAGAGGATTCTGAGTTTTGGTTTGGTTTGTTTTTCTTTTTTATGCATTTATTTCCATCCTCACCCTCCCCCCCCCCCCAAGAAACAAAACAAAAAAAGCAAACAAATGAACAAAAACAAACCCCCCAAACCACCAAAAAACTCCCAACCCACCATTTAATATATTAGGACACCTACAGCAAATGATTCAACATTGAACCCTTGGTATCTCTCATGACTTTTGCTTTACTGTTTTACTATAGTCTTATTCTTGAACCCTTGTCTTCTGGCATTTCAAATGATCCTGGCTAGGAGTCTGAACCACACATCATTGAGAGTTGCCGGCTCCTGAGATGAAGCAAATAATAAGAAAAGAAAAGTCTTTCCTGTTTCCTTTATTGTTACCCACATGTGGTGGTTTAAGCCTTAACTGAGAGTTAAAAGCTCAGATGGGGGTGCAAGGCTGAGAATCTCTCCCCTGCTCCCTGCTCCTCCCTCCCAACAGAGAGGGGGAAAAAAAGAAAAGGAGTAAATCCACCAAACAATAATTTGGAGTAGGCTTGGAAGTAGAGAGGTAAAGAGTTTTCTTTAAACAATATATATATATATATATATATATATATATATATATATATATATATAAAACCAATATATATATGTAAAAACAATAACAGGTAAGGTTCACATGGGCAAGGAACAAGGATGGATGGGAGGGGGACAAAGAAGAAAAATACAAAACCAGACTCTCTCTGAAGAGGCACAGAGGCAGCAGGGAGAAGGATCAGGCCCGACCACGGGGCAGAGGAGCAGGAAGGCAGTTGCAGTAGCTCTCATCCAGGAGAGGCAGGAGCCAAAAGGAGGTTATGACTCCCATGCCTTCCCTTTTATACCCTAGCTGGGCAGGGAGGGGAGAGTGAAACATACTCAGTTTCCCAGGGGGAAAACGCCCTGCAGGGAGAGCTAAGCCCTTGCAAGCCCTCCACCCTGTTTTTCAGAATGGGCGTTAACCCACCACAGCATAGGCTACAGGTAAAACTTACATTATACCCTAAAAAAGCAACACTTTCATATATTAGGAAGAGTTTCATTCTACCACTACAGGTACCCTAAGCAAAATGCACAGAATGATGATATGTAGTTTGAGTATGGGAAGTGTGCCTTTGGTTTAAGCATGTAGAATAAAGTGCCATTGAAGCCATTTAAGTAGAAATGGGAAAGTGGTAGGTTTGTAAAGTCAGGCCTGAGAGGAACAAATAAAGACTGAGTGCAAATAGGCTACAATAAACCATATATTTCTAAAACAATTTGAAAGGTTCCTGTGCTGCTAAAAATGGCAGAAAAAAACTAAAACCACAACGCTTTAGGACTATGAGTAATCACTTTAATAAATGGACATGTATAACATCATATGACTTGAAATGCTTATTTTTATTCCTATTCTATTAAAATTCCTTCACTTTAATTAATTTCAGATGAGAGTAATTCAGGCCCTGAAGTCCTTCCTTTTTCATTTTTTTTTTTTTTTAAAGTATACTTGTCATCATTCTTGGAAAAGTTACTTGAGTAGTACAGGCTGACAAATGTGAACTTCAATGTGGGCCAGGGGTTTGCCAGAGTTATCACCCATTTGTCTGAGAAAAAAAAAAAATCTCCCCAAATGCCTAATCCACACAACTAATTCAATCAATAAAATACAAGGTTCATTAATTTCAGTGAGGACTTAAATGTCAGGTATAACCAGCTCAGCACAGGTGATGAAATTTCATACAAAAGGAAAAAGTTTTGCATCAATAATCTAGGGGGAAAAAAAAATGCAGTGACTTCAATAAGGGTATCTTAAATACGAAGCCAAGACTCTTTGTGAAAGACATAGTTAAAAATTATCAACCCCCAACAGGCATGGTAAGTGTAAATTCATTTAAAACTACACCTTTATGCTTTCCCAGAAATGACTGAATCTGAGTCTTAGGACCAAAAGATCACAATTACATTTTACTTAAAATTGATTTTTATGCCAGCCAACAGAACACAAAAATAACTTGTTCGTATACGTTATTAAATGATCTACTGTGATACATCTAAATGGTCTATACGGTAAATGGTGCAATAAGATATTACAAGATCTTTAGTTTTCCCAAGCCTCAAGGTTTGTATGATTTCACAGCACACCATACCATGAGTCTTGTTACATTATTCAATATCCGCCTGTTGACTGTTGTATTTTCCACGTGTTCACACAATCTCTCAGGGTTACATGAACATACTTTTTCTTCAGAGTTGAACCAGGAGATTAATAAAACAAAACAAAATCAAACTACAAGAATCTAGCCTGAAATTTCACTTGACCTTCTCTGAAAAGAAAGGATTTACTTCATAAGCTAACACAAAAGAGATAATTTCTTTAGTTTTACTCTTTAGCCTTTAATCTAAATTTAAAAATAAATTAAAGATTTTGGCCCTCCCATCAAACACCAGTTTTACAAAAGAACTTGGCTCCTTAATTTGAAATAAATTTTATGCAGTACTTGGAGTATGTGGCAAAAAGTAGGCACCTTAATGAGAAAACATATTTTTAAAAAAAGTGTTGAAGTTGCATAAATTTCAATACTGCAGTATAAACATGACATTAATTTAAAATATGCTTATTTTAAACTTAATTTTAGCTATTGCACTAAACTATTTTTCACATAAAGGGAACTTTCCTATTACATCCAGGAGATCACAATAACCTAATGAGATTGAAAACTTACTTCATTTTAGTGATCAATAGGAACAGAAATAAAGCAGAATTTCCTGTTACCCTATTTGTTTGAGCCCATTCCCAGTAATAATTTTGTAGAGTACTGATTGTCTTACTTCAATGGGATGAATTCTTTCTCTACTAAAAAGAAATTATAAAATAAAATCAATGTTAATATAGAAGGTCCTCAGATCTTCACAGATTATTTCTGTGAGTTGTGTGAGACATACAATATTTAAATGAAGTGTGTGAGGTATTGGAAAATTAACCTGAGTACACAGGACACAGATAATGTCAACTGAGATTAGCTGACTTCAAAGAAATGACTACTACTATGAGTAATATCAATGGGGGATTCTGGAGGATGATGGTATCATTTATTGGATACAGAAGTTGAAAGAAAATGTTGTTTCATGTCTCTTGAGCCAGTCTGTTTTCTTTGTTTAAGAAGATAAGAGTAATTTTGCAAACACTAATAACAGAATTATAGCATTGTTTTGCTTCAAGAGGAGTGCACCCTCAGCAAGTTTGCTGATGACACCAAGCTGTGTGGTGCAGTGGACACCCTGGAGGGAAGGGATGCCATCCAGAGGGACCTGGACAGGCTGGAGAGGTGGGCACAAGCCAGCCTCATGAGCTTCAACAAGACCAAGTGCAGGGTCCTGCATCTGGGTCGAGGCAATCCCAGACACAAATCCAGGCTGGGCAGGGACTGGCTGGAGAGCAGCCCTGAGGAGAGAGACTTGTGGGTGCTGGTGGACGACAAGCAAAACAGGAGCTCTCAATGTGCACTTACAGCCTGGAAAGCCAATCAGATCCTGTGCTGCATCAGGACAAGTGTGGTCAACAGGTCAAGGGAGGTGATTCTCCCCCTCTACTCAGCTCTGGTGAGACACCACCTGGAGTGCTGCCTCCAGTTCTGGAGCCCCTATTACAAGAGGGATATGGAGGTGCTGGAACGTGTGCAGAGAAGGGCCACGAGGATGATCAGAGGGCTGGAGCACCTCTCCTGTGAGGACAGACTGCAAGAGTTGGGGCTGTTCAGTGTGGAGAAGAGAAGGCTCCGAGGTGACCTCATTGTGGCTTTCCAGTATCTGAAGGGGGCCTACAGGAAGGCTGGGGAGGGACTTCTCAGGATATCAGGTAGTGATAGGACTAGGGGGAATGGAATGAAGCTGGAGGTGGGGAGATTGAGGCTAGATGTGAGAAGGAAGTTCCTCACCATGAGAGTGGTGAAGCCCTGGAATGGGTTATACAATACAATGCAATACAATACAATGCAATACAATACAATACAATACAATACAATACAATACAATACAATACAATACAATACAATACACCAGGTTGGAAGAGACCTTCAAGAACATCTCGTCCAACCCATCAAGCAATCCAACCCACCCAACAACTAAACCATGCAGCCAAGCACCCCATCAAGTCTTCTCCTGAACACCTCCAATGAAGGTGACTCCACCACCTCCACGGGTAGCCGATTCCAATGGGCAATCACTCTCTCCGTGTAGAACTTCTTCCTAACATCCGTTATCTAGGGAGGTGGTTGAGGCCCCATCCCTGGAAGTGTTTGAGACCAGGTTGGATGAGGCTCTGGCCAGCCTGATCTAGTGTGGGGTGTCTCTGTCCATGGCAGGGGGTTGGAACTAGATGATCCTTGTGGTCCCTTCCAACTCTGACTGATACTATGATACTATGAGTATACCCATTCTCTGAGAAAGCTGTGTTTAACAATGACAGTTCACTCAGAGCCAGACTCCCTATGCTGATGCAAACATGAACTTATCCTCTGAGAGACAGGATACCAACATATCTTGCATTTTCTTTAGGAATTAATATTCAATCTGGGAAACCTTCCAACTCAAGAAGAAATGATGCATTATGGACTAATGATACATGAAGGTAATATTTACCTTTTCAACCTCAGTAGTTTGCTTACACAATTATTCTATAGAATTGTTTTTGTATTCTTGTGATCACTAAAAAGGTGTATTGTGTAGCTGCACTGCAAACAGGAAGAGTGAGATATGCTGACATAACTCTGAAGTTCTCAGCTTGAACTCTCAAGAGAACACTGGTGTGGGGTGTTTTTTAAATCTAGAAGGGTGGTTAATATTTTTCTGTCTCCATTTTACATATCAGGAGAAATACTATCAATCCGTTTAAATTAAAATGGTATTTCAGTGATCATGAGGGAGTGGAGTTTTCAATATGCAGGGAGATAGGGAGGAGCACTAACAGAACCCTCACCTTGGACTTCCAGAGGGCAAACTTCAACTTGTTTAAGAAACTTATTCGCAAAGTGCCCTGGGTATCAGCCCTCAAGAACTGTGTGGTCCAGGATGGTTGGACCTACTTCTAACAGGAGCTCTTGAAGGCACAGGCACTGGCAGTTCCCATGTGCTGAAAGATGAGCTGGTGGGGAAGGCGACCGGCCTGGATGAGCAAGCAGCTCCTGGAGGAATTAAGGGACAAAAGAGGCTTTATCGCCTTTGGAAGGAGGGGAAGGCTTCTCATGGTATGTTTAAGGATGTTGTTAGATTATGTAGGAAAAAAATTAGAGAGGCAAAAGCTCAGTTAGAACTTACGCTGGCCACCTCTATGAAAGATAATAAAAAACATTTTTACAAATATATTAACGCCAAAAAGAGGGGCAAGAAGAACCTCCACTCCTTATTGGACCTGGAGGGGAACACTGTAACTGAAGATGACCTGAATACCTTCTTTTCCTTAATTTTCAAAAGTAAGGCAGGAGGAGCTCAGGACAAGTGGCCTCCTGAGCTGGGTGATGGGGTCAGGGAGCAGTGTATTGTCCCGGAAATCCATGAGGAATTGTTTCGGGACCTGCTGGGTCACTTGATGCCCACAAGTCCATGGGACTGGACGGCATCCTGGCTTGCATCAAGAACAGTGTGGCCAGCAGGAGCAGGGAGGTCATTGTGCCCCTGTACTCTGCTTTGGTTAGGCCACACCTTGAGTCCTGTGTCCAGTTCTGGGCCCCTCAGTTTAAGAAGGGCATCGAGACACTTGAACTTGTCCAGAGAAGGGCAACAAGGCTGGTGAGAGGCCTTGAGCACAAGCCCTATGAGGAGAGGCTGAGGGAGCTGGGATTTTTTAGCCTGGAGAAGAGGAGGCTCAGGGAGACCTCATTCCTTTCTACAACTACCTGAAGGGTGGTTGTAGCCAGGAAGAGGTTGGCCTCCTCTCTCTAGCAACCAGCACCAGAACAAGAGGACACAGTCTCAAGCTCCACCAGGGGAAGTTTAGGCTTGAGGTGAGGAGAAAGTTCTTCACCGAGATAGTCATTCCCCATTGGAATGTGCTGCCTGGGGAGGTGGTGGAGTCACCATCCCTGAAGGTGTTCAAGAGGGGATTGGATGTGGTGCTTGGTGCCATGGTCTAGTCATGAGGTCTGTGGTGATAGGTTGGACTTGATGATCTTTGAGATCTCTTCCAACCTTGTGATACTGTGATTTAAAGCCTTTAAAGAGTGCCAAATTAATAGCACTTTTGACTGGAACACCATGTTTACAGAACAGGTTACAGTAATCTCATAGATGGCAGACCCTGGGTCATATTTTCACTTGAAATACAGAGGTGTGATTCTCCCAGAGGTGATAAGGAAATTTAAGTTCTTTATCTCAGTATTGACTGCCCATGTAAGAATGCATTTATTATGAACTTGACCGTTAGCCTTTTTACAAGGCGTACCCAAGAAGCAGGAACAAGATGATGGTGATTGTTTTTTTTAATAGGGTGGACATTACTCCATTGAAAGAAAATAATATGTATATTGTATTATTTGAGAAGGACTGTTCATCTCGTGCTGGTACAGGTCCACTTGAATATTTCTTTCTTACTGTGCTCCTACTGAGACTACCTGGCATGTGAAAAAAGCACCTTACATGCATCCACTTCAGACTCAAAAAATAGAAGGATTTGGAAAATGCAAACACCTAACTTGAAAACTAAGTAGCTTACAGTGGAAACCCGAAAAATAGTCTACACTCCATAGAGAAGAGATCATTCCTGTTCTGTTTGAAAAAACACCAGAGGCTGAAAAGAGCAAAACGTTCAGGGAGCTCTGTGTAACCAAACTGTTTACAACAGAGCCTGTTCCTTTGGGAAGCTACACAGATGGCCTCTTCAACAGCTCTAGGAGGTCAGCAAGGTCTAAACTGTTGCATGGATATCATAAAATTACACATAAAACACATCTAGGCTTTAACTAAGGACTTGAATTTCAGTAATGTCAATTCTGTTCATTGTTCTATTTGAGCTGGAAGAATTTAAAGATAAACACAAAAACTACTCTCCTACACACATTGTAATACCTGATATGCACAGTTTCTTGAACTCTGAACACAGCTGATTTTTCACTATCTCATCATTCTG
The DNA here is from genome assembly GCA_033816785.1 of Picus viridis. Classification (NCBI taxonomy): domain Eukaryota; kingdom Metazoa; phylum Chordata; class Aves; order Piciformes; family Picidae; genus Picus; species Picus viridis. The sequence continues at coordinate 17,256,167 of CM066606.1, forward strand.
CTAGGATGTGCCAGTAATTTAATCTGATGTAACACAAAAGCCTGACTAATTTTAGTGACATCATGTTTAACTCAAAGATCAAGAGGCTAGCATTAACAAATCAGAGTTCATACAACATTTTTTTATCCCTGCAATACACACAAGGATGAAGAGTCTACTAGACTCATGCATTGCCAGCATACATTACAGATTGCTAGAGTGTGTATATATGAGTACATCTTTGTTTCATTTCTATAAGCCCACATACTGTGTTGTTATGAAATGTAACACAGCTTGCATTGAATGTCTTATATTTTCTGGTTTGAGCAAAAAGGGCAAAGGGAAAAAAATGTTATTTTTCTGAAACAATACAACTAAGAACATGAAAATTTAATGTAGGCTATGTGTGCTGGCAACATCTAAATAATCTTCAATTAGAGGTCATGTTCTGCACAATCCTATTGACTTCATAGGAGTTTCACAAGGCAAAACCTGACACATTTTATCTCCCATGGGCTGCCAATTTTAGTGTGCTGGATATGTAACAACTAGCATTGCCTGGCCAGCAAAAATTATATGGAGAGATTTGTTGAAGTTGCCACGGTTTACACTGGTCATTAACAGTAGCTGAGCAGTTAAGTTCAATTTAAATAGTTTTCTATCACCTTGCTACTCAAATTTACACATTTTCATTCTAGATTAGGTTATTCTGAGACATTTAAAAAACATATTCTCTGTGTCACTCCATTCTGTGTCCCTGTGCATTCAACTGTGTAAGCTGCTATATGTAAGAGTATCTACACTTTACCCTCTTTGGTTTTGTATTTAGCTAAACTTTTTCTCTTTTCTTGAACAGCTATTTCAAAACAATAAATGGCAACTTTGCAGTTATTCAACCTAGAGATTTTTTGTGCATGGATCACAAGACTAGCTGTGCATTGTGATCCCTTGTGCAGTTTCTTAAGTGAGGGGCAATGCCAACTCAGCTTTGCTTAGCTCATTTGCTCTGCATCTCAACTTGCAAATGAATCATTGCTGGCAACATCAATTTAATTGTAATTAATCATACAGGGAGGAGCAAAGAAATCGCACCAAAGTGAGTCATACTAACAAGATTATCTGACTGCTCTCAGTGTAATTTACTAGGATCCTGATGTGTGCATAGAAAGCTTCTGTCTGGTACTTTGACACAGAAGAAAATTTGTAAATTGCTGTGTATGATAGGTAGAATAAGGGATAGCCCAACTATCCACACACATATTTGATTAAGTCCTGCTTTGATGCATTACTTCTGTGCCCCTAATTGTGCAGGATCTCAGCCCTTCGGCTCTCAAATTGCCAAAGAAGGAAAGAGACCTTCAGTGTGACTCTGGCACACAATAAATGACAATAAAGCGCATTACCAGGCAAACCAAGGGGAGAATATTCCACCCTGGTGAAATGCTTCTACACTCAAAAATACTGAGGGAGAGACTATAGTGAATTTAATGAAAAAGGTAACTAGATAAAATAAAAATGGAAAACAGCTAACTAAACATGCTTTCACTATTTATAAGGACTTCCCCTCCACCCCCAAACAAACAAGCAAAACCAGACAAACTAAAAGATTAGATGTTGGTGGTGTTAAGAAGCAATAGAAAATTTAGTTCTATTTTTAAAGGAATTCCTCTCTTTATGAGAAGCTTGAGATCTTGAAACACTTGAAGTTTCTTTATGCATCCAGTTAATCTCAAAACAGGTTAATGATACCCATAATTTTCTCTTTAAATGGTATAATTTCCATCTGAAATGTGTATCACTATCTAGAGAGGAAACAGGAAAACTGTATAGGAAATAGTCTTAAACAATAAACAAAAACCTGAAAGCCAAGGTCCAGTAGTAAACCAATATCTGGTTTATACATTTACATAATTCTAATGCAAATGTATGTATGTCCAAGCCAGGTAACTACTTAGAGACACATGCAGTCTAAATTTGAAACAGGAGGCCCTACTTTAGCAAAGGGTGTCAAAATTTCATAGACACATAGATGACTGTGCATATATTAATTACTGTCTGGAATGAACATACAAAGGAAGACTGTTATTTCACACAGCATTGTACATTAAAGCACCCAATATATTAATATTAGTCTCCATATTTTAATGATCCCAGTGTTCAAAAGACACAGTTTCCATCAAACCAGGTTTCCTGTGGCAGATCTTAATGCTGGCAAATTAAAAAGGTCAGATGGAAAGTACATTGGTTTCATGTCTGAGTGCAGCTCAACTTTTCCAAGGAAATCAGATGACCTACATAAGCCTTGCATTTAAACGCATTTCAACTAGGGTAATAATTACAGAAAGCCATTAGACAGGTAGAGGAGTTCGTGCAGCAGGCCACAGGAAGAAACAATTTAATTTCTTTTAACTGAAACTTCATCTAGGAAAACAGGTTTGTCCTATTCTGAGAGCACTGAGCTGACTGAAAAAGGGAACTGACATCCTACATTTTAATTACTTCTCTTGCTACCTTCACAGCTGAATTGTGGTGTTTGCCCTCCAGAGAAATTCTGCTCCTCCTGTGAGAAAGAAGTATGTGTGGTGGAATGATGTCCTGCCAGCCCAGGGTCTCATTCCCTACAATACGCGCTTAGGCAATGTGAGATCAGGAGGGCAAGCACAAGGGGACAGAACTGCTTCACTAGCCTCCAGCTCTATGGCTCATAGAAATCCCAAATGAATAGTTGTACTGCTATATTGAAACTAGAGGTATTTAACTTCTAAATGGTCCTGCAGAAGGAGAGCTGAAAAATAATTTCTATGGCTTTCTTTATAAATATCTGAAAAATAATAACCCATAATTGATGTTTAATGCTAAGTGTATTCCTTGCAAGTTGTCTAATGAAGTTGAAGGCTAGCAAAAATTTCATGTGCACTCTGAAGGGATTATTACCTTTATACAATGCAAAACCACTCCATTTTGAACCCGTAGAACCAGTAAGAAGTACTCTTAATTGCACAGAATCACAGAATTTAATAAGTTGGAAAAGACCTTTGAGATCATCGAGTCTAACTTATCACCCTACATCATCTAATCAACTAAACCATGGCACCAAGTGTCTCATCCAGTCTTATTTTATACAATTCCAGGGATGGTGACTCCACCACATCCATGGGCAGCCCATTCCAATGGCCATCACTCCTTCTGTGAAGAATTTCTTCCTAACATCCAGCCTAAACCTCCCCTGGTGCAACTTGAGGCTGTGTCCTCTTGTTCTGTTGGTGGTTGCCAAGCCCCACCCTTCAGATAGTTGTAGATAGCAATAAGGTCACCCCTGAGACTCCTCTTCCCCAGGCTAAGCAGCCCCAGCTCCCTCAGCCACTCCCCATAGGGCTTGTGCTCCAAATCCCTCGCCAGCTTTGTTGCCTTTGTCTGGACACATTCCAGCAACTCAAAATGTTTCCTAAACTGAGGGGCCTAGAACTGGACACAGTAGTCAAGGTGTGTCCTAACCAGTGCTGAGTACAGGGGCACAATGACTTCCCTGTTCCTGCTGGCCGCACTATTTCTGATGCAGGCCAGGATGCCATTGGCCTTCTTGCCTACCTGGGCATTCTGCTGGCTCATGTTCAGCCTACTGTCAATCAGTACCCCCAAATCCCTTTCTGCCTGGCCACTCTCCAGCCACTCTGACCCCAGCCTGTAGCACTGCATGGGGCTGTTGTGGCCATTGTGTAGAACCCAGCATCTAGATGTGTTAAATCTCATGCCATTGGACTCTGCCCATCTGTCCAGCCTGTCAAGGTCCCTCCTACCCTGTAACACGTTGACACCTGCTCCCAACATGGTTTGGTTGTCTCCCTGATATGGTTGTCAAAAAAAATAAAACAGAGGTAACACTGATTTCAACCTACTTTCATCTGGAATTGCATGGCAAGACAGGATTTATCCTACTTGCAAGAGCTGGACCCATATATCAGCAGTCTAAATCAGGCAGCAAAAACTTCAAACAGTAAGAATAAAGAACTTCTATAGCACAATTCAAGATATGCTGCTAACTGTATGTAAATCATAGTATCATAGTATCATAGAATCAGACAGCGTTGGAAGGGACCAGAAGGATCACCTAGTTCCAACCCCTGCCATGGACAGGGACACCCCACACTAGATCAGGCTGGCCAGAGACTCATCCCGCCTGGTCTTAAACACCTCCAGGGACGGGGCCTCAACCACCTCCCTGCACAACCCATTCCAGGGCTTCACCACTCTCACAGTGAAGAACTTCCTTCTCACATCCAGTCTGAACCTCCCCACCTCCAGCTTCATTCCATTCCCCCTAGTCCTATCACTACCTGATAGCCTGAGAAGTCCCTCCCCAGCCTTCTTATAGGCCCCCTTCAGATACTGGAAGGCCACAATTAGGTAACCTCAGAGCCTTCTTTTCTCCTGACTGAACAGCCCCAACTCTTGCAGTCTGTCCTCATAGAAGAGGTGCTCCAGCCCTCTGATCATCCTCGTGGCCCTTCTCTGCACACGTTCCAGCACCTCCATATCCCTCTTGTAATAGGGGCTCCAGAACTGGAGGCAGTACTCCAGGTGGGGTCTCACCAGAGCTGAGTAGAGGGGGAGAAGCACCCCCTTGACCTGCTGGCCACACTTCTCTTGATGCAGCACAGGATCTGATTGGCTTTCCATGCTGCAAGTGCACATTGAGAGCTCCTGTTGAGCTTCTCGTCCCCCAGCACCCCCAAGTCTCTCTCCTCAGGGCTACTTTCCAGCCAGTCCCTGCCCAAATCACCAAACACCAATGTAATTTTGTATTACACATTGAAGTAGCAACCATAACAGTGGCAGATATCCAAGCAGGTACACTTTTAAATCTGACTAGTAAGGTTGACATTTCTCTTTGGGCCGCACCCAAAGAGTGGCTGTCAACGGGTCCATGTCCCAATGGAGGCCAGTGACAAGCGGAGTCCCTCAGGGATCAGTCCTGGGACCAGGCTTGTTCAACATCGTTGTGGGTGACATGGACAGTGGCATTGAGTGCACCCTCAGCAAGGTTGCTGATGACACCAAGCTGTGTGGTGCAGTGGACACCCTGGAGGGAAGGGATGCCATCCAGAGGGACCTGGACAGGCTGGAGAGGTGGGCACAAGCCAACCTCATGAGCTTCAACAAGACCAAGTGCAGGGTCCTGCATCTGGGTCGAGGCAATCCCAGGCACAAATCCAGGCTGGGCAGGGACTGGCTGGAGAGCAGCCCTGAGGAGAGAGACCTGGGGGTGCTGGTGGACGAGAAGCTCAACATGAGCTCTCAATGTGCGCTTGCAGCCCGGAAAGCCAATCAGATCCTGTGCTGCATCAGGAGAAGTGTGGCCAGCAGGTCAAGGGAGGTGCTTCTCCCCTCTACTCAGCTCTGGTGAGACCCCACCTGGAGTACTGCCTCCAGTTCTGGAGCCCCTGTTACAGGAGGGATGTGGACATGCTGGAGCGTGTCCAGAGAAGGGCCACGAGGATGATCAGAGGGCTGGAGCACCTCTCCTATGAGGACAGACTGAAGGAGTTGGGGCTGTTCAGTCTGGAGAAGAGAAGGCTCCGAGGTGACCTCATTGTGGCTTTCCAGTATCTGAAGGGGGCCTACAGGAAGGCTGGGGAGGGACTTCTCAGGATCTCAGGTAGTGATAGGACTAGGGGGAACGGAATGAAGCTGGAAATGGGGAGATTGAGGCTAGATGTGAGGAAGAAGTTCTTCCCCATGAGAGTGGTGAAGCCATGGAATGGGTTATCCAGGGAGGTGGTTGAGGCCCCGTCCCTGGAGGTGTTTAAGACCAGGCTGGACGAGGCTCTGGCCAGCGTGATCTAGTGTAGGGTGTCCCTGCCCATGGCAGGGGGGTTGGAACTAGATGATCCTTGTGGTCCCTTCCAACCCTGACTGATTCTATGATTCTATGATTTCTACACACTGTAAATAATTGTGTACTGGTATGTCACATTCAATGTCTGTGCTCCTAAAATGTCTGATAAGAGTTAGAAAGGACTTGAAAATAAGTATAACTAAAATGATATTTGGAAAACAGGCCTTATCTTGAGTCACTTAGTTAGCTTAGCCTGTTTGTTTGCCCAGAAGAAGTAATAGTGAATTTACTACTATGCATGTGCATAGAAAGGACAGGAGTTACCAGGGTCAAGGATCAGTGGGTTACAATTTTGACCTGCATGGAAGGACAGATGAAAACCACTACAGCTGGCTCTGAAATCTATTTAAGGAACAGTGAAGGGAAAAAAAAAATAATTACAACTCAATACCAAAACTCTGTATCCAATTGGAGCAGCATCTGCTGCTCAGCTATATTGCAGAGAAGCAATGGCAGCTGCTGACAGTTGGAGATGCACTCGTGGGGTGGCTTTCATGTCCGAAGATTGTAGATATATCCCTGAAGGTCCTGCAATTAGTGAGTGACCTGCACTGTAGCAGTGACAACAGGGAACAGAGCCACAGACATGGTTACACATGGACTGGCAAAAAACTGTGAATATTCAAACAGAAAAAAAAATTAAAAAAGGGGAAAAAAGTGAGATTAGAACAAGGAAAAGCCATTAGGCAGAGAATCTCAGTCTCCTATGCCACCCTCACCTCATTGGGTGAACTCTAATGGACTGAGCAGAACCCACAGAAACCATATGAATAGTTGAGGCTGTGGAGAGGAAGGGATAGATATTTATCTAAATGCTTGCATAATTGCTTGTAGTTTTCTTTCCCCCTCTCAACATCCAGATCTGTGACTAGAAGTTTATATTTACTGGCAATGAGCCAAATAAATTTCCCCTACTCAGAACTGTCTTGCTTATGTCAATATATTGAAAAGGAAAAGTGAAGTCTGATTATAAATTGCTCTATAATAGAAGAAGGCATAACAACAGCCAATGGCTAGAGGATGTATGCTAATGTTGTGGTTTAACCCCAGCTGGCACCTAGCTGCTTGCTCACTCTCACCCTGGTACGAGGAGAGAATTGGATGAGGGAGAGAATTGGCAGAATAACAGTGGGGAAACTTGTTGGCTGAGATAAGGATAGTTTAACAGATAAAGCAAAAGGCCATGCACACAAGAAAAGAAAAGCAAGGAATTAATTCATTACTTCCCATTGTCAGGCAGGTGTTCAGTGACCTGCAGGAAACCAGGGCTCCAGTAGACCTAATGTTTATTTGGGAAGACAAACATCGTAATTCCAAACATGCTTCCTTCCTCTTTCTTTCCCCATATTTACATGCCCATTATGATGTCATATGGTATGGAACACCCCTCTAGTCACTTGGGTCAGCAGTCTCAGCTGTGTCCCCTCCCAAATTTTTGTGCACTCCCAGTCTGTTTGCTGATGGGGTGGTGTGAGAAGCAGAAAAGTCCTTGACTCTTTGTAAGCAGTGCTCAACAGTAACAACAACAACAACATCCCTATGCCATCAACACTGTTTTTATCACAAATCCAAAACCTACACCCATACTAGCCATTGCAAAGAAAATTAAGCCTATCTCAGTCAAAACCAGCACAGATAGTCAAATTCAGGTTTGAAAAGGGAGGACAGCACAGACTGAATTAATCAGGATAAATAAACAGAAACACGCTTTTATGCTGCTGTTCAAAATCTTGAAACCAAGATCAGATAGACGGAAATCACAGTTTTGATTCAAAGACCGCACTGTCTCTAACCTTTGTAATATAGGACATATCTGCCGGGATTGTTACTGTGGTCCCTTGCAGCCTTTTAAATCTTAAAGCATCAGTCACTATATGTGACAGTAGAAGTGGTGTGTAATACCAGAAAGCAATGTGTAGGCAGTATAGAAAACAGTTTAAAAAATTGCTGTTTCCCACTCTCCTGCTTTTTGTACCTGTGCCCATGCTTAATTCTTTGCTTAGAAAATGTTTTGCTAATAAAGCCATTTGTGAAGACACATCACATGTTAGAGAATTTAAGCAATCTGTACAAAAATACCACCACCACCAAACCTTCAAAAAAACAAATACCAAAATAAGTGTATAGATTCACATTCCTCAAATAATTCTCCCAACTTTTATACATCTCCCAACCTCAGAACAAATACCTGTGAAAGAAAGCATCATACTCTCTTAGGATTTTTCATGGCTGTTTTGTAACAAGCCCTGCTTGTATTCACATTCGAACAAGGCTTTTGCAAGTGTCAAAAGTAGCTTAGGAACCAAATTACAGTTTTTAGGAGAGTTTTGGCAAGGTGCAGCACCTTCTGTAGTACTGAGATGAGCAGGTGTAAGACATTAAGCACTTTCCAGCATTTTCATAAAAAATGTCTTTCAAAACCAGGAAGGAGACAAAAGTCAGGTTCGTTGAAATTAGTACCTTTAATTTTATTGAGGGAATTATTAGGAAGTTTTACAACCACACAAGACCAAGCTTTGCTTGTTCCCTGTACTAATCTTGGCTTGAAAACCTACCTATTTTTCATTTTGTAATGTTAGCTTCTTAGAAACTTACAGAGGAACATGAAGAGTTTGAAAAACTGACTTTGGTTAGTGTGTGGTTTCACTTGAGAACCATGATTATGTTAACTAGACACAGGTGCTGGAGTTTGATGAAATCACAGCAAAGCTCTGCTTGCAATTGCATTACAACTACATGCCAATGAGTACAAAAATGCTTGAATTAAGTGGGTGCCCATATATAGAACTATTCCTCAAAAATATGCCATCTATCCAGGGTTATTGCTCATCAATTCCACACAGATGTTTTTACACAGCTCAATAGAATTTATACCCATAACATTTTTGAATTTCCTATATTCTAAGTACATAAATACCACAAGATGATTTGGACTCAACAATTTCTTACCATGTTAGATAGTGAATACCTATCCATAGAGTTTATAGGCTTAAAGAAACCCAAACCAATGCAAAATATAAAGCTACAAATAATCACCTTCTCAAAGCATCTCAAAATTGAGCACTACTAATGCTACACGGTCCTGGACATTGCAAACCACCAGCTTTTCCATACAAGCTGGAATGTGATGTCATCATTACAGGTGTTGTGTGCTCCCTAGGAGTAGATTTGTAACAACATAAACTGGTAAGATGTATTGTTATGATTTACATTTCTTTCCAGATGACCCCCAAAATTACCACCAATCCAAGAAAGGTTTCCTAAAATCCCCTAAAATTTCAAGTCAGTGCCAGTTTGATAGAAACTATCCTTTCTTAAAAGTGCATGAATTTCATTAAAACAGGTTCTGCTAACAGAACCATTAAGGTCAAAGCGCAATAACAATACCAGAGGCATTAATAGGACTTATGTATAAAAACCACTCATAAATTTCCAGTGAACTTTGTTGCAACTCAAGCCAAATTCTGATTTCCAAGATCAGCAAGAGGTTTTAAGAGAATACATACAATAAAAAATACTGGAACTAAAACATGCATTCTGCATTAAAACTGAAGGGTCAGTTAAGTTTACAGAAAAAAATGCATTATAGAAAAAATTCTTGAAGACAGTACATGAAATTCTCATGCTTTTGATGTGTCAGAATGAGGGTATGCAGCATGAAGCAGGAATTTGCTGTCTGACATATTACTTCATTGACAGTTTGTGAGATATTAATAATTTTTGGTGCTTCTGCTGGATGTCAACTGGACTGGGAAAACCTTTATGCTTTTGATGAATTCACAGGGAGAGAAACATGATGAGTAAGTTTGTTTCTTCTGGTGTTTTTCAGGTAGTCTCCTACTAACAGTGGAATTTCTTAGTTGCCAGTTTGACATGTTTTCCCCTGTGTTCAGGGCTGAAGTAATTGCCAGAAGTTTTCTTTCCTGTCTTAATTTGGTTGTGAGTGGTAGTTACAAGGCTTGTGACCACAGTTGTTTCACAGTACATAAAAAGTTTCGGTGGATCCTTCAGCATTTATTGTCAGACTTATTGTATGGGTATCTATGACAACAGGACTCTGAACTTGGCATGGTATCTGTGACATTAACCTTTTGCTCTGTCAGATCTGCATGAAACAGCATGATTTGACAAGCTGTTACCATTTAGCTGCAGACAGAAAGGGATCTAGGGGTACTGATTGACAGTAGGCTGAACATGAGCCAGCAGTGTGCCCAGGTGGCCAAGAAACCAATGGCATCCTGGCCTGCATCAGAACTAGTGTGGCCAGCATGAGCACACTGTCCCTGTACTCAGCACTGATTAGGCCACGCCTTGAGTCCTGTGTCCAGTTCTGGGCCCCTCAATTTAAGAAGGACATCGAGACACTTGAACATGTCCTGAGAAGGGCAACGAAGCTGGTGAGGGGTCTCAAGCACAAGCCTTACGAGAAGAGGCTGAGTGAGATGGGATTGTTTAGCCTAGAGAAGAGGAGGCTCAAGGGAGATCTTATTGCTCTCTACAACTACCTGAAGGGAGGTGGTAAACCAGTGGGCGTTGGTCTCTTCTCCCAGGCAACCAGCACCAGAACAAGAGGACACAGTCTCAAACTGTGCCAGGGGAAGTTTAGGCTTGAGGTGAGGAGAAAGTTCTTCACAGAGAGAGTTGTTAGGCATTGGAATGGGCTGCCCAGGCAGGTGGTGGAGTCACTGTCCCTGAAGGTGTTCCAAAAGGGATTGGACATGGCACTTGAAGCCATGGTTTTGTAGTCATGAGGTCTTGGGTGACAGGTTGAACTTAATGATCTTTGAGGTCTTTTCCAACCTGATTGATTCTATGATTCTATTCTATGATTCCATGATTCTATTCTGTGATTCTACTGTTTGATATTTTATAAATTGAAGGCACAAACTTGCAGCCGCAGCCATAACAATGTGGTTAGATATTCATCCATCATTCAGAAAGCACACAATTCTATTTCTGAAGACTAAGGGAAAATTTCCTGGCTTACTTTCAAAATTTGAAAATAAAATAAAAATAAAGGCTTCACATTATTCTACATAATTGTATGTAATTCTTAATCATCCAAATCTAGAACAATGGAGCAAGCTTCACACAGGACATGGAGATGAAAGTATTGCAACTCTTTTAAATTTTGTTGTTGGTGGTTTTGTTTTTGTTTTGTTTTGTTTTTTAAGGAAAGGGTATTCCCAAAAGCAGTGATCTCAGGTGTGACTGATATTATCTTCACTGTTAAAGAAGAACTACAATTTGTCACATATGAGTTTGGATATGGGGATATGGGTCATTATTTCTAGATACGTGCTACACATTTGTGGGATGACTGCAGCATACCAGAGTAATTCCAGTGCCCCTTCACTGATGGAGCTTTAGGAGAAATGTTTGAAGTGACCCTCTTGGCAATTTCATTTTGGAGACAAATATAAAAATTGAAATAGTGCAACTATAAATTATAATTCCAGTCTTTACTGAACAAATGGGAGAGCATCATGTTCTGGAGGGTGAAGGAAGTCTTACACTCACAAGACATCTGCCACTTTTAACCTAGCAAAATAGCCAAACATAACACTAGAGACATGCTTATTACATGACTGGAAGCTAATTGTTCTAAAAATATTTGAAAATCCATCCAAATGGTGGTGAAGATGTACCACACTTGCAGTTTTAAACCAAAGGAAGTCAGAGGCATACAAGTCAACTGGCTATCCCGAGGTGGAGAAAGGAGGATTACAACAGCTGAAACTTGTATGAAAAGCAGTTCCCTTAGCTGCATCTGAGCAGGGAATGTAAAGATGAAGACACTTTTAGAGTGGCATGAAATGGATTTTTTTCTTTATAAGTCTTATTTGTCCTGTCCTTCTCTTATGGATTGAAAGACATTTTTATTTTGAGTTTTACCCACTTGTGAAGAAAAATTAGTCAGGCTTTCTACAGGTTTGTGTTTCCAAAGAACAGATGGTATTGATCTGAACATAAGGCAGATGGCAGAATTAAGGCAGAAAGAATATCACAGACAGAAAAGACCCCCAAAATAATCCTTTATGAAATGAAAAGCTTCTTACTATTGCAGATCATTTTTGCATTTAAAAATCTGTGTTTTCCAACCTAGTTGCAAACACTGCATAAAGTGAAACCTTCTTGTGTCATGTGTTTTTCTTTTGCAGCAAACCAATGATAATTGTTTTCACAATGGTTTAGTGTTATCTTAAAAAATTTCTGTTACTCATACTGCTAAGCCTTGCCACATATCTCTGAAGTTCCCTCAGGGTAATGTGAACATAAGAATTACAGCAGGTAGGAGAGTCAAAGAGCTATTCAGGTTATCTGACATTGCTGAGAGTGTTTTAAAGATTAAAGCCTTTCTTGTATGCTTAATTAAACATATGTGAATATTGACACTTTTCAAAAGAGTAAGTATGAATTAAGATAAGCATCTTTTATCATTATTATCTTATTAACATACCCTACTCCTCATTAAAACTGGTGCCTGGATTTGAAAGTAACTGTTAGGATGAACAAGATTGCTCTTAGAGTAAGAGTAAAATATAGAAACAACTTTTATGGTAAGTGCATAGAGTTCTAGGTGAGGTTATCCTACACAGTTTTCTGAATATCATAGATTTTCCTTTAACTGATAGGTGACTTCATAATTCGTCAAATAATAACAGAATAAATTATGTAAGTTTTCTAGGGTCTATGTAACTGTTGGCCGCAGGCAGAGACAAAAGTAAAAAAAATGGCATCAATGTATTAAAAGGCTACTCTAGCAAAGATAAGACCTACCCAACCCTATTAACTAATTTGTTGAAAGCCTCCCTTCCTAGTCAGAACATGTGGTCACTTTAATGCTGAACATATTCTCCAGCATATTTCCTCCAGGAAGACAGGAAAAGGTGGAAAATGCTAACAGAAGTCTTCTGACCCCCCCACCCCCAGTAGGGAAGAGAAAAAAAAAAGGCAAGTATTCTTGACCATTTGATTAGTTGTCTTTAAAAAATGACTTTTTACTTAGTTCCACAATGTTGTTAGACAAGAATGGTTAGATCCATGAAGGAATGCTTTCCAGGAGACTGTACAGATAATCAAAGATAGAAAATGAAAAGGAGTCACTAACTATGTCTAGCTTAGATATTTGCAGTAATTAATAGAATTTCTCCTGAAAACAGATTACACCCAGACTCCCATTTTCTTGTTAGTAATTTTTCACCTCATAAACCTCAGCATTTTATAATTTCCTACCCTCAGCCATAGGAGTTGGTTACACTTTTGTCATTCAAACGAGAAATTTTCCTTCTCTACATGAGATCTTTGGCCTAGAGTAGTTGCCCGGATAAAATAGGTCACCTTTCTCTTCAAAAAATTGAATATCCTTATGCAAGGCTAAATATTCAGGCGCCAGGTAACATTCACAAGCTTTTACTTCCTTTATATACTGCAGCTATCAGCCCATGGCTTGGATAGGAGCACACTTAGGAACTGGCTGGAGGGCTGAGCCCAGAGAGTTGTGGTGAATGGTGCCACATCCAGCTGGAGGCCAGTCACGAGTGGTGTGCCCTAAGGATCAATGCTGGGCCCCATCCTCTTCAACATCTTTATTGGTGATCTGGATGAGGGCATTGAGTCCATCATCAGTAAATTTGCAGATGACACCAAGCTGGGGGCAGGAGTTGATCTGCTGGAGGGTAGAGAAGCTTTGCAGAGGGACCTCGACAGGCTGGACAGATGGGCAGAATCCAACGGCATGAGATTGAACACATCCAAGTGCCATGCTCTGCACATTGGCCACAACAACCCCAGGCAGTGCTACAGGCTGGGGTCAGAGTGGCTGGAGAGCAGCCAGGCAGAGAGGGACCTGGGGGTGCTGGTCGATGGCAGGCTGAACATGAGCCTGCAGTGTGCCCAGGCAGGCAAGAAGGCCAATGGCATCCTGGCCTGCATCAGGAACAGTGTGGCCAGCAGGAGCAGGGAGGTCATTCTGCCCCTGTACTCAGCACTGGTTAGGCCACACCTTGAGTACTGTGTCCAGTTCTAGGCCCCTCAGTTTAGGAAACATGTTGAGTTGCTGGAATGTGTCCAGAGAAGGGCAACGAAGTTGGTGAGGGGTTTGGAACACAAGCCCTATGAAGAGAGGCTGAGGGAGCTGGGGTTGCTTAGCCTGGAGAAGAGGAGACTGAGGGGTGACCTTATTGCTCTCTACAACTACCTGAAGGGAGGTTGTAGCCAGGAGGGGGTTGGTGTCTTCTCCCAGGCAGGCAGCACCAGAACAAGAAGACACAGTCTCAGGCTGCACCAGGGGAGGTTTAGGCTGGATGTTAGGAAGAAATTCTATACAAAGAGAGTGAATGCCCATTGGAATGGACTGCCCATGGATGTGGTGGAGTCACCATCATTGGAGGTGTTCAGGAGGAGACTTGATGGGGTGCTTGGTGTTACGGTTTAGTTGATTAGGTGGGTTGGATTGGTTGATAGGTTGGACATGATGATCTTGAAGGTCTCTTCCAACCTGGTCTATTCTATTCTATTCTATTCTATTCTATTCTATTCTATTCTATTCTATTCTATTCTATTCTATTCTATTCTATTCCAGCACTGCACATTATCTCCATCTGCCCTAAAGCTCTTCTAGATTCATTGCTTTCTAGCAGGTTTTCCACCCCACAGTACATACTAGAGACATTATCCTCATATGCATCAGTTTTAATACAACATTTGAGCTGCACTGTGACTGCTTAAAAAAAGTGATTCTGGTCAGTTTTCAGGAAAACAAACAAACAAACAAAAAAACAGAACCAAAATGCCTTTTTATTATTTATTGCTAGACCAAACCTTGTATTGCCTGAAAAGTGTTGCAGGAAAAACATGGTATCAACATTCAGATTTGTTAATAAAATTGTTGTTGGATCAAGAATTAGTGTACTAGCAGAAACTGTTCTGTTGATTGATATCTTGCTATCACCAACTATATTTTCATTGCTGGCAACAATAGAATAGAATTCCATTTGAAATTAACTTCCCATGTCATTTGCTTTAAGCTGTGAAAGACCGGCAAAAAACTACACGTTAGTGGTTGGTGGTGTGCTTTCTTGCTATGTGAATGCTGTAGGGTCATAGTTAAGATACCTAAGCAGTTGTTAGCTTTAAATTCACAAATTCACAAGCAGAATGAGAACCACACTGAGTGACCTTCTGCTATTAATTTATATTTCTCTGAGAAAATAAAATTTTACTGCTTGTTTCCAAATTTTCACAAAATGTCATATACACTTGCCACTGCATTTGCCCTTCAGAGGTATTACAAATTGATGCTGTGGAGCCTCCCATACCCAACACTTTTTAAAAAGTGGAAATATTGTGCTATCAATCAATATTCCATGCCATGCTGCACTAGTCTGACTTCTTGTATCGTCATCCTATCAAAAAGATTATAAGAAGTGATTATAATGTTCTACTGACATACAACATTTTAGCAACTGTTGGTAATAACAACACTGTCACCTTTCTTTTCATACTTGAATATCTCATCCTCCTTTGCTATATAGAAAGACAACATGAAATTTTGACAATGCTCTTTAAAGAAGGCTCTTCTCGGTGATGCCCAATGACAAGACAAGGGGCGATGGGTAGAAGCTGAGGCATAGGAAGTTCAGTGGAAACAGAAGGAAGAATTATTTCACTATGAGGGTGACAGAACACTGAAACAGGCTGCTGAGGCGGGTTTGTGGAGTCTCCCTCTATAGAGATAGTTAAGACCCACCTGGATGAGTTCCTGTGTGATCTGGTGTAGGGGATCTTGCTCTGACAGGAGGGTTGGACTAGATGATCTCTTGGGGTCCCTTCCAACCTCTAACATTCTGTGATTCTGTGAAAATGAAACTGTAGTTACACATGACACAGAAGAATAGTGAAGAGGTGATTTGGTACAGTCAGCATGGTTTCACCAAGGGCAAATCCTGCCTGATAAACCTGGTGGACTTCTATGAACACATGACAACATTAATAGATGAGGGGCAAGCAACTGATGTCATTTATCTGGACCTTCGACACTGTCCCATACCACATCCTGGTCTCCAAACTGGTGACACATGGGTTTGATGGGTGGACCACTAGATGAATAAAGAACTGGCTTGATGGCTGCCTGCAAAGAGTGGCAGTCAATGGGTCCATGTCCCAGTGGAGGCCAGTGACAAGCGGAGTCCCTCAGGGATCAGTACTAGGACCAGGCTTGTTCAACATCTTTGTGGGTGACATGGACAGTGGCATTGAGTGCACCCTCAGCAAGGTTGCTGATGACACCAAGCTGTGTGGTGCAGCAGACACGCTGGAGGGAAGGGATGCCATCCAGAGGCACTTTGAGAGGTTGGAGAGGTGGGCACAAGCCAACCTCATGAGCTTCAACAAGACCAAGCGCAGGGTCCTGCATCTGGGTCGTGGCAATCCCAGGCACAAATCCAGGCTGGGCAGGGACTGGCTGGAGAGCAGCCCTGAGGAGAGAGACTTGGGGGTGCTGGTGGATGAGAAGCTCAACAGGAGCTCTCAATGTGCATTTGCAGCATGGAAAGCCAATCAGATCATGGGCTGCATCAAGAGAAGTGTGGCCAGCAGGTCAAGGGAGGTGATTCTCCCCCTCTACTCAGCTCTGGTGAGACACCACCTGGAGTACTGCCTCCAGTTCTGGAGCCCCTATTACAAGAGGGATATGGAGGTGCTGGAGCATGTCCAGAGAAGGGCCACGAGGATGAGGGCTGGAGCACCTCTCCTGTGAGGACAGACTGCAAGAGTTGGGGCTGTTCAGTCAGGAGAAGAGAAGGCTCTGAGGTGACCTTATTGTGGCCTTCCAGTATCTGAAGGGGGCCTATAAGAAGGCTGGGGAGGGCTTCTCAGGCTATCAGGTAGTGATAGGACTAGGGGGAATGGAATGAAGCTGGAGGTGGGGAGGTTCAGACTGGATGTGAGAAGGAAGTTCTTCACTGTGAGAGTGGTGAAGCCCTGGAATGGGTTGTGCAGGGAGGTGGTCAAGGCCCTATCCCTGGAGGTGTTTAAGACCAGGCGGGATGAGTCTCTGGCCAGCCTGATCTAATGTGGGGTGTCCCTGTCCATGGCAGGGGGTTGGAACTAGGTGATCTCTGTGGTCCCTTCCAACCCTGTCTGATTCTATGATTCTATGAAAATAGCAATGCAACACAACATAAATCTTTATGATTAGGCAAAAACATTTAAATAAGGCAACTAATGTTCTTGTGCCATGACAATGTTTGTTTGCTCTTCAGTAAAAATTATTCTGATATCCTGCATGAATATAATCTCTGAATTCATCTCCATGTAGAAAAATATTGTCCATTAAAGAAACTGCAGAAAAATGCCTTTAATTTAGAAAATCTGGCCTAATCCTGTTTATATACTTGTACTTTCTGTTTACATACAAGCATACACAAAAGCTAACATGCATGCATATATATATTCATTAAATCACAGTAGATATTGGTTGGCAAAAAAAACCCCAAAACCCCAATACCCTACATTCTGAAAATGTTACAGAGATACATACTATAGGCTCATTTGTGATGAGATCCTGGAATCTGGGAGACTGGTGTAAATATCCTCTGGGGTCAGTGTTTTTATGTAACATAGTAATAGACCTTTCTCAGGTGGGAGACTTAAGGTGTAGTAAAAAGCAGCATTGACTACTCTATTTCTTCTGGTGTATTTAATTTTTTTAAAAATCAGCATAGGATGAGTGAAACAAGAATCAAAAATTTGAAGGCTCGCCTAGGTATTCACCAGTCATTCTCTTTCAACAGGGAGATGCACGTTGTACTCTGCCATGTTGGAGTTTTACCTGCAGGCAGACAAGTGTCTCTAGTGCCCCAAGTACCCCTGACCCTCACCTGCCCTCCAGCTGCCTGCACCTTCTTAGTGCAGACATGGTGCACTGCATGCCTTGGCCTCCCACATTTACCCTGCCTGATCCCCATCCCTGGTGATCACTGCCTTAACCACTCTGGTAGTCCTGCCTTCACTCTCAGCTTTAGACCTGAGATAACAGTGCATCTTTATGATTTTTTTCTTGCTTTCATTTACACTGGATTCAAGAAAATAAAACATTCCCTCTTCCAGCAAAGCCTATAGCCAAATTCTTGGGCAATGGAAGACAGAATTAAGATAGCGCTTATTCTAAAGTAGTGCTTATCCTAAAACAGTCCTCAGCTTCTATTGACAGTGGCTTCTTGACTTTTATACCAATTCAAAGGAATCTGCCAGACACATGCTGAAAACCACAGTTAGAAAATGTTCACAGGCCTTGCATATGAGATAATTTCCCTACTGCTTAGTGTACCCAACAACATGAACATCTTTGAAGAAGTCCACATGTTGAAGATTGAGGGTAAGCTTTGTTTTTATAATTCTCAAACATCAAATGAAATAACAAATACTCATCTCCAGCAGTGTTTCTTTCCTTCCCTCTCCTCATGCCTTACAAATCTGTTACAACACAAAATTTTTAAGAAAAGTTGTAGTAATATGTAATATGATATCTTACATGTTGCCAGCGTTAGCAGGAGATACATAAATGATGAATGCCCTTGAGGAAAAGGTAGCATTTGAATACTGAATCACCACTTCCCACTTGAGGTGGAACCTGTATTGGGAATATAACCGTAGCCAAGATCACCAAAACAGTCTCACTCTTTTGCAAAGACACTTGAATACCTTTGCAGTATAGCAATGCTCTTTAACAACAAATCTGTGGTACAGCATCTCAGAGGGAGACTCTAACTCTATGACTCTAACTCTACCTCTAACTCTAATTCTAACTCCAAACTCTACTAGGCAAAGCAAGTTGCATGTTCCTTGCAAAAGAATAATATTTATGTCATCTCTAAGGTAAAGTTCCAAACCTTAGTATTCTCAGAATAAAAATATGGACTTAGGCATTGATACTTTTATTTGTACAAGATTTTTTTCTAAGCATTTTCAAACCATGCTATCAAAATCACATTAAATACTAAAATTATGAATTAGTTATCAAAATGAAGTTTTGAGGTAAAAAATTCTGCTTGATCTGAATTTCAAGAACAGGGAAGAGGAATTGGATTTGGTAAAATCCTATGTTTTCATGATTACAAAAACATTGTCCAAATATTGTGAGTGTTCAAAAGAAAAAAAAATACATTAGAAGGTGATTAGGGAAGCCTTTCTTTGGCTAAGGAATCGCTGTAAATTCCACTTAAGACTAATGGGAACACGTGAATTCTGAACTCTAAATGGAGGGTTCATAGTAGAAATGCTGACAGACACTTGGCTATGGTGGTAGACAGAGATGCAATAATGCAGCAAATACAGGGGAAAAGGAAATGTATATTTTGGAAATAAAAATCCTCAGAAGTAAGCAAATACGAATGAGAGCAGAACATTACACCAAACTGTTGATTTGTCATTGGCAGTCAGTCTGTAAATATACTCTACACAGTTAGAGACAGTTAAGGAAGAGAGCCACCGAGATAGTTTTATTGTTCTGCTTTAAATGATAAAGAGAGAGGAAAAATATGGCAATGTTTTTATACAATGGATTTACAACTTCTTCTACATAACTGCAATAACTGAACTATTAGAATGAATATCCTCTCCCTAGGTATATAAACAAGATTTATTTTAAAAAATATTTATTTTCTTCTTTGCAATGTAACTTCCTGCTCTGCTGCAATTATGCGATCACAAGTCTCTAAAGACCACATTCAGTCCAGATAATGACTTTCAGGAATACTGCCATATTGATTGGACAGATTAGGGAAGCAATGTTGAAGGGAAGCAATTATGAAGAGATCATAATCTTTCAGCAGTTCTGTTGCTGAGCAATGGCCAAGGACATCATACTAATCTTTTACCATCTACAGTAAATGGCAGAAATAAAACACTGTAACATTTGGTCAACCTGAAAAAGGCAGAAAATTCATCTTCAAACAGCACTGCCAAACACAGCTTTTACTGTAAATCAGATTTGGTCTTCATCTTGCTCATATTTTGGTCTGCTTTTACATCAGTACCATTCTTTTAATGCTGAGATTGACAGGTATGAGAATATTACAATGTCCATGTCATAACAGTTGCAAACTAATCACAATTATGCAGATGAAGTTCATAAACCTTTATGTATTCCTTAGAGTAAAAGTCTCAGAAAGTTAAGGAAGGTAATTGAGCATAATCACTGTGGATCTGAAATGGGAAAATAGTGCCTGATGAACCCTACAGCCTTCTATAGTGTACTACTTAGTTCAGTGGACGAAGATGAAAAAGGATATTGTTTATCTTGACTTCAACAAGTCTTTTGGAGCTGTGTCCCATCATTTTCTCATTGACAAAATGATGATGTTTGGGGTACATATGCAGGCAGTGGGGTGAATAGCAAACTGGATGAACTGTTGAGCTCAAAAGTTTTGCTTGCAATCAGAGGCATAATATTTAACAGCAAAGCAGTCCCTAGAGGAGTACATTCAATTCTGATTCTATAGGCTAGTACTGTTTAACTTTGTGTCATGGGCTGAGTTGAAATCTGCTGCTGTTATTCAAAAGAATTTTGCCTCAAGCCAATCATAGATGGTGAAAAGTATTATCAGGGCTTGAAGCTCAGATTGTAACCTGAGAGGCTTACTGTTCCAGTTGCTGATTTTGGGTTCTGTGTTTTGGGTCTTATTTTCTCTTACAGGGATGGTGGCTGGATGCGTGGGAGCTGGTTAGCTTGCCACTTTTCTCCTTTATGCTGCTGCTTTCTGCATTTTGCTGCACTTTTTCCCCGTCCTCCCCTGCAAATAGGCTAAGATAATTGTGCATTGTATTATCTCATTTTCTCAGTAAAACATGTTATATCAACACAACCCAGAGATATTTTTTGTTGGGTTTTTTGGGTTCTTTTTTTGGTTTGTTTGTTTGGTTGGTTTGGGTAGGGTTTTTTGTGTGTGTTACTTTTTCCTTACTCCTCTGTTGGAGGGAAACTGATGGGTTAACCCTTTACATTCTTTTTTGGTGCCCAATGTGGTACTTGAAAGCAGCTGTCTTGACTTACGCAAGTTGTTTTTAACAGGAGATAAAAGAGTTCAGATAAATAGTATCATAGTATCAGTCAGGGTTGGAAGGGACCACAAGGATGATCCTTACTAATGAGAAGGGAGAAAACATCAGGATTCAGTTAAGGCTTGGGGCTTATAAAGAGAGCATTGTATAAGTTTTGGGTGTGTGTGTGGTTGTTGGTTTTTTAATTCTTCTTTTTTTTTTTTTTTTTTTCCTGTGGTGTGTTCACTATGTTGAAGTATTTGTTTTCCAGGAGTGACTGAGGCCAATGTGCTCATATTCTGCACACACTCTTTCTGGTGATGAGCTGTTATTCAAAACTATATTGCCTCATGCCAGCTTCAAAATCAAAGTGCTGGCTGCAGCATAGCATTATGGGGCTTGAAGTTCAGATCATAACATAGGAGGCTTCCTGTTCCAGTTACTGCTTTTGGGTTCTTGGGTTTGTGTGTTGGTTTGGTTTTTTTGTCTGTGTGGATGGTGGCAGGATGTGTGGGAACTGGCTATCTCATTAGTCTTCTGCTTTATGCTGCATTCTGCTGATTTTTTCCTACCCCTTTTTTCCTCTGCAAATAGGCTAAGGTAATGTGCACTGGTTTATCTCATTTTCTCAGTAAAACTCTTTGTCTTGAGCCAGAGGTATTTTTTGTGTGTGTTACTTTTCCATCACTTCTGTGTTGGAAGGAAACAGGTGGATTAACCCACCTGTTAACTTGTCATTATTGACCCAGTTCATGGGGTGAAGTTCACCATTAGTAAGTTCGTGGAAGATACAAAACTGGAGGAATTGACTGTTTCAGATGGTAGTGCTACTGTTCAGGGAGAACAGTTGGAGAAGGGCTCTCAAAGAAATGTCATGAATTTCAACAAGGGGAATTGCAAAATCTTGCGCCTTTGGGAAAATAAACCCAGACACCAGTACACACTGGTGGCCAACTGGCTGAAAGCAGCTTGGCAGAGGTCCTAAGAGTTCTACTGGATGCTGAATTGAACTTGAAGCAACAATATACATTTGCCACAAAGAAGGGCAAACAACCTCCTGGGCTACAGTAGAAAGAAGGAAGTGACCTTACCCCTTCTTGCAGCACTGCACTAAAAATATGTCTAGGTGTAGGGTCCGGTTCTCTGCTCCCTAGTGAACATATACACAGACATCCTGGAAAGGGCCACAAAGATGGTTAAGAGCTTGGAGTATCTGTCATATCGAGAGACAACTGAGCTGTAGCTGACCCTGCTTTGAGTTAGGATGATTGGATAGATGGTCTCTAAAGGTCTCTTCCAACCTCATACACTGTGATATTATACATGCATTTGCTGGGGCTGGTATTCACATAAGCATCTCAGGAAAACTAGAATCATATTTACTTACAGACATGTGCCATGGTAAGTCATAGAATCATAGAAGGGACCCTCAAAGGTCATCTTGTCCGAATTCCTACTGGATGTCCCTAAGCAGGAACATTTTTAACTGGATCATGTTGCTCAGGGCCCCATTAATTTTGACCTTGAATGTTGCCAGGAATGAGACCTCCACTACCTCTTTGGACAACTTGTTCCAGTGGTTTACTGCCCTCTTTGTGAATCCAAAAGAAACATCCAGATTGCTTACAATCCCTCAAGTTACTGGGTGGTAATAATAAATAATATAGAAAATGCAAATGAAAATTTTCTGGTGTATCTTTTTTCAAGTTATGCACTGGTTTTCACTGGTATCAAATTCAATACCTTAGCATATAATGGGCATCTACAGAAAACAAGAATATTTTATGCCGTTGCTTTGCTAAAAATCCTAAGAACCAGTAATTCCACCCACATTCTAACAAAATACCATTATAGAAAGAATAAGCTTTTTGTAACTCAAGGCAGTATAATTTTGAGCCTCTTCAAGCAGTATATGAAACCATTACAAAAACGCTTTTCTGAAATACCCTGAATCACCAGCTAATACATCCACTTATTTAATTCTATATGATACTAATATTTGAGAAGCAGTGTTATCAACAGTTAAAAAAATCAGTCCTTAGGCAATTCAAAAATTCCTTTAAAGATGCACTTCTACTGGTTGCTTAAAAAAAAAAAAAAATACTTGTTTTCTTCACTGATTTTTAGTTATGAGCTTTCTTGCTGTAGCACCAGAAATGTAACTATTAAAACACACTGCATGATCCATTTCAACCTTCCATGGCCACTCTGTTTACAGCAGCATCTGGAATGCAAGTATATAACGAAATGTTGGGTACTCTTTATAGACTCTGAAGATATATAATTGATTAGTATACTTCCTAGTTTGCTTTGGCAGCTGTTCCACAGATTCAGTATTGGCATGTGTTTTCTGATCTGATATGTAGTTCTCAGCACATGCTACCAACATCTATCTTTGCTATCATGATCCTTTCTTTCTGAGTCTGTTTGGCAGTTATTTATGCACTTGGATTTGGATTTATGGATTCTGCTACACTGAGACTCTCTGACTATGTATAAACTAGCCACAGATTTTCCTGTGATACAGTCTCCTTGCTTTTCCAGTAGCATTTTCATATGCTTCATTATGTTTTAAATTTCTTCTTGAGTTGAAGTAATATTTCAGACTTACATTTATACTTACGTTGTGACCACTGAAAGATCTGTTTATCTCAGAAACATATTTTCATTTTGTTTATCTAAGAAAACAAGTACAAAGTAACTAGTTTACTGAAAGTAGTTTAAAGACAGTGTTTTTATCTGCATAATCTTTAACATTCATTTTACTTAGATGCTGTAATGCACTGTGAGGTTTATGCAAAATTTTGATGATGTGGTATAAATTTGCTCTGCATCAAGGAACATACTGAGTTTATTGTGAACTCTGGATGACTGGAATATTTTTACACAGTCATCTTTTAGTCTCTTCCAGTAGCAAGCCTGTAATTAAAACGTAAGTGTATTTAAATTCTGTATTCACTAAAGTGTGTTTCTAAAACATAATAGTAGCACTCACTTGGAGAGTTTTAAATGCATTTTTTTCCACAATAATTTATGTCTTAAAATAGTAATAGTTTATTTAATAGAGCTACTCCTGTGTACTCAAGTGTTTTTATGATTGGATTGTTTGTGTACAAAACAGCCAGTGAAATTACATTTGTGTAGTTGACCTTTCCAATTTTCAGGACTGGGAAAAATGTAACAAATGGAAAATAATTTCTTCTCTAGGATCTAATAAAAGTTAGCCCCTGTCCTTAACAGTCTAAACTGAGCAAGCCTGCAAAACAATAATTGAATACTAGAGATCTTTTATTCTATCCTTTAAAAATATTACAGAATGTAAAAAATCAGAAAAAAATAGTAACAATACAGACAATAAGAAAGGATAAAAAAAAAGAAAGAAACAAAGCTGTGCAGGTAACATTTAGAGGCTCAGATCTGGGTATTGCTGGTAATTATTATTAGGAATTATGCATGCTGGTCCTGAAAAGCAAAATCAACTCTCAATCATAAAGGCAGTACACACTTCTTTTGAAGGTAGACTACAGAGCCTGACAGAAAACTCTTTGTTTTTCAGTTGTTTCCATTGTATATTCTAGTTAAAAATAATGAGACTGTTGCTGAATATTTTATGAATATTTACATGCAAAAAAAAAAAGATAAAAAGACATAAGAATGGAAAGACTAGAATGCAGCACTTTGTTCTGGAGTTTATATATTAGTTACATACACTTTGTCATAGTTTTATCTGAATTATACAGTGCACTTCTGGTTTTGTTCCCAAATTCTGTTCATTTCAGAAAACAGTAAAAATCATCCACAAATGATTGCTCAGCCTTTTGCTGTAGCGATTACTTTTTGTATGACTGGAATTCTCTAAGGGCCAGGTCTAGCTTTTCAAGTGTTTGACAGTGAGAAATGAAATGGTGTTAGCCTTCAGTCAGCCCTCAGTGATTCACAGGATTGGTGGTAGAGTATCATACGACTCAATAAAAAGATCTGAACCTTAGAGAGATCCTACTACAATGCAGTAGTGCTGCAAACATGGGCAATACAATACGCAAGACTACTTCATATAGAATGTTCCAGAACTGAATGAGTTCACTTTGTGTCTATTAGGTAAAGTACTACATAAATACCATTTGGATAGATGGTCTTTTTGGAACTTACCAGGAGCACATCCATTTCGCAACGGTTAAATTCTTCTTAGAGAAGAGCTGTGTACTTTTTATCTCATCTATCTGCAACTCCTAACTTACGTCCTTGTGTTTCACACCCCAAAAATAAAAACCCCCAACACCTCCCAAACTCCTAAAGCACTCATAACAAACCTGCCAACTGTACAGTATGCATGGTGGAGATAGCAAGTAGACTTGTCATCTTCTGACAATTGATACCACTGATTTTGACTCAACCTTGTTATTAGAACTAGAGTACATTATGATTACAATAATTCATAATGGAAATTGGCAGCCAGTAACAAAGAAAATACTTAGTGGTGTAAAATACAAGTGAATAAAGCCTATGGATAGGATCACATATGAAAGACAGAACTATACTTTCTGCCTATAAAGGATGATTTTTTCTCTGCAATGTGTATGGTTAGTGAATCAGTTTTAATATCTAGGAACACAGTCATGCAAATCCTGGAACACAAGTTTTGCAGCAACAGTAAATCCAGGAGTGTGATCAAAATAGAGTTCACACAAAAAACTAACTTAAAATTAGTTACAGCTAACAGCAAGCCCTTGTTGACCTTGAAATAATCAATTCTTCTTTAACTTGCATTCTTAAGTTTATAACTTTATCTGATTGATAAACACTTTGAGAATATGCTCTCATATCATATGACTTTAAACTTCTCAAGTTCCTTTCTAGTCTTTTAAAGACCTCATGGAAAGAGTTGTTTAGCAAAGCAAAAACTAGAATGTGATCTTTGCTGTTTGTAGATTCCTAGAGCTGATTTCTGTCAATTGCTGTGGAAATATATATGCACGCTTAAAACACTGCCTCACTTTGAAGATTACATCATTTTCCTATTCATAGAAACAGTGACTCTGTGCTTGCTGTCTCTATTTTCTTTCCTACAAGTGCTCATCTCTTTTTAGTTTAAGATATTTCCTTAAGAGGAGGATCCATCTTTACAGGATATGCATCCTGTGTACCTCCTGTTCAAACAGGAAGTCTTCATTCTCACTGCCGACACAAAGGTGAAAGACAGCCTGTGAAAAATACCCTGTGTTTACAGCTGCTGTACATACTTCAGAGTACACATTTTGTAGCAGAAATAGTGTTAAAAGGGACTTCACACTGGCTGATTCTAGGCACTGACTTTAGGATGCTGACCTATGTAGACTCCTTGCACAGACAGACACAGGAAAGAGGTATTTCTCTGTAGAGTAATTCAGGATACTTGAAATGAAGTCATGGTTTATGCCACCCTCAGAATAAGTCTTTTCTCTCTCTTCATTGGTGATATGGAAAGCCAATGCAAATTACTACATTCTATCACAGGACACAGAGTTCAAACCCTGGTCAGCAATGTGAAAGTTGCCTTTAGTGTCATACCAGTCCATATACAGAGCAGTGCCGAACTGGGAGATATATTTCTAGCATGTCTAACATAACATTAAAACAATAAAATATTTATCTGTAAAAATAAATTAAATAGTTGATAAGCTATCAAACCACACAAATTTTGACATATAGATTAACATTTTTATTAGAAAGTACCTTAAAAGATTTTCTTGAGTAGCAGTAAGCAAAATCAGTGACAAGCTTTGATAAGTATGGAGAGATTGAATACAAATAGCATTAAGGACCAGTGTTATCTGGAGTCTCTATAGCTGCTCCAGAGGTAAGAGAGACAGTCCACAATCCGCATAGTAAAATGCAGAGATAATGTGAAGTGCAGAAACCCAGCTAAATCTAGAGAATATTTAGTGACCTATGCCTCTGTCCCAGAAAAAGAGGGAAGGTAACTCTTTGGAAAACACTAAGAGGGAGGAAGGAGTGGATAAAACTCCTTTGGCATCTCCAAGTCCATTCACTACTAAAAGACGGAGCACAATCTTTCCACTCTCAGATTCCTATTGGTTGCCTGGAATCCATGCTACTGCCATTCCAAATCCATCTGTTTCACTGCAATCAGCAAAGACATTTCTGATCTGAATATGTGCCCTGGTTTTGTGGAGGGGTAAGACCTGGAAACAGAGGCACAGGAAAACTGGGAACTTTCTGGACATATACCCAAAAGGTTGTGTGAAGATGATTTGTAACCAAGACTCCTGACCACAGTGATGACTAGGCTCAGCGTGTAAGAGCTGAATTGCACAATTAATAGGAGAGCTTCTATGCTGGGTCCTTCATTGCAGCACACATGTGCCACCTGTAATATAGAATAGAATAGAATAGAATAGAATAGAATAGAATAGAATAGAATAGAATAGAATAGAATAGAATAGAATAGAATAGAATAGAATAGAATCAGAATAGACCAGGTTGGAAGAGACCTTTGAGATAATTTTAATTAATCTTGTTTTCCTCTGTGCAGCATTTTAAACTTTATTATTATTTATTTCTATTATGTCCCCTCATTCCCCATAGCCTTTGAAAAAAACCACCACCAACATTATACTAAAATCTGGATGTTTTATCTCAGCCTCATGTCTCCATTTTGTCATATCCATGCACATTTGGTAAGAAACCATGCTTCCCTAACTAGAATTATTAAAAAATTGTAGTCATTCTAGAAGAGGAACACATGCATATAACCAACACGTGTAATTCAAATGCTGACTGGGAATCAATATGTTTGAAGAAACGTTAGGGTCGTTGTCAATTTTTGCATACTTCTGGGAAGCATTAGCAAAGATGCCAGAAGATAGGGGAGGGGACATGTTAAAGAAGAAGGTGTGAGGATTTCTGTGTGCATTTTTCCTTTATGCAGTTTTCTAGTTTTGTCTGTCAGCTTGAAACACTGAAGATCTGAGTAAACAGCCAAACCTCTTAGAGCTGCTTACTCTAGCTAAAACAAAGCTCCAAACCTCAAGAGATTTAACCAACACTGCTTATTTTGTACCTTGTGTAATCTCTCAGTCTTTTATGTAAACACACTACATTTACCAACATCCATCATTTCTTAAGCTGCCTCAGCTTCAGTCTGTACTTTTCTTTTATAAAGTCTTATTTGGTCTGTCAACTGACTTTTGATTACTTCCATATTGTTCTGAATTGGCTTAATGTCCCTAAAGACTTTTCCCACTTTGTGCATCACTGTATCTTTGTTTGGTCTCTTGCTACTTGCTAAAAACTGATGACATTTTCAATTGTATTTAAATCTTGAAGATACAATGAAGTCCTCAAAAAATGGTTGTTTCCATTTACTGATACTTAGTTTATCCATATAATTGTATATTCTATTCTCTTTAGGGAATCTGTTTTGAACCAGTTCCTTACAATTAAACTAAGTAAAGTATTCTGCATAGAATAGCAAAAGATTAAGAGAATGATCTGGGGTGGAAAAGTCATTTTCTTCCTTCCTGACCTCTCTCTAAAGAGGTCAGGAGAATCATTGTTTTGTTAGCTAACACTTCACAGAAGAAAAAACTATGACTCAGAGAACGGATTTATTTTTTGTTTGGTGGGTGGGTTTTTGTTGTTGTTGTTGCTTTGTTTTGGTTTTGTTCTGTTTTGTTTCCCACTGGACCATTTTTTTCTTCCCATGACATGAGCGGTAGTGGATGGAACTTTAATAGGAAGAGGTTTTGAAGGTACATATTTTCCTTTAGGCACACTGGTGTTCTTCGGTGAAGCCCATCTTTTCACCACTCCTCCTAAAAAGGGCAGAAATACTATCCATTTACATTAGTTTATTGTTCCAGGGTAATCCTTTTGCTCTGCTCTATGTATATTTTCTTTGCACTTCATAAGTTCTGGTATTGTTTATTTTTCAAAAGACAGGTGAGTTTTAAGGCTGCTTTAGTGCTACAAAAATATTTTCATTGTACTCTTCCAATTTGTATTGGGAGACAAGAGAACTGACTATGCTGAGTTGTGTGATGGTAATTTTGAACTGCATATGAAAACAATAATAAATGAGGGAGCAATGAGGTATGCTTATGCCACACACAAGTTTCAAGTTTTTGCTGTATTCAAATATATATGCTTTATCAACGACTGCAGGCTACATAGGGAGAGACCATACTGTTCACAAGAAAAGATTCGATATAAGAAAAATGCTTGAAATAAGAAGTAACATTTCGATGTCTCTGCCCCTTTCCTTCTTTCCCAGCCAGAAAAGCTGATAATTGGGTTAATTTAAGCAAACAATAGTTCCCATGTTCTGTACTTAATCTTCTAGAGGATTACATCAAATATTTATTATTAAAAAATTCAGTTCAATTCACTGAAGCATCATCTTCCAGATTTCAAGCACATTTTTAAAGACATTGATCTGAGTGATATATATTCCTGTCCTTGACAACTAAACCTACTGGTTTTCAAGGTACTGTGTTTCCACTATTTCAGTAGAGCTCTGTTTCAGCAGCACTCAGATATATATGTCCCCTACCCTGAGTACTAGATTCAAGCCCTGGAAAGAACAGATTTTAAAAAATTAAAATAAATTTTAAAAAAATAAAATATATATATATTAAAAAATTAATTGCATATACAATATTTAATTTATATCATAATATAATATATATTAATACAATATAATAATAATATTATATATATAATATATATATTTGCCTTCAGCTCCCTGGTCTTCTGAAGGATTCAATCCTTATCCTTTAAGTGTATCACTCAATCAATAGCCATTCAGAAGAGCACAGCATTTGCCTCTGTCTTTGAACTGTAATCCCCTGAATACATTGAAAACTATTGCATTCTCCAAGGCATTCATCTGCAGGAATTCTGGGAGCCTCCTCCCAAGCAGCAATAGAGATTACTTCCTGAGTAATGCAACTCTCAGGCTTGGGCCCAACTTGTAATAAAATTTTTAAGTGGTGTGCATAGCTAAGTAATAGAGTTGCTGATTTTCCACCTCCCTGCCCCTACTATAAGGAGCTGTTTCCCATACCATATAACAAACGAGTTCACACATTAGCCCATATAGCTGTGAAGAGGTTCTTGGATTTTAGGCCAGGTTGTTAGCTAACTCATGTCAAAAATCTTCAGATTTTTCTACCTGGCACACTTGTTTTTTCTATACCAAGGGGACCAAGGACAAAATGAATTTGCAGACTGTTTAATATAAAGTTAAAATAATTCCATTGCAGTATGAGTAGTTTAAAAAAGTATAATAAGATGAGATAACTGCAATTTCAATAAAACCTTTATTTCTAATCACGTTTTTCCGTGAACTGCTCATTAGTAAAATGAGGGTGGTATTCTAGGAGCAGCTTGGGTTTATACTTTGAATGCATTCTATGTATAATGTTTTTGTCAAGGAACTCAAAATAAATACTAAAGACTTAAAATCATGTCATGCCTATAAAAATGAAATGCTGGCACTACCTAGCTAAATGTTTTTGTAATCTTCTGGAATAGGGAATCTGTAAAGAAATCTTTGCATTTGCCATTCTGGTGTTTTTTCCAAACCAAGGAGATGATTCCTAGTTCTCAGAGTACTGATGGAAATGTTTGCATCTTTCATCAGTCTCCTGTCTCTATTCAGCACCACTGGACCTCCAAAACCAGCTCTCATGTTTCCTGGCATGATCACCAGCTCGTAGATACCCCTGGCATTTCAGTACATAGTACCCATGAAGAACATGCTGTGATGAAATCTGAAAAAAATTGGATTTAAAATTTCATTATTACAAGTGTGGACAGCTCCAATAGAAAAGTGGACAGCCTACATTTCATATTAAATGACTGTGGAAAATGGAAAAAAAGAAACCTATACATGTTAAAGAAAATGAATGTTTTTGCACTCTAGCAGATGTAAGGGAATGCCAGAAATCTAACATTTTCTTTGAGATATCAAATATTTACCTAGTTCTGCAACGTAAGTTGTGGGATGAGGAATATTTTTTTCCAGGTTAGTTTCCATGACATCTCTGCTCATTATTTTCTTGAGATTCATTGTGTATCGTGCAAAGTTCCAGAGGGAAAGTATGCTAATGTACATCTGCAAGAGAATTAACATGATGCTAAAGGGATCAGTGAGTTAATTGTTTAAAACACTGAACTGAAAATGTTTAGGTATGGGGACCCCCATAATATTTTCATGGCACCAAAAAGTTGTGTATTCCAAGGACACAATTACTCTACCCTATTTAGAAACATTGTGCCTTTATACTTTTGACATATTGCCTTATTAATGTAACCTTAGGACTTGAACTATTTTTATAGTCTTTTTACTGAAATGCAAAACCGTGCAAAGCACAGTTTAGGATTTCAGTGCAAACTGAAACATAAGGGCATTCGGAAATCTCTTCAAGGCTGGACCAATGCTACCATCCTCACCATTCCCTTCCCTCCTCCACCCCCCATAAAAGAAAGTTTAAAAATAATCTTTTACAGGCTCAAGGCACAGTTTTCTACCTGGAAGCAACATGGACAGCAAAAGTCATAATGAAACTGACCTGTGCTATCTAACAGTTAAACAGTTACAATAATAATGAAAAGAGAATAACTGGGAAAATTTTTTACATTATTTGTTTTCCCTCTGAAGGGTACAGCATACTGAAAGTTATATACCTTTCCTCCTCCCTTTCCCTGTACTTCAGAAGGAAAACATCTAGTATTAAAGCTAGCTGACAAAGATCCTTTCAAATACATTCTGATGAAGCAACATGAATACAGAAAGATGGTGTGTATCTAAATGCAGAACTAACTCCTGTAATAAGTCTGCCTGCTTAAAATTTGTGAGGTATTTTCATGAAGAAAATATTACCACAAGTACACAGTAGCTAATTTCCTAAATGCAATAATGTGGTCATTTGCCATAATGGCCACAGGCACTGCATCAGTCCATGTTAAAGACTAGAAGGTTAATCATTTTGACTTAAAAGAAGAAAAACCTGACTGGCTTGCTTTTGAGTTACAGAACTGTAAAATGCATATGAAATCACCATTTTTTTGTTTCTTTGGTGTTTTTGTAACTTTTAAATAGACACATTTTTATTTATATACTTATTTATTATTTTTTTCCTGCCTGAAATCACATATGCTCAGTATGTGTAATTTTATAGGTCACTTATGAACTTCTATAAAGAGGTGTGAAATGAAAATATTGACAGCTGTGTTTGCTGGCACAATTATGACATTCTTCAAAGTAAAGGTCAAAACACTGAAAATCATGGATATTCCACAGCTCCAAAAATAAACAAAAACATCCGAACAAATGTTAGCATTTTCCTAGAGGTTTTAGTATTTCTTTAGCTCAACCACTTTTAAATCATACAATTTGTCTTGCTCATTTTCTTATCTCTCCTTCCACCACATTTCAGAAAGGTACAGAAAGGATATAATTGGGGAAATAAAAAATCCTCTGTTGAAAGGAAAGCTGAAATGCAGAGAAGTACAATTTTAGGAAAGCAAAGGGAAGACCCCATTTAACAAGTTTTCTCTAGGACTGGCAGATGAAATAGGCACAACTGGGAGGTATGATCTGGCTGAGAAGGAAATACGGCTACACAGCAAGGAAAAAACCTACCCTCACTAGCAATGGCAAAAAAATGCAATAAGGTGTGCTAGATTAATAGTACCTTCCAACACTCTTCATCTTTGCCTTTTATCTTGGCAAAAAAATCTATCACCAGCACACAGCCTGGGTGAAGGTAAGGTCTGTGAAAGAAAAAGAACAAGAAATCTTTTCCTGCTACCACCTACCTGCTGGGAAGCAGAAACTTAAACCACAGAACTTTCTTAACTGTGCAGCAGAACATGCTCAATTTTCAGAAAATCCTCTTACAGAAACCCATAGAGTCATTCTGATTCTTCCTAAAAAAAGTCAGGCAGCACTTTGAGCACATATGTCTTTAAGCAGCAGACAGCAAAAAAGATGTCATCAGGGTATGTGGTGGGGAAAGCACTAGTCTGAAGGGTTAGTCAGAAACTTTCTGTGAATATTTATGGCTCTGTTGAACTATCACTTGAAATGAAATCCTAATCCAAATGAAGTCTATGGGATGTTTGGATTTCAAGGGTAGAAGGTCAGCAGACAAAATAAACTTTAATGTGGACTATGATCAGTTCAAAAATGTTTTCTTGGAAAAAACATGGTATGGGATTCATCAACCCGGGAAATTCCTCCCAGCTGCATGCTCAGCATGGACAGAATTTCAGCCCTGGCTCCTGGCCATCCCCATGTAAATATTTGCCTTTTTTTTTTTTTTTTTTTTTTTTTTTTTTTTTTTTTTTTAAATTAAAGTTGTTCAAGGCACAGTCAGATGTGCTGCAACTACAGCTTAACTTGATTAAGAGGTCACTGTCCTCATCTGCTTACCCTTAGCCCTTACTCTGCCTCACTCTTGCTCTCTCAGTGATGCCAGCACAACCATATAAGAAGTGACACCCTCTCCCTTTTCTGTGAAAAAAAATAAGTACCAAAATAAAGCAAAAAAGCCCCAGATGTATGCATCTTATCACAGGTTATTCTCAGCAGTTACAAATGCAGTGAAGTCAGAAAATCTGAACCAGCTGACAATATGCAAACGGAATCACTCATCTCCCAAACCAACCAGCTGCAGCACAACTAGTATATATGGCTATGACCTTTCACTGAGAGTTTAACCTGATTTTACTAGGACCCATGTTTTCAAGTCATGTAGTAAATTCAGAGACATTGTGTGGTGGTTCTGGCTTTCTTTCAGCATAAGTCACTCAAGAACTGAGATTTAAAGTGGACTCAAACAAGCATGAACAACGGCTTGTGTGGTTTTGAGTGGTGAAACAGTGCTTAGTGTATGCTGTTCTGCCTACCTTCTGCCAATGCTCTGACGCATGAGTGCATAATCCACACAAGAGAGCAAGGAGCAATTTAAGCATAAGGAGAATGCAGTGATTCAAGTGGTCATTTTTATTTCAGTCAACCAGTACATTAATATGTGAAACACGTCTCATGCAATACTAAAATCCAAGTCTGAAATATATTCCAGGACTTGATGATAGAAGACATTACAGAACATTAGCAGGGCCTTGAAATCTATCTTTTGTTGCACAAGTAACAAGCCATAAACATGGATCAAGTTGGTGTCACTCTGTTTTTTCTGTATTCTGACAGCAGAATTTCATACAGGGCTTGAAGTGTAGTAAAATATTTTGTTAGGTAAGTCAACAAGCAAAGCCATTAGTGTAAGCTGGAGAAAATAAAAATAGACAAGCTTTTTTCCAGTCAAGCTTTTCTCTATCAGGCAGCCAACATTGAAGTCAGGAAATACTTTTATTTTTTTCCAAGTAATAGAGTCTTAAGTGTTTTGATCAATGTTTTTTTGAGCACAATCTAGAATCCAGAAGTCACCCAATTATCCAGACAATGCTTTTAGCATAGGTCCTTTGGCTTTAGTCAGTATGAATGAGAAACTCCCACTAAGCTGTCTAAAGGATCGCATAGTCCTGCATGAGGTTCACAGTAGCTACCAAAAATTGCTAGAAAAGAAGGGAAAAAATATTGCAAAAAACTCTTACAATACAGGTGAAAAAATAATTTTCACTAGTTCAGAAAAAATGCTTGGCTGACAGAGCCAAAAACCATAATCCCCTGTTTAACTGCACAGCAGATAAAACATTACCAACCATTACACAAGATCCACTTTGCCCGTTCAGCATGACTGTAACCTAATGAACTAGATAAAATGATTGAAAATCCTAGAGGCTGCTGCAGAAAGGGCTCTGACTCCCAGATTGGCACTCAGCCTTGGTGTTGGCCCAGCTCTTGGGTTCTTTATGAGCGTTCCCAAGAAGGACTCCAAATAGCTGTGTGTCCTGGTTTTGGAAGGCTACTGACAACCAACTCTATGCACAAGCTACAGAGGGACAGCTGTTGTATGGAAATGACTTCTAGTTAACGGGCATATTTGACAGACTGCAACAACTGGCAAATTATTTCACAGGTCTGACCGAGGAGAGAGCTGGAGGACAGTTGAATGACAAAAGGGAACAGCAGGTGTGTTTTTGTTCAGACGAAACCTTTCATAAGGCAGATCCTTAACTGTCCTTCAGTAATTCATTAAAGAATACACTAGAAGCTGATCTCATTTGACTCTGGTGTCAACTTTAGAAAATAATGAAAGT
This sequence comes from Picus viridis, assembly GCA_033816785.1. Taxonomy (NCBI): domain Eukaryota; kingdom Metazoa; phylum Chordata; class Aves; order Piciformes; family Picidae; genus Picus; species Picus viridis. Next base: position 17,291,310 of record CM066606.1, read on the forward strand.
AGAAGCACACTGAGAGAAAACTGTTAAATGCCTTGAGTGCACAAGAAGAATATTACCTCCACCTCCGAGAGAGAGCATTTGTACCTCCAAATGCTTACAAATACAGTTATCTAGGGTAGTAGCAGAGCACTTTTAAAATTGAGGGCAGTTTTTCAAAGTCAAACTTCCTGCTACAGGTAATAAATATAAGAAAAACAAGTGCCTTCTTTCCACATTCAGTGTTTCATCCTTGTTTCCTTACTCTTCAACTGTAAGCAGAAGGGTGCAATAGATCACTAGGTTTCGAGACTTCTCCTTTAAGACTTTGTAATCCAGAAGGTAAAGAGAGTGAATGATTCCAGTCATTCTGAGACTGACCATAGAATGAAAAATTTGAAAAAACAAAGGGCAGCATCTTTGAAGTTCAAGACTCTATTGTATGGAGGCAGGATTGTCCCCAGTAGCTGTGACTACGCTGGAATTGAACTCATATATAACAGATGCTAGTTCTGAAATAATAGATATGTGGCTTGCTGATGTGTACAGAGATGTGACATTAAGAAATTAAGGTAAATGGAGGAAGATAATAGGAACACATTAACTGAAAGGGGAAAAGCTCAGTCCAAACATTCTGGACATCATTGTATTATACTCCATGAGGATGTGTTAGGCAATGTAAGCCCCTGAAAAGATGGCAATACACAACCCAGAATGAAAATTTCAGTCAGACTCATCAGCTTCAGTAAACGTCACCAAATCCTTCTTGATGCCTGGAAACAGGGCAAAGAAAAGGAAGTTAAAAAAAATAAAATCATTTACCTGCACTGCCAAATAGGAACAGATGGTGAGATCCAAGGGGAGATAAACATTAAGGACTGGAAACTAAGCAATTCATCCTGCCAGCTTTCAAAGATCGACTATAACTAAAAAATCTAAGGACCATATAAAACCAGTATTAAACAACCATAAACAGGACTACAGGGCAGGTAAAATAGAATGAACATGTTGAGCATTGGGAGTTGAATGCTTTTGACAACAAACTTATGATGGGCTCTTGAAGTCAGATTGCAAGAGTCACCAAGCAGAAAAAATTAAAGGGAAGGGTAAAGAGACACACAAGGCAAATAGTGTGGTGAAGTCTTTTGTTGAGATATAGAGCAATCTCAACAAGCATTTAAAAAAGCTGAGTGGGAAAACTGAGTCATTGATATTTCAGATGGACAACTTGAGAAATGTAGGTGGTGTTGTTGGGTATTTTTTGTTTGTTTGATTCTCTAATACAGGTTTACAGAGATTAAAACACAAAGAAAAGCTGTTTGAGAGTGCAACACTTGACAGGTTCCTCAGAACATTTTTCAGGCCGCTTAGGTATAAATATTGTCTTCCCACTACTAAATTCCTCTGGCCCAAGGAATACAACTTGTCATAAAAGAAAAGTCTAGATTTTTCAAGGTTCTCACACAGCTGCCATTTTTTTCTGAAAGAGAAGGATTTCTGTATCAAAGTCCTGTATTTCACAGTATTACCAAGGTTGGAAGAGACTTTGAAGATCATCGAGTCCAACCTGTAACCACAAACCTCACGACTAGACTATGGCACCAAGTGCCACATCCAGTCCACTCTTGAATGCCTCCAGGGACGGCGACTCAACCACCTCCCGGGCAGCGCATTCCAATGACGAATCACTCTCTCGGTGAAGAACTTTCTCCTCACCTCGAGCCTAAACTTCCCCTGTTGCAGCTTGAGACTGTGTCCCCTTGTTCTGGTGCTGGCTGCCAGGGAGAAGAGGCCAACCCCTTCCTGGCTACAACCACCTTTCAGGTAGTTGTAGAGAGCAATGAGGTCGCCCCTGAGCCTCCTCTTCTCCAGGCTATACAACCCCAGCTCCCTCAGCCTCTCTTCACAGGGCTTGTGCTCGAGGCCTCTCACCAGCCTTGTTGCCCTTCTCTGGACACGTTCCAGTGTCTCGATGTCCTTCTTAAACTGAGGGGCCCAGAACTGGACACAGTACTCAAGGTGTGGCCTAACCAAAGCAGAGTACAGGGGCAGAATGACTTCCCTGCTCCTGCTGGCCATACTATTCCTAATGCAGGCCAGGATGCGGTTGGCCCTCTTGGCTGCCTGGGCACACTGCTGGCTCATGTTCAGCCTCCCATCAACCAGCACCCCCAGGTCCCTCTCTGCCTGGCCGCTCTCCAGCCACTCTGACCCCAGCCTGTAGCACTGCATGGGGTTGCTGTGGCCAATGTGCAGAAGTGGCACTTGGATGTGTCCTCCCTCAAAAAGCTTATCAGACAAGCTGAAAAGCTACCCTGGAAAGCTCCAGAGATATTGTGGTGGGTTGAAGCAGCAGGGAGATCTTAGATCAGTCTGAAAGGCCTGGATTAGCTACACCAGGAATGCATACCAACAGTCTCTCTGTGAGGGACAGTGACAGAACATCACCTTCACACATGACAAGCACAGTAAAAACAATGGGAAAAGAAACCAAGAATGACAGATTACTAACACGCTTTAGCCAACATTTGGATGACATTTTGCTTGTGCATGAAAGAGCCTTCTAACTCCTTAAATTGAACTGGAATAGTTGAGACATATAGAAGTTAAGAGAACAGATAGGAGGGAGACATAAATACAGTGCAGTTCCACAAGTCTTCCCTTTTCCTGGGCAAACCAAATTTCATAGTTACCACTGGAGATATGCAGTGGGCTTCTAGCCCAGCTACTGGTGTGGGTATCAGTTGTATCTTGGAAGATTTAAATATTTGTAACTGGAAAACAGATCCATGATAAACAGCAAATCCCCAGAATCTCATTTTGAAATCAGATTTTCTTCTCAACCTTCATTAAGAAATGTGGTCAAACTCAGTCAAATGGCATATCCTGATTCTAGCTCATATCCCTTTTTCCAGATTCCTGACCTTCCTTTTCAAACATCCAGCTGTGTTCAGGCACCAAGAGGTGCTCAGGTGACTAGTGAGTTCCCCATTATAGATGACAAAGATCCGATACTTTCAATGACACAGTGGTGTCATGGCAAATTGTTCAAGATGAGCAATTCTTAGTTGTTGTGGCCAGAATCCCTTTCTCCTTTGTTCCACAGGACTTGGAAATTTCTCCTATTCTGGTGCTCATTTGATATTGTCCTTATTTGCCTTTTGCATGATTTTAGGCTGAGATTTAACATTGCTGTCTAAGCAAAACCTTTTTTGTCTGGAGTTAATAAACCTTGGGCAGAAAACAGATAAACTTTTCCGCCCCTCTCCTCCCTGCAATAGAACACCTCTGTGAAATAAGCATGCTCTAGAGTCCACAGTACTACTGAATATATATTTAACAATACTCCCTTAACTTTCTAATGAAAGTAGTTCTACTAAGCAATCAATCTGTGCCAAAATATAAATAAAAAAAAAAAATTGGCTAGAGTTCCAGGGGTGACTATACACCAGTCAGCATGACCTCTATCCCCAGAAAAGTAACAGAGCAGCTTATCCTTGGTGATGTCCTTAGGTGTATCAAGGACAATAAGGTCATTAGGAGCAGTCAGCCTGGTTTTACCAAAGGAAAGTCATGTCTGACCAACCTGACAGCCTTTTGTGAGGACATAACCAGGTGGATAGATGATGGTATAGCAGTGGATGTGGTTTATCTTGATTTCAGTAAAGCATTTGGCACTGTCTCCCACAGCATCCCTGCAGCTAAACTGAGGCAGTGTGGTCTGGATGATCAGGTAGGGAGGTGGATTGTGAGCTGGTTGAAGGAAAGATGTCAGGGAGTTGTGGTCAGTGGGGCAGAGTCTAGTTGGAGGCCTGTATCTAGAGGAGTCCCTCAGGCGTCAGTACTGAGACCAGTTCTGTTCAATATATTCATCAACAACCTGGATGAGGAACAGAATGCACTGCTAACAAGTTTGCTGATGACACAAAACCGGATGGAATAGCTGACACTGGAAGATTGTACTGCCATACAGAGAGACTTAGGAAGGAGAGCTGGGCAGGGAGAAATGCAAAGGCAAGTGTACAGTCTTGCACCTGGGGAAGAACAACCCCAGGTATCAGTACAGTTTGGGGAGTGACCTACTGGAGAGCAGTGAAGCAGATTGGGAGATTGACCATGAGCCAGCAATGTGCTCTTGTGGCCAAGAAGGCCAATGCCATTCTGGGGTGTATTAGAAGGTTGAGAGAGGTTCTCCTCCCCCTCTACTCTGCCCTTGTGAGGCCACATCTGGAATACTGTGACCAGTTCTGGGACCCTCAGTTCAAGGACAGGGAACTATTTGTGAGTCCAGCACAGAGCCACAAAATTATTAGGGGAGTGGAACATCTTCCTTATGAGGGGAGACTGAGGGAGATGGGGCTCTTTAGTTTGGAGGATACTGAGGGGTGACCTTATTAATGTTTATAAATTTGTAAAGGGTGAGTGCCAAGAGGATGCAGCCAGGCTCCTCTCAGTGATGCCCAGTGACAGGACAAGAGGCAATGGTTGGAAGTTGAGTCACAGGAAGTTTCATGGAAACATGAGGAAAAATTTTTCACTGTGAGGGTGACAGAATGCTGGAACAGGCTGCCCAGGAGGGTTGTGGAGTTCTCCTCTCTGGAGATATTCAAGATCTGCCTGGATGCATTCCTGTGTGATCTGGTATAGGTGGTCCTGCTCTGGCGGGGACATTGGACTAGACGATCTTTCGAGGTCCCTTCTGGCCCCTGGCATTCTGCGATTCTATAATGTTACAGACCTTTATTTTCAAAAAGTTCCTCTCTCCTCCTTAACCAGCTTTTTTTGGCAATTTTTCAGGAGATCATGCACTCTTCACAGTTATGGAGACTGAGCATAAGCACCCACAGGTGAAATGGTGGAGGACAATTTGATTCCCTGCCTTTTGGTTTCTCTCAAGGCATATTTTTCCCCATTCTGTTGAAGGCAATGTGTCCTAAAATACTGTTCTTTGACAGAAAGAAAGGGGTAACCTTGTGGCAGGAGACCCAAAGTTACACCTGCCATCAGGAAGTATAGCTTCCCATTTGCAAGCAGGGATCAAAAGACCCTTAACACAAAAATCCCATGACTATTCTGGTTAAAAGAGATTGGTAGCAATTGGTTAGGAAAACTGATAAAGACAGGGAGTCTTCACAAAAACTTTTTCCTCTAACATTTGTGACATGTCTGCTGTGTTAAAAGCTCATTGTGTTCCCATGTACAGACTCCTTTTTCACTGTCACTGGAGACTTCTCTCCATTCATCCTGAGAAGCGAACAATGGTACTTTTCAGGAACTGTCCTCTGTCTTCTGGGAAGCTTGCAGAAAAAGCTTCTTCTGGGTCCCTCTAGTCGCATCTATTCCACTTGTTTACCTTTCTTTATTGTGGACTGATCAGCTCAAGGCAAGCATTAAACTTCATTACTATGGAAGAATGAAAAAAAAATCTATATAGAAATTGATGGAGGTGATTTAATTGTTCTGAGTAGCCCAAAAAGGTAGAAGAAAGTGAATATGGGGAATTCTGTCCTTATATAAAGCTAGATTTTAAATTATATTTAGACAACTAAGTCATATGCAAGCACTGGAGGGGCTTTTAATGTTAAAAAGACAACAGTGATCAGATGACTAATTACATATTTTCTAACTCTTCCTGAAATCTGCCTGTCTGCTTCTTTTTATGCCTAAATAATGTTAAAAGCACAGCTCAAACTGCCCTGTGTAGACAGGATGAAGAACAGCACTGGTGTCGCTGGAAATTGCTTGTTTTAAGTATTCCATGTAAGGAAACTATCTATCATCATCAGAACAACCATGTGCAACAGAGGCAGTCATACATAGGCCTCCTTGAAATATATCCCTCTGCGTCTATATACACCTTGTGCACACGTTCACTACCACAGCTTTTTCTTGTAAACCTGTTGACATGAAAGAAAACAGAAAGGAAGCTGGAAACATTGGGTAAAGCAAGTATTTTTGGCACACAAAGCAAAGCCTTTGAGGAGGAAACTCTGTCATTGTCTTCCTCCCATTCCTCATGGATTCATTCCTCAGCCTCTGCTCCAGATCTCCAAATGGCCTGGGGGAGGAATGTGCTCTCATCAACTTCTTCTTGAGTTTGAGTACTACAAATTAATATACAGGAAACAATTTATTGATCAATTTAGAAAAGGTGTGGGCAAGAATACACACATCTCCCTTACAGTAAGAAAAAGGAAGAAAAGAGGGAGGGAAAGCAAGTGAATAGCAGGCTGCTATCATGCTGCTTCCTGACACACTGTGTTGATAGGGTTCATTTTAGCTTCTTAGCAAGGTTATGCATGACAATTGAAAATGTTCATAGCATTGCAGTACCAATGTAAGTGCATTGTAGTTCTACGTTTGGTTCCAACATGACGAAGTTATCAGCTATTTAACAGTCTTATTGTGCTATTCTGACTGCAGTACTTTAATCCATATCATAATGCAAATGCAATCCCTGCTGTTATTTTCCTCTCTTGAGCTATGAATAGATTTTTATACTTACTTCTACAAAGCACTTTCTTATGGTGTAAATATCTTTTTCTTCCATTATGAGAGCATCCTAAAAAAAAAATAAAAATTCAGCATCTGTTGAAAATATTTGGCTCATAAAGTTGTAGCAAATGACATGTCAAAAGAAAGATATAGTTAAACTGGAAAGAAAACAATTTCTGTCAGTACAGCCTAAGAAAAAATACTCTTGATGTTTCCCACACCACAGCTTTGTGCAGGTTTATTTATTTTGTATTGTGTACTGTGTGGGCAGCATAATTTGATGTAGTGAGAAAACTAACAATTTTATGCTAAAGCAGATTTATCCTCCAGGCAGTTTAGAAAGCTAATCCATTGCAAAAGAAACCTCCAAAACTAAATATATAGCAAACAGAACAAGTAAGAGTTGTCACTTCACTGCATCCAAATTACAAATGGAGAAAATGATGACAATATAATAAAAATAGAATTTAATAACCCAGTAACCAGGGGGAGATATTCAAGGGTATTTCATAGACTATTAGGTACCTGTTTTCCACGGTGGTTTTGAGGGTCCTGAGTAAGTAGCTGGGCTCTCACAGCTCTGATCCCTAAATATTCTTGTTGAAGTTTCAAGGGACTTCAAGCACTTTCAAACCTCATTTTCCAATCCTGAAACATACAGAACAGCCTTTCATTCCTTTAAAAAGAACCCTCTTGCAACATCAGCACTGAACTTATTCATTGCCTCCAAGACTCTGTCAAACTCACAGTAAGTGAAACTCATCTTGTGTTCTATTAAATCATTAGGTATCTCTACTTAATATCTGCAGGAAAACCTCAAGTGGTAAGAACTACATGGCGCCAAAGGCAATGTGATTATTCAGTCATTTATGTACAAGGAAAAGTGACTGAGCAAGTTAAAAACGAAGGATAAGGGCCTAAGCACTTACGAAAGTAATAATTAAGATTTCTGGAGCAAATCTTTGGCTGCATCTGTAGTAGTATTTTTTGTTCAAGCAGCAGTGAGGTTTCAAAATTAATCCCTTGAGCTTTACCACTTACAATGCTTTGCTTTAGTCCTCACTGTGGTTTTGGTGTACTTGAACTGCATTCAACAAAGAGGAAGCTGAGCCAGAAGTTCCACCCCAGGTGCAAATCTAATGACATTCAGCCTCGCATAGGAACAGAGATATCTGGGTCAAAGACTGATGCTTCAGATGACTTTGAACCACACGTGAAGAGAATATTTGGATTGAGGAAATTTAGTCTTATTAAAAGCCATAAACCACATAGGGAACAAATATTAGAAACTCAGCATCAGCTACATGAATCTATTGCTCCACTCCAGTTGCATCAAATTACTGTTCATGTAGGCATAACTATCCTTCAAAACATATGTCTTCTTATTCAGGCCTATCACCTCTAGTCACAGGAGGCTTCTGTATGGACAGACTTCTTCCTTGCTTTATAACACAGTTTTCATTTATAAAGCTGACCTTTTGCTTGGATGGACAGTTTTCCTTTTATATCTGATGTGTACACCAGGGAATGCAATCAGGAGAGTTCTATTGATTGCTCTCAAGCAATTTAGTTCTGTTCATGGTTGTACTGGATTTGCAATTATACTGAGGAGAGGTATTATTGACTCTGCTTAGTAATTACCAGGCTGACATCAGATTCTGCTGTAGTTGAAACTAACTTACATCTCTCTGACCAAGTTACCATAATAAGATGCTGTTACTTTTTCCCCCCTTTTTTCTCCCTAAGCAAAAGGAACCTCATAATTTTGCCTTCTAAGCAACATATGGAGGGAAATTTAACACCAGATTCCTTTAATGAGAGTTATGTGTGCTTACAGGAAAGAGTATATTTAACCTTAATTAGAAAAGGTTTAGGAATCTGGGATGTTCTCTAAGTGCTAGCATATTTGTAAAAATAATACTGCCAAAGCATGTGCGAGCAAAGGGAAGTTATATCTGCTCTTATTTGAAGAAATTTAGTAGCATTAACTGGATTTCTCTGGAGTCTTGACCTGATTGCTTGGAGCTATTGTTATCAGTTAAGACGTTTTAGGACTCATACTGGTATCCTTGTCTCCTGACCCAGTAATAAAAGTGAGAGTGTCAGACCACATTCTGAAAAACACATTACAGCTTGAACAACATTTCTTATGGTCATACCAGGACTTCTGAATTCACACTGGCATGAACATGTACATATAGACTTTACCAAAAGTAAACAAAAGAAAATTTAATCTTCAGATGCAATTTTTGTGTCATTCATTGCACAGAGAGCACAGAACCCAGAAGCTGACACTGTGCATGGCATTTCTTGTTTGTTCATTACTGTTTACTTTGAAATTACCAACATAGTACTTATGAGGAACAATAGGGGCAGGTGATGCTGGGGGCAGGTGATGCTGTTGATCTATTAGAGGGTAGGAGATATCTGCAGAGGGACCTTGACAGGCTGGACAGAGGAGCAGAGTCCAATGGCATGAGATTTAACACATCTAAGTGCTGGATTCTACACATTGGCCACAACAACCCCATGCAGTGCTACAGGCTGGGGTCAGAGCTGCTGAAGAGTGGCCAGGCAGAAAGGGACCAGGGGGTACTGGTTCATAGTAGGCTGAACATGAGCCAGCAGTGTGCCCAGGTGGCCAAGAAGGCTAATGGCATCCTGGCCTGGATCAGGAGTAGTGTGGCCAGCAGGAGCAGGGAAGTCATTCTGCCCCTGTACTCAGCACTGGTCAGGCCACACCTTGAGTACTGTGTCCAGTTCTGGGCTCCTCAATTTAAGAATGATATGGAGACACTTGAACATGTCTAGAGAAGGGTAATGAGGCTGATGAGAGGTCTCGAGCACAATCCCTGTGAGGAGCGGCTGAGGGAGATGGGGCTGCTTAGCCTGGAGAAGAGGAGGCCAGGGGAGGTTTGGGCTGGATGTTAGGAAGAAGTTCTTCACAGAAAGAGTGATTGGCCATTGGAATGGGCTTCCCAGGGAGGTGGTGGAGTCACTGTCACTGGATGTGTTTAAGAGGGGACTGGATGAGGCACTTGGTGACATGGTTTGGTTGATAAGATGGTGTTGGGTGATAGGTTGGACTTGATAATCTCGGAGGTCTTTTCCAACCTAGTTAACTCCTATTCTATTCTATTCTATTCTATTCTATTCTATTCTATTCTATTCTATTCTATTCTATTCTATTCTATTCTATTCTACGCTACGCTACGCTATGCTATTCTATAGCTGGGATATTGAGAAGTTATCTCTATTTCTAAGTCAGTGCCCTCTTTGTGCGCTGTCAAGTAAAACATCTGAGTGGCTTATCTACTGTCTTAGATGACCGACTTCTGTCTAGTGCAGGCAAGATACAGGAGGAGAGTCTGGAATTGGGCAAGGACTGAGAGGAAAGGTGCCATGTGATTGAAAACAGCAGAGCTGATTCTTATGTAAATCCAAGCCAGCAAACACCAGCACAAAGATGAAAAGGCCTGGCACCCACAAGCACAAAAATGCACATATTAACTACTCAAGAAAACTCTGTCTGCTTCAATACCCCCAGCCCCATTCTGTCACATTAATGACATGTCAGCGCACAAACACCTCCTAGCACCTCATAAACAAGGCAGTGGTACCTATACCTTGTATGCAAATGCCAAGCTATTTTGTTTGCTCACTCCTGTGGTCAAGCTTTAGGGATTTCTGGAACAATGTAGAGATATTTAGCCTGTCAGCAAGTAGAGCAGGTGGATCCTTCTGGCACTGTCTGTGTATGTGGAACAGATTGTGAATGCCTAGTGTCAGGGACAGATTGTGAAACTAGTGTCAGGGACAAAGGAGGTCCTGCAGAGAGCAGCCCAAGAAGCAGCCAATCTCCAAAGCAAAATTTGGCAGGAATGTCTGTTGTTATTTAAGTCAACTACAAAGGAAACCCCAGAGAGCTGGAAATCTGGAGCAGATCCAGCATGCGCATGTACTCTGCTAGGAGCAGGGTAAGAATGCCTTTTTCTAAATGCATAATGTGTAGGTATGCGTACACAAGAGCACATACACCTATGCAGAACTCACTGCAGTTTCCTAAAGCCAGAAAATAGATTATATCTTGGCCCCATATGTGGTGCTGTCTGTGACACTGGTGCTGTTGAAAACATCAGTGCTGTGCATAACATTTTGTAGAGGATAACCTGATTTTGTTGCTATTAGTTTTACAGCCCTTAGAGCTTCTTGCACTGCTAAGTTTTATGTTTTTTCCCTGCTGTCTCTGGCTGGCATGGGATGACCATTCTTCTGGTCTGTCATCAGCTTGAGGTAACACTTTACAAGGCTTTAAAAATAGCTTTAACAAATACCTTGAGCAAGAAGGAATCTAGCTCTTACCACGTGTCAGCGGTTGCGTTCATATAAGCAGTTTTATTTTAGTATCTGAATCAAAGCACTGAGGCAAAACAATTGTAGCTGAGATTTACTCATGTCCTTTATGATGGGGTGTGGGGCAGGGTAGGGAGAAGATCACTTGAATTTGAATAGTTGTGTGAAATACTCAAGCCAGTTCTGCTTAAAGCTACTAATGTAGACACATTCTTCAAGACTTTTACAATCTACACTCTTCAGCTGCATTAGAATCCAAGGTAATTTATACATATCTGTTAGCATTGTGGGAAAATAGATGAAGTGGCTCCTTCTTGTAATACAAAACTGATTGCTGTAGTTAAAATGGCAGACACTAAGCAGAATGAGGTATATTTTTTTTTCAATATTTTTAGTGAGCAGTAGCAGAGTGTCTGTACCTACTCTTCCATGAAAAAAAAGCAGTAAAGCAGTTAAAGATTGTACAATTTAGACTTCTGGGACCAAAGCTGATTGTCAGCCTAATTTTTCTTGTGATTGTAATGTAATGGGGAAAAAAAGCATTTCATAATGTGTCTACACTATTGTTTCTCAAGAAGTGCAATGTAATCTCTTTTGGAATTTTTTTTTTACTTAAGATACAAAGGTAACACACATTGCAATAATACAACTTTTTCATGCTCTGCCTGACCAAAGCTCTTGAAATCATTTATGTGACTTCCAGAATTTAGCATGATTGAACCTAATTTTACTATCATTGTTAAATGTACTGAGCTAACACTAAGAGTGATTTTCCAAGGCTCATAACCTAGTCAAATCAAATCAATTTTTCCTCTGGAACACACAAAGTGCATATCTGCCCATTATAATCTCTTTCACTGCCAGGTTTTAACTTTCAGCCTCCAGCTGTTTTGGCTGGGGAGCTGCTTGACATAAAATAAATAAACAAATAAAAGTGAGATTAAGATAATGAGTGAAGTGTACTCTGTCTGCTCTCCTCTGGTTTCTAAATAGCTTTTCCAAAGATTTACTCCTCAGGAAATACTGTTTTTAATGTAGAAAGTAACCCTCCAAAATGCAAAACACTCATTGCAATACATGAGTAATTAAAAGTGTTAGAGGCTAGTTTTATTGTAATTTAGATCAATGACAAGACAATATCTTTATACACTTTACTGAATTAAAACAGAGATGCTATTGGCATGCTTTTACTCAATATTGGTAAATATTTATGGTTTGATTTTTTTCCCTTTTTCTTTTCTCTAGTATCCCAAGAAATCAGCTGTGGAAAAATTCAACATTTTATGAAGACAGTTAGAATCTGTTCAGAGAGTTGGCTTCCTGAGAACCCCTCTCTCTTCCTATCCAATGTAATGATGAAGTATGGGTGGAGAACAAAAATGAGACTAAAAGGAAGATCTGAAAACCAGAGCATCTCAGAGTCTACTGTCACTGGCAAAGCCCAAGGAAGGGATAGACTCATTGCTGGAAAGGAAAAGGGTATTAACTCTCTTTCAAAACTAAGACCTGGCCAACTTGTGCAGTACAGCTGGAAAGGGCTGTCTAGATTCTATTAACTGCCTATATGTGTCCTGAATGTTGTAAGTAGTTTTTCAGATGTTAGAATTAGCACACAGTTAAGATTCAGAACCATCTGATAGAAAATCACACTCAAATTCCACGCATTGCTTGTCAGATTAACAACACAAGGAGCAGGATCTCAAACACTGAAGTCAGTAATCACTTTTTTTTTTTTTTTTTTTTTTGCTGTCACTTATGTATGCATTTAGTAGCAAAGGAGCTCCCCTTTTTATTATCTTTTTGTTTTTTCCCCCTAGAGGTTTCAGCGATTTTTATCACTTAATCAGTGTATCATCATTGTAACTTTGCTGTGTGTCTGGCAAACTACTGAGGCTTACAGAAAATTCAGATCAGAATTTGTATTCAAAGATTTGGAGGCAGAGAATTAAGTCTGCTTTCTAAAGTAATTTAACCTGGTTATACAGACAGAACTACACTTAAATCTCAAAAAAAAAAAAAAAAAAAAAAAAGTTATTTGGCTAGCAGTCATCTGCCAGACGCATTAATCTGATTATCAAGCTTATCAAATGCTTAACTCCTTGAAAGAATTTTTTGGTTTGTGACCTAAATACATTATTGAGAAAAAAATGCTTAGAACAGATTGACAGGTGTCTGAGCCAGTGGTTTTCTGTCCTGCTAATCTAGGCTCCTAGTAGAGTTTTAGAAACAGTATCTGAAAAAGAAACCTACTGGCCCAACCCCTCTGATTGTCTCCTGGGTAACTGTTTAGGGGTGGGGGGAACTGGAAAAGAAAGGAAGTCTGAAAAATGTTTGGATGTGCATTCAAACGTAGTTATATAGATGTGATGTGAAGAGAAAAATCTATGTGCAAATGTGTTTACTTCAGAATAAGACAGAAGAGATTTATGGATTCTGTTACCATTCACATTTCTAAAATCAACCAAGTTACATGTAGTTTTCACATGGGGAGCTAAGAGGCCAGAAAAGCTCAACTAGGCAGAAAGCTGGGAACATAGCAGTTGACAATGATAGAGCAGAGAGCTCCGTGGTTTATCCTTAATTAGGTGTTGGCACTGGCTCTTGTCAAACAAGGGGAAAGAGTGTATACTGAAGAACACTGACAGGCACAGACGGCACCAGTCACCGTTGGAGAGAATACAAAGTGCATTCAAGCTGGCATTGAAAGGGATTTAGATAAGTACTTGAGGTAACAAAAATCGAAAAAAGAGGATGATAGCAATGGAAGCTTTAGATGAGTTGCAATGGAGTGCACCTTTATTACAGCTTATCAGTCTCCAGACAGCAACAAACCAGCCTTTCTAGTGCATTTCTCTTCTTGGTCTCCTGGATTAAAGGTCAAAGTAACTCAAATTTATACGTTCTGTCTCTCTTGATGCTCACACACATTTAGCACACATCTTTGTGAATTGGTATACCAAGAATGAAAGCTTCAGCTCTGTGAATATAACAAAGGTTTTTTTCTTTGTCAGAGGCTCAATTTCCCTCCTCAAACAATTATCATCTGGAAGACATTGCAAACAGTATATTAAAAAGTCACAATAATACTGCTGGAATAAATATACATCTGGCAGTGTGCTGGTCCTAATCCTTCCTGTCTAGAATCACTGTTCTATTTTACAGTCATTTGACATACTCAAATAGCTAATATGTAGGTTTATTAATAATACATATAAGCAGTATCCTAGCATACACAAAAGCTGTATGTTTTCACAATGTGTATAAGCACTTCCAGCAATAAGCTGTGCACATTTAGCTACCAGATGGTAGTTCTTATCACAGATAAAAGCACATATATGTTACTATAACTACACCCTCAGAAAAGAAAATTATAAGAAAAAGTGCTCTCCACATCACAGCTTACATTATCCATCTACTTAGACAGAAAACAGCATATGTTTTACAGCTAGGGAAATGTAGTACTTGAGAAAAAATATGATTTGGGGAAGGTGGGGGATGTGGGGTGTGTGTGGGGGTGTGAAGGGGAGAAAAGGTGGCGAGGCAGGGAGAGTGAGGTAGATATCTGGGGTGACAGATTCAATAAAAGCTTTGATTGGTGTAATAATAATAGAGTGCATGTGCTGAGATTGATGTATTTAATATCTGAGCCACAGAAAACATGCAATAGAAGATATGTCCATCCTAATCCTTCATTCGCTTCTATTTTTTTTTTCACCACATGAGCTTTGTATGAGATTTAAAAGTGTGTATTTTTAAGGAAAACTTAAAAACTTTTTGTTGGAGCATAATATTTTGTTAAAAACAAACAAACAAAACAAACAAAGAAGCCAAACAAAAACAACTGCCCAACCACAAAACAAAGGTTTTGATTCACTAAAGGCAATAGGAACATTACACTAAATTGTCCTTATGACCCAGTGAATATCTGTTTAGAAGACTATTAGATGTTTGCAAGTGAGTTTTCTGTATTTTATACTTTTTTCCCTTCATGTTTTCAGTAAAACAAAACCACAACAAACCAAACAAGCAAAGCTCCCCCCCAAAAATACCAAGCCCAATTAAAAAACAAACCCCAACAAGCCCAAACCAAAACCACAAAATCAACAAGAACAACAAAACCACAACAAAACCCCAACCAACCAAAAAAAAAAAAAAAAAAATCCCATCCCACCCCCTCAAAACCCCCCCAACACCACACAACCCCCCAAAAAAAACAACAAACAAAACCAAGAAAAAAAAAACAGGAATAAAAACAACACCACCACCACAAACAAAACACAATAAATGCCCCAAATCTAAAAACATAGACATTTCCATTTCATCTCCTCCTAGAATGCTGTGTAAACATCTGTGGATAAAGAACCTTAACTGCTTTGCTATGCAAAGCAAATTTAAGCCATGCTCGCCTCCACTCCCTTCCCACCCCCAGTTTCCCACCCCCTGCCAGGACAAGGAGAGGCTCCCGCGGCGCTCTCCCTCCCGATGTTGGCGCTTCGGCAGCCGCCGGCGCACCGCAGTTGGCGGGCAGCCAAGCAATCTCCGCTTTCCAGCGAAGACTTGATTGCATCTGCTCCGGCAGTGCCGTATATTCCACTTTAGGTCAAAAGCAGGGAGACAGTAGTATTAACATTACACTAATCTGTAAAGACATTTTCACTAGACTAGATAGGCTAATGTTACACAGAGCTTTTAAAGGCTGTGGGGATAAGGAACAGTAGTAATTTTCATGGGAAGAAACAGTAGGCAGAATATCGTCCAGGATGACAATAGGTAGAGCATTGTCAGAACTGCATAAAACAATTACATGCAGGGGAGATGAGAATTTGAATATGCAGACAAGCTCACAAACAATTTAATCTTTCAGGCAATTAAAAATAATTGCAAAAATATTTTCCCTTAATTGAAAGGAAAATCCTTCAATGTCACATTTGGGGGAAAAAATGGAATATGGAAACAGGTCAACGTCAGTGCTGCCTCTGTCAGAGATAAACTTCAAGTATTACAAAGCAACTAAGGTTGCTCTCTGAAAAGGAAGCAGATGTATGTTTTGTTTCTGGAAACCAATGTACAGCGTACATTGCAGATGTACATGTTGCAGATAAAGAGCAATTGTGATCAAGCACACTTCTGAAATACACATTGTTATATTTTCATTATTACAAATCCTCAAGAAAACACTACAGCAATACAAGAGAAGTAGGTTAACACACGCAATTGAAACTCACTATTTGCAATTGTGAAAAAAAAAAAAAAAAAAAAAAACACAAAAATCAAACTAACCAAATACACACACACACAAAGACCAAAACAAAACCAAACCAAACATAATAATAAAAATGTACAGCCTACAATACATTCTTCTGTATTTCTCACTAACATATTTCTAAGAAAGTAGTTCATGTTTCATGTGTCTATCAAGAACTGCATTTCTGGAAATCACAATGTATAAGAATTCAATTTAGGCTGCTAGACATTTTTTTCTGAGGTCTAAGGAAAAAAATATTTGTCTGGAAATGAACCACCTGCAAATCCACACAATTAAGTATATGACTGTGTTTTAATATACTTCAAACCATGTGGCAGTGACATGAAAGATAAATAATAGAACAATAGAGATTTGGTAGATAGCAGTACATTGTTCTTTAATTAAACACAACAAATAATAGCTAAAAATCTGTCACAACAGCATAACATTTCTCATATGAAAGTACAGGCTTCATTTGTATTTTTCTAGTTATTAATTTCCACTCATCATACTCCATCTACATCTTAATGAGCAGGTGTTAAAAGGTTACTTCTTTAGCAGACCTGATTATGATCTCAGAAGTTCACTGATTATTACTATTTTTCAAACAGGATTTTGTCTTTATTTGTGAAACAGAGCTCTGCACTTTCTGTAATTTAATTTTCATCTGCACCCCGCTCATGTGGATGTGCACATGCAATGCCCGGACACACCCGTGCAAGCCTGTTTACATGTTTGCATTCCAGACCAAGGAATAGTGGTCGAGGAGATTTTTATCTTCTGCAAGAGGTCTGCAGCAAGTTCAGATGAAGTGCTCTGCCTCCCACCCCCTCAACCGAGGCTTTCCAAACACTTTGCATGCTAATCACTGTGCCCAGCATCTGCCCCTGACAGGCAGCCTGCTCAATCCAGCAGATAACAAATGCGGTCTGATGGTGGCTGGGCCCAGCCGTGCTACATGCTCCAGCAGCTACCGTGCTCTATTCCTCTGATTAAACAGGCAGCCGGAAAGAGCTTACAGAGCTATAATTGCCTCCGTCATGAAACATCTTCACCTGTTATCCAAAGCTAAGCTGAAGCACAGCGGAAATTTTTAACAGTGGCTGTTTTCATGCCAGCTTAATTTGAGCTGAGGCTGCTGTTCACTTAGCACAGATGAATAGGTGTGTAGGACAAGACTTTAAACAGAGATGACACCCCAATGAATATTTGCTAGCAACTGTACTGCAGGGAGTTGGGTTCAAGAACAACAGACAATTGTTAAAAGCAAGCAGATGGGGGCAAGAGGAGGAGGAAGGAACTACTGCCTTTAGTGTCTATGCAGAAAATTTTCTAGCCCATTTTCAGCTTTTAACAGCTAAATAATTTTTCTTTTTTTTCAATTAGTTTTCACAAACATTGGCAAACATAGGCTGACTTTTTGTGCATACACAATGGTGTGAGAAAAAAATGCTGCATTAAACGTGTCCAGAAATGTGCTACTTCACCAAATAGGCATTAAATTTTAATAGTCTGCTTCCATTTTTGCTGCAGTGTGCTTCAAGATGATTATAAATTACAGCATTCTGCTTACTTTTGACTAAATAAAGCATGTTTTAGCATTTGATTTAGAAGTAATATTTGCTTGACATACGAAACAAATCTTGCAGATGCAATTTATCATATGGTGCTTTATGTTTCAATAGAAGTTGCTGCACTACCTAGTCACTACTTTGAGGAGTGGTTATGACTTAGATGTGGCATTTAGATAAATGTGTTATTTCAGTCAGAATGAGACCAGGATTTACCTGCGACCTTGAAAACCAAGGGTACATTCCTGGTATTTGACTTCCAGAACCATTACTCAAATTCCTCATCAAGGCTTATGGGGATGGGGCCCAGAACACAGAGCCTTTGTAAATTAACTTTTCTGAGGAACCCCCACAGGTTGCAGGTGAACAGTCCTTGACCTTCCTGCTTTGTGCTCCCACCTCGGCACATGTGCTTCACATACCCACAATTAGCCCAAGTGTGATGGGAAAGATCTGTGGAGACTGCTGAACGTGCTGGCTGCAAACCCTGAAGCAGATCCAAACACAAGAAAGAGCTCCTGCCAGCATGGACAGATACAAGGTGTTCAGGCTCAGTTGCTGATTTTGGCACTAGGAATGTGCTTGATTTTGTACAAGTTTCAAGTGGTGCCCAAATTATTTACATGTAAATGTGCCATTTTTTCTCCTAATCATTACTAGTGACCCACTGTCTCCTGTCTGCAGGAAAGGGAATTTACAGTGCGATAGCAGAAACATTACTGAATGTTTTAGATTTGTTTTATCTCTGAGACATTAGAAACAGCAAGTTCAGACCTGGTACCCTAAACTGGGTGAGTCTTTGCTATCTCTAAGATCCACCTGCCTAATGAGACAGGTGCCTCTGATGGTCAGTCCTTAAGCAAACCAGAACAGGAGGAGTAAAACAACCTGCATATGGGTGTAGGGATGAACAGCTGACCCAGAGATATGCAGAGTCCCCTGAAATATTAAAATTTTGATGGCCCTAGCTTTAGTATTCTTGTGAGGAGTCATCTTTCATTCTGACCTCTTTCTCTCTTGAATATACACCTTTTCAGAGCACTTAACTGTATTGGAATTGTGTTTTGAAAGAAATACAGACTTACTTGATATTGTAAAATGTGATACTGCTCTTACAGTTAAACTGCCAAATCGTTGCACTGACATGATCTAACTTATTCCAGATAGAACTGTGAGGCTTAATTAGTTTGTAAAGGTTTGAAACCATTGGATGAAAATATTCTGGAAATGATGAGTCATGTTCAGCCAAGAAAGTAGACATATATCTACAACACCACTACCTACAAACAGGTTTCATCTTTAAAGGTCTTAATAAAAGGATATGCTGTTTTAGAAAATTGGACATATCCAACCATTGCACACAAATGAAATCTGAGCAAAACTGTGAGACCTGTCTTTTCCAATTTGATTCAGAAAGGAAGAGATTACAAGTCTTAATTTCAGATCTTAAAGAATTGATTGGGAGGGTATGAATAGAAAAAGTAGAAAATAGAAAAAATACAGTGTTTTATGTCAAAGCTGTCCCTCTAAGGTAACAGTTAATGGGTTAGCTTCTGTGGGAAAAAGGAAAGGTTCAAAGAGGAAAAGTTCACATGAAAATACATGAGAGGTTTTTTTTTCCCCTTCAAATTCTCTAACTTTTAGGAGCAGTGCAGTGCAGTGCATTGTTCCTTTGTAGCATAACAACTGCAAGCAAGAACATTAGGGAAGAAGAATTAGAAATGGGAAGTTGTGAATGTTTCATGCTCTGTCCTTTCTGAGAGCTCCCTTAGGAAGTTTCCCCTTAATACTTACTGCTCAAGGACCTGTGTTCAGCCATGGGAGTGACATAGGGAAGTGGATAGACAGAATTCACTTAAAGGGCAGACAGCAATGATATCTCTACATTCCTCTCCTTTGTCTTCATCCCAGCAGTTTTTCCTGTTCTGCTGTCTAAACAGACCTTGGAGAAACCAAGGTCTGTTAGGCCAATTAGAAAGTCTTACACAGGAAGGTCTGTGCTCTCAGCATGATCTAGCATGTGGACTGAAAACCACAAAACAAAGAAATGTAAACTTGAAAGCAGTTGGCAGCATAGAAGAGTGAATGAGATCCTTTAGTTTGGTTCCTAGGAGAGCGAAATCCTCCTGAATATGGGCCTCATAATTTCTTCATTTTGTCAGAGGATTGTTCTTCTGGAAGACATTAGTAGCTGTGACCAGCGAATATTATACATTTCTCTTAAGCTTTCTATTTTTCTCTAGAGAGAACAACAAGACGAAGAGACTAATGCAGACTAATGCAGACTATTTGAAATGTAGTTTTGCCAATAGTAGAAGCTTCAAGGAGTGGGACTGAGGTGTAAGAGGTTGTAGATGCAAGTTTTAGATGGACTTACAAATAGACTCTTGAAAAGACTCCTGAGTTACATATTACATTTTAATTCAGGTCAGAGAAATCAACAGGAAATGATTGAAAGTGATGAAAAGTTTAGAACAAGTAGTTGAGCAAGGTATGTTGCAAGAAATCACCTTCTAGAGACAAAAATCCATCCCTTTCACCTAACATTTCTTAGAAGAGCAATAATGTGGTTGTTATAGATACAACTTGTTTGGACTTTGAAAAAAAATGATAAAATTTCTTGCAAGAGGCTTGAGAAATTCTAATGGTAAAGACTGAAAGATTATATACTACCAGGAAACAGAATTCAGTTAATAGCTTAAGAAATAATTAAAAAAAACCCCAAACAAACCATAAGCCAGAAAAAGAGAGACAGTGGACCATTTTCATCATGAGAAGTTTGCAATGGAATTCTTGATGTTTCTGTACTGGAATAAGACTCTATTCTCTTTATTAATATTCTGGGGAAAAAGAGTGAGAAAAAATTTGCAGACAGCACAGTTATTTAGATTGGCCATCACTGGAGATGGTTAAGAAGGTCCACAGAGACCTTACAAAACTAAATGTATAGACAGCAGTGCTACTTACATATGAACTTTACAAATGCAAGACAATGCAGATAAGAATGAGTAATTAGAAGTAATCAGACTAAACTAATTACAAATATCTGGGCACCTCAGCCAACACCACAACGAGAAACTCCACACAATCGAGCCATTGAGAAAGCCATCCACATTTTAACACTTCTGAGAGCTTTTTGTAGAAGGCCTGGGTGGATAGGGGCAAACTAATGAACCACAAGCTCACACTGTTCCCCAAAGTCCAGTGAAGTTTCAAAGCTAAGGATGGAACAAGGTTTTCACCCCACTCTACTCCAACTGCTTCCCAAGTCTTCATTCATTAGAGGAACCTATTTCCCAAATCTAAACAACTATAACTTATAATTTAACACCCTCAAACCAAAGGACTTAGGAACCATTCAGCTTTCAACAGGTGTAATTAACATCAAGTTAAGTACAAAGTGGTATTGCCCTCTGGTTGCCCTCTCCACCTGCCACTCATCTGGTGTTGCCCTTCTGCTACTTCATCCACCTGTCTGCTGTCTGAGATTGCTCTCCAGTTGGTATGCACACCTGTTCACTCCCATCCTTGTAGGCATCCTGGGCTGGATGCATTCCCTCTGTACCCCAAATGGCCTTGGATGGAGCCAGCACTACAGTGTGACTGCATGAAGAAGCATGGGAGACCTGTCAGGGCTGATGGGAGGTAGAGGGATTTCAGGTAGCAGAAGGAGACTGTATCCAGCTGACAGCACGGGAAAGCTCACTGTGGCAATGGGATGTTTCAGACAACTGAGGAGCTGCTTCTCTATTCCCCACTGTTAAAGGCTGGTTCAGTGTTACTATTCAATCAGATTTCTTGTTCTCAATGCTTGCACTGCACTGGAAGGGAAAAGAAAGGCCCCTGTCATAGGCAGACATCTTAATGAAGATTTCAGATATCTAGGCATCAACATTGTGTCTGCTTTCCAATAAAGAAGTTAGAAAACCCACAGTACACTAAGGCCCAATGTTAGCACTTCGGTAGATTACACACTTTTGTAGATAAGTCTACTTCCACTATGGATCCAAGTGATCTAAACCTCCCCTGGTGCAACTTGAGCTAATTTTATTTTGTTCTGTCACTTGTTACCTGGAAGAAGAGGCTGGCCCTCACCTTGCTACAACCTCCTTTCAGGCAGTTGTAGAGCATGATGAGGTCTCTCCTCAGTCTCCTCTTCTCCAGGATGAATGCCAGTGCCCTTGGTTGCTCCTCATGGGACCTGTGTTCAGGACCCCTAACTAGCTTTGTTGCCCTTCTCTGGATGTGTTCCAGCACCTCAAAGTCTTTGTAAGGAGGAGCCCAAAACACAGTACTTGAGATGTATCCTTGCCATTTCCAAGTACAGGGGTAAGATAATTTTTCTGGTCCTGCAGCTCATACTGCTTCTGATAGAAGCCAGAATGCTGGTGGACTTCTTGGCCACCTGAACACACTGCTGGCTCTTGTCTGTTGACCAATACCTCCAGATGCCCCTGTGCTAATGCCCAGGTTTATAGTATTATATGGGGTTTCTGGGACCCAAGTACAGTGTGGAGTGTGATGGATCTGTGGACCTTTTGAAGAGCTCTGGAAAATCCCTATACTCAATGTTTTAAGGGTGAGAAACTGTGAGATGAGATAGGAATCACCTGTGCTAACTTAACGAGTAACTATAAGTAGATGAGATAGGAGCCAGCCGTGCTAGCTTAACAAGTATCACTAGCCAGTAAGAGTCTAAAGAAAAGTTTGTTAACCAATTCCATGCAGCCATGTTAACCAATCACATGCAACCACACTAAGAGCAGAGATACAAATATGAGTTGCTTGAGGGGAGTCTTTGGTGTCTCTCTCCATGCTCTGCTTGTATTTTATCTTTGTTGCCTTAGTCAGCACCCCAACCTTACAGCAACAAATGGTGACCCTGATGTGATCCAGGAAGTGAGGTGAGCCTACTGTAGCTGAGAGCAATGGAGATACTGCCTTTTGGTCCAGAACCTGAACTTTGACACCTGCCTGGGTGAGGTAGGCGAGCATAATGGGTCAAGAATTAACAAAGGACAAGGACTTAGTCCTTGGAACCTGGAAAATTTTGTTGAAACAAAGGGGCCTAAATGCTGAAGATTTTGAATTAAGAAAATTACTCATATGGAGCAAGCAGCATGATTTTGGCCAAGAAAGCGGCTGAAAGAACAGAAAGAAAAGATTGAACCTTTAAGCTTAAAAAGAACATTTCGTTCTTGATGCATTTTAACTATTGTTTGATGTGGATTCTGTTTGACATACCTTTTTGCAAAGTAGGGCTGCGATAGATTTCTTGTTGATTCAGGGCCATGATTGTCAAGAATTTGAAGAATTGTTTAAAGGATGGGGATTCTCTGGCTGGTTTCTTTTGGTTGTTAAAACCGGGTTATTAATCTTGCTAATTGTGATTATAATGTTACCGATGTTGCCCTGCCTGATTAATCTGTTGCAAAGGGCCCTGCAGCAGATGATCAGAGCAATGTTTGTAGCAGGAAATTAAAAAGGGGGAATTGTGGGGGACTGTGATGGATCTGTGTACCTTTTGAAGAGCTCTGGAAAATTCCTGGACTGAGTGTTTAAGGGTGAGAAACTGCAAGATGAGATAGGAACTACTTGCACTAGCTTATCACTAGCCAGTAAGAGTCTTAAGAAAAGTGCATTAGCCAATCCTGTGCAGCCACACTAAGAGCAGAGATACAAATACAAGTTGCTCGAGGGGAGTCCGGTCTAGTCTCTGCTTGCATTTTATCTTCATTGCTTTGGTCAGCACCCTAGCCTTACAGCAACAGTACAGAACCTGGTGCTTGGACTTGTTGACCATCATGCATCTGGCCTCAGCCTATTGATCCAGCCCCATCTGCAGGGCCTTCCTTGCATCCAGCAGATTGACACTCCTACCCAACTTGGTATCAACTGCAAATTTACTGAGGAAGCACTCCATTTCCTCCTTGAGGTCATTGATAAAGATGTTAAATAGAATTGTCCCAAATACCAAGCCCTGAGGAACACCACTTGTGACTGGCCACCAGATGAATTTAACTGTGTTCACTACCACTCTTTGGGTCTGGACATCCAGTCAGTTTTTGACCCAGCAAAGACTGATGTCCAGGCCATGGGCAGCCAGTCCAAGATCATGATGTGGGGAACCATGCCAAAGGCCTTAGTAAAGTCCAGGTAAAAGACATCCACAGCTTTTATCTCATTCACTAAGAGGGTCACTTTTTCATAGAATAGTTTGGGTTGGAAGGGACCTAGAAAGATAACCTGGTTCCAATTCATCTATCACAGGCAAAGGCACCTTCTACTAGATCAAGTCTCTCAAGGCCCCATTCAGCCTGGGTTTGAACACTTCCAGGCTTGGAGCCTCCGCAGGTTCTCGGGGCAAGCTATTGCAACACCTTTTCACTCTCGTGGTGAAGAATTTCTTCTGAATGTCTAATCTAAATCTAGCTTCTCCCAGTTTGAAGCCATTACCACTTGTCTTTTCACTACATGCCTGTCCTGGGTTAGACTAGGATAGAGCGAAGTTTTTGGTCTCCTTGAAAAGAAGCTGCGATGTGACATAGCCAAGACAGCCAGCTGAAACAGACAATGGATATTCAACACCACACTAATGTCATGCCTGCTATATAGAGAAAGGGCTATCTGGGGAAAAGACAGACTGGGGGGACTTTGAGCTTGTGACTGTGATGTGGTGATCCTTTTTTCTTCCTCTTTCTCTTTTCTGCTCTCTCTCCCCCTTTTATTTTTTTTTTTTTTTTTTTTCTTTCCCCTGTGATTGGTAGTTTGCAGTTTCTTTCTCTGTTGTTCTATTAACCTCTCTTTATCTCCACCTGTTGGGCTCTGATTTATTTTCTTCCTGATTTAATTTTCCACTGCAATGGAATGGAATTTGTGGTGGCAGGGACAGTTGTGTGAGTGGCTGCATGGGACTTGGCTACAAGATGGGCCTAAACCATAACAGTCCTTTTTGTGATACCTGATATGGGGCCCAAGGGGTTGAGATAATGCTTGTTAAAATAGCTTTGCTGTATAAGTTTTCTTTAGTAAGTACCTGTTTGCAATGTTGGTGCATTTTCCTTTCATGGTTGGACTATGTAAATCCTTACATACTCTATGTGCTCTATGTGGTGATGTTTGTGTGCTCCCTTGGATAACAGATCACAACTATCATGGTGCTGTATTGTCTCACATCAAATGATAATAAGATTATAGCAGTAGTCACTATGTTAAGCTGCTATCTGTACGTGGTGCTATTGTTTATTAGCAGTCACACCCAATCTATGGGCAGCACAGTGATTAAAAAGACCACTTTTTGATCTTTTAAGAATTGTGAACATGGTTGGGACACCCAAATATAGACTGGAATAGAATCATAGAACTGATAAGGTTGGAAAAGACCCCAGAGATCATCAAGTCCAACCTGCCACCCAACACCTCATAACTAATTAAACCATGGCTTCAAGTGCCACATCCAATCCCCTCTTGAAAACCTCCAGGGACGGTGACTCCACCACCTCCCTGGGCAGCAAATTCCAATGGACAATTACTCTCTCAGTGAAGAATTTTCTCCTTACCTCAAGCCTAAATTTCCACTGGTGCAGCTTGAGACTGTGTCCTCTTGTTCTGGTGTTGGTTGCCTGGGAGAAGAGACCAACCTCCACCTGTCTACAACCTCCCTTAAGGTAGTTGTAGAGAACAATAAGGTCCCCCTGAGCCTTCTCTTCTCCAGGCTAAACAATCCCAGCTCCCTCATAGGGCTTGTGCTTGAGACCTCTCACTAGCCTTGCTGCCCTTCTCTGGACATGTTCAAGTGTCTCAATATCCTTCTCAAATTGAGGGGCCCAGAATTGGACACAGTTCTCAAGGTGTGGCCTAACCAGTGCTGAGTACAAGGGCACAATGACTTCCCTGCTCCTGCCAGGATGCCATTATCCTTCTTGGCCACCTGGGCACACTGCTGGCTTATTTTCAGCCTACAATCAACCAGTACCCCCAGGTCCCTTTCTGCCTGGCAACTCTCCAGCCACTCTGACCCCCGCCTATAGTGCTGCATGGGGTTGTTGTGGCCAAAGTGTAGCACCCGGCACTTGGACTTGTTGAATACCATCATGTTGGACTCTGCTCATCTGTGCAGCCTGTCAAGGTCCCTCTGCAGAGCCCTTCTGCCCGCTAACAGATCAATACCTGCTCCCAACTTGGTGTAATCTGCAAATTTACTGATGGACTCAATCCCCTCATCCAGATCATCAGTAAAGATATTGAACAGGATGGGGTCCAGAACTGATTCCTGGGGGACACCATTAGTGAGTGGCTGCGAGCTGGATGTGGCACCATTCACCACCACACTCTGGGCTCAGCCCTCCAGCCAGTTCCTAACCCAGCACAGTGTTGCTGTCCAAGCCATGGGCTGACAGCTTGGCCAGGAGTTTGCTGTGGGGGATGTTGTCAAAGGCCTTGCTGAAATCCAGGTAGACTACATCCACAGCCTTCCCCACATCCACCAGTTGGGTCACCTGATCATAGAATAGAATAGACCAGGTTGGAAGAGACCTTCAAGATCATCACATCCAACCTATCATCCAGCCCACCTAATCAACTAAACCATGGCACCAAGCACCCCATCAAGTCTCTTCCTGAACACCTCCAAAGATGGTGACTCTACCACCTCTCCGGGCAGCCCATTCCAATGGGCAATCACTCTCTCTGTGTAGAACTTCCTCCTAACCTCAAGCCTAAACCTCCCCTGGTGCAGCTTGAGACTGTGTCCTTTTGTTCTGGTGCTGGTTGCCTGGGAGAAGAGACCAACCTCCGCCTGTCTACAACCTCCCTTAAGGTAGTTTTAGAGAGCAATATGGTCACCCCTGAGTCTCCTCTTCTCCAGCTCCTTCAGTCTGTCCTCATAGGGCTTATCTTCCAAACCCCACACCACAGAACAAAGTGGTCCATAGAAGGAGATCAGGTTGGTCAGGCAGGACCTGCCCTTCCTAAATCCATGTTAGTTGGGCATGATCCCTTGGCCGTCCTTCAGGTGTGCTGTGATTGCCCCCAAGATGATCTGCTCCATAATTTTTCCTGGCACTGAGGTCAAGCTGATAGGCCTGTAGTTTACAGGCTCATCCATCTGGCCCTTCTTGTGGATGGGCATCATATTTGCCAGTTTCCAGTCATCTGGGATCTCTCCGGTGAGCCAGGACTGGTAGTAAATGATGGAGAGTGGCTTGGCGAGCTCATCTGCCAGCTCTCTCAGCACCCTAGGATGGATCCCATCCCATCCCATGGACTTTTGTTCATCTAAGTGGCCCTGACCCCATCTACCAGTTCAGGAGGCCAGTTACCACGAGGTCCTCCTGCCTTACTTTTGAAAATGGAGGCAAAGAAGGTATTTAGTATCTCAGCTTTTCCCTCATCTTTAGTTTCAATGTTCCCTTCCAGGTCCGGTAAAGAGTGGAGGTTCTTCTTGTCCCTCTTTTTAGCATAAATATGTTTATAAAAATGCTTTTCTTTGTCTTTCACAGAAGTGGCCAGCTTGAGTTCTAACTGGGCTTTTGCCTCTCTAATTTTTCCTCTGACATGATCTAACAACATCCTTAAATGTATCATGAATTGACTCCCCCCTCTCTTTCTCCCTTAATTCCTTCAAGAGCTGCTTGCCCATCCAGGCTTGCCCAGTGGCTCATCTTTTGGCACATGTGCACAGCCTGTTCCTGTGCCTTCAAGTGCTCCTGTATGAAGCAGGTCCAACTGTCCTGGACCACTTTGTTCTTAAGGGATGCTACCCAAGGTACACTGCAAGTAAGTTGCTTAAACAAGCTGAAGTTTGCCTTCCAGAAGTCCAGAGTAAGGGTTCTGTTATTGCTCCTCCTTATTTCCTTGCACATTGAATACTCCACTATCTCACGGTTGCTGCATCCTAGACAGCAACCATGGAAAATGAAAAATGTCCTGGCAGCTTCACTTATCAGTTCCCATGGATGGACCTCATCAGGTCCCATGCACCTTCAGATAATTTAGGTGGTCTTGAAGCTGATCTTCACTTACAGGGGGTGGTTTATTACTTCCCCAGTTCTTGCTTTTACCTTCTGTAACTTGGATGATATGGTTAGACCCCTTGCCAGTGAAGGCTGAAGCAAAGAAGTCATTGAGTACCTCATTGAGTACTTCAGTCTTCTCTATACTCTGGGTGGTCAGATCTCCTGTTTCCTTCAGGAGAAGGTACACGTCTTTCTTAATTTTATCATTGACCTACATACAGAAGCTTTTCTTGTTCTGGATGTTTCTGGCCAGATATAGTCCTGACTGGGATTTTGCTTTCCTGGTCTCTGCTCAGACAAGGTCTCTCTATCCCTCCCAGAATACCTGTCCTTGTTTTCACCCTCTGTAGTCCTCTTTGTGTTGAAGAATGTCCAGGAGCACATTTTGCACTTAATATTTTTTCCCACCTTCCTCTTTGTTGGGACATGTTGCTCCTGGTATTGGAGGATATAATCCTTTAATATCAAACATTTTTTTGGGGCCACTCTCTCCTCCAGGGTTTTATCTCATGGTACTTCTCCTAGCAGATCTCTGAAGAGGGCAAAGCCTGCTCTTTTGTCAGAGCCATGAGCTTGCTTCTCATCCTCCTTGTTTCCTTAAATGTCACAGCGGATTTGTCATGGACTCCAGTGTGGTAATTGAAGACATTGAAGACAAATTTATTAATGCTTCTAAGGGCCTTATATATTCTAAAACAACTGATGTAATATGTGCATGAATCTGCAGCTGTACTAATTTAACAAGCACATTCTTTTCACTACTCAATATTGTTTCTACTTTCTTATCTGCAAGGTCAGGACAGTCTCAGCTAATTTTCTTTAGACAGATACCAGAAAGCCGTCATCCCACAGTTTTGAACTTAGAAGCACAACATTTCTTAAAGGGGACTTAGATTCTGCTGGTCCCAATCCCCACACTTAAAGATCCTGAACTCCACTATTTTGTGTTTATTGCAGCCAAGGCTGCCCTTTGAGTTTCACAATTCCCTTGAGACTTACCTTCTTGTTGAGAACAAGGTCCATCACAGCATGTTTCCTCACTAGCTTCTTAACTACTTGGAGATGGAAATTGTTATCAACACATTCCTGGAATCTTTTGGATTGCTTGTGCTCTGCTGTGTTGTCCCTTCAAGAGATGCTGGATGATCAAAGTCTCCTGTGAGGACCAGGGCATGCAAATATAATGGTTCTCCTAGCTGTCTTAAGAGGGCCTCATCCTGGTCAGGTGGTCTGGTCAGGTGGCCCTTGCTATGATATCACCCTTCCTTTAATTCTGGCTGGCAAGCTCTCACTAATCTCCTCATCCATCCTCAGGTGGACCTCCATGGTGAGGGGTAACACCCCTTCCTCATCTCCTGGGCCCATCTTTCTTGTAGAGCTTGTAACCTCTCCATTCCAGCACTCTAGCAGTGGGACCCATCATCTCAACGATGTAAATAACATCATAACCTTGCAGATGTGCACATATATCTAGCTCTTCTTGTTCAACTATAACCTATTAGACACTCTTGCAACACAGAGTTTTTCCTAGAATATTATAAAACATGTTGTTCCCGAGTATCAGTATTGAACATGGCCACATGTTAAGAAGGAGGAAAAGCTTTGGGAAATGTTCTGCTTCTGGGTTTTTTTTGGTTGGTTGGGGTTTTTTGTTTGTTTTGTTTTTTTTCTTGAATGTGTGGTACAGGTAGAAACCCCAACATTTCCTAAACAATTTTTATCAAATTCTAATGTCAAATAAGTGGAGTAGATATTTACAGGAAAGTGGTATGGCCATAGTGCTAGAGTTCCGTCTGACAAGCCTTATCTTCCTTTAGAGTTTGTGAGGAAGAAACCTCTTGGAGCTGCACACTGCTAGTTCTTCTTCCCTCTAGTACCCAGTAGGAGAAATGCAAAGTGCCTGAGCAGGAAAAACAACCTTCTTTGCACCCTTCTCTAAGCACTCCTTTATATTCCCTGCTGCCACAGTTTGCTGCTTACCTGCTGACCTCCAAAAATGACATGTTCCCATTCAGTGTCAAGGACGCATAAGGTACACTCAGACACACTAGAGAATGTATTTGCCATATGTGTCACAGAGCCTGATCTGCAGTGGTGCCATGAACCATGCTGGATCTTCTATTTGTCTAGGCAGCATATTTTCTGTTTAGTACTAAGACAGGGGAAGGTTATGCACCCTGGTGCTGTCAGGTTAATGGTTCCAAAAAAGGCAATGCTTTTTGAAAATATGTCAAACTGTAGACTGTCTTCCAAATTGTGAAGGTGCAGAACTGCTGTCTTTGACATAAATGCATGGAATCCAAAGCCTGCAGCAAAACATTTAGCTTCTACAGCTTTTTACTGTCCTACTTTGCTAAATGACCTACTGAACTGAAGGGAGCTTTTTCTTAATCCATCAATAGCAGCTGGATCTCTTTCCCTACCTCCAACTGTTCAGTCATTTTGCCGACTTGAAGTTATGGCAGGAAAATAAAATGCCAATAAATGAAGGTCTTGGCATTCAATCTGTGTGTTATATGCTAGCAGCACTAAGAAGTGAAAAAACACGGAACCAGGATAAACAGTCTACAGGGAAACTGTAGAAATGACTTGTAACTAAGAGGATGTGACCCCCTGCATAATTCGTAATCATTAGTCTAAGTGACACTTCTGCACTATGTGCAATAGTGCTCTCCAATACGACAGGTCTGAGTCCAAATGGCCCACTCAGCAGCAGTTGTTTTGTGATCAGATTTCCCCAAAAGACAACTCTCAAAGCTACATTTGCTCTGTGTACATGTATATGCATTTTTTTTTTTTTTTCTAAAGCAAAGGTGCTGGCTCAGCTTCATCATGTGTGCAGTTTAAGGGTTGCTCAAGTGATTCTTTAAAACTGCATAAAGGCAATTCTGCTGTGCCTTGGAGACAGCAATGCTGTAATGTGCTGTGCATACATCTGCATGATTTCTCAAAGCTAATTCAAATTTAATGCATTGGTAATTCCTTTTCTGCAGAAGTTGCCCAGCAGTAATCTGAAGGTTACAGAATGATCTTCTAGATCAAATAACACTTCTAAAATAGTATAAACTGGGAGGCAAGATTATAATTAATAAAATTAGACTTTTGATAAGTGACTCTACTCTCCTTACAATCCTAAACATAGCAACCTGGTGTCAAAACTATTTTCAGGAAGTACATACATAAGAAACATAGAGTTTACGAATCAGCCACAAGACAGCTTACACCACTGTATTTTAACAGAGGCTTGAGTCAGTGGAAACTTTGAAAAGCAGGGGCATTTATGTGTTTATATGTTCACAGAATAAAGGCATTTGGTTGTTTATGTAAATTATTCACGGTTAAATTTTTATGTAAATTGAGACTAACCAAATGAACAAAATAAATTGCACTCCTCTTGGGATTTAGATGTCACAGTACTAATGGGCCGTTAGTTCCCATTTCATCTGAGAAGACATTTAATGTAAAATGTTACCATGTTGGAATGCAGCAAGTTAAGTGGGTTTACTTGGCAATGACCAGTTCTGAAGAGAACAAATCTTGTTCCATTTTGGACAGCCGCACTGCAATTTAGTCCTACTTATCCTCCTATCTGACTGCAGCAAGAAGCAAGTGTATAAGGGTATAGTCAGATTTCCTGAACCCTATGACTTTTTCCTTGGATCAGTACAAATGTATTTCACCCAGCCTCTGGGGCTTAGTTATAAGATACAGCTGGCAAAATGGAAATCAGACAAAACACTCAGCAGTCCTGAGAAGTATGTACTTGAAGATACAAACACTAGTGTTTTTAATTTGGGCTGTGCTGCCTCCTCTGATTTATTTTAAGCAGTATTTATTTGCAGTTAAGCACAACCCTTACTAATATCCTGAAGATCAGTGTAGCCCAGTTTCTTCACTGTCCCCCATGCATTTCTAGAAGAGAAACAATTACATCTTTCCACTGCCTCTAACATTTGCTTATTGCCACTTACATAAGCTGGTTTGTGGTGTATGTAGACAAGAGATTTTGGTCTTTTAGACTAGTGTGAATAATATTTAAGAGGTGTTATAATTTGAAGCTGGAACTTTAGCCTAGTTCCTTATTACAAAATAGTAGGGATTTTTTCATAGTCTTAAAGTAAAAGGTAAATAAAATTGCAGGTTGGATACACAATAATAACAACTGATAGGTATATATTGTCCAGTTTGTTTGCTGGATTGCTTATACTTGGTTGTGCAGACAGCTCTTCCTGGTTTTTTTGTTGCTTCTGCTCACAACTTCTCCCTCCCTCTCTCCATGAGCTTGCCACGATAATCTCTGTTTTGAATACTGTGTGTGAGGTACTGGCGAGAAGGGAGTCGGGGGAGGAGGCTGCTAGCAGTCCCTCTGGACTGCCCAAGGGGTACTTCTGATTGTTAGGTTGTAACTACATATATATTTTGTATATATCTTATGTTATACAGTTTCATATTTAGTTCAGTTTGTAAATATAATTTAGAATCATAGAATCATAGAATCAGTCAGTGTTGGAAGGGACCACAAGGATCATCTAGTTCCAACCCCCCTGCCATGGGCAGGGACACCCTACACTAGATCACACTGGCCAGAGCCTCGTCCAGCCTGGTCTTAAACTCCGCCAGGGACTGGGCCTCAACCACCTCCCTGGACAACCCATTCCAGGGCTTCACCACTCTCATGGTAAAGAACTTCTTCCTCACATCTAGCCTGAATCTCCCCATTTCCAGCTTCATTCCATTCCCCCTAGTCCTATCACTACCTGAGATCCTGAGAAGTCCCTCCCCAGCCTTCCTGTAGGCCCCCTTCAGATACTGGAAGGCCACAATGAGGTCACCTCGGAGCCTTCTCTTCTCCAGACTGAACAGCCCCAACTCCTTCAGTCTGTCCTCATAGGAGAGGTGCTCCAGCCCTCTGATCATCCTCGTGGCCCTTCTCTGGACACGCTCCAGCACGTCCACATCTCTCCTGTAATATGGGCTCCAGAACTGGAGGCAGTACTCCAGGTGGGGTCTCACCAGAGCTGAGTAGAGGGGGAGAAGCACCTCCCTTGACCTGCTGGCCACACTTCTCCTGATGCAGCCCAGGATCTGATTGGCTTTCCGGGCTGCAAGCGCACATTGAGAGCTCATGTTGAGCTTCTCGTCCACCAGCACCCACAAGTCTCTCTCCTCAGGGCTGCTCTCCAGCCAGTCCCTGCCCAGCCTGGATTTGTGCCTGGGATTGCCTCGACCCAGATGCAGGACCCTGCACTTGGTCTTGTTGAAGCTCATGAGGTTGGCTTGTGCCCACCTCTCCAGCCTGTCCAGGTCCCTCTGGATGGCATCCCTTCCCTCCAGCGTGTCCACTGCACCACACAGCTTGGTGTCATCAGCAAACTTGCTGAGGGTGCACTCGATGCCACTGTCCATGTCACCCACAAAGATGTTGAACAAGACAGGTCCCAGGACTGATCCCTGAGGGACTCTGCTTGTCACTGGCCTCCACTGGGACATGGACCTGTTGACAGCCACTCTTTGGGTGCGGCCATCAAGCCAATTCTTTATCCATCTAGTGGTCCATCCATCAAACCCATGTGTCGCCAGCTTGGAGACCAGGAGGTGGTGCGGGACAGTGTCGAAGGCTTTGCTCAAGTCCAGGTAAACGACATCAGTTGCTCGCCCCTCATCTATTAATGCTGTCACCTGATCATAGAAGGCCACCAGGTTTGTCAGGCAGGATTTGCCCTTGGCAAAGCCATGCTGACTATTCCCAATCACCTCTTCACTGTTCTTCTGAGTCATTAGTGCCTCCAGGAGGATCTGCTCCATGATCTTTCCGGGCACAGAGGTGAGACTGACTGGCCTGTAGTTCCCCGGTTCCTCCTTCTTGCCCTTTTTGAAAATGGGAGTAATGTTTCCCCTTTTCCAGTCTGTGGGGACTTCCCCAGTCTGCCATGACTTTTGGAATATAATAGAGAGGGGCTTGGCAACCTCATCTGCCAGTTCTCTCAGCACCCGTGGGTGTATCCCGTCGGGTCCCATGGACTTGAACACTTTCAGGTTCTTCAGGTGATCACGAACCTGAGCTTCACTTATGATGGGCAGTTCTTCCTCCCCATCCCTGGCGTCGTCTGCCATGACACCAGGAGTGTGGCTGGAGGCCCTTGCAGTGAAGACTGAGGTAAAGAAGTGATTGAGTACCTCAGCCTTTTCCACATCACTAGTGACTAATTCACCACTTTCCTTTCTGAGGGGGCCCACACCTTCCCTAGTCTTCTTCTTGCCATTAATATACCTATAGAAATTCTTAGTGTTCCCTTTAACCCCCTGGCTAGATTCAGTTCAAACTCTGCTTTGGCTTTCCTAACCAGGCCTCTTGCTGCTTGGGCAGCTTCCTTATATACCCCTGTTCTATCTGTCCTTCCCTCCACTTCCTGTAGAGTTTCTTTTTAAGTGATAGTGTGTCCAGCAGCTCCTTGTTCATCCAGGCAGGCCTCCTAGCATTCCTTCCTGCTTTTCTCCTTATAGGTATACATAGCTCCTGGACACAGAGGAGGTGGTCCTTGAATACTGACCAGCTGTCCTGGGTCCCTCTTCCTCCAGGGCTTCATCCCACGACACTTTGGCCAGCAGATCCCTGCAGCGATCGAAGTCTGCACGCCTAAAGTCTAGGGTCCTAAGCTTAGAATAGGTCCTCCTGATTGCCCTGAGGATATTAAATTCAAGTGCTTCATGGTCACTGCAGCCAAGGCCGTCTCTGAGCCTCACATTTGTTACCAGCCCTTCCCTGTTGGTGAGAACAAGGTCCAGCGTAGCACCTTTTCTTGTTGGTTCCTCTACCATTTGGAGGAGGAAGTTGTCTTCTATGCAGTCCAGGAACATCCTGGATTGCTGATGCCTTGCTGTGTTGTCCCTCCAACAGATGTCAGGGTGGTTGAAATCCCGCATGAGGACCAGGGCTTGTGACCTGGAAGCCACTTTTATTTGCCTGTGCAGAGCCTCATCTGCTTAGTTCTGCTGGTCAGGTGGCCTTCTTCATTTTGCTTCCCTACTTTCTGAGCTAGCCTGGTGATTTATTCTGGAGGTAACTCTCCATCCTGGGAGAGGGAATCTCCAATTGTTGGGGGTGAGGAAGGCAAATCCTATCCCCACAAAAAGAACTCGGTGTCTGTCACTGAAAAAATATTCTGCAATCTATGTCAAAGGAATCTTAGTTTTCAAGTGAGGATAGTTCCAGCTGATTTATTCTAGATTAACATTGGAAACAGAAAGGACTTTTTCAGATGAAAAAATATTACAAAAATCCTGGCTCAGAGCAAGATCCAACACTGTCATGGGGTGTCCCATAAGTTTTTGAAAAGCATATCTCACTCTAGGCTCTGCCTCTGCACCTCAGAATAAATCCAGTGAAAGATGTGTTAAAACACATTCACAGTAAATGAGAATAATGTGACTGAAAGAACTAGCATACATAATAACAACAATATTAATAAAGAAAAGTTTTCCAGTAACCTGTGTTTAATCCTACTTGTAAAAGGAAAAAGTGTTCTCCCTGACTTTTATGTAGCCTGTAAAAATAAAAAGGAGCACAAACATAAGAAACTAACATGCTTTCATCCCCTTTGTAATTCAGTTTTAAAAACTGATATACTTTGCATGATAAATTCTTGATATTCATTATTTGCCAAGCTTCATACTCTGTGTGTGTTGTGGTTTTTTCTACAGTTTTTGATAGTACAAATGGTGAATGTCAACAATTAATTATTTTCTTAATCAAATTTAAAAAGAAGGTTAATATGATTTCTTATAGCAAAATCCCTATGACAGCAGCTTCACAGAGTCAATTACACTGCTGTGTACTCTCTAGCAGACTTATTTTTCATAGTCAGAGTGAGTAAGGAGCAATGTGAACAAATATCTCTGTATTGATGGAAGACTGACTTCCTTTGGTTTGCAGCAATTGGAATAGAGGAATCTAGTCTAATGAACTGGACCTATTTATCACTAAGCAATGCAGGGCAAGGATTACTGCCCTGTCATCACTAGAACAGATAACACAGAAAACGTAGCTGTCCACCAGGAGTTTTTGGACTCCACTAAAACAACAAAAGGAATGAAATAAACCCAAAACGTTCTTAATGGAAAAAAAAAATTCATTCAAAGAACTCCTGTGTTCTTCAGATGATCAATGATTCTATTAGATTCTCTTTAAAAAGAGCAGAAGTGAGTCATTTAATCCAGGCAGGAACAGAAGGAAGAAACAAATCACGCCTTTCCTTGATATGCATGGAAAATCATTCCAAAATAAGAAGTTATGTGGATACAAGTTTAAATAAATAGTCATTTTACTCTGTTTGGAGAGGATAGATAGTAGTATGATGTAAGGTTTTATAAACTTGGGAGAGTTAACACTGTAAGACAAGCCAGGCATATATTGTACTAATTATTGCAAATGAATTACCTATTATATCTTCTATCAATCCATGCCATTGCATGCACTCAATGCAATTACAGAAGCAGAGTTTGGGAAATACACCACGACATTAATAGAATTATCTCTGGCATAATTTTTCATTTATAGAATCATGGAATTGGTTTGGTTCGACATGGATCAGGATGCTACCTGATGGAACAGATACAGAATGAAAGTAACTGTAAGCAAAGCCTTTCAAAAGCCATCAATATCAAGTTGAAGGCATTTTAAATATTTTTAAACAAATACATGCTTTTCTTGTAGAGGGATGAATTGTGTGTGTTAGATGCTGCAATCAGGGGTTCAGGACTGAGCTGGTGTACATCTGTAAGGGAGATTCTTCTTAGATCACAAATGAAGAATGCTGATCAGTCTTTCACAATTGACCAAAAGCAAGTCTTGCTTTCTTTCCCTGGTTGACTTGGACTTGGCATTTCATAAGGCTGCATAGTTATAGTAGCTTCCTGAAATGTTGCCATTCCTGGATACCTAGCCAGTTTTACCTATATATGGCAATACTTCCCCAATTTAAATCAGGTTAAAAGATGTTTTCTTCTCATGTGGGTATCCAATAGGTATTAGAAAATAAGGAGTTTGGAATTGGCTTTGAGTGCATTATTTATTTTAATGACACTCTTGTTAATGGTTTTCTTCTCAGGATGCTTAAAAAAGGGCCCCATCTCATGATGAAATCATTGCCTCTGTTTCTGTATTACCCAGGTCAAGTTACTGTAAAAACACATCACTGCTCTGAAAATCTCAACTCTTCCCTGAATGTATCACAATATTTGGAGTACATGAGCCTCATCTTATAGGTCTGTAAAATTAATGTAGTAGGAATACCTTCTAATACTAAGTAATTTGGAACTGAAATCTTACTGAGCCATTAGATGAAAAGACATGAAAAACTGAACATATGTACAAACATTTTTCTTACTGATAGAAAGAAAATGTATCCAGTAAAAACAAAATATGGATTAAGTTAACATTTCAATTTAAAACTCTGCAGAACCAGATATTCCAGTGTTCTCAGTAACATACTCCAGTGCCTTTATATTTGGCAGTATGTGACATTGCACACATCATGCATGGAACCGTAAATATAGAGAACTCTTGAAGTCTCTAACTATTAAGAACACTCTACAAAAATGTAAAGTGAAACATGATGATAATTACAATAAAAGTTCCTCTGATTAGGCAGTGTAGTCATATTTATATCTTTGCTGCCAAGACAGAAGAAATTAATTTCTCTTCATATGCCTCAGTTTACAAGCAGTTTAGTTGTCTCTGCTTGATGGAATAAATTAATGACCACTCTGGACTTAGTTGTTTTTATATGACCACAAAGAAAATGAATAGCAGTAGCAGCAGAGGGACCTCGACCGACTGGACAGATGGGCGGAGTCCAATGGGATGGCATTCAACAAGTCCAAGTGCCAGGTGCTGCACTTTGGCCACAACAACCCCATGCAGAGATACAGGCTGGGTCAGAGTGGCTGGAGAGCTGCCAAACAGAGAGGGACCTGGGGTGCTGATCGACAGCTGCCTAAACATGAGACAGCAGTGTGCCCAGGCAGCCAAGAGGGCCAACCGCATCCTGGCCTGCATTAGGAATGGTGTGGCCAGCAGGAGCAGGGAGGTCATTGTGCCCCTGTACTCTGCTTTGGTTAGGCCACACCTTGAGTACTGTGTCTTAGTTCTGGGCCCTTCAGTTTAGGAAGGACATCAAGACACTTGAATGTGTCCAGAGAAGGGCAACAAGGCTGGTGAGAGGCCTTGAGCACAAGCCCTGTGGGGAGAGGCTGAGGGAGCCGGGATTGTTTAGCCTGGAGAGAAGGAGGCTCAGGGGCGA
Source organism: Picus viridis (assembly GCA_033816785.1). Taxonomy (NCBI): domain Eukaryota; kingdom Metazoa; phylum Chordata; class Aves; order Piciformes; family Picidae; genus Picus; species Picus viridis. The sequence goes on from CM066606.1 coordinate 17,329,267, forward strand.
CCTCATTGCTCTCTACAACTGCCTGAAAGGTGGTTGTTGCCAGGAAGGGGTTGGTCTTTTCTCTCTAGTAACCAGTACCAGAACAAGAGGACACAGCCTCAAGCTGCACCAGGGGAAGTTTAGGCTTGAAGTGAGGAGGAAGTTCTTCACTGAGAGAGTCATTTGTCATTGGAATGGGCTATCCAGGGAGGTGGTGGAGTCACCATCCCTGGAGGTGTTCAAGAGGGGACTGGACATGGCATTTGGTGCCATGGTCTAGTCATGAGGTCTGTTGGGACAGGTTGGACTCGATGATCTTCAAAGTCTCTTCCAACCTTGGTGACACTGTGATACTGTGATGTGCACGAGCATATGCACACAGATGGAGCTTGATGATCTTTGCCCTAGCTAGCAAGGGCTTAGAAACTGAGTGCACCAAATGGGTACTATTACTAAAAGAGTGTAGCAAGAATGTAGCTGAAGGACAAGTAGTCTGGTGTATAAGAAAATTACACTATTATTCAAAACTAGATTGGTTTACTTGCCCAGTACTCACAAATCCTATCCTTTGATAATAATCTTTGCATTCGTCTGCACTTCACAGCTTGTTTACCATGTTGCACTGATAGTTATTCCTCAAATTTATTTAATGTTGGCTATTTGAAAACTTTATAATTTAAATTAGGTCCTGTAACTAATGAGCATATGTTACATGTGTGTTCCACAGGAACAAGGAAATAAAGATATTTTGGGCTAACAACCTTTTTTTGATCAAGTTTAAGCATCATGAAAAATAGAGAACAGACTACAAAGAGTTATGCTGACATGATATAATATGACAAGAATTCAAAGGAATGAACATATTATATTACAGGAATTTTAAAAGCTATTCAGATATCACAAGCTCATGACTCTTCCAGCAGAGCTAAATATGATAGATATGAAGGCTCTAAAAAACCCAAATTGTTTAATAGTTAGTGAGGCAGAAGAAGCTGTCAGCTCACTTACTAGCTCATAGTCCATGGTATCATGTTTGGACTATAATTGTTGAAGCACTGAATCACCAAAGAAAAAAAGATGTGCAATGAAACAGGGGAAAGCAATAATCAAACAAAACAAACAAATAAAAACCCCAAAACAAAACAACCACACCTCTATATTTGAGGGGCAGTTGACAGTGGCTCTCCAAAACTTCTACCTGTTCTACATCTGAGGATCAAGGGGAAGGGTTTAATTTTCAAAGATATACCCATCCAGTCTGCATTTTCAGTTTTCCTGAGTAGTTCAGAACTTAGTATAAGGGTGGAGGAGAACTGTGGATGTGAAAAGTACTTAACTGAAAAAATAAAATTAAAAATGCTATACCAAGTGGCCATGAGGATGTCATACTGGGAAGAAAAGAACTGTAAGTGGTGAAAAAATGTGGTGCAGGCTTAAACGTGACATTTGATCTCTACCTTCCTAGGCAGTTTTGTATGTTTATAATATTGGAGTAACTTGGAGATGCTTGCATTGCTTCCAAAGTTTTGGCTTTGATACATTCCTTTATTGAAAGAGTTGACATTTGAAAAATAGTCAAGATTTCCAGTTGTGATGCTGTGATAGTTTATGTATCAGAGTTTATGTCAAGAAACATATTTTTTTTTTTTTGGTAATGTGGGCATACACATACTAGGCTGAGGAATAACCTATGCCAGTCCTCTTGGGAACAGACCAGGGGGAAGCCCTCAGACTCTACAATCTGCCTTGTGGCTTTGCCTTGTCAAAAGACAGGTAGACCACAATGTAATAGAATCATACTCCTCATACAATTTTGAGAAACATAACCAGGAATAGTTATTTGCCAGTGTCCTAAGTATTACAGAAGTCAATGGAGACACTTTTTGGTTGATGACTGCCATCAAAATTCTATCATTAGGGCTTTCCATGCATATCCTGCTTGAGTTATTGAGTTTGACATGTGGAAGTCTTGACAACGTACCCTCAAGATTTTTATTTCCACTCTTTTCATAAGAAGAACTTTGTGATCTTGTTAGTCGTCAGTCAGTTTTCAGCATTTTTGGTGGCAAAATATCCTGGCCATTCTCCCTGGTTTTATATATAGACAGTAATTTTGAAACCTCTTTTTTGTAATCAAGTGAATATTCAGAATGTAGAAAGCAAAATTCTTCTAATCATCTGTTTGACAGAGAAACTCACAATAGCTCTTAAAGACACAAAAGCTCCTGATTACCATTTCAGAGTTTGCTGTCTTTTTTTTTTTTTTCTCTGTAATTCTGGTTAGATTTTCAATATGTGGCTTCTTTTTTTAATCTTTTCTTTTTACTTTTTTTTTTTAAAAGTGTGTGTATCTTAGAGACTTTTTTAATCTTAGCCACTTGCATTTCTTCATAATTTTGAAGTATATTCACGGTATGTGATCTCTCTATGGAGTTTCACAAAAATATTGTTATCTTACAGAATAAAACTTCAAGTGGTTTCTCATATACAATTTCTGGTGTCAAAAGTAAAACCTTAGCCATGGTAAGTCAAGTCAGGAACTATAAACAAAATGGTAAAGTTCATTTTTAATAATGGAGCCTGATAATCTGGCTCCCATAATTGGCCCAATAATTTGGGACCAGTACTGAACTAATGGAACAATTTTCCGATCTGAAGCTGGTCTGCAGCCATGTGTCTGCAGAAAACTAGTATAGCTAGGGCATGTCAGAGGTCCACAGCATGCTTACTGTGTACAGCCAGGAATCCCTATTTGATTTCCACCACTGATATGCTGTCACACAGATGCCATGTGGAAAAATTAGCACAGGAACATGAATTCCTGTGAGCAAATGAGATTCAGAAACTGCTGCCCTTTGACATGCACTAGTGCAAGTGAATCAAGGCACACACAAAACCTAGAAGTATTGCTCTCCACAAGTAAAGCTTGTTACAACAAAATAATCCATTTCTAATATAACAAAGAGCATTCTCATAGTCGATTATGGGGACAAACAGTTCTTTAATCAATTTAATAAACATAACCTTATTAAAGGAACTCCTGAGTCAACAATAGACCATGTCCTTAATTAACCTGAGTTCTAAAATACTCAGTTAAATGAACAGACATAAAGAGGCTGCTGAATTTGAAAATAAGCTCTGCTTTTTGCACACAGAGTGGAAGGAGAAAACAGGCCTTTTTGGCAGAGGCAGTTTAGCTTCTCTAAGTTTGCTTTGAATGTAAGCATGTAACAATATCAGCCAAAGTTACCTGCAAGAATAAAGGGTATCCTGGAAAAAAAACCACCAGAACACATGAATTTGAATTATTGCAGAGTTATTCATGCTTCTGTTTCCTCTTTCTCTGCCTGCAGCAAGTAATTTAGTTGATTGCACCCATAGGTGTCTCAAGACACAGATGTTGGCCGAGACTCTCAGTGATCCTTTTCTGGAGAACTTAAGATTTTTGAGATGAAAACCTATTTATTCTCCATTCAAGCCCTGCCCCAAAGGACAGGTTTATAGTGATGACAGATGATAGGAAAAAATGTCTTACTGTATTAAGTACTCAATCTACGCAGACTTGTTTTGAAACTTCCAAAGAAATGAAATGCTATATTGGTTTCTTTGCAGCATTATAGGTTTCTGCTGAGCTTTAAACAAGAAACATTATAAAACTTATGAATGTCTACACTTCTTGCTGTCCATCTGGCTGATAGGTGGAGGAGACTGCCTCCACTAAGATTTAGATGGAGGCTCCCACAGCATTGTAATTCCTTCCTTTCTTCCTGATATTGCTTAAAATCCAAGAAGATAAGAACTCAGTGGGGGGAAAAAAAAAAAAAGAACATAGGTTGCCATACTGCTTCTAGCTGCCCCACTGTTATCAGAGCTGGGAACATCCCCATGACTGAGAATAGATCTGAGAAAGTACAAATATCCAGAGACATGAATTATCTACATTCAGGAGCTGCTAAGTATTCTATCAACAAAAGCAATAAAAACCTTCTTAAAACAGTATTTCTGTCCTCCAGCCACACCTTAATCTGAACCTTAAATTATTAAAATATCTGTTATTAGTAATTAGCAACTCAATTTGCTTATATATTATCAAGACCTTTATTTGTAAACAAATAAATGCTCAGACTATAGTCACAGAAACAGCTCAAAGGTTTATCCATAGAATTGTCAGGGCTGGAAGGGACCTCAAGATCATGTAGTTCCAATCTCCCTACCATGGGCAGGGACACGTCACACTAGATGAAGTTGCTCAGAGCCACATCCAGCCTGGCCTTAAATACCTTCAGGGATGTGGCCTCTACCACCTCCCTGGGCAAACAGTTCTAGTGCCTCACCACCCTCATAGTAAAGAATTTCTTCCTAATGTCCAATCTGAATCTACCCATTTCTAGTTTTGCTCCCTTACCCCTAGACCTATCACTACTTGACATCCCTCACCAGCTTTCTTGTAGTCCCCCTTAAGATATTGGAAGGCCACAATAAGGTCTCCTGAGAGCCTTCTCTTCTTCAGATTGAGTAGCATCAACTCTCTCAGTGCTCCAGCCCTCTGATCATCCTTGTGGCCCTACTCTGGACACACTCCAGCATGTCCAGATCATTCTTGCAATAGGGGCTCCAGAACCAGATGCAGTACTCCAGGTGGGATCTCACTGGAGTGGAGTAGAGCAGGAGATTCACCTCCCTTGACCTGCTGGCTATGCTTCTCTTGATGCAGCCCAGAATGTGATTAGCTTTCTGGGCTGCAAGTGCACATTGGCAGCTCATACTGAACTTCTTTTCCACCAGCACCTACATCCATATTAGTTCGCTGTTAATTGCAAAACAAGTCAGAAACTGGAGTGGTAAGGGGGAGGAGGCACAGATAGTTACAGCTTCCTTGTCAAACCATTCCTTATTAGACTTTTATAAAAGTGTAAACATTTTATCATAAAACAGCATTTTCTGTAAGTGCTGCTTGTCTGTACATCTCAAAAAAAAGGTAATAAAAGAGGCCCTTTCAGTTATATCCATTTCTATACAGAGAAAGACATAGAAAATGATTCCACATGGTTCACCTCAGTGTTAAAACTTGGAAGACAAAACAAGCCCCCAAAATACTATTCCATCATTTATTTAAGTGGAAAACACTGATTTAGGAATTGAGAGGTGAGTTCACAAGTGTGATATAAGCATTATTAATGCAACATATTACTTTCATATGATTCTATGTTAAAAAATGTTCCTACTCCTTATTCATTTTGTAACTGTTTTTCACAATGATTTTGTACTTAATACCAAGTATTGTTTTGAAAGAAAGAAGCCTAGAAAATGTCTTCTTAAGGAATAATTTATGTTTTCTGCAAAAGAATTAATCATGGTGAAACTTAGAATTTTCTCCACTATAGCAGGAGACCATCATTTTGCTCTTATTAGATCCACAAAGAGAGTTAGATTTACAGACAGGAAATAAAATATAAACCTAAGGTTGTTTTATTTCTGCAAATGAGATTGACTAAGTGCTAAAAAAAATATATATAATAGAGGAGTGAATATTATAATTACAGTATCATAAAGTGAAACAATAATCATTAAACTATGAAAGCATGATCATTATCAATGCTTAAAGAGGAAATCGAGGTCTAATTAAGGCATTTCTAACAAGAACATCAACAAGGTTCATTAACTACCCTTACAGCTTTCTGAATATGGTAATTTACATAAAAATGGATTTAGTGTCACCAATTGCTCATTACTGTTGGTTTTTAGTTAGGTTCATAAGGTATCATCATAAATAAACTGAAATAAATTGAAAATAAATATATTTTCAAAGGAATATTCTAAGGGATGAAAAGGTGAAAATTCATACTGTTGTTAAGTATGTAGCTACATCTATGCACAGACACAGGTAAAACAGAGCCCTAAGAGAGATAATCCACATTAATTCATCTTCATGTGTATTGTACTCTCTTTTAGATCCCCTTATCTTATTTGGCAACATAACTTTTTACCCTCTGTTATAGAATCATAGAATCAGTCAGGGTTGGAAGGGACCACAAGGATCATCTAGTTCCAACCCCCTGCCATGGGCAGGGACACCCTACACTAGATCACGCTGGCCAGAGCCTCGTCCAGCCTGGTCTTAAACACCGCCAGGGACTGGGCCTCAACCACCTCCCTGGACAACCCATTCCAGGGCTTCACCGCTCTCATGGTAAAGAACTTCTTCCTCACATCTAGCCTGAATCTCCCCATTTCCAGCTTCATTCCATTCCCCCTAGTCCTATCACTACCTGAGATCCTGAGAAGTCCCTCCCCAGCCTTCCTGTAGGCCCCCTTCAGATACTGGAAAGCCACAATGAGGTCACCTCGGAGCCTTCTCTTCTCCAGACTGAACAACCCCAACTCCTTCAGTCTGTCCTCCTAGGAGAGGTGCTCCAGCCCTCTGATCATCCTCGTGGCCCTTCTCTGGACACGCTCCAGCACGTCCACATCTCTCCTGTAATATGGGCTCCAGAACTGGACGCAGTACTCCAGGTGGGGTCTCACCAGAGCTGAGTAGAGGGGGAGAAGCACCTCCCTTAACCTGCTGGCCACACTTCTCCTGATGCAGCCCAGGATCTGATTGGCTTTCCGGGCTGCAAGCGCACATTGAGAGCTCATGTTGAGCTTCTCGTCCACCAGCACCCACAAGTCTCTCTCCTCAGGGCTACTCTCCAGCCAGTCCCTGCCCAGCCTGGATTTGTGCCTGGGATTGCCTCGACCCAGATGCAGGACCCTGCACTTGGTCTTGTTGAAGCTCATGAGGTTGGCTTGTGCCCACCTCTCCAGCCTGTCCAGGTCCCTCTGGATGGCATCCCTTCCCTCCAGGGTGTCCACTGCACCACACAGCTTGGTGTCATCAGCAACCTTGCTGAGGGTGCACTCGATGCCACTGTCCATGTCACCCACAAAGATGTTGAACAAGACAGGTCCCAGGACTGATCCCTGAGGGACTCTGCTTGTCACTGGCCTCCACTGGGACATGGACCTGTTGACAGCCACTCTTTGGCTGTGGCCATCAAGCCAATTCTTTATCCATCTAGTGGTCCATCCATCAAACCCATGTGTCGCCAGCTTGGAGACCAGGAGGTGGTGCGGGACAGTGTCGAAGGCTTTGCTCAAGTCCAGGTAAACGACATCAGTTGCTCGCCCCTCATCTATTAATGCTGTCACCTGATCATAGAAGGCCACCAGGTTTGTCAGGCAGGATTTGCCCTTGGCAAAGCCATGCTGACTATTCCCAATCACCTCTTCACTGTTCTTCTGAGTCATTAGTGCCTCCAGGAGGATCTGCTCCATGATCTTTCCGGGCACAGAGGTGAGACTGACTGGCCTGTAGTTCCCCGGTTCCTCCTTCTTGCCCTTTTTGAAAATGGGAGTAATGTTTCCCCTTTTCCAGTCTGTGGGGACTTCCCCAGTCTGCCATGACTTTTGGAATATAATAGAGAGGGGCTTGGCAACCTCATCTGCCAGTTCTCTCAGCACCCGTGGGTGTATCCCGTCGGGTCCCATGGACTTGAACACTTTCAGGTTCTTCAGGTGATCACGAACCTGAGCTTCACTTATGATGGGCAGTTCTTCCTCCCCGTCCCTGGTGTCGTCTGCCATGACACCAGGAGTGTGGCTGGAGGCCCTTGCAGTGAAGACTGAGGTAAAGAAGTGATTGAGTACCTCAGCCTTTTCCACATCACTAGTGACTAATTCACCACTTTCCTTTCTGAGGGGGCCCACACCTTCCCTAGTCTTCTTCTTGCCATTAATATACCTATAGAAATTCTTAGTGTTCCCTTTAACCCCCTGGCTAGATTCAGTTCAAACTCTGCTTTGGCTTTCCTAACCAGGCCTCTTGCTGCTTGGGCAGCTTCCTTATATACCCCCTGTTCTATCTGTCCTTCCCTCCACTTCCTGTAGAGTTTCTTTTTAAGTGATAGTGTGTCCAGCAGCTCCTTGTTCATCCAGGCAGGCCTCCTAGCATTCCTTCCTGCTTTTCTCCTTATAGGTATACATAGCTCCTGGACACAGAGGAGGTGGTCCTTGAATACTGACCAGCTGTCCTGGGTCCCTCTTCCCTCCAGGGCTTCATCCCACGACACTTTGGCCAGCAGATCCCTGCAGCGATCGAAGTCTGCACGCCTAAAGTCTAGGGTCCTAAGCTTAGAATAGGTCCTCCTGATTGCCCTGAGGATATTAAATTCAACTGCTTCATGGTCACTGCAGCCAAGGCCGTCTCTGAGCCTCACATTTGTTACCAGCCCTTCCCTGTTGGTGAGAACAAGGTCCAGCGTAGCACCTTTTCTTGTTGGTTCCTCTACCATTTGGAGGAGGAAGTTGTCTTCTATGCAGTCCAGGAACATCCTGGATTGCTGATGCCTTGCTGTGTTGTCCCTCCAACAGATGTCAGGGTGGTTGAAATCCCCCATGAGGACCAGGGCTTGTGACCTGGAAGCCGCTTCTATTTGCCTGTGCAGAGCCTCATCTGCTTAGTTCTGCTGGTCAGGTGGCCTGTAGGAGACCCCCACAGTAATATCTCCTTCCCCTGTCTTGCCTTTAATTCTAACCCATAAACTCTCAACCAACTCATCATGCCTCCCCAGGTGGAGTTCTGCTGATTCCAGCTGGTTGTTGACATAGAGGGCAACACCTCCTCCTCTTCTTCCCTGCCTATCCTTCCTAAAAAGCTTATACCCGTCTATCCCTACGTTCCAGTCGTGGGAGTCATCCCACCAAGTTTCGGTGATGCCCACTATGTCATGGCGTCCCAGCATCACGGTGGCCCTTAACTCATCTTGTTTGTTGCCCAAGCTGCGTGCATTTGCATAGAAGCACTTGAGCTGGGCTGGCCCTGTCATCCTCTTGTGCCAACTCCCCTTGGTTTCCACAGGGTGTCCTGGTGTGTCATTTGTGTCTTGCCTCAGGGCAGCAAGCTGAGAGCCCCTACTGGCTCTCCATCCCTCCACCTCAGGTGAGCTGCCCCTCTGCTTGTCACAGGCCAGCAGGAGACCACCAACCCCTCCCCCTTCAAATCTAGTTTAAAGCCCTGTCTATGAGCCCTGCCAATTCCTGCCCCAGGATCCTTTTCCCCCTCTGGGACAAGTGTGTCCCATAAGTTGTTTTTAGCTCTGCTGCCTTGAAAACCAAACCATGATTGTAGAACCCAAATCCCTGCCGATGGCACCAGTCCCTGAGCCATGAATTGACCTGTTGGCTCTTCCACAATGTTCCCTCATCCATCACTGACGTTAGAGGGATAGCAGAGAACACTACTTGAGATCCTGACCCCTTTAGCAGGTGCCCTAACGTTCTGAAATCTCTTTTAATTGACCGTGAGCCTTGCATTGTTGCATTGTCACTACCCACCTGAAAGACCAGCAGTGGGTAGTAGTCTGAAGGGCTCACAAGTTTGGGAATTTTGCCTACTATGTCCTTTACTTGGGCACCAGGGAGGCAGCAGATCTCCCTATGGAATGGGTCTGGTCTGCATATTGGGCCCTCTGCCCCCTTCAGTAGGGAGTCTCCTACAACGATGACCCTACGAGGTTTCCTTTCTGGACTAGTTTTGATAGCTGGCCTGAGGGAACCTGTCATTGGTGCAGCTTCTGTCTTCCTTGAGTCCTCATCCTCACCTATGACCTGCTCCTCCTGCAGAGCCTCATACCTATTCTGAACCTGCACTGTAGGCAGCGTGCTGCTCAAAGTAGCACGCTTGCTCCGTCTGCCCTTCTTCCGTCGGGCAGAGACCTGCTCCCATTGGCCCTGCTCATGTGGGTTACTGCAGGGAGGCTGAGAGGCTTGCTGATGGGAAGGTATCAAACTCCCTGCTCCACTGAGAGTTACCCCCTGTTCTGGTTTGGTAGAAGTTAGATTGTGGGGATAGTCAGTGTTCCTTTCACTATCTCTTATAGCTCTAAGCCTTTCTACCTCTTCTTTTAGTTCGGCCACCATGCTCATCAGATCGCTGATCTGCTCACAACTCACACAGGAGTTGTTCCTTCCATCCTCCATATCGAGTGCCAGGTCCCAGCACTCACTGCAGCCACCTACCTGAACACCTGCATGCTTGTGAGTGGCCTCTGTTTGGGTGCCAACTGTTCTTCTACTAGGCTTACTAGCTGTTCTTCTACTAGCCTTACTTCTAGTAGTAACCATATTGCAGTAGCCACCCTCTGAATCACCCTCTGCCCTCTGCACCCTCTGAATCACCCTCTCCACCCGGCTTTTTTTTTTTTTTTTTTTTTTTTTTTTTTTTTTTTTTTTGTCAGTGAGGAGGCTGAGCCGAGCTCCTCGCCTGCCTGCTCTCAGCCACGCGCTGGGGTATGTTTGGTTTGGAGCCGAGCTCCTCGCTGCTGCCTGCTCTCAGCCACGCGCTGGGGTATGTTTGGTTTGGAGCCGAGCTCCTCGCTGCTGCCTGCTCTCAGCCACGCGCTGGGGTCTGTTTGGTTTGCCGCGGTTTCTACGGCAACCCCTCCCCCTGCTACGTCACTGCCCTCAGGCACGTAGGCAACCCGAGCCCGCCGCCCCTCCTCCCCTCTCCAGGAGGTCCCGAGCCACCAGCCCCTTACCTCTCGAAAAGCAAGGAAAGCAAAGGGGAAAGCAATCTCTCCGAGCCGAGCTCCTCGCTGCTGCCTGCTCTCAGCCACGTGCTGGGGTCTTTTCCTGTGCACTTATTAAATTTTATTATATATTTTCTCATGACTACTGCTTTCTAGGAGTTACTGTCTATAGAGTGTCTTCTGGTTTTACAATATTGTAACTCAGTTTAGCATTTTGACTTAATAATATTTTGACTTAATAACATCAGCAGCATATTAGACCAATGTCAGGTAAATCATGAAAGATACATAGGGATTCTAATTCAACTTCTGAGGTAGACATAAGCCAGTTCAATTTCAACCTGTTTAATGAAGTCAATTCTGTTGAAAAGTAGAAGTATTCTCACAAAATACATGAACTATCTTAGATTGGCAAAGTGAGTCTCTTTGCCTACTCTGCTTCTTCAAAAGATGAATTTAATCAAAAGCAACCATTGCAATAGCAGAATTCTTGGGTTTCTGGTCCCAAGCTGGATTGAGTAAATGCTTCCAGGCTAGATATCTAGTAGACAAAATAACATTTCCTTCAAGTTAGGGCTGGGCCAACCATTAAATGACTGACAGACACTCTCTATTAATCCATGCCACTCTGCAAAGGGAAGAGAAATTGAATAAGGTAAAGAGATTTAAAGGTTGGAAAATTAAAACTACTTTAATGAATATAATACTAATAAAATGAAATATATACAAATATATATTAAATAACACCAAACCCACTCCTCCTGATATGAATACATTACTGCCACCTCTGATGCTGTGGCAGAAGTTTCACACTAGTCTCCATGGCAGATAGGACATGGATTCAGGAGCTGCATTTTGACAATGGATTCAGAAACTCATGGATCAAAATAGAAGGCAGAACAGAGACCTCCTCAGACACTGGCCTCTGAAGAAGAGAGGTTGACCTTCATGATCCCTCCGCTTTATACTGAGTGTGATATAAATGGAATGGAATACTTTGTTGGCTAGTTTAGGGTTGTCTGGACTGTCCACTCCTCCCTCCAGGTGCAGTCTCCACCTTCAATATGTTACACAAGATCATAGATCATAGAATTGTTTTGGTTGGAAGAGACATCTAAGATCGTCAAATACAACCATCAACCTAACATAACGAAGGCTGTTAACCGTGTACCCAAGGGCCATGTCTACGTGTTTTTTAACACCTTGAGGGAGAACTTATTCCAATGCTTCACCACCCTTTCAGCAAAGAATTTTTTCCTAATATCCAATTTAAACCTTCCCTGGCACTATATCAGTCCATTTCTTCTCATGTTAACACTTGATATTAGAGAGAAGTGATGGATTCCCTCCATACTAAGACCTCTTTTCAGGTAGCTGTAGAAAGCAACTAGTTCTTCCTTCAGCCCCCTTCTCTCAAGACAAAACAATACCATTTCTCTCAGCCACTCCTTGTAAAACATGTTCTCCAGACCCCTCACTGCTTTTCTCTGGACATGCTCCAGCAACTCATTGTCTTTCTTGTAGTGCGGCATTCAAAACTGAATACAGTATTCAGTTGTCAGCCTCATCAGTGTTGACTACAGGGACATGGTTACTTCCCTGTTCCTGCTAGCCACACTATTCCTGATGCAGGCCAGGATGCTGTTGGCCTTCTTGACCACCCAGGCACACTGATAGCTGATGTTCACCTGGCTGTCAACCAGCACCCTCAAGTGCTTTGGTGCCTGGTAACTTTCCAGCCACTCCTCCACAAGCCTGTAGTGTTACGTGGGCTTATTTTGACCCAAGTGCCTCCATAGAATTGATGCTGGCCCATCAATCCAGCCTGTCCAGACCCCCTTGCAGAGCCTTCCTACCCTCGAGCAGGTCAACAAGACTTAGCAGTGACCTCAGTCTGTATACCAGCCTGTTGTACTAACTAGAAACTATTAGAAGCAGAAATTATCTGTGAAAACATACTGTTAATTGCAGAAAGTGTAGTTACTCGGAAGAGATAGGGATGAAAAGTAAAATAAGTGAATAGAATTTCTTCTAACTGAAGTCAGGACACATTTTAATAGGTTAACTGATGGGATGGGAGGACAGTTTATGGACAAGCAAGGACTTCAGATCTGAAACAGAAGCAACCTAACCTTCAGTGTAAGAAGAGACTGGAAACAGCGATTATTATTTTTAATTTAAATGTAGCACAATTAATATTGAAAGCGTACTTGAGAGGTATGTTAACAACAAGAAGGTTATTAGTCCCCAGAAAAGTGAAACGTTAAACTCAGGTTGCTGTATGGCAAACTAATGTGCAATAAAGCAAATATGTCTTTGATTTAATGATTAATATATTTAAAATAGACCTTAGAGGTAAAATTACCAATTTTATTGGTTATTTCCAAAGTCTTCTTTGCAGGACTAATGTAAAGAAAGCCAGAGATGTAGTTTTCTGTGGAAAACATGTTGCCTTTTCAGGAGAAAGTGGAGGCTCTTTCAGATATCTGCATTGTATTTCACTAGTGCATAACTGTCTGCTTTCACACATGTAGTCTATATAAAGGTATTTAGCTTTGTTGGATGAAGTACCAGTACACTCTAGACATGCACACAGAAACTATGGTGGGTTCCACCCCCATGTGACCAGTACTCCTGGGATACCTTAGACTTTTGAGGCATTTCCTACATAAGTTAAAGTGTATTAGACATTAATTACTATGATTAAGATGCATTACATGTTTAATATAGTAATATGTTTATTTATGCAAATATCATGTATTTAGAGTTTGACATACAATGAAATCTACCATCCTGCAGATAATGGGGGGAAGGGGGAGGGAGGGGGCGATGGGGCAGGGGGCAGGTTAGGGCAACCTTCAGAAAGGCAAAGTACTTCCTACTGGAACTTGCAAGTCCTATTGCAATCCAGTATTAGAAGATGTGTGTCAGTAACTTCTCCACCAACAAGCAGAAAATTCAGAGAGCCAGAGAGAAAGTGTGTAGGTGAGCACCATTTTCAGCAATCTCTGCCCAAATCTAGGCGTTCAAAACTTCAAGCTACACATTAGTAATTCATAAACACCAGGAAAATTGCATTAAAAAACTATGATTCTAAGTGCACAGTATTGTCAGATAAAAAAAAAAAAAAAAAAAAATTAAAAATTACACATGCCATTTAGCAGCCAGGACACAAATAACTGCAACATTTTTCCCCCATTCCACATGGTTAAGCAGTACTAGTAAAAAGTATTTCATTTGCAAATATTACTGTAAACACACATGGTCAATTTCACATTCCTTCCAAACTGTTTGCTTAAAACATGCTAATGGCAGTGTAACACAAATTCTTTAGTAGATGCTTTATGGTTAAATAATGAGAGTATTTATTATATTGTTTACTTGTGAAAGCACTACATGCCAAGGCTTTCACAAGACTTGTGACCTGCTAAATAGTCCATATTACTGAAAAGCACCTTACCAACCTAGGATCCCAACAGCAGTTACTCCAAAATTACACTTAAGTGCAGAACAAACTACCCTTATACACAGCATGTTAATACCTAATTCTTTTTTCCTACATTTTTCAAAAAGCTCCTGATCTCTTTTTGGCCAAATGTGTTGAGAATGGCATGTTTATGCGTGTTTCCAGATGTCTATATCTAGGCTACAGCTCCCAGTCTGCAGCAGCCAATGAACTCTTTGCGTATCAGAAACCCTTTGAAGATCAGACCCTGTATTTACCATGCAGTCTCTCTTTCCCCCACAGCAAACTCCTGGCCAAGCTGGCAGCCCAAGGCTTGGACAGGAGCACACTGCGTTGGGTTAGGAACTGGCTGGAGGGCTGAGCCCAGAGAGTGGTGGTGAATGGTGCCACATCCAGCTGGCGGCCTGTCACTAGTGGTGTGCCCCAGGGATCAATGTTGGGCCCCATGCTCTTCAACATCTTTATTGATGATCTGGATGAGGGCATTGAGTCCATCATCAGTAAATTTGCAGATGACACCAAGCTGGGGGCAGGAGTTGATCTGCTGGAGGGCAGAGAGGCTTTGCAGAGGGACCTCGACAGGCTGGACAGATGGGCAGAGTCCAATGGCATGAGATTTAACACATCCAAGTGCCGGGTTCTGCACATTGGCCACAACAACCCCAGGCAGTGCTACAGGCTGGGGTCAGAGTGGCTGGAGAGCGGCCAGGCAGAGAGGGACCTGGGGGTGCTGGTTGATGGGAAGCTGAACATGAGCCAGCAGTGTGCCCAGGCAGCCAAGAGGGCCAACCGCATCCTGGCCTGCATTAGGAATAGTATGGCCAGCAGGAGCAGGGAGGTCATTCTGCCCCTGTACTCTGCTTTGGTTAGGCCACACCTTGAGTACTGTGTCCAGTTCTGGGCCCCTCAGTTTAAGAAGGACATTGAGACACTTGAACGTGTCCAGAGAAGGGCAACAAGGCTGGTGAGAGGCCTTGAGCACAAGCCCTATGAGGAGAGGCTGAGGGAGCTGGGGTTGTTTAGCCTGGAAAAGAGGAGGCTCAGGGGCGACCTCATTGCTCTCTACAACTACCTGAAGGGTGGTTGTAGCCAGGAGGGGGTTGGCCTCTTCTCCCTAGCAACCAGCACCAGAACAAGGGGACACAGTCTCAAGCTGCACCAGGGGAAGTTTAGGCTGGAGGTGAGGAGAAAGTTCTTCACTGAGAGAGTGATTCGTCATTGGAATGGGCTGCCCGGGGAGGTGGTTGAGTCGCCGTCCCTGGAGGCGTTCAAGAGGGGACTGGATGTGGCACTTGTTGCCATGGTCTAGTCGTGAGGTTTGTGGTTACAGGTTGGACTCGATGATCTTCAAGGTCTCTTCCAACCTTGGTAATTCTAACAAGAAATCTTTTTACTATATAGCTAAGATAGTATGTAAAAAGTGTAGTAAAAATCTCAATATTCTTTTTCCTGTCATGACAACTAGAACTCAGTCAGCTTCACCAGTTCAAACACAGACCCCCAGATACAAAAGTCACTTAGTCATGAGATGTTCTGCCTTTCAAACATGATATAAATGGAAATACAATTTAAGCAACTCAGGTCATGCATGAATTAGGTGGAAAAATTCAGTGTGAAAAATTAGTCCCCAGATTAGGACACTTAATAGCTAATCTCTTAAAGAGGAATTCTGAAGAAGAATAAGAATTTAGCATCTTAGATGAGAATGTTCATGTTACGTTTGAGAAGCTCCCAGTAGATAGTTTTTACAAAGACAGGCTTCGTTGTAATTTAATATATATTAGTACTGTATCTGAGGGTTTTTATTTTAGAAGAAGGATTAAAATACACTATATTTTCTGTCTCCCTACACATGAAAAGTATCTTTTGGACACTTTTTAGCACTATAAACTTTAAAAACGTTTCCCCAAATTGTCTTTTCTAGTTTTGCATTTTGGACAAAGGCATGGTCATTATTGATTACCAAAGATATTAGAGCACTGTTCCCCTGATAAGAATTACCTTGAGAAAAAAAAGGAAAGAAGGAAGATGTCTCCATCCACTGCTCTTTGTAATTTAGGAAAAGAGGTGAAATAGCCATCATTTAATCAATCCTGTACATGGCCCCTTTTAATTCAATGACACTGTGTCTAAGCACTTTCATTACAGATATCAAATGGTGCCATCCTTCAAAGAAGCTTGGAAGATATGGCCAGTTTTGAGAGACAGAATTTGTTTAGTAGTCATGAGGTTTTGGGTGACAGGTTGGCCTTGATGATCTTTGAGGTCTCTTCCAACCTCACTGATTCTATGATTCTAATTTAAGGGTGCCCTTTTTTTTTTTCTTCTTCCTTTCTTGAAATTACACCAAGAAAGAGTTTTGTTGCACATGATTTAAAGTAATTCAATTTAAGACTAAATCCCATATGTCACAGCTCTGTCCATCTACAGTTTATCACCTTAATCATATTTACTTCTCGAAGGCTTTCTGACATGGAAATAATAGCATACCTGCACTACAGATTAACAACATAAGGATAAACTTCAGTGGCAGCTAAATAGTTAATTGTGTGTGGATGTCAGTCATCCTCATTCAGTCAATCATGCAACTAATTCCTTCAGGGGTCACAGTTGCAACAAGGACAGCATTTGACAGTGGAGTTGACAGACAGAGAATCCTACCACCTAGGTAACAGTTTATGCATACTAAGTCACTCCTTACACAAACAGATGGCATAGTCCATTCAGCACAGGGTAAGCCCTTGGGCACTTTTGACATTATAACCAAAACAATCCTTTGAAAAACAGGAAGCAAAAAGTGTCTTTATGTTTGTGTTGCTATAGTATACGATTTACACAGCAAACTGAATTTGTCTTCCCTCTTCAATTTTCTCCCTCTACAACATGTATCTTTTGCCGGCAATAAAATGTGAAGAAAATAAGTGTAACTGATAAAAAAAAAAAAAGTTGTTTTAATTGGCATGCCAATTCATGTGAGCACACATACAAGCGGCCTGCATGCTGTCATTTCTTTTAAAGAGGTAGTTATCTATGCATACCTATGATGTTTTTGTTACTACTTTGAGACAGTTTTTACATGGACAGACTCCCACATGCTTCCATAAGAATGCAAGTTTTTACTTGAGACTCTGTCTCATCATAAAATGAGCCTAAAATATGCTAGACTGATTTCTTAGTAGAACTAGATAGATTCAAAATATTTTCCTTTACTTTCTAAGCTAAAAATTGCCATTGATGTTCTGGTAAGTCATTAAGATTTGAAAAGGGGTTCTAATTAAAGAAACTTTGAAAAATAAATAGTAGTAAGACC
Source organism: Picus viridis (assembly GCA_033816785.1). Taxonomy (NCBI): domain Eukaryota; kingdom Metazoa; phylum Chordata; class Aves; order Piciformes; family Picidae; genus Picus; species Picus viridis. The sequence goes on from CM066606.1 coordinate 17,346,590, forward strand.
TTTGAAAGCCCTAGTGCAAAAGCAAGAATTATGTCTAACAGAGGAAAACAAATAGTCATGTATATATTTAGGAATTCATCAATGTAAGACTGATAGTCATTCCCTGCTAACTTCAAGCTGCCAGCATGCAGCACAGGTGGAAAAAACATTTAGTATACACATAGCACAAAATACTTTCTAACAGTCTAGTACCTTGCTTCAACACATGTTGTGATACCTGAACCCACAATATAAAGATGTACAGGGAAGTAGAAGGAGATCTTAAGGGGTATGCCACTCTCCAAAGCTATGTAGTAGGCTCCTTTCCTAAAAAGGAAGTACTTGCATCTCAGATCATTCAGAGGGAGTTCACAGATTCTCACTACTCTCTAAAATTTCAGACATGGGAAAATCCTTTATAAGTTTGAATCAATCCATTTTTTCCAGTATTGAAGGAATATAGATTTCTCTTTTTGGTCACTGGAAGCTACTGTCTGACAGTAACAGATACATCATGGAAGGTGTAAAAACATGCAGAAGTCAACATATGTCTGAAGGAAAGAAGATGACCTTGCTTCTGCAGATGATCATTAGAAGCTCAAAAGAAAAAAAAAAAAAAAAAAAAAAAGGAATAGCACAAAGATTGTGCCAAAAATGAAATTAGCAAACAAAGGTTCAGTTCCTTTTAGTTCTGTTTTTTTTGCACCATTAGCTTGATTTCAAGACTATTTCAAACTGCTTTTGTTGGCTGAAGGCAGTGATTTAAAAAATAGCTTGAATCATTTATTAGCTTCATATTGTGCCAGTATTGAAGAAAAATGGTTAAAATTGACTTGGATTACTCCTTGTATTTTCTGCACAGCCATCAGATTAATTAGAACTAATTTCCACCACCCCCCCAGCTTCTTACAAGATAGAGCTAAAAGGTCATATTGCATTCATGGATTAGCTCCTTTCAAAGAGCTGTAGACCAGCTCTCTGAATTTTACACTAGCTACAGCCAACAGAACTGCAATGTAATTGAGTAAAAGGCATCTGTATGATACAGTTATTGGTTTAGTTCTCTGATACTGCAATTCTGTCACCTTAAAATGAAGTTTTATAACTGTTTTATAACAGTTTGCAAATAAAATTTTCACCTTCAAATTGTGACACTTTCTGTTAGGCTTGCATATATGATTCATACAAAGAGTTAACAAATGTTCAATGAAATTTGTAAGCAGGTGGTAGATACAAAAACAAGAGAAGTGTAAGATGCAGTTAAAAGTAGGTATATAGGTTGCATGAGAGAAGTATTTCATATATGGAATGGTAATATTAAGCAATATGTAAAGGCTTTACTCATAACTGTTTGAACTTAAAGGAGCCAACACGTGAAAACAAACTCAAAAGAAAACAGGAGAAAACTACTACAATTCCAAAATGAAATAACACATCACAGGTTAATCACAGTATAACCAAGGTTGGAAGAGACCCCAAGGATCATCAAGTCCAACCCGTCCCAACAGACCTCACAACTAGACCATGGCACCAAGTGCCATGTCCAGTCTCCTCTTGAATCACAAACTATGAGCCATAACTGTTACCAAAAATGAAAAATCAATGCACGGAACAATCAATTTTCAACTGACAGCTTTAACATACAGTAAATAATATGCAGAACATGGGAATTTTCTCCTGGTAATTCAACAACAACAGCAACAACAACAAAATCCCACAGAAAAAGAAGGTCTTTGACTAGTGGGATTCCCCCCGCGCCCCCGGCCCCATTGTATAATTTTGGTCTGATTTTGATCCAAACCAGACATTTTAAAAAATTTCCCGTGAACTGGACACTCACTGAGCTCTGCAGCTAAGTCAAATTTGATGATCTCAGCAGTTTCACTGCTTACATCCACAACAAATTGACAAAGAGGTCAAATTTACTGAGGACTCACAGGGACAGTTTCACCAGCTGATTGCCTCAGAACAAGAACACAATATTTCTTAGTTTTGTTGCAACTGTGTGGATCCTCCAGGTCACTGCCCTGGAGGCAGTTGTATGACTACCGTAAGTGATCATGCTTTGGCAGGGGGTTGGACCTGGTGGTCTTTTGAGGTCTCTTCCAACCTCTAATATAATGTGATACTGTGGTAATTAATGAATAAATTAACAGGAGAGTCCCTTCAGCTAAAAGAAATAATAATAAAGCTTTAAGCATTCAAAGTAGAGAAATAGGTTTGAGAAAATTGCTGTCTATTTCAAGAAGATCAAATCTCCAAATAAAGATGCATTTTATTAGTTCCAATCCTGCCTCCTTGGAGGATAATTGGCCAATCTAATCTCCAAAATAGCACAAAGAAATGCTGATGGATGCATATGAAATACTGTTCTGCTTTTCCAAAAATATTTCAAAGAGAATCCCTTCCCTAAAGAACTGTTCTGAGAAATTATTTAAGCATGTCCCTAGTTTAAGACACATACTTAAAGATTTTTCCAAGAATAGTCTGCTTTTCCTACTCACCTCATATCTGCATTGGCCTTACATTCAGCTAATGTTCACCTTTCAGAAGAAGAAAAAAATGTTTTTTTCGGGGATATATTTCATGAGTATACTGTATCTCACATAAAACATGAAAACAAATTATTTTTTTCTATGCAGACTTTCACATTTCTTTCTTCTACCATCTTCCCTCGTTTCTACTTTTTCATACTAGGTTACCTCCTCATGAAGGGCGATGTGAGTATGTGAGGGTATATGGAGGTCTGCATGTGTATTTTGTCACTCAGGTAAAGTAAATACCTCGGCAGAAAGCATAAACTAATATTAAACCAAAAGAGCTGATCAATGACTTATTTTTTTTTTTAAAGACTAGTTTCCTCATGTCTCTAACTCAAGGTGTTACGGATTAACCCTTAATGAGCCTTGACAGAACTCCAGTGTAGTACTCAAGAGACATATCAATTTCCACCAAGGATAAAAACATTTCATACCCATCTGATTGTTAGCCAGTTACAAGTATACTATTTATATTTTTATTTCCAAACAAAACAGAAAAAACAGAAGAGTCACAGTAAAAAAGGCAAACAGAAATAATGATGCAAGAATTTTTCCAATGTCTGTCTACATTTATCAAATGCAGCATACGCTTGGGAGGTAAGAATAAGAAATATTGAGGTTCTCTGAGAAACAACTTTCCCTCTATCTAGCTTGAAGTGACTCTTGCAATTCTTTGGAAACTGCCTTATCAAAGAGAGTAAGCTAAACTAAAGTATATGTTAAGGTGCTGCCCCTGAGGAACTGCTTTTTTTTTTTTTCAAAATGGCAAGTCTACAAAAAGTGTCAACCTTGTAAATTAACCTAGTAAGAAAAAAGAAAAAAAGTTTTGTTTTTATACCTCTCAGTGTAACATAACTCACATGAAATATTTATCTGAATAGCAGCTTGCTTTCAGATCTTTAATGTTTTCAAAATGACTTCACATTTACAGATTTTAGGGGGAGTGGGGAAGGGAGCAGAGGAAAAGAGAAAAATCTGTACAGTGGTGTCAGTAGAAAATTCACACCGGACATGAACCAAGAAAAGAGAAGGCAGTAAAACTACTATAAAAAAGAAGTTCTGTTTAAATGTGAAAGGGGCTTTCACAACTACAAGAATTACATTTACTTTCCAGAATGGGATGAGAAATCAAGCAAAAAGAAAGGAAAATAAAAAAACAGAAAAAAAAATAGAGAAGAAACCCTGCCAATAAAAATGTTTAAACCTCAGTTACAACTCCCTGGGGAATGGCAGCTATTATCCCCTATTGAGTTGGTGCTTACCATACAGAGCCTGAACAATTCATACAGAAAAATAAACCGTAACATTCCTGTTTATTATTACTTCAGCTGAGAGGTGCTGACATTGAACAGTTCTGCACTGCTGGTATAAATCAGCATGCTGTGGATGTTCTCAGCATGGGACTAAAGCTCCCTGGTAACAGCCCTCATCAAGGCAGCCAGCTGTCAGAATTCTTAAAATTAAACTATTATTACTGCAGTATTCATTAATCAGTTACTGACTATTAAGATATTTTTATATCTAAGCCATTGACATTAGATATTGCATTTTAATATGCAAGTTATATATAAACATGATTAAGTGGTTCGTGTGGGGTTGACAGCTTCTATTATAGCTTGATCACCCCTTTGCAGGGACTACAATGTTGGTGTAACATCCTGGTCTGCACTAAAATTAATTTTCCATTTAAAAGTCTTGTATTTCTGCTGTGATTGATAGTCTGTTTTCTTAAGCACCAGCATTCATGTTGCAGAGGTATAACACAATAAGAAAGGGATGTGTAATAGATTGTTTAAACCATGATATAGAGTGATAAATAATGGTATTTTTAATGCCATTTCTCTCCATCATGGACTTGTGGTTATTTTGTTTAGGTAAAAATTATGTAACTGCGGTTTCAAGAAAGATGAACTTCAAAAGCTTCTAATACATGCTTCATTTAACAATTTTTTTAGTGTGTAAATATATATATACACACACATATATATACACACACATATCTATACATATATATATATACACACATATATATACATATATAATTTATATACTGAAAAAATATAACTCATTTATATAGGAACGTTCTGAACATTTCAACAACTTGTTTTGGCTAAAATACTAATTAAAAATTACTGTGGTTTCAAACACACAGAAGTACCTTCATCTAGGGTATTTCTCTTTCTTCAAAATAAAGGTGTACAATTCAAAGTGTTTTCTGATTTTCTTTGCATTCACATCTTTAGGCTAGGAAAAGCCAGTTTTCCTAGCTTTATCCTTATGTTAGCAAACAGACAAAAGATTTTAATGGGATTACTCTTAAAAATCTGTATGTGTTTAAACAGAAAGCTTTCCCCATTATTTGATCTTCAAAATCTGTAATAAGTTGTAATTGCAGCAGCAACTACAGCAGTATGTCATGCACACCGCAAAGACATACCTAAGCACAAAAATATTGTAAACTCATAGCAACACTCTCATATGAACTTCCAGCTATGTAGTATGGGAAAAGGATCCTACTATAGGCTGTGCAACAGTGGAAATAACAGCAAAGTCCCAGTCAGCATCTTATCTGTCTGGTGTACATAACCCTTAGCTCCATGAACTACTTCACATACCCTTAGAATTAAATGCACTCAGTGGTTGGTTCAGTGCATCCAGAAAACCCATGTTCCTCCTCTCCCCCATTAAGTGCAAATATACACTAAAGCTCCAGAAGAAACAAACAAACAAACAAATAGACGTGATCACATTTTCATTAGTGGAAATCTAGAGTGGTTCTACTGAAGTAAATAGAATTACTAAGTTCAGAAAACAAACAATAGTGCTGAAAATTCTTATAGTGAAAACAACTCAGAAAATATCTTTTCATAATGCCACAAAGAGGAAGGTTTCATACCATTCTTGAGTTACTTGAAATAACTCCATATACCTCTGTATTGGTGAAAGAGTTTAGTACATAATACAATAATGATTTTTGTGCCTTGGTAATTATTTCATATGAGGTTGTTTTTACAATACAATAATACAATACACCAGGTTGAAAGAGACCTTCAAGATCATCGCGTCCAACCCATCAACCAATCCAACCCACCTAAACAACTAAACCATGGCACCAAGCACTTAGAGCTAATCAACAAGAAATTATTCTTATCTCTCCACAACACACACCTGCATGTCTCTTAACCTCCCCATCCCACACCCCCTCCCCCTTCCCCAAGCTTTGACAGTTAAACACAGGAAGTAGTTTGAGAAGATTGAGAAAATCATTCCAGAGAAAAAAAATAAATCTACTTTATGGATATCAAATGCCCCCATACAAGTAAAGATCTGATGCTTGACAATTGTATAAAGGCGTTCCCTAATTCATATGGGGCTTTGTTCTCTAAACCTTTCTGAAAATCACAGTCACAGAATATTTATGATTGGAAGAGACCTCAAAGATCATCTACTCCAGCCATTGACCCAGCACTGAAGGATCAATATTAAATCATGTCCCTAAGCTCCAGGTCCACATGGTGCTAGAGCACTCCAAGAGATGCCCATTGCCCTGGGCAGACCATTCTAATGTTTGATAACCCTTTCAGTGAAGAAGTATTTCCTAATATCTGGCCTAAAACTCCCCATGTGCAGCTTCTGTTTCCTCTAGTCCTGTCATTTGTCATCAAGGAGAAAAAGCTGGCCCCCTCCTCACTCAAACCTCCCTTCGGGTAGTTGTAGATAGAAAGCAATAAGGTCCCCCCTCAGCCTCCTCTTCTCTAGGCTGAACAACCCCTCTGAAGCTTCTCATAGGTCATGAGCTCAAGGCTCTTCATGAGCCTCATTGCCCTTCTCTAGATAAGAGCCATCTCTTCAATATCCTTCCTGTAGGAGGGACCCAGAACTGAAGACAGTACTCAAGATATGGACTCACCAGTGCCGAGTACAGGGGAATGATCACGTTCCTGTTCCTGATGGCCACAGAGTTTCTAATACAAACCAGGATGCCACTGGATTTCTTGGCCACCTGGGCACACTTCTGACTCATGTTGAGTTGACTGTCAACCAATGCACCCAAATCCCTCTCCAGGTTATGGCTTTCCAGCCACACACTCCTAAGCCTGTATCTTAACATGCAGTTCTTGTGGCTCAAGTGCAGGACCTGGCACTTGGCCATGTTGAACTTCGTAGAATTAGCATTGGCCCATTGGTCCAATCTTCCCTACCCTGCAGCAGATTAACACAGCCACCCAGCTTGGTGTCATCTGAAAACTTACTGGGGGTGCACTCAATACCCTCATGCTGATCACTGATAAAGATATTAAAGATGACAGGCCCCACTACTGAACTCTAGAGGTCACCAGTAGTGATTGTGCACCATCCAGATTTAACTTCATTCACCACCACTCTTTGGGTCCAGCTAGCCAGCCATATTTTATCCAGTGCAGTGTGCACTTCTCCAAGCCTTGTGCCTTGAGTTTCTGAAGGAGACAGCATCAAAGGCTTTACTTAAGTCCAGGTAGACAATGCCCCCAGCCCTTCCCTCGTCACCTTATTGCAGGAGATCAGACTAGTCAAACAGGACCTGTCTTTCATAAACTCATGCTGACTGCTCCTGATTGCCTTGTTGTCTTGTATGTGCTATGTGATGGCGCTCAGGACGACCTGCTCCATAACCTTTCCTGGCACTGAGGTTGACCTGACAGGAATGTAGTTCCCTGGAGCATCCTTTTGGCCCTAAACAGATTAAGAGAGGTTGTGCTTAATCACTACCATGGCAGTCATGAAGGTTTTCTTCTGTAGTTAAGCAGTGTATACCAGTCCAGAATGGCATCCATTCTTATCTTATTCAGGGATTTTTATGCCTATTTACTTAGTAATCTATGTCAGATTTCCTTTTGTAGTAGCTTCATATAAAACTAACCACCTAAAACTCCTTTGTACACAGGCAATGTGGTTTTTCTTTTTTAATTATTGCTCCTTCAAATTTCATACAGAACTTAGAAACTTGTCAATTTTCAATTGCTTCTAAATACTGTCAAAATGTTCTTGAATGTCTTTCTAAGGCTGTGAGTGGTGAAAACTTGTTACTTAAGTTTCAGCAACACATTGAATATAAAGATACTTGTTAGATAGTTTACAAAAGATGAAGACTGGGAGAAAAGTAACATGCACAGTAAAAAGATGTATCTAGATAGTTTGGACTCAGAATTGAAGTTGATCCCTCTGGGAGCAATTATACTGCCAGCAAGTCACACATGTATGATGAATGAGACAGTAAAAAAAGTGCTTATGGAAGTGTGATGACAGCTCTGTGTCCTTAAGACAAACATCCCCAAGGTACACTTGTGCATCTGTTATATATTTTGGTATTGTTTTTTCTTCCATTTTAAGTTATTTAAGGAGGTAAGAATCTATGCCCAAAAGGCCATAAAGAAAGAAAACTTAGCAGAGGCAGTAAGGCAACAACAGGAGTGTCTGGAAGGATTTATCATCAGGAAGAGTAGTACAGAATATTGTAAATACTCTGGAAGACTGTACAGCAGATGAAGAAAGCTCTGTCATTCACTCTCCTATTAAGTCAAGGGTGAATTATGTTTTCCTTCTTATTGTACATCCACTGCAACACAGTGCCCATACTGCTGTTCTCACAGAACTGAACCTGGTTATTTCTGAAGTACATCAGCCTCCTCTCCAATACTCAGTTTTCTTTTTCTTTCTCACTCTTTCCAAGACTGGCAAAAAAGTAAACAAATGCTAACTTTTCTGCAAGAACTTTGAAGTCTGCATTTCCTCAGCTAGAACAAGTAGCTGCAAACAGAAGTAGAAAGTGGGGGGAGGGGGGATAAAAGAAAAAAAGAAAGTGTATCAATGAACTACATGATATGCAGCATTTTGTGCTGTTTATACAAACTTCACAATTTTACTGCTACTGACCAACCTTACGCCTAAAAATTACAGGATTCAATGCTCTGCGAGTTTTACTTAGGTCAGCATGACCTGGTGCTTGCATACAAATGAGGGATTACCTACACCAGTGCCCAACTGAACTGCTTTCTGCTGCCTGCTTTGAAGATAGTGAATACATAAGACACAATATCCAAGACCATGGTAGTGGCAGTAGTGGTTTGTGATTTGTGTTCTGTGCACCTGTGGGGGAAATCTCTGTGGCCGGGCACGCTTGCTGCTTGCTTGCTTCTGCTTTTTAATACAACAGCTCTCACAAGAAACTTAGAAATTTTCTTGTCTGGCCCGTTTATAACAATGGTGTAAGATTTATCTAAAGCAATTGGAAAGAATGCCAAGTCTAGAGAGCTTAAACAGAAAGTATAGCAAGAGAATAAAATTTAGATCAAGTAATACAGATAGAAAGACAGAACAGACAACAACACAAATTTCCCAGCAAAATGACACTCTGGATACATGGAATATTTTGCAACATTAAAATAAAAAAATAAAAAAGAAATTCAGTATAACTTGTTAACCAAAGACCATGCTTCAAAGCTGTGTGGTATACTATAAAAGAGGCTAAAGAAATACCTTTGTTATAGTTTAAAGCTAAGTGCCTTACCTTAGTGTCCTAACTGTAAATGGGAATACAAACTTGCTGGAGATATTTGTGTAAAAGGCAAATGAAATTGGCCATTGGATACAAAAGGAAAATAATGCTATGCCTATATAATTCCATTGGTTTGCTAATGAGGATAAAAGTTAAGTGCACAAACATTTTGGTGTCTTTTCGCTTCTTCTCACTGCAATCTCTGCTTTTGTATTGCTTGCTTACATCTTTCCTGACATTCTGCTGGTGTATGTGGTATCTGTTAGGTACCAGGAAAAGGAAGGAGGGAGAGAGGGAGAGGGGTGGTTGTGAGCAGCACCTCTCACTTGTCCAGAGGGGTCTGGGAACAGTTCAAGGGGGTCATTGTGTTGTTTCTAAATTATTTATATAAAAAACGTATTCATTGCATTTTATATTTCTAGAATTTTGATTGCTTTGTAAATATAATTTCATTCTGCTTCCAAACCTTCTGAGTTAGTTTGATGATTTATTTTGGGGGTAAATCTCCAATTTTTGGGGGGGTAATTTCAACCCACCACAGTCCTGCCATTAAGCCAATTTGAATGTTGCACAGAAGCACACAGAGGAATTCATAAAGCTCAATCTATCACCACCTACAAATAGATTCTTGTTCAAAGTAAAATTGATCTTGTGTTCTTGATAGGTTCAAGGACAAAGAATTGATACAGCCACAGCCGAACTAGATATGACAGCTTTTGTTTGCATTTTGACATCTTTTGTGCTAGATGTGATCTTCAAGTTCTTTGCAAAAAGTGAATACTACTTTAGGACACATTAAGCCAAATTCAACCTCCCCTTCTTACATTTGGCAGGGCTTCTCCTCTTCCAGAAAGTAAACCATAGTACTCTATTGTTGTGCAGAGGCTGAAAATAGAAACATCAGCTTTTTCCTTCATTAGTTAAGAGAATGCAGCAGAAAACATTCAGTACAACTAACTCCAAAATGTAGAGCGGTGAAGGATCCATACAGCAAAATGATTGGACTGATGTGATGTTTATGGGTAACCAAAGGAAGAACTACTCTCTCCTGAATGTTAAAAATCTTCTTTTGGTGTGTGCATTGTAATGGATATCTTAGTGACTTAAAACAGTCTTCAGAAATGACAGATTCTAACCCATTGCAGAAATCAGTTATTTTCACAGAAGCTATACTCAGCCAACATATGTGCAAAACTATTACATTTATTTGAAATTAATTCAGCACACTTCTTAACATCAACATCTAATATTCACTACTGTGTCAGGAAGATGTGCTTTTAGGGCAGTAGTTTTATGTGTAGGTATTACATGTTAATTTAATCACAAGTAAACATTTATAAAAGCTATCTGTGTCAAAAATACTAGGAGATAGTCTGGTGGCTGAATTCAGTGCATACTCGCAACCTGCATCTAATATGCTCCAAGTACAGACACTAATTTTGCAAAAATATGGCCCTTTATACCAGGCTCCATGACCATCTTTCCATTTCTGTAAGCTATGAATCACACAGATGGCAATAGCCTTCAGGAAAGGAAATAGCAGTTTTTCAGTAATGAAGTGTTAGAGCAGGTCATGTTGAGAAAAAACCCTCATGGTTTAGATAAGTCAGCACCAGTTCTCTTGGTCACTGCTTGAACCTGGCAGCCAGATGTCTGAAGCTGCAAAGCTTCATAAGTCTACCTGGCTTGAGAAGAAAGAATGGGATTACTACAAGAAGTGAGCAACTGGTCTTTACAAAACCAAACCAAACCCAAACCACACCAAGCCAAGCAAATCACATCACAGGCTTTGTCTGATATGTATAGAGAACGAAAAACTCTTGACTGCTTTCAAGCCTGTAAGAGGTATAATGGATGATGTAAGATGTCTGTGGTTGATTGCCTTGATAGTATGAAGTGTGGTTGATTTTTTTAGTTCCAACCACAATCTTCAAAGCAGGATCTTCTGCAGAAGGCAGCCAGGAGGAACAGAAATAACTGCAACCACATTTCTAACCCAGCTACAGAAAATGACCTTATTGTCTGAACACAGCATTCCACAAAAGCCAGAAAAACAGCAAGAAATAAGATTCTTTCCAAAGAAGTGAGGAAATCGTCTTAGTCTTGGATATTAGCAAGACTGAGCAAAATGCAATAATAATGTAGGTTGGGAAGAATTTTCGCATAGCGTGCATCAACTTAATCTCACGTATGCAACAAGAAAACTTCAAAACCTAAGCTAAATAAGACAGGGATTTGCAGTTTTACTGTCAGCAATTCTCTCAGGAAATAGAAAAGTTTTTCTCCTCACTTTTAGATGGAACTAGGAGGTAAGGTTTTCCTCTGTTTTTCTTACAGATCCTCTAAGTGCTTCCCAGCAAGTCTGTGTAACATTCATGCTAGCAACAAAAAGTTACACATGGAGAGAACTTTTCTGCTGACAGATGGTCTTTCTACAGTAATGTCAAGTAAAGTCATTGTCAAGGGAACTCTGCTATCTTTTCAACTGATGTGCAAGGGGAGATACGGTGGATCTCAGTGACATATTCACCATTATGTCGAAGTGAAAGTGACTCCTTGTGACAGAACAGTTTACTGGGAAAAGATAACTTGTGCTGCACAAACTATTGACCAACAGTTCTCAAAACATCTTACACAACGAGGCTGTTGATGCATCTGCATCTCTCTGATTGTGTCACATCTTTTTCATGGCATGTACAATAAAACAGCACAAATTTTCTAAATGTAAGCTTTCTCAATGGCCAATGTCCTGGCTAAATCAGATTTCTGAAGATCAAAAGCAATAGAGCTCTATATGAAAAAAAACCACAAGTATTTCACAAGAAAGTGCAAAGCAAAAATCAATATGTTGCTTTAATAAATTGGATTGTTTACCCTCTCACTTGTACAATATTTGTATTTCTGACTCTGTTGAGCAAAACACAGAAAACAAGGCTATGAACAAGACTGTGGCTTTTTTTTTTTTTTTAAACACAAGTGTTTATTGCTTAGAAAAGTTCTACTTTCAATTGAAAACATGAATTAGGAAAAAATTGATTTAGCGAACAATCACATGGAAAAGAACACATTCAGTGTTACTTTTCTAGAACTATTTTAGACGTCAGTGGCAATGTGATGATCTCACTGAACACAAACCACATTTCCTAAAGCATTTTTCAAAATGTGAATGTACAATAGTATTTTAACCAATCAGTTTGTGTTTAAAGTATAAGCCAGTAACCACAGGGAGAAAACCACCCCAAACCAAACAAATCTCAAAAATCTTTGTATTATTTCCATAAAGATTGACTGTAATTTAAAATCCGGAGGTTTTTAACACTGTAAATCTTGCTGAAAGATATTTCAGCTGAATTAAAAAAAATAAAAATCAACATATAACATATTTAAAATAAATTATAGACTTCGAGGCTATGTTAAAATAATTGAATCATTTATTGTACCCAAAGTTGTAAGATTAGCACTAAAAACAATCCCTTCCCTTACAGTATTGTCCCCTCAGAAAATCTCTAGTCAGTTGAAAGTCTGTCTAGTGCTTGAGTCCTGGCAAATTGATTTTTCTCTTGGAATATTTTAAAGTTAGTGGAATATTTTTAATCAATATGCAACAGTGACTAATTTCTGTGTGGATAATTTTATAGATTAACCAAAATTCATCCGCGCTATTTGTAATAATTGGAAAAACATTGTGACTTTCCACTATAAAAGTACTTATTTCTTCTAAGTCCCTAACCTGACTGTACTTGAATGTGAAATTAACTTTACACCTGTGTCCATTGTCTACATTGTTATGTATGAAAAATAAGTGCCTCAGAGGAGCCATGGTTAGAGGTGTGAATTAGACACAAATGGTTTTAATGAATGCCACACTTTGACATGTTGAATATACCAGTAATGTACAACTGAAGGAAGGCTAGAAGCTCTGCATGTAAATTATTTCTCTTGTGTTAAAGTTACAATAAGCACTGTTATGTTCATGCAAAAATAACTGGTGTGCTGGAGCCTGTGAGATTAGAAAGGTGTAAAAATTCCTTCAGACATGAAATCCCAAGACTCTCCAATTATATTTCGTTCTGCACTTCTGTATGATGCTTAGTATATTCACCCATAACATTTTTGCAATTTACCTACTGAAAAAAAAAGAAAAAAAAAAAGGAAAAAAAAAAAAAAAAAAGAGATATGTCTGAAGGCATTACAGTGTGTATAAAGATGGATGGAAAAATAAAGATCTAATTCACTGGAGGCTTTTCCCTCCCCCACAATTGCATAATACTAAACTAGGCCAATTCAAGTACGTAGTATTTAATTATATACCTCTATATATATTAAAAAAAAACTAATTTCCAAACACTTGTTGTATGATGAATTATGTAATTCATATTAAAAATGCTTTGATGTTTACAACTTGAAAATATGCAAAATAGCATTGTAGTGGTACTGAAACATCGCTTAGACTAATAAAGTCAATGTGCTTACACATTCTATTTTATTTACTAGTAAATAATAAAAGGAATATTTGTTTGAGAATGCCCTTACAGTAACTCTAAAGGAGAGAAAATATTCATTGTACAGCTGGTTTAGAAAATACTTGAGATGTAATTTAATAATTGACAAAAATTATACACAAATTGATGCTAATATTTCAGAATAATAAGTTAAAACACTTTAAAAATATCAGTTAAAGTCATATTGAAGTTTGGTATTTTACTGCATTCTTTATAACTTACAAAAATACTTAATTTTTGCTATAGCCTGTATTCTTACTTCCATTTCAGTTCTCACAAAGGAGAAGAGAAATTTGGAATTAAATTGATAAAGTGAAATAAATGTAAGGAGAGATCATGCTGGGTGAACTTGCACTCAGAAAAATGTTGACAAGAAGCAAGGTCGTTAAAATTCAAAGTAGAAACAGCAAATAGTGAAATACTTCCTCTTAATCCCAGGCAAGTTTTCTCCACACTGATCAGAAGGTGACAAATAATACAACAAGATTAGAGATAAGAGTGAATTATATACATTTCCACTCACTATAATTATGGTATTTTGAAAGGTGTGAACTTGCTTTACAAGCTGAGTACTAAGTGATTAGCTGTGTAAACACTAACCATAACCTTTTTCTTGCACTAGCCCAACTGTTGTTTCTTGTCTTTTAAATACTTGCTTATTTCTGTTCATTGATTTTCTTAATACAAAGCAGATATAAGGTCTAAACTGTAGGTCTTGTGTTACATAATTAATATAATTATTCTGGACCTCTGCAGAACTTCTGGTCTCTGAACTGCCTATGAATTTATTTTGTTTTCCACTATGCTATATGCTGTAGTTATAAGCTATATGCTATATATGCTATATGCTTCCACTAAATATGTGCTATAGTTAACAGTGAGTTCTATCACACTGCAAAAATCTGGGAAATGTAGATGAAAAGCAGTGAGGGACTTGATGTGCAGCAGAAGTAATCACTGAATTATTTGAGTCAATAATGCTTCACAAATCAATAAGAGAAAAATATTACTCTCTTAAAGTGTCATACTACAGCAGTGTTTTGCTGAAAATTTTTGTCTGCATCCAATTTTGGAAGGCATCTGCTCATGTTTGCTTAAAACAAAAGGGTGGTTGATTTAACAAATTATTTACAGGGAAGCAATATGGCAACAGTATCATTATGAACTCTTCTGATATCTCCTCTGGCTACTCCTGGCAGGGTGTCAATATGCTTGTTTATATGGTGGGTGCATGAAATTAGGGAGCCATTCTCTGAAATGAGATTCTACTATTATACTCAATAAGTATTAGCAAAGTCAATGAATGAATGAATGAATTGCATTATTTCTACATCTCAGGGGAAAGGCTTATTTCTTAATAAGAGAAGTGCTCCCAAACACAGATTTAAAACAAATATTTTAAAGCTACTGTGCAGAGATTTACCACAAGTAGGTAACTTCCTAAAACTACGGAGTGTTAGGAAGTACTGATGACAGTAACAGGAGCTTGTCAGTAGCTTTTAAGGGAGTCTTTTAAACACAAGGATATTTTTACAGGAAATTCCCCTATTCTACAGTGGGACATAACTGGCAGTCACATCAACATTACTGAATTGTGTGAGCCAGAGAAACAAAACTATCTGTGAACAAGGATCCAAAAGTATGAGGACTTTTTCTGAGCAGCAATGGATACAACTTTCAAGCCAACTGGTTTGTTTAGAGATGACACCTTACTGCTTCAATCCAATAAATAAGGTAGGGAAAAAAGGGCTTAATGATAATATCCCCCACTTGCATGACCCCACAGATAAATTACTAGTAGATCACTGTAAGAACAGAAAATAAAAATTAGGTGAGGCTTCCTTAAAGCTCTACTCCCATTCTCACACTGTTTTCATCAGTAATGACCTGGATAACAGAGTAGAACATAATTAGTACACCTGAAGATGACACCAGTATAAAACAGTTGCAAGTGCTGGAGGATAACTTTAGAATACAAAATCATCTTGACAAACTGGCTAAATGTCCAGGGGAAAAAAAAAGAAAAAAGAGCGAGAGAAAGAGAAGGATTACAGAACATTATTATTATTATCCCTTAGTGGGAGCAATCAGTCACTCAAATGTGGGACAGAGAGCAACTGCTAGTGGCAGTACTGCACAAAACAATCTTCAGGTTATGCTTAATCATAAGAAGAATCCACAGTATTCTGTCACTGCAAGGAAGTCACTCAAATTATCTGGATGCACAAACTATAGTATGGCTACAAGGCGTGTGAAATAACACCCCTACTTAGAGCTGCCACTCTGTTACAATCTCTATTAACCTTGCTCCAGGAAGTACATTTTTCTAACCTGTCTTTACCTACTCTGTAAGACAAGATGAAAAAACATGGCTCATGAAGACTGAACTAACTGTACTTCTTCATCCTGAGGAAAAACAGGTAGAGAGCCCAAACCTTCAAACCTATGCAAACTGAAGTAGTTTTCATGCGCGTGAGTATTTAAAATCAATATTCCAACCACTCAGTTATTTTCAGCAATTTCTCTCATAACTCTTGATTTTTGTTTATACAAATAAGTATGCATTCTAGCAGATGTATAATTGAGATTCTTAGGCACTCATGAGACAACTGGCCAGAGACTGCCAAAACATAGTGTTTATATTGAACATAGAAATGAAACACAGGCTATTAAAATGCCACTTTGCTCCTCTGATAGCAAAACTGTTTGCTTAGAACTTTTAATTCAATGACAGAACCTGGGAGCCACTCACTATATCATATCTGTGGGGGGTGGAGGGTGGAGGGGGAGACGAGGAAAGGAAGAGGGAAGAAAAAGTCAAGAACCCTCATTTCTTTCAGAGGCCTAGACAGTATGGAAACAATATTATTTTCAAAAGCACCTGCTTGTAATTGTTTTAGCAAACACTGAGGTTTTACAAATTATCTATATGTGTTCAGCAAGGGTGATAAATTGATATTCTACATTAAGACAGACCTTATGCATCTCATTTGTGCTTAATATCATCTGTTTTCTGACCCAAACAGTATGCTTGTTTCTCCTTAGTTTTAAGCCTTCTGGGAATTATAGCATTTCCCAGACAAGTGTAAAGTCACATGGAAAGGATTTTGGGAATGATATCAACTTGTATAATTGGTTAATCGGGTCAGGGTTTAGGTGACATTGTCTTCTCTGTGCTGAGGTCTTTTGTCTGCAGGGAGATGAGAAGAGGAAAGCTAGTACTTGTGTGTGTCTGGCATCCAGGATAAACCACTTTTTCTGCACTTTTTATTACATCCCAGTTATTTACTGTGAGAGAAACTGCAACTGCACTTTTCCTCTGGGGAACAAAAACCTGTCAGCTTGACAAGTCCATGGTCAGTTTGAATAACGTTTGAGTAAATGGGTATTTTTCAGAACTATGAGAGGCCTTTAACTCTTTTAGGGGAGGGAGAGAGGAGAAACTGCAGAAGAATGTCCCAAAACACAGGAAGACACACTTGTTTAGATCTTTATAATTACAGACTCCAAGGGCTGAGCTTCAATATCTATATGAAGTGTTAACACCAGGAAATGCCTTATTCTGTTATTTTGAAACAAATAACTTCCCTTGAAACTTTCTTAGAGTACTATTCCCCTATATGATTCAGAAGGGAGATATATCACCCCTAGTATTTGCTTAAAAATTAACCAAATACAGGCTTTAGCTGTGCTATATTTATCACTGCAGTATTTCCATTACATTGAAAAAATAATATTTGAACATAATCAGACCAGTGGCTTTTTAGCTTCACTGACTAGGAATAAGGCCATCGCTTTTGTTTAGGTGTATTTACATACAAAGTAAGAAAGAGTTAAAAGCATGTATAAATACAGTGTTTAATTTTTGTTAATTTCCCTGGCTCATAAATATGTGTTCCCATTTAGCATGGCTGATAATGTCAGATTGTGACAAGGACAGGTTGGATGCAGGTTGGAATCAATTTATTAAGTAGGGTTATGGCTCATGCACCCTTTAGCAGGTTCAGACTTTCTGCTTATCTACAGGCAGTGTAATCAGTCTTCTCCTTACAACAGCATTAAACCTGGTGTTTGAAAAATGTGTTGTAAATATTAAGAGAGAAGGAAAAGAAACAAAGGGATTTTTTAAGAATAATGAATTAAAATATCTGTAGGGTAGAACCCTGAACTTCCTGTGCTGTTGTAGTCTTCCTTGATCTATCTTCAGCAAGGATTTCTTCTCTTCTAACAGCGTACTTCTCTACAGTGTTGGCGTCTCAGGATGGCCATCAGGCATAGGCAACATTCACATCTGTGGGTAACCGACTTGGAAAAGCACAGGGGTATGTGACAGGGCATTAACTATGTACTAGGTTGATATCATTGCTTTCCCATGGTTCAGCAAGGCTTTGCATTCCCAGAGGTGCTGAGGACTGCCTACAATGGCTGCTCTACCTCTTTTGCATTCTTGGAAGTTGTACTTCAGTAGTATTTTTAGACTGTATTTCTGCTGCCATTATTTATTTGCTCACATATATGGCAGTACATCAGAGAGGAATCCTTGAACTCTTTCAGACTGTTTAGCCAAGGTTATGCTGTTTGTTGATGCATGTAGTTTCATAACTCAGTCTTCTTAAACAGGCAAAATGAATGCATTGAGCTTGTGATGAGGCTGGCTATAATGCATCCTGTGGCTTTGAACCATCTCCTGTATGTGTTTGCTTTACATCACAATGTCTGTCTTTAAGCTGCTTTTTTATACCTATCTCTATAGCCTTCATTTTGAGATTTCCGCAGGAAAAAACGCCATTTGATATTTTAAGAAGCTAAATGGCCTGAAGGCTGTGGCAGAAGGAAACATTAAATTATCAAATACAACTTTTTCTTAAATAAACTTGCATCTTGCATGCTTCTGTCTCAGGCATTTACTCCTGTGACATGCAAGCTGTGACACCAGTGCAAAGGCTCCAGAGGGCATGGGAACTTTGGGATATGAAGTAGAGGCAATATCTCTGCTGTGAGTCTGGGCTCAGCAAGCATGAAGCATGATGCTACCTGGTTGCCAGTGGGTGCGGTCCACACCTTGCAGACCACTCCATCACCATTGCCACTGCACTCAGCCATCTTGAGCTGGGGAATTTCACTTAATCTACTGCCAAATGAACTTCTGGCCACCAATTCAGGTATTAAGATCCAAACCAGACCTAGGCATTTAAATACACTCTGATGTGAACACCTCTCCTCCCCTATCCTTACTCTCAGGTCTCCTTGTTTTCACAGGTTGTAGGGTCCTCCATGGACACAGTCAATACAATACAATACAACACAATACAATACACCAGGTTGGAAGAGACCTTCAAGATCATTGCGTCCAACCCATCAACCAATCCAACCCACCCAACAATTAAACCATGCAGCCAAGCACCCCATCAAGTCTCCTCCTGAACACCTCCAATGAAGGTGACTCCACCACCTCCACGGGTAGCCGATTCCAACGGGCAATCACTCTCTCCGTGTAGAACTTCTTCCTAACATCCAGCCTAAACCTGCCCTGGTGCAGCCTGAGACTGTGTCTTCTTGTTCTGGTGCTGGTTGCCTGGGAGAAGAGGCCAACCTCTGCCTGGCTACAACCTCCCTTCAGGTAGTTGTAGACAGCAATAAGGTCACCCCTGAGTCTCCTCTTCTCCAGGCTAAGCAACCCCAGCTCCCTCAGCCTTTCCTCATAGGGGTTACTGTCCTGGCATGTGTGTCCCATATCCACTGTCCCTCAGGGTGACCCATACCCCTTTGGAGCATTACACCTTCCCTGGTGTCCATCTTCAGGCCCAGCAGATAGAGCTTTTCTTAAAGATGCTTTATCAGGGTTTGCTGGTGCTCCTCTGACTCATACAGTCTTGACTCAGGATGGGTTTTATTTCCAGGGATGCTTCTGTTGATGTCAGTGGTGGCTGCAGCCAGGTGCCATAGTCCTAAAGATATGATGTAGTTGCCATCACGGAGACATGGTGGGATGACTCGCATGACTGGAGCGCTGCAATTGATGGCTACAGGCTCTTCAGGAGAGACAGGCAAGGAAGAAGGGGTGGAGGGGTGGCCCTGTACATCAGGGAGGCTCTTGATGCCATTGAGCTAGAGATCAGGGACGATCGGGTTGAGTGCATGTGGGTGAGAATTAGAGGGAAGACCAGCAGGGCAGACATCCTGGTTGGAGTCTGTTATAGACCACCCAACCAGGAGGATGATCTTGATGAAGCATTCTATAGGCAGCTTAAGGCTGTCTCAAGATCGCCTGACCTTGTTCTCATGGGCGACTTCAACCTGCCTGATATCTGCTGGGATCACAACATAGCAGAGAGGAGGCAGTCTAGGAGGATCTTAGAGTGCATGGAGGACAGCTTCTTATCCCAGGTGCTGCGCGAGCCTACCAGGGGTAAGGCTATGCTTGACCTCCTCTTCACCAACAGGGAAGGGCTGGTGGGTGATGTGGTGGTCAGAGGGTGTTTAGGCACCAGTGACCACGAGATAATTGAGTTTTCAGTATTCAGCCAAGCCAAGAGGGGGAGCAAGAAGACCTCCACTCTAGACTTCTGGAGGGCAGACTTCAGGCTACTCAAGGAACTAACTCAGAAGGTTCCTTGGGAAACAGCCCTTAATAATAAAGGGGTCCAGGAGAGCTGGACCTACTTCAAGAAAGAACTCTTGAAGGTGCAGGAACAGGCTGTGCCAGTGTGCCGGAAGATGAGCCGCCGGGGCAGACGGCCAGCCTGCATGGGTAATGAACTTCTAAAGGAACTAAGGGGAAAAAAAGAGGGTGTATTATCTTTGGAAAAAAGGGAGGCAACCCATGGAATGTTTAGGGATGTTGCTAGGTCTTGTAGGAAGAAAATTAGGGAGGCAAAAACACATTTGGAGCTCAGACTGGCCTCTGCTGTGAAGGACAACAAAAAGTCCTTCTATAAATATATTAATAGCAAGAGGAAGGGCAAGGACAAGCTCCACTGCTTGGTGGGCACGGACGGGAATATTGTAACAAAGGATGAGGAAAAGGCAGAGGTGCTTAACACCTTCTTTACCTCAATTTTTACTAGCAGGACAGAACAGCTTCCAGACAGCTGTCCTGCAGAACTGGCAGAAGGAGCCAGGGAGCAGCATAGTTTTCCCCTGTTCCAGGATGGGAGAGTTAGAGATCTTCTCAGCCGCTTGGACCCCCACAAGTCCATGGGACTGGATGGGATCCATCCTAGAGTGCTGAGGGAGCTGGCAGATGAGTTGTCCAAGCCGCTCTCCATCATTTTTCATCAGTCCTGGCTCACTGGAGAGGTCCCAGAAGACTGGAAGCTGGCCAATGTGGTGCCCATCCACAAGAAGGGCCAGTTGGATGAGCCAGGGAATTATAGGCCTGTCAGCCTGACCTCAGTGCCAGGCAAGATTATGGAACAGGTCATCTTGAGTGCAATCACACAGCACTTATACGATGGCCAGGGGCTCAGGCCTAGCCAGCATGGATTTAGGAGGGGCAGTTCTTGCCTGACCAACCTGATATCCTTCTATGATCAGGTGACCCGCCTGGTGGATGTGGGGAGGCCTGTGGATGTGGTCTACCTGGACCTCAGCAAAGCCTTCGACACAGTCCCCCACAGCAAACTCCTGGCCAAGCTGGCAGCCCATGGCTTGGACAGGAGCACACTGCGTTGGGTTAGGAAGTGGCTGGAGGGCTGAGCCCAGAGAGTGGTGGTGAATGGTGCCACATCCAGCTGGCGGCCAGTCACTAGTGGTGTGCCCCAAGGATCAGTGCTGGGCCCCATGCTCTTCAACATCTTTATTGATGATCTGGATGAGGGCATTGAGTCCATCATCAGTAAATTTGCTGATGACACCAAGCTGGGGGCAGGAGTTGATTTGCTGGAGGGCAGAGAGGCTTTGCAGAGGTACCTCGACAGGCCGGACAGATGGGCAGAATCCAACGGCATGAGACTGAACACATCCAAGTGCCGGGTTCTGCACATTGGCCACAACAACCCCAGGCAGTGCTACAGGCTGGGGTCAGAGTGGCTGGAGAGCGGCCAGGCAGAGAGGGACCTGGGGGTGCTGGTTGATGGGAGGCTGAACATGAGCCTGCAGTGTGCCCAGGCAGCCAAGAGGGCCAACCGCATCCTGGCCTGCATTAGGAATAGTATGGCCAGCAGGAGCAGGGAGGTCATTCTGCCCCTGTACTCTGCTTTGGTTAGGCCACACCTTGAGTCCTGTGTCCAGTTCTGGGCCCCTCAGTTTAAGAAGGACATCGAAACACTTGAACGTGTCCAGAGAAGGGCAACAAGGCTGGTGAGAGGTCTTGAGCACAATCCCTATGAGGAGAGGCTGAGGGAGCTGGGGTTATTTAGCCTGGAGAAGAGGAGGCTCAGGGGTGACCTCATTGCTCTCTACAACTACCTGAAGGGTGGTTGTTGCCAGGAAGGGGTTGGCCTCTTCTCCCTGGCAGCCAGCACCAGAACAAGGGGACACAGTCTCAAGCTGCACCAGGGGAAGTTTAGGCTCGAGGTGAGGAGAAAGTTCTTCACCGAGAGAGTGATTCGTCATTGGAATGGGCTGCCCGGGGAGGTGGTTGAGTCGCCGTCCCTGGAGGCACTCAAGAGGGGACTGGATGTGGCACTTGTTGCCATGGTCTAGTCGTGAGGTTTGTGGTTACAGGTTGGACTAGATGATCTTCGAGGTCTCTTCCAACCTTGGTAATACTGTAATACTGTAAAGTGTGTCCATGGGCCCCTTCTACACCATGTGCTGCTGCAGCTCTTGCTACTTAAACCATGTCTGTCTTATCAGTACAAAATTTGAAGGAGCACATCCTGCCTCATACAGGGAGAGAAAAGAGAAAAAACATGGTTAATTTGATCCCTCAGCAGCCCTGTTCTCTGTTTTCTACCTGGCTTGTTTTTCCTGGATGACCTTGTAGTGGCAGCTGAGGGCCTGTCTGGCCAAGGTCCCTACATGCAAGACATCCTTTTCTGGTGAATCAATGAATAAAACTGTTTTCCTATCTCACACAGGTGTTCTGAAGATAAGTGTATCCATGACAATCTCTGACACAAGCACATGTTTCTATGGGGACGGTGGCTGAGCATTGCTGCCCATCCCCAAGGGGTGAGGCAGGGATTCCCTGTGTGAGACTCCCTTGCACAAATCCTAAAACTGGCATAAACCCAGGAGGTAAACTCCTTATCTGAAAACTGAAACCAGCCCAAACAAATCCTGTCAGATTTCCATCGGACATTAATCATGTCATTAGTCATTGCTCAAAAGTCTTCAGGAAAGTACTTTGGAGAGGCTGTCATAGGCTCAAGATATCTTTTGTCAGGGTGTTGTTCTTCAAATCTTTATTTTGACAGGATGTGCATAAAATTACTAACAACAGCTCATGGTTTACCATTTTTGGATGTTTATTAAGTTTGTACACTCCGAAGATGCAGATACAACACAGTCCCAAAGATACAGAAATAGCTGAGGGCACAATATTGTAAGTAAAAGAGTGCAAACAGAAATAACTATGGAATCATAGAATTGTAGAATATTTTGTGCAGGAAGGGACTTTAAAGGTTATCTAGTCCAACACTCCTGCAGTGAGTAGGGACATCTTCAAGTAGATGAGATTTCTCAGAGCCCTGTCCAACTTGACTTTTAATGTAGCCAGGGTTAGAGCAATACAATACAATACAATACAATAAACCAGGTTGGAAGAGACCTTCAAGATCACCATGTCCAACCCATCAAACAACTAGATCATGTTACCAAGCACCCCATCAAGTCTCCTCCTGAACACCTCCATTGACAGTGACTCCACCACCTCCCCAGGCAGCCCATTCCAATGGGGAATCACTCTCTCTGTATAGAACTTCCTCCTAACATCCAGTCTAAACCTGCCCTGGTGCAGCTTGAGACTGTGTCCTCTTGTTCTGGTGCTGGCTGCCTGGGAGAAGAGACCAACCTCTGCCTGTCTACAACCTCCCTTCAGGTAGTTGTAGACAGCAATAAGGTCACCCCTGAGTCTCCTCTTCTCCAGGCTAAGCAACCCCAGCTCCCTCAGCCTCTCTTCACAGGGCTTGTGTTCCAAATTCCTCACCAACCTTGTTGCCCTTGATGCCATTGGCCCTCTTGGCTGCCTGGGCACACTGCAGGCTCATGTTCAGCCTCCCATCAACCAGCACCCCCAGGTCCCTCTCTGACTGGCCACTCTCCAGCCACTCTGACCCCAGCCTGTAGCGCTGCATGGGGTTGCTGTGGCCAATGTGCAGAACCCGGCACTTGGATGTGTTCAATCTCATGCCGTTGGATTCTAACCATCTGTCCGGCCTGTCGAGGTCCCTCTGCAAAGCCTCTCTGCCCTCCAGCAAATCAACTCCTGCCCCCAGCTTGGTGTCATCCACAAATTTACTGATGATGGACTCAATGCCCTCATCGAGGGCATCTACCACCTCTCTGCGCAGCCTGTTCCAGTGTTGCACTGCCCTTGTTCTAAGAAATTCTTCCCTACATCTAGTCTAAATCTGCATTTTCCCTGCCTACCCTCCCCCCTGCCTTTTAAAACTATTACCACTTGTCCTGTTGCAATAGGCCCTGTCTCTAACTATTAGTCTAATAGTCTAATATTAATTAATTTAATTAATAGTCTAATAGTCTAATATTAATTAATTTAATTAATTAATTAATATTATTAATACTCTAATATTAGTCTAATTAGTTAGAGAGTTAGAGTTAATAGTCTGTCTCTAACTATTGAAAGACTGTAATAAGGTCTCCCTGGAACCTTCTTTTCCCCAGGCTGAATAATCTCAACTCTCTCAGCCTTTCTTCACAGGAGAGGTGCTTCATCTCTGATCAATTTTATGGCTCTCCTCTGGACTGTCTCCAGCAGGTCCACATCTTTCTCATGATGGGGACTCCAGAACTGGACTCAGTACTCCAGATGGGGTCTCATCAGAGTGAGGTACAGATGAGAATCACCCTCCCTTGACCTGCTGGCCACAATTCTTTAGATGCCACTTAGGACACTGTTGATTTTCTGGGCTGCAAGCACACATTGCTGGCTCATGTCCAGCTTTCTACCCACCAGTACCCACAAATCTATGTTTGAAGACTTGCACTCAAACCCTTGGTTGTGGTTGTGAATAACATTATTAAATAAAACACATGAAAATTGTGAAGCAAAATTTGCCTCCTGAATTAATCACCAGTGACTTAGGAGTCTTTGATCTCAGTTTCTAAGTGTGTGAGATTGATCCGAGAAAGTGTGTATTATTTCTAGTCTTTGGTTGGATATTTGTAAGAAAATACCTGCATAAAGAAACAATTTTCACAAAGCTTTCCAGACTGAAATTAGTTTTCAATAAATATTTTACCAGAAATGTCATGCACAGCCTGTTTGCAAAGGAGGTCAGGACTCTGTCATGCCTTTTAGAAATGCAGATAACAGAATACTCAAATAGTAATATCTGTTCTTCTAGCATTGAAAATCCAAAATAGCCACAGAAATAACAAGTAAACTCAATGTAAAAACTCCTTAGATGTTAGCAGAATGCCTTCTCTGCCATCATTTTAACATGAACTATTATTTCCTATATTTTCTATGAGTCCAGACCATAATAAAAGCAAAAAGGAAATGAAAGATGAGACTGACAGATGAGGTAATGGATCATCAAAGGTTGATATGTGTTTCTTTTCCTCCTGAAAGAAGGAAGCTCAGTTTGTGTGATATCATAAATGTTTTGACATTGTAATTGTTTTATAATCACTACTACATTTCCAAGAATTCTTGTAATCTTTTTTTGCTATCTTAGGTCATTATATGACATAACATATAGTCTGTGAAAGAAGCTATGAAATACATATGAAGTCAACATGAATTTTGCTGTTTTGGCATTAACAGAGAAATAAAGGAGAGGGCTCAAGAAAAAGATTGCTGCTATTGACAAGATATTCCATATTATTATTTCCAGTGATCACTAAATGGGAATCCATCTGCACGTTAAATTGCAGTGCCAGATTTTTAAAATAATAACAGTCCAGACTTCAGTGCAACAGATATTATATAGGTTGTTATGATGTTAGTATTTCCTTAATTAACAGTATAGCAATAACAATGTTGCCAGATTCCATGATTCTGTTTCATGTATTTATTCTCCAAATATGTCTTTTAATAAGGCTTAACACAGAATCAGATAGTGTTCCCAAATACACCAGATTCAGTTTCTTATACTAACATAAATATGCTACAAGAATGCTATTAGTACATGGCAATTATAAAAATCTATTCTAGAACAATGTACATCATGCATTCTGCTCCCACTGTGATGAAGGCCATATGGAGATAGAAGTAACAGTTTAGACATTCTCAGAGGTTGACAAATTAAAAATCCTCAAAATTGTTACATTAAATTTAATCTGTGACAATATTGAAAACACAGAAGCTTCTGCCATTTAGCAGATATTCTTTACATACTAAAGTGGTGTCAAGGAATGGGACTGTACTTCCTGGCGTCCTGCTAAGTATGTGCTACATTAATCAGCTCTGCAGCCAAAATACCATGAAATGCTGTTGAAAGTTAGTCTTTGAATAAATGGAAATGTGGTCTGTGTAAATGGTACTTCTTAAAGAAGTGGGGTTTTTTTTAGAGAAATATAGTGGTTGAATGTGACACCAGGGTTATTAGTCCCTTTTAGCAACAGCTAAGTTAGCAGTGAGAAAAATTCTGTGCAATGACATATTCCCCATGGTTTGCAGCCAGGTTGCTCATGCTAAATATAATTAGAATGTAGAAAAGGATATAAAGCTTCTTCCTAAGAATGCTGAAGTGTTAACATTAATGGACTGTTTCATTTAAATGTAAAAAATTACTTAATATCATGTTTAAATTGTCTTCTGAGTTAAAGAAACATGAGTAATGGCAACTGACTTAGATATCCTTTTTCTGTCCTGTTAGTGCTGATACTCTCAAAGGAATCACTGTAGTAAACGGTGTAAGAAAAATCAATATGTCCAAATCAGAGAAAAGGCTGGCATCCAGAGACTGATGAAATATTTTTATATCAATAACTTCTCACAATAACTTCCAATAAATACAGAATTATTCTGATCAATTCATCAGGTAATATCGAGGTTGTATCTAGCTTTCAATGGTAAGAACAGGGTAGAAAACAGTGTATAATAAATATTATAGTTTGGACTCTGTTCAGAAAATATGTGCATCAGTGCACAAGTATTAGAACTAAATAGGATAGCACAATCTTGAAGTTGGGGCTGTGGAGAAAGGGAGAGAGTGATGAAAGGACTATCTCTCTTACAAGAAAGAAAGAATAAGGTTTTGCTCTATTCATGTAAAGATATGAATTTCTGACATTGTGCTCCATCCTTCCTTCCAGGAAGACAAGAGAGTGGTCTTTCTAAATTCAGCTCAATAGATCATAAAAAGTTTGCAGTGCAGTGGAGTAGGCATTTTGACACAGAAACTAGTCAGGTCATTCTTTGGTGATGTTTCTTTAGAACATGCTCCGTTGCACCCCTTCATTCTGGTGGATCAAGACAGGAAGAGTCAAATTCTGAGAATTCTACTCAGTAGAAGGATTCCACTTCAATCTGGTTTATGTGATCCTGCTCATACAGCTTACAGCTGAGGTCAGTTACTTCACCAAGTTTTTTTGTGTTTTGAAGATTAGCAAACCCAACTGGCATAACTTAGTCTGACTGTGATAGTAAAAGTACTAGGAACTTTTTGATTGTTCCATATGATGGTGTCTAATTTTTGAACCACAAGCTGCCCAGGGCAAAAGGACAGAAAGGTTATTTTACCCCTTTCCCAGGGAGTAAAAATTAAAATTGCTCCACATTGATTGTAGGTTTCAATGGAAAGTCTACTCATAGATATATACAAAATTTATATATTCACAAACTAGGCTCAGTCTTTCACCTCAACCTACCAGGCCAAAACCTTGTGGTGGTTTTAGGTATGCCTTTAAAATTTTTCACAGATCTTAAACAGAAAAGTAATAAAATGTAAATAAATCACTATTGGGCTTGAAAAGGAAAATAGAGATAAATCTAAACAATTTCACTGGAGAGATATCTACTGCAAGACTAGTTAGACTAAGCAATTCTGGGGCTTCTCTTCTCTTTTTCTCTTCTCTTCTCTTCTCTTCTCTTCTCTTCTCTTCTCTTCTCTTCTCTTCTCTTCTCTTCTCTTCTCTTCTCTTCTCTTCTCTTCTCTTCTCTTCTCTTCTCTTCTCTTCTCTTCTCTTCTCTTCTCTTCTCTTCTCTTCTCTTCTCTTCTCTTCTCTTCTCTTCTCTTCTCTTCTCTTCTCTTCTCTTCTCTTCTCTTCTCTTCTCTTCTCTCTCTCTTCTCTTCTCTTCTCTTCTCTTCTCTTCTCTTCTCTTCTCTTCTCTTCTCTTCTCTTTCTTCTCTTCTCTTCTCTTCTCTTCTCTTCTCTTCTCTTCTCTTCTCTTCTCTTCTCTTCTCTTCTCTTCTCTTCTCTTCTCTTCTCTTCTCTTCTCTTCTCTTCTCTTCTCTTCTCTTCTCTTCTCTTCTCTTCTCTTCTCTTCTCTTCTCTTCTCTTCTCTTCTCTTCCCTTCCCAAACCTTCCCAAACCTTCCCAAACCTTCCCAAACCTTCCCTTCCCAAACCTTCCCTTCCCAAACCTTCCCTTCCCAAACCTTCCCTTCCCTTCCCTTCCCTTCCTTCCCTTCCCTTCCCTTCCCTTCCCTTCCCTTCCTTCCCTTCCCTTCCCTTCCCTTCCCTTCCCTTCCCTTCCCTTCCCCCTTCCCAAACCTTCCCTTCCTTCCCTTCCTTCCCTTCCCTTCCCTTCCCTTCCCTTCCCTTCCTTCCCTTCCCTTCCCTTCCCTTCCCTTCCTTCCCTTCCCCCTTCCCTTCCCTTCCCTTCCTTCCCTTCCCCTTCCCTTCCCTTCCCTTCCCAAACCTTCCCTTCCCAAACCTTCCCTTCCCAAACCTTCCCTTCCCTTCCCTTCCCAAACCTTCCCTTCCCTTCCTTCCCTTCCCAAACCTTCCCTTCCCAAACCTTCCCTTCCCTTCCCTTCCCAAACCTTCCCTTCCCTTCCCAAACCTTTCCCTTCCCTTCCTTCCCTTCCCTTCCCTTCCCTTCCCTTCCCTTCCCTTCCTTCCCTTCCTTCCCTTCCCTTCCTTCCCTTCCCTTCCTTCCCTTCCCTTCCTTCCTTCCCTTCCCTTCCTTCCCTTCCCTTCCCTTCCCTTCCCTTCCCTTCCCTTCCCTTCCCTTCCCTTCCCAAACCTTCCCAAACCTTCCCAAACCTTCCCAAACCTTCCCAAACCTTCCCTTCCCAAACCTTCCCTTCCCAAACCTTCCCTTCCCAAACCTTCCCTTCCCTTCCCAAACCTTCCCTTCCCTTCCCTTCCCAAACCTTCCCAAACCTTCCCTTCCCTTCCCAAACCTTCCCTTCCCAAACCTTCCCTTCCCTTCCTTCCCAAACCTTCCCTTCCCTTCCCTTCCCAAACCTTCCCTTCCCTTCTCTTCTCTTCTCTTCTCTTCTCTTCTCTTCTCTTCTCTTCTCTTCTCTTCTCTTCTCTTCTCTTCTCTTCTCTTCTCTTCTCTTCTCTTCTCTTCTCTTCTCTTCTCTTCTCTTCTCTTCTCTTCTCTTCTCTTCTCTTCTCTTCTCTTCTCTTCTCTTCTCTTCTCTTCTCTTCTCTTTCTTCTCTTCTCTTCTCTTCTCTTCTCTTCTCTTACCAGGGGGTTCTTGTTAATTGCTTGTTAATTGTAGATATCTGTAAATATTGCAAATACTGTATATTTTGTACATATTAATTGCATTCTATTTCAGATTGTAGTTTTGCCTGTAAATACAGATTTCATTTGCTTCCAACTGAGCTGTTCTGGAAACGTTAATGGGGGGGGGGGGACAAATGTCAACCCACCACAAACCTTCTAGAGCCTTCCAGAAACCTCCAACCACCTTAGCCTCATCAGGCCCAAGAGCAGGCCAAAACTGCTCCCCCACTATACTCAGGCCTCCTGCTGCTTCAGCGGGACCAATTGCATAGCTGGAAATTCCCTACCAGCCAAGGCTGTCTCCCCCCACATGAGGTAAGGCGTGCATGTTGTGACCAGAGAGCAGGAGGAAGAAGAGATATTGGCTATATATCCTCCTTACATAGTGAGATCCTGGAAAACAGAATAGATTCACTAATTACAATATGCTGGGGAGAAGTGTCCATCCACTTATGACCTTCTAGCTTTTGGAGGACTTTTCTTTGTGGTTCTTAAAGGCTGCAAGCCTCAAACTGCCACAGATGGTGAAAGATTTTTATCTTAGCTACTTCACACTGAATTAGAGTAACATATAGATGTGCCCCCCTCCCCAAGAAAATAAAAGTCATTAAAAGGGTTTCACTGTGCTGGAACTGTCAGACAGCCATGCTGCTTCAAGATATATAGGTAAATTTTGCAGACTAGAAGAGGTGGAAGAGACCTGCTCTAGCCAAGCTGTGTAATGTTTATCAGTCAGAGTTGGTTTCTTTTTAAAGGTGATTTGCGTATTTTCTCTCTTCCATTCTGCACTATGAAAGCTGATATATTATTACAGGCAGGAAGAATGTCAGGAGGCTGGTACGTATGAACAAAGTGCTCCTGGACATATCTGGGCAAAAAAAAAGTCTAAAAGCAATGGAAACAATAATGGGTCATATTGGAGGACTACAAAGAAATTGTCCGAGAAGCCAGGGATCAGGCTAGGAAATCAAACTTGCAGACAGAATAAAACTTGGCTAGAGGAATAAAGGGAAACAAAACAATTTTCTTCACGTACATCAGTGACAAGAAAGGAGGCTAGGGAAGATGTGAGGCCCTTCCAAAAGGAAAGGTCATGATGGACACAGAGAAGGCTGAAGTGCTCAGTGATTACTTTGCCTCAGTGTTCAGCAGCAAGGGCTCTAGCTGCATTGCCCAAACTCTAGAAAAAAAGGTAGAGAGTGGGGAAAGGAAGACTTGCCCACTGTAAGCGAAGATTAGGTTTGTGACCATCTAGAGAACCTGAAGGTGCAAAAGTCCGTGGGGCCCAATGAGATCCACCCACAGACCTTGGGGGAGCTGGCAGATGAAGTTGCCAAGCCACTGTATGTCATATTCAAAAAGTCATGGCAATTTGGTGAAGTCCCTGCTGATTGGAAAAGGAGTTAAATAACCCCCATCTTCAAAAAGGAGAAAAAGGAAGACTCTGGAAACTATAGGTTTGCAGACAGGGATTTGGGTTCTACAATCCATCTTCCAATCTTCCACCGACAGGGATTTGGGTTCTACAATCATGGTTTGGTTTTCAAGGCAGCAGAGCTGAAAACAACTTATGGGACACACTTGTCCCAGAGGGGGAAAAGGATCCTGGGGCAGGAATTGGCAGGGCTCATAGACAGGGCTTTAAACTAGATTTGAAGGGGGGAGGGGTTAATAGTTTCCTACTGGCCTGTGACAAACACAGGGGCATCTCACCTGAGGCAGGGGGATGGAGAGCTGGTAAGGACTCTCAACTTGCTGCCCTGAGGCAAGCCACGAATGATGCACCAGGACACCCTGTGGAAACCAAGGGGAGTTGGCGCAAGAGGATGACAGGGCCAGCCCAGCTGAAGTGCTTCTATGCAAATGCACGCAGCTTGGGCAACAAACAAGATGAGTTAAGGGCCACCGTGCTGTGGGGATGCCATTACATAGTGGGCATCACCGAAACTTGGTGGGATGATTCTCATGACTGGAATGTAGAGATAGAGGGGTATAAGCTTTTTAGGAAAGACAGGCAGGGAAGGAGAGGAGGAGGTGTTGCCCTCTATGTCAACAACCAGCTGGAATCAGCAGAACTCCACCTGGGGAGGCATGATGAGTTGGTTGAGAGTTTATGGGTTAAAATTAAAGGCAAGACAGGGGAAGGAGATATTATTGTGGGGGTCTCCTACAGGCCACCTGACCAGCAGAACCAAGCAGATGAGGCCCTCCACAGGCAAATAGAAGCGGCTTCCAGATCACAAGCCCTGGTCCTCATGGGGGATTTCAACCACCCTGACATCTGTTGGAGGGACAACACAGCAAGGCATCAGCAATCCAGGATGTTCCTGGACTGCATAGAAGACAACTTCCTCCTCCAAATGGTAGAGGAACCAACAAGAAAAGGTGCTACGCTGGACCTGTTCTCACCAACAGGGAAGGGCTGGTAACCAATGTGAGGCTCAGAGACGGCCTTGGCTGCAGTGACCATGAAGCAGTTGAATTTAATCTCCTCAGGGCAATCAGGAGGACCTATTCTAAGTTTACAACCCTAGACATTAGGCGTGCAGACTTCGATCACTTCAGGAATCTGCTAGCCAAAGTGTCGTGGGATGAAGCCCTGGAGGAAGAGGGACCCAGGACAGCTGGTCAGTATTCAAGGACCACCTCCTCTGTGTCCAGGAGCTATGTATACCTACAAGGAGAAAAGCAGGAAAGATGCTAGGAGGCCTACCTGGATGAACAAGGAGCTGCTGGACACACTATCACTTAAAAAGAAACTCTACAGGAAGTGGAGGGAAGGACAGATAGAACAGGGGGTATATAAGGAATCTGCCCGAGCAGCAAGAGGCCTGGTTAGGAAAGCCAAGACAGAGTTTGAATTGAATCTAGCCAGGGAGGTTAAAGGGAGCATTAAGAATTTCTATAGGTATGTTAATGGCAAGAAGAAAACTAGGGAAGGTGTGGGCCCCCTCAGAAAGGAAAGTGGTGAATTAGTCACAAGTGATGTGGAAAAGGCTGAGGTACTCAATCACTTCTTTACCTCAGTCTTCACTGCAAGGGCCTCCAGCCACACTCCTGGTGTCATGGAAGATGATGCCAGGGAAGGGGATGAAGAACTGCCCATCGTAAGTGAAGCTCAGGCTCGTGATCACCTGAAGAACCTGAAAGTGTTCAAGTCCATGGGACCCAACGGGATACACCCACGGGTGCTGAGGGAACTGGCAGATGAGGTTGCTAAACCCCTCTCTATTATATTCCAAAAGTCATGGCAGACTGGGGAAGTCCCCACAGACTGGAAAAGGGGAAACATTACTCCCATTTTCAAAAAGGGCAAGAAGGAGGAACCGGGGAACTAAGGGCCAGTCAGTCTCACCTCTGTGCCCGGAAAGATCACGGAGCAGATCCTCCTGGAGGCACTAATGACTCAGAGGAATAGTGAAGAGGTGATTGGGAACAGTCAGCACAGCTTCACCAAGGGCAAATCCTGCCTGACAAGCCTGGTGGCCTTCTATGAACAGGTCACATTAATAGATGAGGGGCAAGCAACTGATGTCATTTACCTGGACTTGAGCAAAGCCTTAGACACTGTCCCGCACCACATCTTGGTCTCCAAGCTGGTGACACATGGGTTTGGTGGATGGACCACTAGATGGATAAAGAACTGGCTTGATGGCCACAGCCAAAGAGTGGCTGTCAATGGGTCCATGTCCCAGTGGAGGCCAGTGACAAGCAGAGTCCCTCAGGGATCAGTCCTGGGACCTGTCTTGTTCAACATCTTTGTAGGTGACATGGACAGTGGCATTGAGTGCACCCTCAGCAAGTTTGCTGATGACACCAAGCTGTGTGGTGCAGCAGACACGGTGGAGGGAAGGGATGCCATCCAGAGGCACTTTGAGAGGTTGGAGAGGTGGGCACAAGCCAACCTCGTGAGCTTCAACATGACCAAGTGCAGGGTCCTGCATCTGGGTCGAGGCAATCCCAGGCACAAATCCAGGCTGGGCAGGGACTGGCTGGAGAGCAGCCCTGAGGAGAGAGACTTGGGGGTGCTGGTGGACGAGAAGCTCAACAGGAGCTCTCAATGTGCACTTGCAGCCCGGAAAGCCAATCAGATCCTGGGGTGCATCAAGAGAAGTGTGGCCAGCAGGTCAAGGGAGGTGCTTCTCCCCCTCTACTCAGCTCTGGTGAGACCCCACCTGGAGTACTGCGTCCAGTTCTGGAGCCCCTATTAGGGATGTGGACGTGCTGGAACATGTCCAGAGAAGGGCCACGAGGATGATCAGAGGGCTGGAGCACCTCTCCTATGAGGACAGACTGAAGGAGTTGGGGCTGTTCAGTCTGGAGAAGAGAAGGCTCCGAGGTGACCTCATTGTGGCCTTCCAGTATCTGAAGGGGGCCTACAGGAAGGCTGGGGAGGGACTTCTCAGGATCTCAGGTAGTGATAGGACTAGGGGGAATGGAATGAAGCTGGAGATGGGGAGATTGAGGCTAGATGTGAGAAGGTAGTTCTTCACCATGAGAGTGGTGAAGCCCTGGAATGGGTTGTCCAGGGAGGTGGTTGAGGCCCCGTCCCTGGAGGTGCTTAAGACCAGGCTGGACGAGGCTCTGGCCAGCGTGATCTAGTGCAGGGTGTCCCTGCCCATGGCAGGGGTTGGAAATAGATGATCCTTGTGATCCCTTCCAATCCTGACTGATTCTGTGATTCTATGATTCTATGATAGGTTGATCAGTATCACCTCTGTGCCTGTCAAGATCATGGGAAAGGTCATCCTGAAGGCCTTGATAACGCATACAGAAAATGAAGAAGAGATGATTTGTGGTAACCAACATGGCTTCACCAAGAGAAAATCATGTCTGATGAACTTGGTGCCTTCTTATGATGGAGTTAGAGGACCAGCATGTAAGGGAGGAGCAACTGTTGTCATCTACCAGGACTTGCTTTAAGCATTTGGCATGGTCCTGTATGACATCCTGGTCACCAACCAGGAAAAGTATGGACTTGATGGGTGGATCACTTGCTGGATAAGGAGTTGGCTGGATGGCTGCACTCAGGGAGTTATAGTCAAGGCCTCAAAGCCCAAATGGAGACCAGTGACAAGTGGTGTCCCTCAGGGATCAGTACTGGGACCAATGCTGTTTAACATACAATGCAATACAATACAATACAATACAATACAACACACCAGGTTGAAAAAGACCTTCAAGATCATCGCGTCCATCCCATCAACCAATCCAACCCACCTAAACAACTAAACCATGCAGCCAAGCACCCCATCAAGTCTGCTCCTGAGCACCTCCAATGAAGGTGACTCCACCACCTCCATGGGCAGCCCGTTCCAATGGGCAATCACTCTCTCTGTATAGAACTTCTTCCTAACATCCAGCCTAAACCTGCCCTGGTGCAGCCTGAGACTGTGTCCTCTTGTTCAGGTACTCTGGCTGCCTGGGAGAAGAGACCAACCTCTGCCTGTCTACAACCTCCCTTCAGGTAGGTGTAGGCAGCAATAAGGTCTCCTCTGAGCCTCCTCTGGTTCCAGTGGGGATCTTGCTCGGGAGAACACCGCAACCGGCACCCTCGGGAACACTAGCTGCTTCCTTTTCAACCTACGGGGGACGGCAGGGCACCCCGGGCTCTCGGCACTCGGCTAGATTCGGCACGACCGTTTCTCCACGTGCTTGCTGCTCGGGATCGCTCGGGCTCCCCGCGTCACTGCCGGCGGCTGGTTTAAAAGCCAGTGGCGGCTCGCGCAGCCCCTGTTCCAGCGGGGATCTTGCCACCTGCTCTCGCTCGGCACGCGCCGCCGCACTTGTTCTAAATTTTGTCCAGCAGGTCCCGCGGGCAGGGCACCATGGTGGTGACGCGCCGCAACCGCTCCTTCAGAACATCAGTCTCGACTCAGACTGAGGGGGAATACAAGCAGGTAGGCAAGTGTCACAAGCAAGAGGTGGGTGTCCAGGCTTATGGCTGCAGACAGTGCTGGAGCCTGGCAGTTGAGATGCAGGGTAGTGGGGACAGCTCCTGCATCAGATGCGAGCAGATTGACTATCTGCTTAACCTGGTGGCCAGATTGAAAGATGAGGTGACTAGACTTAGAGATGTCAGGGATTGTAGAAGAGAGACCAACTTGAGTAACCAGGCTCTGCAGGCTCCCCCAGCAGAGGCTGATTATCCAAAAAGCAGAGGGGAATGGACAAAGGTTCCTCTCAAAAGACACAAATTAAAACCTCCTTGTCTCACTTCACCTCCCCCACTGCCCTTGGAGAACAGGTATGGGGCACTGGAGGTCGAGGGGGAGGTGATTCTGATGCTGGAGGACACACCATCTGGGGTTTTCCATGAGGCAAAACAGCCCAGGGTGGGTCAGCCCAGGGTGAGTCAGCCCAGGGTGAGTCAGCCTGGCGTGGGTCGGCCCAGGGTGAGTCAGGCTGGCATGGGTTGGCCTGGGGTGAGTCAGCCTAGGGTGGGTTGGCCTGGGGTGAGTCAGCCTGGGGTGAGTCAGCCTAGGGAGAGTCGGCCTGGGGTGGGTCGGCCTGGGGTGGGTCAGCCTAGGGTGGGTCAGCCTGGGGTGAGTCGGCCTAGGGTGAGTCAGTCTGGGGTGGGTCAGTCTGGGGTGGGTCAGCCTGGGGTCAGGCAGCCTGGGGTGAGTCATCCTAGGGTGGGTAAGCCTGGGGTGAGTCAGCTTGGGGTGAGTCAGCCTGGGGTTAAACAGCCTTCCCCTGGCATCATGACTTGCTCCCTTAAAAAAAAAGAGGAGAGTGATTGTTATTGGTGATTCCCTACTGAGGGGAACAGAGGGCCCCATATGTCGGCCAGACCCTGCTCACAGGGAACTTTGCTGTCTCCCAGGAGCTCAAGTTGCTGATGTTACCAGAAGGCTGCCTAGCCTGGTGCAGCCCTCTGACTACTATCCATTAATAATTATGCAGTTAGGGAATGACGATGTTGCAACTAGAACTCCCAGGGCTATCAAGAATGACCTCAAGGTCCTGGGGGATCTAGTGGAGGACTCAGGTGCACAAATAATTTTTTTGTCTATACCCTTAGTTGCAGGAGGGAATACGAGAAGGAACAGGTCAGCAGCTGTACTCAACAAGTGGCTTAGAGGTTGGTGCAGTCAGAAGAATGTTGGGTTTTTCGATCTTGAAAAACTTTCTACTGCACCAGGTCAGCTGGTAACAGATGGAGTACATCTGTCCCAGAGGAAGGGAAAGGTCACAGTACATGAGAATGGCCTGTCCCCCAAAGGTAAAAAGATTCTGGGAAGGGAATTAGCAGGTCTCATTGACAGGGCTTTAAACTAGCTTCGAAGGGGGAAGGGGCTGAAACTAGTCCCCCCAGACAGGAGTCTGAGGGTGGTAAGTTGGAGTCAGGGGCAAAACCAGCAGCCCAGCTGAAGTGCATGTACACTAATGCACGAAGTATGGGCAACAAACATGAGGAGCTGGAAGCCTTGTTGCAGCAGGAAAGATATGATGTAGTTGCCATCACGGAGACGTGGTGGGATGACTCGCATGACTGGAGTGCTGCAATTGACAGCTACAGGCTATTCAGGAGAGACAGGCAGGGAAGAAGGGGTGGAGGGGTGGCCCTGTACATCAGGGAGGCTCTTGATGCCATTGAGCTAGAGATCAGGGATGATCGGGTTGAGTGCGTGTGGGTGAGAATTAGAGGGAAGACCAGCAGGGCAGACATCCTGGTTGGAGTCTGTTATAGACCACCCAACCAGGAGGATGATCTTGATGAAGCATTCTATAGGCAGCTTAAGGCTGTCTCGAGATCGCCTAACCTAGTTCTCGTGGGTGACTTCAACCTGCCTGATATCTGCTGGGATTACAACATAGCAGAGAGGAGGCAATCTAAGAGGTTCTTAGAGTGCATGGAGGACAGCTTCTTATCCCAGGTGCTGCGCGAGCCTACCAGGGTAAGGCTATGCTTGACCTCCTCTTCACCAACAGGGAAGGGCTGGTGGGTGATGTGGTGGTCGGAGGGTGTTTAGGCACCAGTGACCACGAGATAATTGAGTTTTCAGTATTCAGCCAAGCCAAGAGGGGGAGCAAGAAGACCTCCACTCTGGATTTCCAGAACAGCTTCCAGACAGCTGGCCTGCAGAACTGGCAGAAGGAGCCAGGGAGCAGCATAGTTTTCCCCTGTTCCAGGATGGGATAGTTAGAGATCTTCTCAGCCTCTTGGACCCCCACAAGTCCATGGGACCGGATGGGATCCATCCTAGGGTGCTGAGGGAGCTGGCAGATGAGTTGTCCAGGCCCCTCTCCATCATTTTTCATCAGTCCTGGCTCACTGGAGAGGTCCCAGAAGACTGGAAGCTGGCCAGCGTGGTGCCCATCCATAAGAAGGGCTGGTTGGACGAGCCAGGGAATTATAGGCCTGTCAGCCTGACCTCAGTGCCAGGCAAGATTATGGAACAGGTCATCTCGAGTGCGATCACACAGCACTTACAGGATGGCCAGGGGCTCAGGCCTAGCCAGCATGGATTTAGGAGGGGCAGTTCTTGCCTGACCAACCCGATCTCCTTCTATGATCAGGTGACCCGCCTGGTGGATGTGGGGAGGCCTGTGGATGTGGTCTACCTGGACCTCAGCAAGGCCTTTGACACCGTCCCCCACAGCAAACTCCTGGCCAAGGTATCAGCCCATGGCTTGGACAGGAGCACACTGCGTTGGGTTAGGAACTGGCTGGAGGGCTGAGCCCAGAGAGTGGTGGTGAATGGTGCCACATCCAGCTGGCGGCCAGTCACTAGTGGTGTGCCCCAAGGATCAGTGCTGGGCCCCATGCTCTTCAACATCTTTATTGATGATCTGGATGAGGGCATTGAGTCCATCATCAGTAAATTTGCGGATGACACCAAGCTGGGGGCAGGAGTTGGTCTGCTGGAGGGCAGAGAGGCTTTGCAGAGGGACCTCGACAGCCTGGACAGATGGGCAGAATCCAATGGCATGAGATTTAACACATCCAAGTGCCGGGTTCTGCACATTGGCCACAGCAACCCCATGCAGCGCTACAGGCTGGGGTCAGAGTGGCTGGAGAGCGGCCAGTCAGAGAGGGACCTGGGGGTGCTGGTTGATGGGAAGCTGAACATGAGCCTGCAGTGTGCCCAGGCAGCCAAGAGGGCCAACCGCATCCTGGCCTGCATTAGGAATAGTATGGCCAGCAGGAGCAGGGAGGTCATTCTGCCCCTGTACTCTGCTTTGGTTAGGCCGCACCTTGAGTCCTGTGTCCAGTTCTGGGCCCCTCAGTTTAAGAAGGACATTGAGACACTTGAACGTGTCCAGAGAAGGGCAACAAGGCTGGTGAGAGGCCTTGAGCACAAGCCCTATGAGGAGAGGCTGAGGGAGCTGGGGCTGTTTAGCCTGGAGAAGAGGAGGCTCAGGGTCGACCTCATTGCTCTCTACAACTACCTGAAGGGTGGTTGTAGACAGGAAGGGGTTGGCCTCTTCTCCCTAGCAACCATCACCAGAACAAGGGGACACAGTCTCAAGCTGCACCACGGGAAGTTTAGGCTCGAGGTGAGGAGAAAGTTCTTCACCGAGAGAGTGATTCGTCATTGGAATGGGCTGCCCGGGGAGGTGGTTGAGTCTCCGTCCCTGGAGGCGTTCAAGAGGGGACTGGATGTGGCACTTGGTGCCATGGTCTAGTTGTGAGGTTGTGGTTACAGGTTGGACTAGATGATCTTCAAGGTCTCTTCCAACCTTGATAATTCTATTCTATTCTATTCTATTCTATTCTATTCTATTCT
Source organism: Picus viridis (assembly GCA_033816785.1). Lineage (NCBI taxonomy): Eukaryota > Metazoa > Chordata > Aves > Piciformes > Picidae > Picus > Picus viridis. The sequence goes on from CM066606.1 coordinate 17,385,639, forward strand.
ATTCTATTCTATTCTATTCTATTCTATTCTATTCTATTCTATTCTATTCTATTCTATTCTATTCTATTCTCCCAGCTAAGCAACCCCAGCTCCCTCAGCCTTTCCTAATAGGGTTTGTGTTCCAAACCCCTCACCAACCTTGTTGCCCTTCTCTGGACATGTTCCAGCAAGTCAACTTCCTTCCTAAATTGAGGGGCCCAGAACTGGATGCAGGACTCAAGGTGTGGCCTAACCAGTGCAGTGTAGAGGGGCAGAATGACCTCCCTGCTCCTGCTGGTCACATTGTTCCTGATCCAGGCCAGGATGCCATTGGCCTTCTTGGCTGCCATCTTTGTCAGTGATACAGACAATGAGATTGAGGGCACCTTGAGAAAGTTTGCAGATGACATCAAGCTGTGTGGTCAGGCTAACATGCAGGGGGAAAGGATGCCATCCAGAGGGACTTGCACAGGCTTGGAAGGTAGGTCTGTGCCAGCCTCATGAAGTTTAGCATAACCAATTGCAAGATCCTACATATGGGTCAGGGCACTTGAAGCACAAATATAGGCTGAGCAAAGAATAGCTTGAAAGCAGTCTTGAGAAGAAGGAATTGGGGGTGTCAATATGAGCCAGAAATGTGCACTTGCAACCCAGGAGGCAAATGGTATACTGGGATGCACCTAAAGCAGTGTGACCAGCAGGATGAGGGAGGTTATTTGCCCCCTTTACTCTACTCTCTTGAGTACTGCATTCAGTTCTGGTGTCCCTAGCACAAGTGGGATATGGAACTGCTGGAGCATGTCCAAAGAAGGACCATGACGATGATCAGAGGGCTGGAACACTTTCCCTATAAGGACAGGCTGCATGAGTTGGCGCTGTTCAGCCTGGAGAAAATAAGCCTCTGAGGAGACCTCAGAGAAACCTTTCAGTACCTGAAAGGGGCCTGCAGGAAAGCTGGGAAGGACCTATATGCAAGAGTTTGTACCAATAGGATGAGAGAGAATGGATTGAAGTTTGAGCAGAGAAGATTTAGACTGGATATTAAGAAGAAATTCTTTACAGTGAGGGTGGAAATTCACTGGAACACGTTGTCCAGAGAGGTCATGGGTGCTTCCTCTGTGGAGGTGTTCAAGGCCAGGCTGGATGAGGCCTTGAGAAACCTGGTCTAGGAGGAGATGTCTTTGCCCCTGGAAAGGGGCTGGGACGAGATGATCTTTAAGGTCCCTTCCAACCCAAGCCATTCTATGAATGATGATAGGAAAAATAAATAACCCATCACATATATATGGGGATGGGCACAAGATTTTTCAGTGAGAGGAGCTCCACAGTGTTACAGCTTCTATCTGCTCTCTTAGTGATTTTGTTAACTCCTTTGTTTATATGGAATCTGACAAAGTACTGACAAAGTATGTGGTGCTCATATCTATTAAATAAATAAATCAATAAAACCTGGTCTCAACAGATTAACATTGAAAAAAAAAAAAAAAAAAGTGTTAAGGTCTTTTTCAGTTCACAATATCATAGTGCATATCATACCTTGATACATCAGTGTGTAGTCACAGAGTCATGTCTTTTTTTTTTTTAATTTCTATTTCACTGCAATTTCTCATGTCATTGGTATGCCACAGTTACTACAGAAATTTAAGGTACAACAGAAATTTAATGTAGAGCACACACGTTTTTCTCATCTCCCTCTAGCAAACAAAACCAGAAAATGCTATAGTATTAATAAATGTATTTGTGCTTCAAATTCTTCTATTCACAGAACGTAGAATTTTGAACACAAAAAAAAAAATAATTGTGTTGCTCTCGCAGATAGTTCTGTGTCTTTGAAATACACTGTGTTAGAATGTTAATTGAGTTTGACATAAGCAGGGATATAAAATGCATCATGCCACTCAACTTACCAGCAGTGAAACTGATTACCAATTATAATCATTCTCGGCATGGTGACAGCATACCAAGATGGAGATGTTGAATATTTCAGTTTGCAATATTATGTGGGTTGTTTAAAGTACTGACTACGTGTCCTGAAACCAATAGAGGTAATTGGTATGCATGTAAGAGCTGGCAGGCTGAGCACATCACTTATTTATAGAGTCTTCTGATGTAACTCTGTGGAAAAAAATGTTAATAAAACATGGTTCAAAGGAAAATTTACACTCACCATTATAATATGACATAAAGTACAAATTATTGTACCTAAATAACTGTTTTCTAGTGAGCAGTATTCCTCTCTCCTCTTATTGAACTAGTTCACTGAAACCTAACTGTAGGGGGAAGGAAACACAAAGAGCGAGAGGACTATTATCTCTTTTCATTTTGTGATGCAGCTATCTAGAAATTAAGATACACACACAAGGCAGTGGAAAATCACCGTCTATGTCATTGCTTTCCTAACCTTCCAGTTTGCTCTGCAAATTGGTTTATGGTACTCTTAGGGCATGTTCATCAACAAACTCCATGTCAACACTTGATGTGAAGTTTGAAATGGACCAGAAAGCAGGATACAGGAAGTAACACAGTGACCTTAGTTGAAAGGCAGCCAATTAAAGGACTTCATGTAAGTCCTTCTACTGCAAGAACACTAACAATCTTAACTTCTCTTCAAACAGGAAGATGAATATAAAGTCTTGAGATAATATTTACAGGATGTTTTATTTTTGTCAGAACTGATTGTATACCTTATGGGATCTATGTGGAATCAAAGTTTGTATCAGAGGCAAGAAAAACATAATATTTCTGGTCACCAGATAAGAAGTGAAAAGACAAAATACTAGCAAATGATGATAAAAAGTGGTTTCATTAGACTCAGAATTTATTCTCTGTGGAGTGAGGGAAATCTTTAAAACTGGAGACCTAGGGATAAAAGGAAAGTTAGAGAGTCTGGGCCAACTCGTGGGGATAAATACAAGGATACTATGTAATAGTTACTGAGAAATCCCAATTAATCTTGTCATTAATGACTGAATTGTTATGTTCATGCCCTAGTGGTGGCAAATTCAAGTTCACAGGATCACAGGATGTTAGGGGTTGGAAGGGACCTCTGGAGGTCATCAAATCCAACCACCCCTGCCAGAGCAGGATCATAGAATCTACCACAGATCATACAGAAATGCATCCAGATGTGTTTTGAAAGTCTCCAGAGAAGGAGACTCCATGACCTCTCTGGGGAGCCTGTTCCAGTGCTCTGTCACACTCACAGTAAAGTGCCTCCTGTGCTGTGCTGTAGTTTATATCCATTGCCCCTTGTCCTATCACAGGGTGTAACTGAGAAGAGTCTGTCCCCTCCCTCTTGACACCCAGCCCTCAGGTATTTATAAACATTTATTAAATCCCCTCTCAGTCTTCTCTTCTCCAGATTAAACAGCCCCAGGTCTCTCAGCCTCTCCTCATAGGACATGTGCTCCAGCCCCTTCATCATCCTCATAGCCCTCCACTGGACTCCCTGGAGTAGATCCCTATCCCTCTTAAACTGGGGAGTCGAAAACTGGATGCATTATTTCAGGTGAGGTCTCACCAGAGCAGAGTAGAGGGGGAGGAGAACCTCCCTTGATCTGCTGGACACACTCCTCTTAATGCACCCCAGAATACCATTAGCCCTCTTGGCCACAAGGGCACATTGCTATCCCATGGGTAACTTGTTATCCACCAGGACTCCCAGGTCCTTCTCCACAGGGCTGCTATCCAGCAGATCACCTCCTAACCTGTACTGGTGCAGTTTATTATTCCTTCCCAGATGCAGGACTCTGCACTTATCCTTTTTGAACCTCACTAGGTTCCTCTCTGCCCAGCTCTCCAGTCTGTCCAAGTCTCACTGAATGGCTTCAGGCATATGCACTCTCCTCATAGGGCTTCAAGCCCTATGAGGAGAGGCTGAGGGAGCTGGGGTTGTTTAGCCTGGAGAAGAGGAGGCTCGGGGGCGATCTCATTGCTCTCTACAAATACCTGAAAGGTGGTTGTAGCCAGGAAGGGATTGGTCTCTTCTCCCTAGCAACCAGCACCAGAACAAGGGGACACAGTCTCAAGCTGCACCACGGGAAGTTTAGGCTCGAGGTGAGGAGAAAGTTCTTCACCGAGAGAGTGATTCGTCATTGGAATGGGCTGCCCAGGGAGGTGGTGGAGTCACCATCCCTGGAGGTGTTCAAGAGGGGACTGGACATGGCACTTGTTGCCATGGTCTAGTCATGGGGTCTGTGGTGACAGGTTGGACTCAATGATCTTCGAGGTCTCTTCCAACCTTAGCGATACTGTGATACTGTGATATCGGCCAAGCCTCCCAGTCAGCAAACTTGCTGAGCAGACATTGTGTCCCCTCATCAATGTCATTGATCAAGATGTTGAACAGGATCGGACCTCGAACTGATCCCTAGGGGATTCCACTAGTTACAGATCTCCATCTGGATTTGGCACCATTGTCCACCACTCTTTGGACTCTATTTTGTAACCAGTTCCTAATGCATCTCACTATCTGCCTTATACCCCACACTTCCTGAGCTTGCTCACAAGGATGTTGTGGAACACAGTGTAAAAAGTTTTACTAAGGTCAAGGTAGACTACATCCACTGGCCTCTCAGCATCTACCCATTCAGTTACAACATCATAAAATGATACCAGATTAGTCAAGCATAATTCCCCTCGGTATATGCATGCTGACTACTGATCATCTTCAATCAAGCATGAAGACTTCCTTTTTATGGCATCAGTAGGGGTGAGATCATGTCACATGCTCTTTCATCCAATTCACTCAAACAACCTTTATTCCCCTGGTCTGGCTGTCTGTTTGCCACTGAGACCCTAACTCAAATCCTTCACAGTGGTTTCACCACTGCCTTCTCAGAGTATACTCTTACACCAGCAGAGTTTACTTTCAAACAACCTGGTTCTCCAAGCCAGATAGGAACATGTGAGCTCTGGTGTCAAAACAGAGTAATTTTAAGATGAGGCATCAGACTCTCAACAATCTGATGTTAGGCCTGCCACAGCACCTGCTGACTTTGTGTGGCCTAGTGCTGTAGGCTACTGCAGCTGTCCCTGGGTGTAGAAGCAGAGTAACTGACATCCCTCATGGAAGCTAGAACCATTTTAATCTAGAGCCATCTTTTCAGGAGCACCTAGTTTCAAGGCTGGAACTATTCCTTGACTATCATTAAAGATGCAGCTGTCAGGAGGTGAAAATTAAGTTGCTTTACCCTCTGAGAATGCTGCACTAATTCAGGAAATGCACACAAAGGACATGTAAAACAAATATCAATTAGAAGAAGAAAGATGAAAAGTATCTTTTACCATCTACCCTGCCTTTTATTGTTATTCCAAGTACATTCAACCAATTATCCTCCCTGTCTGCTTCATTATTAACAAAATGTAAAATAAATACTGGGTATTTTTATCTTCCTGTTAACAATGCTGAATCTCATTTCCTTGTTAGGAAGATTTCCATGACAGGCACAAAGAAAATATCCTGTGGTGGTCATGTCATTCAGAAAAATTTATTTGAAAGAATGTAAACCATGGCTTGATCCTTTTTAATCTGTAAAGAAAGATGTTCATGAAATGACAGCAGCATCTTTATTAGGGAATCAAGTTTTGAACGGAACATTGAAAAAAACACAACAAGCTATTTACTGAAGCGCCACAAGGATGAAGAAAACAGGAGGAAAATACAGGCAGAAAGATTTTTGCTGTTGTTGTTTAAGGTTTGAAGTGTGATAACTACAGATATTAGCAATCTACTATTGATTAATATTATGATTTCAGAAGTTGATATTATGCAAGAAAGAAATAGTTTTGTAAGTACCTATTTTGATCCCATATCTAGGTGATACAGAATACAAATAAGATATCAAGAAATCAGAGATTATGTCTACAGAGCTCCTGAATAGAGAAGTAGCTGTGAGCACAATGTGCACTTGATCTTCCTGTGGGCTCTGCAGGCAGCTACTGTGCAGCCTGTGTTGATGGACTATTGACAGGATGGCACCTACAGGTTTGGTGTCTTTATGGGCAGGAAATTTGTGTTCTTCCCTTTCATGTCTATTTGCAATGCTCTGGAAAATACAATGTGGACAAAGTGGGAAAGCTAAGAAATGTCTTTCTTTATAAATGTATGTAATTAGTGAGCACCAGCCATTCTCTACCCCAACAGTTTTTTTTCTTTATAGGGCATGGAGAAAGGAGTCTGTGTGTCAGAAGAGAGAAGCCAATGCAAAAGGCAAGTAAGAAACAATTTTCAGATCTTTATTCACCTTTTGAATGATCAAGTTTAGACTTGCTACTAGATGACAGCTCTCTGTATGGATTCCTTACCTCTCATGTTCTCACTGACAGGAAGTTTCATCAGAGAAACCTTTGGTAACCATCCACTTCTGACAGAGCACCTCATTTTCCTATTGTGTTATGGATTATATTTACCTTCAAAACCAGTATAAAGATTTCTGTGTGTAGTAATATCCTCTCTGCTGGCTATACAGATTGCTTACACAAGGGTTGCTTTACCACTGAGATGTTCATAGCAAAGCAGGCAAAACAAACAAATACGCAATCTGCACCCCTGCGTAAGCAATTCAAAGGCAGATAAGAAAGTGATGGATCCAGGTCTATCTCATTCCATAAACTGAAAATAAAAATAATAATGAAGTGTTCTGTAATAAAAAAGAAACAAATTGCAGATATTACATTATTGATTTTGAAAGTCTGTAATTTTAGAGAGTTGCTTTCAGTTCTGTCAGCATTATAGATCCTGAAAATGAATGGAGTCTGTTTCAGGAACACTGCTCACAAAAAGCCCATCTCTCATTGTTTGCAATGTTTTGTGTAAAAACTAAGGTGTCACAAATGTTTAAACAGATGGCTTAATGCTGTGCCTTTTTTTTTTTTTCTTTACTAATCATAGTTATTAAAGAAACCACTTTAGTTTTTATTATGTTTTAAATAGGCATAGGAAATTTAAACCTGATAATGACCTTTGTGCATCATGCTGCAAATTGATTTTGATGATCTTTCACTCTTAGATAATTAGGCTTCATGCACATTCTTCTTGTTTTTAGGCACAGAGATTGCCTACTGCACTGGGCCCTGTAAATTGCTCCCTTTCCAACATGTTGTCTCTTTCTCTTCATCACTGATATGTTGCTGTTGAAGGATTAGTGGCTTTTCTGTAAACACTGAAATTGCAATTTTGTCTTAAATGCAGCACTTAGACAATGCCATTTGTGGGGAGAAAATGATACCCTTTTATCATTTCATAATAAAAATTCCTAAAAATACCTGTTGTCATGCCTGCACCAGGTTTATTTCCCCCTGAAAACTAAATCTTATTTTGATTGTCGGATGACTTATCTTAAATTCTCGTTCAATCCTCTACAAAATCCATATATACAACATGAGAGCTGATGTAGAAAACACTGTGATTTCCTAGGAGAGGTTGATTTGCAACAGGAGAAAAGCCCCAGATGTAATGACTGAAGGACCAAAACATACAGAAAGATATATATGACATATAGTACAGAAAGATATATATGACATGTAGAAAGACTATATGAGTATGGCTGTCTCAGATGGAACGAACACTTTTCCTCAGGCATCAGCCTCTCTAGAAGTAATACCTTGTAAGGAAGTGCACCAAGACATATACTGTGAGTATATATTAAATATATTTTGTGAGTTATCAAAATCTTTCTGAATGTGAATTGCTAAAAATCATATACTTAAAAGGAAGACATCCTGAAAGATAGAATATATTGTTTTTAAGCAGAAGATTATAAAGGAATCAAAAGACTCACTTCAGATTCTAGGTAATTACTTAACCCAAAACATATTATTCTAAGCAAGACTCTTTCTGGGTTTTGACAACAAAACATGGTCCTATGTTTCATATCCAACAATTTAGCATGTGTAACAGATGAAATAGGATAAGAGTTGTTTCTAGAGTAACAAAATTCACCAAGTCAGTTGTGTATGAGTAAGGGACTCTATGGACAAATCATTCAAAAACTCTATAGAGCTTTTCGTATGTTTGCATTACAGACCTGAATAGAATACAGCACCAGAGTTTTGCAATGAAAGATAAAGACAAATTCTTTTAATCTAATCGGTCAATAATTTGATATGCACATGCAAATGAATGAAAAAAAAACAACCAACAAACCCAAAGATCAAAACCCCCCACAAAAACCCAAGTTAAAAAAAAAAAAAAAAAGGAAGAATATTGTTGGTTTGTAAAAGGATAATGACTTTCAGCTCTTTCTAAAAACAGAAATTGTTCTGAGGTCAAACCAGGCAGCCCAATAAGACAAGATCTGTGGATTTCTGTGAAGAAAAGGAACCAAGAATATGATATGAAGGTCTCAGAGGAAAGAAGAACCTTAAAAAGAGGCAAGCTTAACAGAATATCCATGGTGATATAGTTTTGTTATTAATGTTATTGTCATAATCGTTGGGAAAGGCAAACTGCAAGAAAAATTCTGGAACATAGCCAGAATGTGTTTACTGTCTATGAGCAGGATAGAAAAGAGCTTTCTACGTTTCTTGCTGTGCAAGATACACAAGGGCAAGGACTTTGTGTTCTCCTTTATGCGGTACAACTCTCAGCACAATGTCAGTTCTTAATAAATAATAAATAAAATAATGACTTGGAGAACATATAAAAAGATGAGTGGGGAGGACATACTAAATTATTCATAAATGTCCCAACAATGTCACTTCCCAATTAAAGTGTCATCCTATTGTCTGTGTGGGTGAGACAACAACCTTCATCTCACACAAATGTGACAGCACTAAGAGCAAAAGGATTTTGTCATATATTAGTAACTAAAAAGTGATAAAACATTTAGAACAAGTTTTCAGGAGTGTAATTTTTTTGTAATTGTCTTGCCTACACCAAAGAAATTCCAGTAATTTTTTTGAATATGAAACATATGGACAACAATTTGAAAAGTCTTATTTGATAATATGAGCAAAAGCTTACAACCTATTTAACGGGTCTCTTTTTGAGCAAGTCATGATAATTAGAAATACTATTGAAATTAGTAATAGCTGCCTCCCAACCAGTTTCCCTCTACTGTAAATGTACTGATGTAGGTTCTAAGGGATATCTTCCGTCGTGCCTTGGTCAGCCAGAAGCAGTTTGGACATTTATGTCAAGTTGTGCAGTTTAGTTTATATTCATGTTGTACAAGGCTTCCTATCTTCATGTTGTATACTAGATGCAGTAAAGCAACCTTTGTATTATGCAGGGCAGACCTCTGTAAAGTCACTGACTCTCCTGACAGACATTCCCACTAGTACCATCAATAAGGTGTACAACAAGGGGTTGCTCTCTGCATCCTTTCCTCTCTTCAGTACTTTCCTTGGTTGCCACATAGACAGCAAGCAAAAGGGTAAGAAGACAGGAAAAGCAGGTTAAACATGTATCTGTTCTTGCTGTCCTGAGAAAATTATTCAGCACTGTATGTTACTGAGCTGTATGTTACTGCTCTTCTCACGTGGTTCTGTTTTGAGTCATGTAGCATTTAGTGTGGTTCTCATAATTACACCAGTGGGAGCCATGAAATGGTATTACAATAAACAGTGAGACTCAGTGCAATAAATAGTAAGTTTGTAGCTATCAGAGCCACAAAATTTGAAACACTAAACTCTGAAAGGCTCAAATATACAAAACAAAACAGAACAACTTGAAATGCGTATTGTTAAATCTCATGATCCCTAAACACATCTTCCCTGCACAGAAACAGAATGTAGTCTGGGATGCTTTAGGGAAGACTTTCAAGGCTTGATGACTGTGGGCAAAATTGTCTTTCACTTTTTCCCCCTCTGGCTTGAAGATTTGGACTTAGTTGTGAAATGTCTTATTAGTAATGTGCTCATTTAAACATACTCCCCTTCATTACAAAGATATCTTGTCTGTATAGAACTGATTAGTTCATTATATAGAGATGAAAATATAGTTACACATAGCCTTGTGAGGAAATATCACTATTATCAGATTTAATTGCTAATAAGTATAAACCAAACTTCTGGCAAATGTTGAGGACCTGATTTTTTAATTTATTTTACAGCTGAAACTAATGATGGGATTTGGGTGTGTGACAGGTGAAAATAAAACGTTCTAGACAGCACTAGTATGAAGAATATTCCCTGGATCCTGGTGTTGGGTTTTGTTTGGTTTTTGGGTTTTTTGGGGGTGTGTGTGTTTTGGATTTTTATTTCTAGCTGAGCTGGTACACAAAGCCCTTAAGCTGGCTTCTTAGAGCATACTGCACAGTCATTTCATTCACTTTCATGTCAACAAGCTTTGACTTGATAAATTAAATGCAGAAAAATGCTGGATAAAGGACTGCAGATGTGTGATTCCTTTTGCAGCATTTTTTTCAAGGCTGCCTCAAGAATGACCTGCTATCTTCCTGGTCTTCTTACCATTTTCCCATCTGGAAAAGACTGAGCCATGTGGTACACTGGGGAGTCAGTGTTCTGAGACTGCTGCATTCAAAGGCCATTAACAATCATAACTCTTAAAATCACCACCCTCTTGCAGACAAGGTTAATAGCAGTCTGTAGAATAAGTAGGGAGGTCAGTAGTTAACTTTTCCTAGAACAAATACTAAGTGAACTGTTTGATTTTCCTTGTTATCTCAGACATAAAACAAGAGTTACAGTATTTGTAGGCTGCTTCTGAAGATTACTTTTGAAAACATGGAATTCTAAACCTTTTAAACCTTAACGGCCAGTGAAAGAACATCCTTTGTGTGTATAACTGTCAGATTGCTTTATTAATTTTCTTCCTCTAAAATGGAAATACAGTTACATTTTTCACAGAAGCTAGCAAGTTTGATTGCAGAATCACAGAATTGTCAGAAGGAATGTGAAGGATCATCCAGGTGCAATCCCCTTGCCCAGGCAAGGGATGTCCCCTGCCCAGGGCAGGGACACCTCACACTGGACCAGGTTGCCCAGAACCCCATCAGCCCTGGCCTTAAAACATTCCAGGGATGGGGCTTCTACCATCTTCCTGGGCAACGTGTTCCAGTGTCTCACCAGCCTCATGGTGAAGAACTTTTCCTAATTTCTAATCTGAATCTGTCCACTTCTAGTTTAGCTCCATTCCCCCTAGTCCTACCTGACAACCTAAAAAGACGTGCACTAGCTTTCTTGTAGGCCCCCTTAAGATAATGGAAGGCCACAATAAGGCCTCCTTGGAGCCTTTTCTTCTCCAGGTTAGTTTAACAGTTATTTTGGTTGTCTAGCCCAAGGTTTTGAAATTAAAAAATATGAACAATTAATTTTCAGTAGAGAGGGACAAATCTGAGAGAGACACTAATTGCTAACAATGTCAACTCTATTTCAGTTAGTGCAGGACCATAATTTTAAAAAAAATAATCAGATCAGGAATTTAAAATAACATCAATTTTCAAAGTAAAAAATTCTTAATTAGTCTTTGCTCCTTAGATGAAATTCAGAAAAGTTCTGTGAAGAGAAGAGAACATGATGGTGTGGTAAGAAGAAAATCAGTGCTGTTATTATAAACAAATACCTACAATGGCAGATCATCTAGAAAAGTAAAAAATAAACAGAACTCAGCTTCAATAAAAGGCAGGACATTCATCAGCACTTAAGAGAAAATTGATAATAATTATAGTGAATCAATAAAAGAAGGAAAATATAATTAATCTTAATGGTAAAACATGCACCACATATTACTGAGTGATAATAGTATTGCAAGGTTAGCAAACCCACTGATTCAATTTTCACTGGTACAGTAGATAGCTCTATATGTGGGCATTTTTTTTTTCTATAAGGTTGGAAAAGATCATCAAGTCCAACCTGTCACTCAAGACCTCGTGACTACTAAACCATGGCTTCAAGTGCCATGTCCAATACTGTTTTGAACACCTCCAGGGATGGTGACACCACCACCTCCCTGGGCAGCACATTCCAATGTCTAACAGCTCTCTGTGTGAAGGACTTTCTCCTCATCTCAAGTCTAAACTTCCACTGGTGCAGCTTGAGACTGTGTTCTTTTGTTCTGTCACAGGCTGCCTGGGAGAAGAGACCAACCCCCACCTGGCTACAACCACCTTTCAGGTAATTGTAGAGAGCAATAAGGTCTCCCCTGAGCCTCCTCTTCTCTAGGCTAAACAATCCCAGCTCCCTCAGCCTCTCCTCATAGGGTTTGTGCTTGAGATGTCTCACCAGACTTGTTGCCCTTCTCTGGACACATTCAAGAGCCTCAATGTCCTTCTTAAATTGAGGGGCCCAGAACTGGACACAGGACTCAAGGTGTGGTCTAACCAGTGTGGTGTACAGGGGCAGAATGACCTCCCTGCTCCTGCTGGCCACACCATTCCTGATGCAAGCCAGGATGCCATTGGCCTTCTGTGCCACCCAGGCACACTGCTGGCTCATGTTCAGCCTACTGTCAACCACTAACCCCATGTCCCTTTCTGACTGGCTGCTTTCCAGCCACTCTGACCCCAGCCTGTAGCACTGCATGGGGTTGCTGTGGCCAGTGTGTAGAACCTGACACTTAGATGTGTAAATCTCATGCCGTTGGATTCTGCCCATCTGTCCAGCTTGTCAAGATCCCTCTTCAGAGCCCTTCTACTCTCTAACAGATCAACACCTGCCCCCAGCTTGGTGTCATCTGCAAATGTGCTACTGATGGACTCAATGCCCTCATCCAGATCATCAATGAAGTTATTAAAGAGCATGGGGTCCAACCCTGATCCTTGGGGGACACCACTAGTGACTGGCTGCCATCTGGATGTGGCACCATTCACCACTGCTCTCTGGGCTCGGCCCTCCAGCCAGTTCCTAACCCAGCGCAGAGTGTTGCTGTCCAAGCCATGGGCTGACAGCTTAGCCAGCAGTTTGCTGTGGGGGACTGTATTAAAGGCCTTGCTGAATGATGATCTGCTCCATAATCTTGCCTGGCATTGTGGTCAGGCTGACAGGCCTGTAGTTTCCAGGTTCCTCCATCAGGCTCTTCTTGTGGATGGGCATCACATTGGCCAGTTTCCAGTCATCTGGGACCTCAGTGTCAGTTCTAAAATAAAAGACGTCTACCTAATGGCCCACACACACATTATGGTGAACTAAACACGCAGGTGCATTTGAAAAAATTCCTTTTTGGTTCACATGAAAGGTTTAGTTTCCATATTTCAAACCCTTCAAATGAGCAACATTTTTTTGCCTCAAAAATTCTTTGCCTTGTGAAATTAAGAAGCTAAAATATATATTTTTTTGCTTCAGTTCATATCTATTTGTAATATTCATACATGTCATTGCGTTCTACTCTTTTGTACTTCTAGACCTATAGATGGAATCTGGAGCAGTGAATTCTGATAGTGTATGAGAAGATACAGCTTAGCATATGCCTGACAAATCCTTTGTGAATTTTAGGTGCTTTTTTGAGGCTTCTTTCCTCCCTCCTTTTCTCCCTGAAGTTGTGAATGACTCAGTGAATTGCTAGAGTTTTCTGCAGCCTTTCACTCTGGGTCACTGGTGTGATTCAAGTCTAAGTCAGCAGTCATTACCATCTGGGGATGGGTTTATACTCCTTTAAAATGACTTGATGGCTTGAATCAGTTTTCTTTGAGGCAAGAGTGATAAGGACTTTCACAGCTGACAATTTTTTTGTGCAGTCTTAGCTGAGAAAACTGAATTTCTGACCTATGGACCAATAACTCCAAGTCAGAGAGAAGGGATGTTCAAGCTCTGTTAAAAATATCTGCCAACTGTATTTCCTCTATAGAAAAGGTGAAGAGTATTTTTTCCACAACTATTCATCTTCTCTGTATTCATGAAGAGTTTGCATGAGAAAAAGAATAAAGAATTTATGTGACCATATAGTCAAGCTATCATTAAGGAAACTTTCTGAGAAAGGAAGAATGTTATCTTGCACTCTTTCCCTGATTGTCCTCTGGGAGTGAATACATCCCAATTAGGAAAGACCTAAAAAATATTACTAAATCACAAGAAATTGATGAGACTGTGAAAGAGATATTGGCTTTGCTATCATCTGTAGTGTTGCCTCTGCTTTCATAAGATGATGTTTATTTTTCCATGAATGAACTTTGGTAATAATCTTCTTCACCTGCAAACGTAGTTTGCCAGTTCCTTCATTCTTTACAAAAAGGTTTAATAACTGCACATGCTGGCAGTATCTTCATGAAATGATTGATTTCTCATTTGCTTAGTGTGTGTTTTTTTTCAGCTGATAAAGAAAATCTAAATGTAAGAAAAAGACATTTATTGAATTATGAGATTAAATTTCTGTTGGTGGACCTTCTTACCTGAGACTTTCTTCTGTATTTATGTAATTTTCATCAACACGGGGTCAGAAGGTCTGGCTGATTTGTAGTCCTGATCCCCATTTTTTCTACTAACATTATTTACCCTTTGTTAATAATAGCAACATATTTTAAAATGCCTCAGCCTAAATCCATTTCAGCAGGCTTTAGCTAACTAAGTATTTACTTTCATAAGTAAGAAAATATCAGATTTTATAAAAATATATTAAAAATGTGCACTCTAATGTGTACTACTCTTCCCCTGACATTGGTGGACCATATTAATTTCCCTAGAATAACATGCAATTAGTGGCTTCTCTTGGTTTGTTTCTTCATTGATTTTTGTGATTATTACTCAGTTCCCATGCATGCTATATATATCTACGTGTGTGTGTGTATATATATATATATATAAATATATATATATATATATATACCACCGTATCACAGTATCAGTAAGGTTGGAAGAGACCTCTAAGATCATCAAGTCCTTATGACTAGACCATGGCACCAAGTGCCATGTTCAGTCCCCTCTTGAACACCTCCAGGGATGGTGACTCCACGACCTCCCTGGGCAGCCCATTCCAATGGCGAACGACTCTCTCAGTGAAGAACTTTCTCCTCACCTCCAGACTAAACTTCCCCTGGTGCAGCTTGAGACTGTGTTCTCTTGTTCCAGTGCTGGTTGCCTGGGGGAAGAGACCAACTCCCTTCTGGCTACAACCACTCTTCAGGTAGTTGTAGAGAGCACTGAGGTCTCCCTGAGCCTCCTCTTCTCCAGGCTAAACAATCCCAGTGCCCTCAGTCTCTCCTCATAGGGCTTGTGCTCAAGGCCTCTCACCAGCCTCATATATGTATATATATGCAATTTAGAAAAATGAACTAATTCTTTGTACTTTGGATGACTATCAGGAGATGTTGCAATAATATATTATCAATTGTATCTTAAAATATTTTTTCTAGTGAATCAATCTGGCCATGTAGCTAAAACGTATGTGGAATGGGAGGGAGAGTGAGGCTCACATGCAGACGTAATACTATCCTCTGAAGAAATCCCC
The DNA here is from genome assembly GCA_033816785.1 of Picus viridis. Lineage (NCBI taxonomy): Eukaryota > Metazoa > Chordata > Aves > Piciformes > Picidae > Picus > Picus viridis. Next base: position 17,400,961 of record CM066606.1, read on the forward strand.
ATAACTCACAAAGTTCAAAATCCATTATGGTTACTCCACAACCAAATATTTGATGCACTGATCAGTGTCAAGAGTTGATGTGAGGAAGAGACACAAAATGAGACTGAAAACTTTGATGGTGCCAGCATCTCTCTGACCTTGACTCAGCAATATAAGTATAAAATAAACAAAATAATCACCACCAACAAAAACAACAACAATTTCCACAAACAAAAAATGCCACCAAAATCCCCCAGAAAATAAAGAAATTAAGAGAAAAAGGAAGTAACTATGCAAGCAAAATTAGGACAAATCTGAAAATATTACTCCTTGCAGATAACAGCTTTTTCTTTCAGCTGCTGAAGTATTATTTATTCTGTATTAATAAATCAAAGTATCAGAGCAATTTTATAGACACCAAGTATGGGCTTCCTAAGGGAAACTTAAAATTTTGCCTTCTAATTGTTTAAATTTATTATTATTATTATTATTATTATTAGTAGTAGTAGTAGTGATAACATTAGTAGTAGCAGAAGTAGCAGTAGTAGTAATAACAGTAGTAGTAGTATGGTTCTATAAGACAAACATATGAAAAATGTGCCAAAAAACTTTTCCAACAAGCTTATTGGAGTGGTGGATTTGTTCATTCATAAAAGACTTCACTGAAAGTTAATAAATTGAAGTCAGTGTAAAAGAATAAAATCAGCATATATTGCTCATGAATCAAAGAAATGTATTGTTCTTAACATAAACATCTGGGAAGCAAACATGGAAACCTGGAAACTATTGCACCATGACTAATATTAACATAAAAAAATAAATTTCCAACTAAAACATGGTATGGCTAATGATTTAAAATACTGCTTACTATTTAAGTACTGATATCCCTTGACCCATATATTTTAAGCCCAAAGACAGTTACTGGTGGATACTTCTCCTTTTGGAAGCTCTCATTAAATACTTCATGTTAAACACCGATGTCAAAGGTTAAGAAAACACCCCATGAACTGAGTGAACTACGTATTAAAGTAGTCCTCTTTAAATTGTTAACTTATGTTCATGTTTACAATAGCTACTTTTTTCTAGATGTTTGATTCACACGTTAGTATCAGTACCACAGATTAACCATGTCAGGCAAAGACAAACGAAGTCTGGAGAGTAAAAAAATTTTAGTATCCATAAAAAGAGAGAAGCAAATATTGTAACTGTTTCTATATTGAAAATAAATAGCAAAGCAGCTTCCCATGCTGCTTATCAACAACCTGATGTTTACAGTTTTGACTGCTTGCTATTTATTTTCACTTGTGGGATTATTTTGTCCAGTGTGGTGTCTGCTTCTTACAAAGTTAGAAAAAAATATATGATTATACATTCATTGGAAGTGGGAAAAAGGATGTGCCATAGAATGAAAAATATAATTAGAATCTTGGTTGTAATGTACAACTGAAGTGCAATATTTCTGTATTGCTTGCATTAGTCAAATTCACCGTTTGTCATGTTTCATCTTTCTTTACCTCTGCATTGTAAGATTTGGCTATAATGGATTTACCAAGGAATTGAGCTGTTCTCACCATCTGTCAAAGTGACTCTTTTATCATACAAATTTAAATAAGCAGGAAAGTTATTGAAAATTTGTTATTTCTAATGAGGTCTCCTGTTTCTGTGAATGGCAGAAAAGCAATTCAGTAGGTCGTCTGGCATCTCTTAGTAAAGGCTGCACAAGCTGGATGCCTATTTGCAAAAGAAAATTGTCAAACTTACAGCAAAATTTACATTACCCCCATATCTTCCCTTTAACCACTGTCAAGCTCAGCAGTGACTAGTGATGTTTCTGGAGATCTCTACACATTAAAAAATGTAACCTGTTTTCAGCTGGAAGAGGAATTGTACCACCTGCACGATACTTTTGCATGATACCTTTCGCAGGAGATATGAGGAATTCAAGGGTTTGGCTGGAGTGCAATGCACTTCAGCTAGTCCTGCTTGACAAACCATTTTTTCATCAACTCTTTCAGCAGTAATTCTGGGTTTAAAATAGCCTTCCTAATACAGGGAAAGATCCAATCACAAATTCATTGTTCTGAAATTCAGCAGGATATTTGATGCTATCCCTAGCACTTAAGCAGGTAATTTTTCCAGAACAAGAGATTCAGAAAAGATAGGTCTAGCCTCATGATTCCCATTTCATGGATTGGTTTTAACTGCGCTGCAGTGTCACACCTTGAACTGATATTATGTATCACTCACTACTATCTGTCAGAAGTTATATCAGTATCTGTAGCAGCTGTTGCATCTTCTGGATGAAAAGCCTCAATGTTTACTTTTAAAACGTCAATCCTTTTGCACTCTCAGTGTTCACAAACCTGTTCATCAGTTTGTTTGCAGCTACCCTATAGGTGTGCTCAGAATAAATTAATCAAGCGAGACAATTTAAATATGAGGGGGAAGCTGTAGTCAAAGTTATCTGAGGCTTCACTTCACTGGACAGTTCTCAAAGGGATCCTTCCTGCAGTGATAGCATCACACTGTGATTTACCATTTGCATCTCCTGTGGAGGGGACTGGCATAGTGTTGGTTACAGACCTTTTCTGCTGAGATTTAAAGACAGAACAATTTCTCCACTGAAGTGACTGCAAAGAGGAAGGAGACCAAGACAGAGGAATGGCTGTTGCAGTTGATACTCTACCCAGCAACGACATCTGGGTTGGATTCAGAGGGCAATTTGCACAGTTCATGGTGTAAATGAGAAAATAATTCTAATCATCAGTGAAAGCCACCAAGATTCAGGCCTGCTGTTTCTAGACAAACAAACATGCATTTGTGGCACTTGTGGCACTTCACTGTTAGCAGAAAATTTCTCAGTGAGCCTGACACTTTCAACTCTGAAATTTAAAAACCTAGCAATTTGGATACACTAGTGAATAAATTACAGGCTGACCTGGCTTGCTTCTGGTCATTGCCAAAATGTTTATGACCGTGAATTAAGGATTGAGTTAAGGACTGAATTAAAGAATGAAGGTAGCTAAAAAGTCATTTTAGTGGATTAGCATTTTTAAGGATGCAGACCCTATGCTTTCCCTGCTAGGGAAAATAAAGGTGAGTCGATTCCTTTGAATCAACATGCTCATGAAGGGTGCAGTCGATAACCATTGTAACCCTTAGACTCACTTGATTAACTACTTGCTAATGATTTGAAAGTCATCATTCTCTGATAACCATTCTTATACTTGATTTATGTTATTCCTAGAGAATACCTAAAATATTTGCTTATTGGCAACAGACATCAGAGTATATGTGTTTTATTAAAAAAAAAAAAAAAATTGTCATGCGTCTTTTTTTTTTTTGTTGAAGTACTAAAATACACCATGAGATCACAGAAGTCCTATTAACAGTGACTTTCACAGCATATCTACACAATGATCCATTGCACCCAAGTTTCTAAAACTGTATGAGTATTTGAAGAAAACTCAAAGATGCAGAACCTCTCATTTCTGCCTTGCCACTATGACAGGCTCCCAGGGATAGATGACCACTACTAAGTGAAAAGTTTCAGTCAAAAAAGTAATTTCTGGTATGAACTATGCCCGGTGTAATGGCTTCTAAGGATTATCTACAAGTAGTAACATACACTGACTTTCTGTCTTTCTGTCTACCTATCTATCTACCTATCATCTGCTAAATGCACACAAGAAAGAGAAAGACCTTAGAAGCTTTGTTTTACCTTAGCAATTAGTATCCTACTCTGCAGCTGGACAAGGCAAATAAATACTGAGCTGTGGAGGCTGCTTGCCATAGCAACTGTAACCACAGTCCTTCCCACTGCAGGGCAGAAACCTTTGGCACAGGAAGTTTCTGTTCCCACTGCATCCTTTGTGACTTTCCTCTTGCTGAGGGGAAACATAGCTTATGAGACTACCAGTCCAGCACCTACTGAAAGCACAGCATTTACTAAAAATGGGAAAGAAAACACATTTTCCTTTGATCTATAATCCATGCTCTGCTTTTCCTCTGCACTGTTCATGCATATGCATCACATAAAATACCACATCTAGAACAAGTTCCTTTCTGTTGTTCATATGTGCAAGCACAGGCTTGTTCAAAAGAACAAGCGGGAGGGACACAGCTGCGATCTCGTTCATTAAAATCATACAAATTTTATTCCATGGCTCCACCGACTGTCTTGGAATTTTTTTTTTTTTCCTAAAACCCTCGTGCCTTTGTCATTACTTCTTTGTGAGGTTTTAAGGCTGCTTAGAAGTGGAAAACCCACAGGTGAACAGCAGACTCTCTTCTGTCTGCCTTTGTCACAGCCTGATCAGCAAATGGTGATGAACTTTATGCTTGCATGTTCACTTCCATCCGAGCTAGAATAATCAGGAGCAGTGTAAATGTTTTCCATTAGTAGACACCTACTACTATAATAGTTCATGCTAAAATGTGGTTTTATGATAAGGTATTATAATGCAAACTTAGACTGAAATTTGAGTTTGCTATTGCAGAAAGAGAGAGAAAACAGGTTTTCTAAGACAGGATGATAATTAAACTTGGGAATACAAGCAGAACATTGAATGTAATGGATAAGTAGTTGCTATCCTGCAATTACATATTAGACTATTAGTGATCTCAGAAATGGTTTGCTATTCCACCAATGAATCCATCTGGGTCATTGAATTGAAAAAATATCAAATTTCATTATGAGTTGTGGGAGCTATTGTATAATGTCTGCTTTCGGATCTGTGTTAGGAGTCTACCTAATTTTCTTTACTCTCTAAAATGAGACGTGGTTTCAATGCAGCATCTTTTTGATATTTATACATAATATGCTTCAAAGCAGGCAACTTCACTCCGCAGAGAAGCTTGGTAGTGCCCAATACACATCTGTCACTACAAAAGTACATTTGAAAAATAATGCACTCAGAAAAAAAAAGAACAGTTTTGTTACTACAGAGTCACTTTTAAGCCATGTTTACAGGCATTTCACTGAGACAAGGGTATCTTTGTTCCAGCCAAAGAGGAAGTTAATTAACAGTGGAATACTTCAGGGAAAAAATCCTGTAAAAGAAAATTTTCACATTTCTCAATACAAAGCACATATCTCAATATAGGAACTACACTTGTATCTAGAAGGTAAATATGTAAATGCATTCAATATATGTGATATTAATGTCCATTTTGTGCACAGACATCAGTCTAAAAATGATGATTCAGAAATGGAAGAAAACATACATTTGACAGTATGATAAAAAATTGGAAGGGATTTTTTTGTTTGTTTTCAATTATCAGGAGAAAGAGAGGAAAACCCCATTAAAGCTAACCTTAAATTTATAAACACTGACATTTTACTAAGCTTGGACTGAGACTCTTTTGTAGTAGATTGCTAATTTGTTCATTTTACACTGTCTGGGTAACTAGATCAAAAGGCAGTATCAAATGTCCAAAGTAGCGTTTGTCAGTAGTTCTTTTTTCTTTCAAAGCATCTGAATAGAGGAAGGCTTGTACAGTACTTCCAAACAGACAGAGCAAGGTTCTTGTTGGCAGCCCCTTGCCGCAAAATGAATACACGCCATGAGTACAGACCATTTGTCTGCTGATTACAGCAGACCCCGCGGGAGCTGATGTTAGCTCTCATTTTCACCTCTCTCTCTCTGTCTCTCCTTGCTGTGGCAGTCCTGCCTCCCCTCCTCCTCCTTGCCTTCATTCCTCACGGCTTTGAGTCGATCTGACTTGGCAGTGGTATATTTAAGACTGTTTTCCAAATTAGAATCAGACTAGGATGCTTGAAGTATGTTGACTTGCCTTGAAAGCTAACACAGAGAAGGAAAAAAAAAAAGGAGAAGATATTCTCATTTAGAATTCAGAACTGATCATAATGAATGTAATTGGTATTCATGTGAATCTCACACATATTTCCAGAACAGTGCTACTGCAATTTAACATTGGTGCTAAAAACACTGGATGGAGAGGGGCACTTAAAATAAAATGTCATGAAATAATAAAAAGGGTATACATTGTCTCTCTGTAGTAACTGCAGTTTCCCTGTTTTTCTAATACTTGATTTATAAGCTTTGTCTCCCATCCCCCACAAATTACCATAACATTTTCTCAGAGAAAAAATGAGAAATATTCTTTTACTGTGCTAAATATGTAGCTTTATGATTCAGTACTCCCAGGAGCAGTAGTGATATATGTGCTATCAAATTACATGGATTTTACACACCTATTTTCTCTGATAGCCAATAAGAAATGTGTACTTACTGCAGTAACCTTGCATTACTCAAGCTACACTTCAGAGAGACAGAGCATGCTGCACCAAGCACATTCAGTAACCTGCTGTCTCCCTCTCTTTTTTTTTTTTTTTTCCCTTGACTTTACAGTATTTTATGGGGGAAAATATATATTATTGCTTCAGCAAATATTTTTCTGAGATTCCAAACTAATTTTTAAAGTAAGTTAAATAGCCATACCTCAGGATTTCAGAGCAGCACACAGCTACAACATTTGAAAATAATTTAATCTGATGTAAACTTCATCATTCTTTGACTTTTATTATGCACACCCTGATTGCACTTGACTCTGAGTTTTTGTTTTGTTTTGTTTTGTTTTGTTTTGTTTTGTTTTGTTTTGTTTTGTTAGATTGCTGTTGTTGAAGTGGTACAATAAAAAATTGTTTTTATGGTTTATTTGTGGAAAATCTATGTAGAATTGAATAGAATTAACCAGGTTGGAAGAGACCTTTGAGCTCATCAAGTCCAACCTGTCATCCAACACTATCTAATCGACTAAACCATGGCACCAAGCACCCCATCAAGTCTCCTCCTAAACACCTCCAATGATGGTGACTCCACCACCTCCCCAAGCAGCCCATTCCAATGGGCAATCATTCTCTCTATGAAGAATTTCTTCCTAACATCCAGCCTAAACCTCCCCTGGGGCAGCTTGAGACTGTGTCCTCTTGTTCTGGTGCTGGTTGCCTGGGAGAAGAGACCAACCCCCACCTGGCCACAACCTCCATTCAGGTACTTGTAGAGAGCAATAAGGTCTCATCTCAGTCTCCTCTTCTCCAGGTTAAGCAACCCCAGCTCCCTCAGCCTCTCCTCATAGGGCTTGTGCTCCAAATCCCTCACCAACTTTGTTGCCCTTCTCTCGACATGTTCCAGCAACTCAGCATCTTTCCTAAACTGAGTCGCACAGAACTGGACAGAGGACTCAAGCTGTGGCCTAACTAGTGCAGTGTACAGGGGCAGAATGACCTCCCTGCTCCTGCTAGCCGCACTGTTCCTGATGCAGGCCAGGAGGCCATTAGCCTTCTTGGCTGCCTGGGCACACTGCTGGCTCATGTTGAGCCTAGTATCGACTAGTACCCTCAGGTCCCTTTCTGTATATTCCCATGTTGTACTTATAATCACTCTAGAGTCAAGGATGATCCCCACATGTAAGTATGATTTATACACAACTTCAATCATCTAAATCTGTATCAGAGAACTTTTTTTTTTTTTTTTTTTTCTCTAAAATCAGGAGCTGGTTCTTATTTCTCAGAGAAACAAATGAGTCACAGAAAGTGAGCAAAGATGAGGTGGATGCACAGACATTAGGGAAAAAGGAGGGGTGTAAACAAGTTTCTCTGTTAAGCACATGTCTCAGTTTGGAAGTTTGGATGGAGACATGGTTCGAGGTCACATATCAAGATGAGACTATTTATTAATAAGGAGAGAAAGTAATAAAAGGGAGGGAGAGAGAGATTGAAATAATGAAAGAGCAGAAGAAATAGTTACCACCCCATGGTCCTTCTCTGGTGGAGGGGGAAAGATATCCTGTACTGCTGCTTCCAGCCATTCCCTGGTGATGTTCCCTTCAAGTAAACTGGCATAGCCCAGGTCTTCTATTATGTTCCTGGTTCATTCATCGTAGTTCCACCTGGCTCATATCAACAATACATAAGCCTGTTTCCAGGGGGTCTTCAGTGCCTGCAGGGGTAGGCTTTGAATGACCTCCACCCCTCTTTGCAGTCCACTGTCTACCACACCCCGTGGGCAGTTTCTGTCTTGGTGGGCAGAGATGACACATCCAGAGGGTCATTCAGGATGATCTTATCTTTGTTGAGACACTTCTCAGTTCTTAACGTAATCACCACCATCACAAGGTGATTTACGTGCTCAAGAGAGGATTATTTCAGTATAATCTGGGCTTTCGTGTTTTTCAAGCTTTCCTACTTCCAAGGGAAGAACTTGAAATGGAAACCCTGTATGCCTAATTCAACTCACCTTGAAAAATATGTAGAGCGCCTGATATTCTGTAAGACCTAGGGGATCCATTCACCTGCACACAGAAGTGATTCCCTTAAAGGAAGTCTTTCTTAATCAGGTGATGGACATCTTGGAAGCTTCCTGATGAAGAATCTGTCAGCTCTAGTTGAGGGTTTTGTGAGCTCAAACCAGTCACAGTGACTTCTTTGTGTGCCAGGAACATGTCTTTTCATTGATTTTTACAGAATTCTTGTGAGGAAGACTGCCCCACTAAGGATCTATGTAGTGCTTGCATGCATGAGAGAGGCGGACTAAATTCTTCAGTAGTGACTGAAATACAGAGAATCCTTTAATTTTTTTTGTTTCATTTTTCATCAGCACAGATGAAATATCATGTTATGATATACATTCTGCTCCACATAACTCATGAAGTGTTCAGCTAAATAAAGCATTTATACTGTTGAAAGAACAACTACAGGAATTATCTTTGTTGTGAGACTTGAACCACAATGTACCCTCATGCATGCTTTAGATATTTTTTTCCTTTATGTGGAAATCTGTTATAAAATACAACATAATTATGATGAATCTGCTTGTGGTGAGTTGGGAAATAGGTCTTAATTTAGAAAAAAATATTTTTTTCAGAATGATTTTACAAACCCCAACTGTATTTTAACAGCCACTGAAGCTGAAGGCAGATTGATATGTTTTCCCTAGCTGACACATATGAATAGGGAGTGAAGAAAGGTGAAATAGTTGAAAATCAAATAATCCCCACATCATGAAAGAGAGATATAGCAATAAGTTATTCTCTCAGTAGTTCCCTTTGACTGAGAGCAAAGTGAAATGATGAGACTAAGGTGGTGAAAGCATTACATAATGCCTGGCTTCACATATTTCTTGTTCAGTAACTGCAGTTGTAGTAACACAAGAGCTTAAGCAAGAAGAGATGCATGAGATAATACAGGATTCCTGACAAAGGTCTGCTTACCCTATACTGAAGTCTTACCTATGTTTTACCGTAGCTGCCATTACTTTGTGCAGACTTTGGAAATAAATTACTTTCCTGCTGCAATTATTGCAGTATGAAATAATATATACCTATACAAATTATGCATATTATAAATGCTACTCTGTAAAAATGAGTTGCTCAGTTTCTGGCTTTCATTTTGTTTTTGGTGTTGTTTTTTTTTTTGTTTCCCCCCCCCCCCAAACACAGCGGTTCTAATCTTTATGACATTTCCCCCATTATTACTGAAAGCAGTATTCCACTTTTCTTGTCTTTTGCATAGAATCATAGAATTGTCAGGGTTGGAAGGGACTGTGATGGGTTGAGGCAGCCTAAACTGCTACAGAGACCTTGTGGCAACGGCTGCATTAGGCCCATAATTATGCCCCAAATATTGACAAAACATGTCCCTACATGTTTTGCTCAAATCCCCTTCCCCCTCAGAGCTGAGAGAACAAAAGGCCAGGCATCAACAAGCTGTGGTAAGCAACCCAACTTGCTCTGTTGTGGTAAGCAAAAGCACTCACCCACCTTATGGGATGCTTGTGCTGTGTTAGTGCTTCTTCCAACTATAGGCAAGATGTCAGCTCGTGGCTTGGACAGGAGCACTCTGTGTTGGGTTAGGAACTAGCTGGAGGCCCAGGGAGTGATGGTGAATGGTGCCACATCCAGCTGGCGGCCAGTCATTAGTGGTGTCCCCCAAGGATCAGTGCTGGACCCCATGCTCTTTAATAACTTCCTTGATGACCTGGATGAGGGCATTGAGTCCATCAGTAGCACATTTGCAGATGACACCAAGCTGGGGGCAGGTGTTGATCTGTTAGAGGGTAGAAGGGCTCTGAAGAGGGACCTTGACAGGCTGGACAGATGGGCAGAGTCCAACGGCATGAGATTTACTACATCTATGTGCCGGGTTCTGCACATTGGCCACAGCAACCCCATGCAGTGCTACAGGCTGGGGTCAGAGTGGCTGGAGAGAGGCCAGGCAGAGAGGGACCTGAGGGTACTAGTCGATACTAGGCTCAACATGAGCCAGCAGTGTGCCCAGGCAGCCAAGAAGGCTAATGGCCTCCTGGCCTGCATCAGGAACAGTGCGGCCAGCAGGAGCAGGGAGGTCATTCTGCCCCTGTACACTGCACTAGTTAGGCCACAGCTTGAGTCCTCTGTCCAGTTCTGTGCGACTCAGTTTAGGAAAGATGCTGAGTTGCTGGAACATGTCGAGAGAAGGGCAACAAAGTTGGTGAGGGATTTGGAGCACAAGCCCTATGAGGAGAGGCTGAGGGAGCTGGGGTTGCTTAACCTGGAGAAGAGGAGACTGAGATGAGACCTTATTGCTCTCTACAAGTACCTGAATGGAGGTTGTGGCCAGGTGGGGGTTGGTCTCTTCTCCCAGGCAACCAGCACCAGAACAAGAGGACACAGTCTCAAGCTGCCCCAGGGGAGGTTTAGGCTGGATGTTAGGAAGAAATTCTTCATAGAGAGAATGATTGCCCATTGGAATGGGCTGCTTGGGGAGGTGGTGGAGTCACCATCATTGGAGGTGTTTAGGAGGAGACTTGATGGGGTGCTTGGTGCCATGGTTTAGTCGATTAGATAGTGTTGGATGACAGGTTGGACTTGATGAGCTCAAAGGTCTCATTCTATTCTATTCTATTCTATTCTATTCTATTCTATTCTATTCTATTCTATTCTATTCTATTCTATTCTATTCTATTCCTATTCTATTCTATTCTAGCCATATGCTTTGCTATTAGCTAATTATGTGTTTACTAAGCATTTGATTATTGCCTAAATCCAAGCCTTTAACAAATTTTAAATATTACCCAAATTTTAAACAGCTTACTCTTTTACTATTAAGCTATTTGTGCTCTTGCTCTATTGTTCCTTACATGTGGTCTGCCCTCTTGCATATGTTCTACTTTTGTCTGCAGTCCAGAGAGAAGCCTTGCTACCAGGAAGTGCCATCATGCCTCAGTTTACCTGGGAACCAGTTTACCCGGGAACCAGTTTACCCGGAAACCAGCACAGAGTCCTTTGCATAAACTGCACTGAACTACAGCCAGCTTCACTGAGGGTAGTCTGCAGTCCTTCCATTTGGAAGAAGCTGCTTAACCATGCCCCGAAGGGTCAGATCCCTACTGGCAAAGCCTCACCAGCTGGGGAGAAATTGCCCAAATCCCTTTGGGCAGTTCTAAGCATGGCTACTGTAAGATACCCTGCAGACCTGAGAGCCCAAGCGGGTCTGTGTGCCTGCTGCTCACAAAAGCCAGAACCCTGCCCAGCCACTCCTGTGTGGCAACTGCTAAGTCAGGGGAGAAGGGAGCCACCGCCTGTTGCTCCACACCTGAGAATTGAAGTGCCAGGGTGATCCAAAGCAGCATCTGTGCCCTGCCAGGACCATCTGTGAGTGTCCCTGACAGTTCGCTTGTTTCTGAATAAGGGGAAAAAGACACTTTGTGCCACCCCTCACACTCTCCAGCCACTCTGGGAGGGGAACTGCACCTCCACAACATCCTGCAGGCTATGTAGACTCACCAGTGATGGAAGCACCTGAAAGCCTGTTCCAGGTGAAACAGCCTCCAGCGCATGCCCATGGAGCCCACTCCATACCCCACAGCAGCAGGAGAAAGCTGCCTCCACTGCTTCTGAAAGGGATCGCACCCCAGAGCCAGCCACTGAGCCAGCCACAACAACCTGCTTAGCAACCAGCTTGGCATGGAGGCTAGCAAGTGAAACTGTATCTTTCCAATGTTCGTGTGTTGAACATCAGTTTTGGTTAAGTTTAAAATCCCTGTGCTTTAGCCTGCATGGTATTGTGACCTGTGATTTATAATGAAGCAGCCCAGTATGCCCAGAGTTATAATTTGTGAGTGAAAATTGGTTTAAATTTCTTAGAAAGATCCCTTTAAACTGTATGTGCCTAACACCTGGCCTCACTGCTGTATTCAGCTGCCAGGTGCCTGTCCAGATACCCTGGTGGACAAGTGGCAAATTGCATTCTAGTTCTCATTGAATAACTGTTTTGTACTCTTCTAATTTGCTTGAAAATTGTTAAACTGTATCAGTTTATGGAATATATACACAACCTTACACTAGAATCCGAATATATATACACACTGTTAAAGGGTTCTTAATAACTTTTTATATTAATAAATTAAAATTAATATTATTAATAATATTTCATATTTAAAATTAATAACCATGGCAGACCTCAAGGATCCTCTAGTTCAAATCCCCTTGCCATGGGCAGGGACACCTCACACTAGATCAGGTTGCACAAGTCCCCATCAAGCCTGGCTTTAAAAACCTTCAGAGATGGGGCTTCTGTCACCTCCCTGGGTACCAGTTCCAGGGGCCCACCACCTACATGGTGAAGAATTTCTTCCTAACATCCAATCTGAATCTACCCATTTCTACTTTTGCTCCATTCCTCCTAGTCCTATCACTACCCAACACCCTAAAATATCCCTCATTGGCTTTCTTGTAGGCCCATTTAAGATATTGGAGGGCCACAATTAGGTCTCCAGAGAGCCTTCTCTGCTCCAGACTGAATAGCCCAAACTCTCTCAGTCTGTCTCCACAGGAGAGGTGCTCCAGCCCTCTGATCATCCTCATGGCCCTTCTCTGGACATGTTCCAGCCCATCCAAATCCTTCCTGTAATAGGGACTCCAGAACTGGACACAGTATTCCAGGTGGGGTCTCACTAGAATGAAGTAGAAGGGAAGAATCACCTTGACCTGCTGGCTGTGCTTCTCTTGATGCAGCCCAGGATGTGATTGGCTTTCTGGGCTGCAAGTGCACACTGCTGGCTCATGATGAGCTTCTCATCCACCAGGACTGCAAAGTCCTTTTCTTCAGGGCTGGTTTCAAGACAGGGCTGCCTAGCCTAGGTGCTTGGGATTGCCCTGATGTAGTTGCACAACCTTGCAGTTTGTGTCGTTGAACTTCATGAGGGTGGCTTGGGGCCATCTCTCCAGCCTGTCAAGGTCCTTTTGGATAGATCCCTTTCCTCCAGCATGTCTGCTGCATCACACAGCTCAGTGTCGTTGAACTTGCTGAGGGTGCACTCAATGCCACTGTCCATGTCACCATGGACCCATTGACAGCCACTGTCCAGGTGCAGCCATCAAGCTAGTTTTTTATCCACTTAGTTGTCCATCCACCAAACCCATAGTTCACCAGTTTGGAGACCAGGTAGTTGTGTGGGATAGTGTCAAAGGCTTTGCTCAGGTCCAGGTAAATTATGTCAGTTGCTTATCCCTCGCCTTGACATCTTCTTGTCAGATTATTTTCAACACATTACTTCCTCATCTGCACTTTTTTTTGTAGAGGTATGTGATGACAAGAGGTTTTTACAGAAGAAAAATGTAACTAGGCAAGAGCTGAAACTGGCAGTTTTCTCTTACTGTCAGTAAAAGAAATCACCTGGAAGCACAACTGTAGAATATAGAATTGCAGCAAGCCAACTTATGATCATTTTTCAGAGAACAGTAAATGGCAATGAGTGGCCTTCTCCCATTTAAAACGATGTTAGCACTCTGTCTTTCCTTGCTTTTGCGGTGGAAAACATCCTTTCACTTATTTACTTACTATATTTCACATGGTTTATAATAGTTTTCAGCTGTGAACTGGTAACTTGTTAAAACATGCCAGCTTGTTCACCTGATGGACAGTTATTTGATTAAAAGCACTTCTTTATCCCACATTACTACTGCAAATTAGTCTGAAAACATCCTTTTAAATGCAGGAAAATGTAGAAGGCAGTGTCTATCTAGCTCTTCAGAATTAAATCTCTCAAAACAACAAAAAAAAAGAGGAAAAGACTGAGTTACAAAAGACATCAAATATATTACAATAAACAGGAAAGTTTCAAACTTGATCAGATACGTTACTGATTTAATGAAACTGAGAAGAAACAAGAGAAAGCGATTCTGAAAGTAAAGCAATAAGAGAATCATTTGCCAAATAAAATAATTGAAAAGGGTTACTTCACCATTCAGACATATTAATATAGAATAGAATAGAATAGAATAGAATAGAATAGAATAGAATAGAATAGAATAGAATAGAATAGACCAGGTTGGAAGACACCTTCAAGATCATTGCATCCAACCTATCATCCAACCCACCTAATCAACTAAACCATGCAACCAAGCACCCTATCAAGTCTCCTCCTGAACACCTCCAATGAAGGTGACTCCACCACCTCCCTGGGCAGCCCATTCCAATGGGCAATCATTCTCTCTGTGTAGAACTTCTTCTGAACATCCAGCCTAAACCTCCCCTGGGGCAGCCTGAGACTGTGTCCTTTTGTTCTGGTACTGGTTGCCTGGGAGAAGAGACCAACCACTGCCTGTCTACAACCTCCCTTCAGGTAGTTGTAGAGAGCAATGAGGTCACCCCTGAGTGTCCTCCAGGCTAAGCAACCCCAGCTCCCTCAGCCTCTCCTCATAGTGCTTGTGCTCCAAGCCCCTCACCAACCTTGTTGCCCTTCTCTGGACGTGTTCCAGCAACTCAACATCTTTCCTAAACTGAGGAGCCCAGAATGCCCTCATCCAGATCATCAATAAAGATGTTAAAAAGCATGGGGCCCAGCACTGATCCTTGGGGCACACCACTAGTGACTGGCCGCCAGCTGGATGTGGCACCATTCACCGCCACTCTCTGGGCTCGGGCCTCCAGCCAGTTCCTAACCCAACACAGTGTGCTCCTGTCCAAGCCATGGGCTGATAGCTTGGCCAGGAGTTTGCTGTGGGGGACAGTGCCAAAGGCCTTGCTGAAAGTCCAGGTAGACTACATCCACAGCCTTCCCCACATCCACCAGATGGGTCACCTGATCATAGAAGGAGATCAGGTTGGTCAGGCAGGACCTGCCCTTCCTAAATCCATGCTGGCTGGGCCTGATCCCTTGGCCATCCTGTAAGTGCTGTGTGATTGCACTCAAGATGACCTGTTCCATAATCTTGCCTGGCACTGAGGTCAGGCTGACAGGCCTATAATTCCCTGGCTCATCCAACTGGCCCTTCTTGTGGATGGGCATCACGATAGCTAACTTCCAGTCTTCTGGGACCTCTCCAGTGAGCCAGGACTGTTGAAAAATGATGGAGAGCGGCTTGGCCAGCTCATCTGCCAGCTCTCTCAGCACCCTAGGATGGATACCGTCTTGTCCCGTGGACTTGTGGGGGATCCAAGCAGCTGAGGAGATCTCTAATTTCCTCCTCCTGGAACACAGGGAAACTACGCTGCTCCCTGTCTCTATCTGCCAGCTCTGCAGGACAGCTGTCTGGAAGACATTCTGTCCTGATATTAAAATTGAGGCAAAGAAGGTGTTAAGTACCTCTGCCTTTTCCTCATCTTTTGTTACAACATTCCCCTCCGTGTCCACCAAGGAGTGGAGCTTGTCCTTGCCCCTCCTCTTGCTAGTAATATATTTATAGAAGGATTTTTTGTCGTCCTTCACAGCAGAGGCCAGTCTAAGCTGTAAAGGCACTCTTGCCTCCCTAATTTTCTTCTGACATGACCTAACAACATCCTTAAGCATTCCATGGGTTGCCTCACCTTTCTTCCAAAGATGGTACACCCTCTTTTCTTCCCTTAGTTCTTTTAGAACTTCATTGCCCATCCAGGCTGTCTGTCTGCCCCAGTGGCTCTCTTCCAGCACACTGGCACAGCCTGTTCCTGCACCTTCAAGAGTGCTTTCTTGAAGTAGGTCCAGCTCTCCTGGATCCCTTTGTTTTCAAGGGCTGTTTCTCAAGGAACCTTGTGAGTTAATTTCTTGAGTAACCTTAAGTCTGCCCTCCAGAAGTCCAGAGTGGAGGTCTTCTTGCTCCCCCTCTTAGTTTGGCTGCGTACTGAAAATTCAATTATTTCATGGTCGCTGGACCCTAAACACCCTCTGACCACCACATCACCCACCAGCCCTTCCCTATTGGTGAAGAGACGGTCAAGCATAGCCTTACGCCTGGTAGGCTCACGCAGCACCTGGGATAAGAAGCTGTCCTCCATGCACTCTAAGAACCTCCTAGACTGCCTCCTCTCTGCTGTGTTGAGATCCCGGCAGATATCAGGCAGGTTGAAGTTGCCCATGATAACGAGGTCAGGCGATCTTGAGACAGCCTTAAGCTGCCTATCGAATGCTTCATCAACATCTTCCTCTGGGTTGCGTGGTCTATAACAGACTCCAACCAGAATGTCTGCCCTGCTGGTCTTCCCTCTAATTCTCACCCACACACACTCAACCTGATTATCCCTGATCTCCAGCTCAATGGCATCTAGTGCTCCCCTGATGTACAGGGCCACCCCTCCACCCCTTCTCCCTTGCCTGTCTCTCCTGAAGAGCCTGTAGCCATCAATTGCAGCACTCCAGTCATGTGAGTCGTCCCACCACGTCTCTGTGATGGCAACTACATCATCTACAACATCTGGTAACTACAACATGCTTAACATTTGTTTATGATTAGGGATCTAAGCATGAATTTGCTTAGATTTGGACTGGGAGAGGAATTACATAGGAATGTAACACAGTTATAAGAAAAGAATTATACATTTAATGGTAATACTGAAAGACCAGTTATTTTGTCCACTTCCCCCATATTTCCATATAAATACAATGTTCAGTGGTATAACTAGGTCTTGAAGTATCAATCTGGAACAAAAATCTAAGTACCTGCTTAGCTTTAGACTTTCCAGCTGTTATTTGGACATGCTCAGATTCGTCTTATTTCAAAATATGCCTATCACAGAATCACAGAATTTCAGGGGCTGGAAGGGACCTCGAAAGATCATCTAGTCCAACCCCCTGCCAGAGCAGGATCACCTACACCAGATTACACAGGAATGCATCTAGGCTAGTTTTGAGTATCTCCACAGAGGGAGACTACACAACCCCCAGGGCAGCTCGCTGCAGTGTTCCATCACCCTCATAGTGAAAAAAGGTTTCTTCATATGTATATGAAACTTCTTATGGCTCAACTTCCACCCATTGCCCCTTGTCCTGTCATTGGGCACTACCAACAAGAGCCTGGCTCCATCCTCTTGTGACTCTCCCTTTACATATCTTAAAACATATCTATCTCCTCTTCTCTAAGCTGAAGAGCCCCATCTCCCTCAGTCTCTCCTTGTATGGAAGATGTTACACTCCCTTAATCATCCTCGTGGCTCTACACTGGACTCTTTCAAGTTGCTCACTGTCTTTCTTGAACTGAGGGGCCTGGAACTGGACACAATGCTCCAGATGTGGCCTCACCAGTGCAGAGTAGAAGAGGAGGAGAACCTTTTGATCTACTGGTCACACTGCTTTAACATATTCATGGATCAGAGCCTTAGTAGGAAGCAACAATTTTTCTGCCAGTGCAGCCTTGTTGAAGATTATATGAATAGTTCAACAACCAGGTGTCCCTTGTGTTCTCTAGAAAAGAGTTGTTACAATCTAGTACAACAACTTGAACTCTTATGTCTTGGCCTTTGTTTGTGCTCTTATAATCCAATGGCAGCTCATGGTAATCAGCACTGTGTTAAAATATATCTTTTTATTAATCAAGATCAGTCTGCCAGATAAGTTTTAAAAAACTTCATTGATAGGGTGAATGCAGTGTGCATTGTTTTATTATTTTATAGAGGTGAATTCAAAATTTCAGGTCCTTGGTCAGCTTTTTCCTGAAAATCTTTTCTGCTAGACAGGTAAATCCATCTGAAAACTCCCCATATGACATTATTTTCATGCAGTGTGTCCTCCCTTAGTTTTGGCCAGAGAAAAGACTACCCCAATAGGGGGATAATTTTCAATAACTACATAAATTAATTAAAACAAAAGGTGAATCTCCATATAGTTTCTTGCTTCAACCTGCTAGATACTAAAAATTGAAAGAATGCCTTCCCAACCCAAAATTTCCATATGTACATTTCTAAAGTCCTTACTGCACAGAACTTCCAGTTTAATTTCAAGTTGGAAAAAAGTCAGCTTCATGAAAGATAGAGCCTTAACCACAGGGGAACTTGTAGGACCTTCGGCTTTTTCCAGGGAAAATCTTTAATGGAAATTTTTAACCAGATGCATTTAATAGACTGCAAACTGCAAGGCAGCTGCTTCAGCACCAGTTAGCTCTTTGCTGTGCCACGATCTTTAGAAGAGAAAAGGAGGCTCTGGAGACAGGGAGACTGAGAGAGAGAGAGAGGAGACCTGACACAACTTGGCATGCCTTGCGAGGGTGCCTGAGAGGGCAACGTGGCTGAGGGCATTTCTGAAGAAGCTGCAGGGGATTTAAACCTGGCAGAACCATGAGACACTCTCAGATGGCAAGCTGTGAGACAACAGCCTTCTTGGAACCCAGTGATTGGAGAAGGGGTGTGTTCAGATATCTGGGAGCACATAGCTATTGGTACAGGCAGGCAAACAGGCACAGGGAGAGCAAATAATAATTGAGTGTGGCCTGGGGGCTCCTTTTGAGTCAACTTAATAATTGGCATGAGCAGGGCATATGGGCAGAATGTAAGGTGCTTCAGTTTTACTGAAGGCTTGATGGTGGCTACTAGGAGGAGGAAGACTGTGCTCTCTGCACCCACCAAAATGGATATTGGCATCCAGGACACAGGTCGTGAGGAATGCCACAGCCTTTCACTGGCAACAGGGAGCAACCTTGACTATGGTTGTGTGCAGTATAAGCAGTTTTTGACCTGCTCAGCCAGGTGGCACAGCTCCAGGATGAAGTGATGGAGCTCAGGGAAGAGGTGAGTAGATTGAGTAACATCAGGGAGAATGAGAGGGAAATTGATTACTTCCACAAACTGATCTTTATGAAGACCGAACAGGATTCAACTCTTAGTAGATCAGAGGATTTGATATACAATACAATACAATACACCAGGTTGAAAGAGACCTTCAAGATCATTGCGTCCATCCCATCAACCAATCCAACCCACCTAAACAACTAAACCATACAACCAAGCACCCCATCAAGCCTCTTCCTGAACACCTCCAATGAAGGCGACTCCACCACCTCCACGGGTAGCTGATTCCAATGGGCAATCACTCTCTCTGTATAGAACTTCTTCTTAACATCCAGCCTAAACCTGCCCTGGTGCAGCCTGAGACTGTGTCCTCTTGTTCTGGTGGTGGCTGCCTGGGAGAAGAGGCCAACCTCTGCCTGGCTACAACCTCCCTTCAGGTAGTTGTAGAGAGCCATAAGGTCACCCCTCAGTCTCCTCTTCTCCAGCAAGCCCCCCACCCTTCCTGTAGTAACTGCAGTAACTCACATGTGCAGGGTCAATAGGAACAGGTCACTACCCAATGAAACAAGCAATACAAATGGAGCTAGGAGCTCCTTTAAAAAGCACACCACCTACAATGCCCTTGTACAACAGGTATGAGGCTCTGAAGGAGGAACTGATTGTGAGCAAGGATAACGGCTTA
Source organism: Picus viridis (assembly GCA_033816785.1). Classification (NCBI taxonomy): domain Eukaryota; kingdom Metazoa; phylum Chordata; class Aves; order Piciformes; family Picidae; genus Picus; species Picus viridis. The sequence continues at coordinate 17,420,601 of CM066606.1, forward strand.
TGAAGGCCAAAAGTGCCACAAAGGCCAGAAGTGCCACCTAGGCTGACTTACCTCAGGCTGGCCATAAAAACTGACCCTGAAAAGAAAAATCAAAGGGTCATTGCTGTAGGTGACTCCCTGCTGAGGGGAGCAGAGGGCCCGATATGCAGACTGGACCCACTTCATAGAGAGGTCTGCTATCTTCCTGGTGTCTGGGTAAAGGATGTCGTAGGTAAATTTCCCACCCTTGTGAGTCCTTGAGACCATTACCCACTTCTGGTTTTTCAGGTAAGTAGTGATTATGCAGCAGTGAGAGGCTCACAATCAATTAAAAGAGACTTCAGGACCTTGAATCAACTGCTTAAGGGATGAGGAGCTCAAGTTGTGTTCTCCTCCATTGCTCTGACATCACTAATGGTCAATTCATGGCTCCAGGACTGGTGTCATTGACAGGGGTTGGATTTTGTGATTACAGCTCAGTTTACAGGCATCAGAGCTGCAAGCAACCAATGGGATGGACCTGTCCCAGAGAGGGAAAAGGATTCTAGGGCAGGGTTCATTGATAGGGCTTTAAACTAGATTTGAAGGCAGAAGGGATCATGCTTACCTGTGACAAAGCTCACCAGAGGTGGAAAGATGGCGTGCTAGTAAGCACTCTCAATTTGTTGCCCTGAGACAAGCCAAGGATGAAGGACTTGGACACCCCAAGAGAATCAAGGGGGATTTGTCTAAGAGGGTGACACGGGCAGCTGAGATAAAGTGCTTCTATGCAAATGCACACAGCTTGGGCAACAAACAGGATGAATTAAGGACCACTGTGCTGCTGGAATGCTATGACATAGCAGCTAGTACTGAAACTTGGTGGGATGCTTCCCATGACAGGAATGTAAGGATAAATGGGTACAAGCTCTTTCGGAAGGACAGGCAGGGTAGGAGAGGAGGAGATGTTGCTCTCTATATAGTGACCAGCTGGAATCAGTGAAGTTCCACCTGGGGAAGTATGATAAGCTGGTTGAGGGCATATGGGTGAAGATTAAGGGGAAGGTGATGTTACTGTAGGGTTCTACTACAGGCCACCTGACCAGCAGAACCAAGTAGATGAGACTGTATACAGGCAAACAGAAGTGGCTTCATGTTCACAAGCCCTAATCCTTGTGGGGGATTTCAACAACCCTGACATCTGCTGGAGGGACAACACATCAAGGCACCATCAATCCAGGATGTTCCTGGAATACATAGATGACAACTTCCTCCTCCAAATGGTAGAGAAAAGGTGCTATGCTGGACCTTGTTCTCACCAATAGGGAAAGGCTGGTGACCAGTGTGAGGCTCAGAGATAACTCTGGCTGCAGTGACCACGAAGCAATGGAACTGAAGATCCTCAGGGCAAGTAGGAGAATCTATCCCAAGCTTACAACCCTGAACTTTAGTCATACAGTCTTTGATCTCTTCAGGGATCTGCTGGACAAAGTATTGTGGGACAAAGCCCTAGAGGGCAGAGGGGCCTGGAACAGCTGGTCAAGGATAACCTTCTCTGTGTCCAGGAGAAAAGTATACTGACAAAGACAAAGGCAGGAAAGAATGCTAGGGGACCTGCCTGGATGAGCAAAGAGCTCTTGGGCATGCTGTCACACACACACAACAAAAAGCTCTACAAGGACTGGAAGAAAGGACAGCTAGAATGAGGGCATATAAGGAAGCTGTCTGAACAGCAAGAGACCTGGTTAGGAAAGCTAAAGCTCAGTTAGAATTAAATCTAGCCAGGGAGATCAAGAGAAAAAGCAAAAGTTTCTGTAAGTACATTAATACCAAAAAGACTAAGGAAGGTGTGGGCCTTCCCGGAAAGAAAATGGGTGAAGTGGTGACAAGTGACATGGAGAAGGCTAAGGTTCTCAATTACTTCTTTGCCTCAGTCTTCACTGGCAAGGGCTCCAACCACACTACCAGAATAATGGAAGATAATGGCAGGGACTGGAAGAAGGAACTGCCTATTGTAAGCTGAAGATAGGTTCATAACCATCTGAAGAACCTGAAAATGTTCAAATCCATGGGACTTGATGAGATACACCCATGGGTGCTGAGGGAACCAGTGGCTGAGGTTGGTAAACCACTCTCTATTACATTCCCAAAGTCATGGCAGTCCAGAAAAGTCCCCACTGACAGGAAAAGGGGAAACATAACCCCCATTTTCCAAAAGGGAAAGAAGGATGACCCAGGGAACTATAGGCCATTCAGTCTAACCTCTGTGCCTGGTAAGATCATGGAGCAGAACACATTGGAGGCACTGCTGAGACAGAAGAATATTGAAGAGGTGATTGGATTTCACCATGGGGAAATGCTGCCTGACAAACCTGGTGGCCTTCTATAACAGAGAAGGGCCATGAGGATGATCAGAGGGCTGGAGCACCTCTCCTGTGGAGACAGACTGAGAGAGTTTGGGCTATTCAGTCTGGAGCAGAGAAGGCTCTCTGGAGACCTAATTGTGGCCCTCCAATATCTTAAATGGGCCTACAAGAAAGCCAATGAGGGATATTTTAGGGTGTTGGGTAGTGATAGGACTAGGGGGAATGGAGCAAAAGTAGAAATGGGTAGATTCAGATTGGATGTTAGGAAGAAATTCTTCACCATGTAGGTGGTGGGCCCCTGGAACTGGTACCCAGGGAGGTGACAGAAGCCCCATCTCTGAAGGTTTTTAAAGCCAGGCTTGATGGGGACTTGAGCAACCTGATCTAGTGTGAGGTGTCCCTGCCCATGGCAAGGGGACTGGAACTGGATTGGAACCCTAACAATTCTTTGATTCTATGAATAGCAAATTCCATCTCCACCAACAATCATAATTGATGCTGGTTATAAGTGTATTTGGGATTACCTGTTTTAACCAATCCTTACTTTAAGCCTTAAACTATCATCAGAGTACACACAAATTAACAGTATAAACCGGGTTTATAATTTTATGCTAACTCATTACTGCTTTTGCTATAGTATTTAAAATTATTTCAGTGTACACACAAGAGTGACGATTATTAGTCTGCATAAAAATAAGAATTTTTTGAAGAAGAAAAATACTTTTGTTCAATTAAGTTTCCCAGACAGAATTACCTGCACCTACAGAAGAGACTCAGTCTTGAGCAAGGACTTTGACAAGGCTCTTGAATTTCTAAGAAAGAAGACTGAAAAAGCAGATTCTGAAATACAGTAATATTTACTATCTAATTTAATGAGTCAAAAGTCTGTACTGAATCAGAGGTAGAAAAGTTAAAGTAATTACCATGGAAAGTCAGTTTAATGAATGTGCAATATGTGGGAGCATTATTTCTGTAATCTTTTCTATTGCTCAATTGATCATTTTTATTGTTCATTTACCTATGTTATATAGTTCTGGTATGAATTATGTTCTCCAATATTCATTTTTCTTCAGTATGACTTCATATCTAACTAGTGGAAAGATCTTCTTTAAAGAGACCTTTGTACTTGAGCAAACTTTGAAATATAATTTATCTAAACATAATTCCATCCCTCCCCCCTTTTTTTTTTTTAAAGAATTACAGTGCTCCTTTTCATAATTTTCAGAAATATTTGTTTGAACAGAGACTTTAATCTCTGCTCTTTCTGTTTAACTTGTATTTGATTTGAAAGCATGGCAGTATTATTGACTATTAAAGTCTACGCTCTTGATTCTAAAAAAAATTATCTGTATCTATAAATTCATTCCCACCAGTAATTCCTCAACTACTTAGCTGAAACACAGCATGAGATTGTTGAGGATTGTTGACAACAGGATTGTTGACTGTGTTTAGTCATAATACATGTTTATGAGATATAAATGCAGTATTCTTTCCCAAATTCAGGCTTAAACCAAATTGGCTGATGGAGAAAATTAGTCTCATTAGGACTATAGGAAATAACAGAGAAAGCTCATCTCTCAGTCTGCTATGACTCAGAAATTACATTTGGAAGAAGATTATTGAAAGATCCTGTAAGATCCATGGATGTTTGGGAACGACTATATAACTTCTGAGTTTAGATGTTTTGCAACAATATTCCGTCAAGTGTTTATAAAAAAGCCCTCCTACCTTAGAAACATTGAACAAGGAAAAAGAATGTTATGGTAGGCACCACAGTAATGAAGAACATACTCTTGCATATTCATATTTTAAGTGTTTACCCAGCTATTCAGTCTGAAATAGATTGATGAGTAGATACCAAGAGGTAAGCAGGCAAAGTACAACTTTTAAAAAGATAGTGTTGGAAAATAAATTAAGTAAAATGGAATATTAGTGAAAGAAGAGTCAGGATAAAATGTGAAGAAAAAAAGACGAAGATGATGAATATTTTGACATTCACAGGGTTCTTTTGCTCTTATGGAGAGGCTGAAGCACAGCTGGAAACTGGTGTTATGGCCCATATAAACGCTTTATTATTACTGGCATGAACTCTACTTCCCAGAAAGAAATCAGGGTATGCTTTCTATATTTTCTTTCTTTTCATGACAATTACTTTGTATCACAGTGATGCAACCTCTTCCCAGGAGGACCCTCCACATCTACTAGAGAAAAAGGAAGATTAATCGACACCCAGTCAGAGAATCAGGGACTGTCTGGCACCTTCTTAAGAAGGAGACAGATTATGTCTTATTCCTATAAATAATACTAGCAATTTTTAAGGCCAGATTGAGGGCAGCAATAGTGGCTGTAGGTTCTGAGGCGATGCCAGGAGTAATGATTTACTTCAGAACAGAGCATCCAAGACACTTAATGAGATGGAGAGTAATAATTTTATACCAATATGCAAAATTGCTGACATTGTCATTTCTTGGCAAGATGAATTATCTTGAGCCCAAACCCAGCCCAATATTACCTTTACAAAAGGACATCCTTGTGAATGAGATACAGTTCATTTGAAAAAACACCAATACCCATTTCTCCCTGTTGTTGCAGCTATGGCATGATTTGGGCCTGGGTTATCTACTCCATTTTCATGGCATCCTTATGCAGCTCACATATAAAAGAAAGATAACTTTTAACCTTCAAAACATTGATCTTGGCAATAATACTGGGGACAAAATTTCACAGCCCAGAAATGTGGAGGGTTCATTCACACACACGGGACAAATAAGGAATTAGCAGGAATTGGTTTGCTATCCTTCTGGACTTCTGTAGATCTAGTAAGTCAAGAAATAACACTTGAATGAAATCATATGATAATCACATGGTTAGATTGTTTAATATGTTGCATAGTGTTTAAGTATAAAAATAAAAATGCATTTATAGCTTAGGCTGTCCTTTATTGTATCAAATTAAATCATATTTAATGCCTAATTGTGTGTCATGCAGATGAGATCCATTTGTACATGACTGTACAATGTGGAGCTGGTTCAAATCAATGAATAGCTTTCTCATTACTTCACCCCATTCTGCTGTCTCTTTTCCTGTCTTTTGTAATGTAATGGAGGACAGCTGTGGCAGTGAAGTGAATATTAACTAACCTCAGAGCCTCAGCAGATTGTGACTTTAATCCCTGCAAATACTACTAAAATAAAAATTTAATTACAGTCAGTGTAGCTCTGCTAATGCCTGAAAAATATTTAACAATTAGTGGCCGGCTTAATTAAGCAAACTGCCTTTCACAAAGCAACCTGAAAAGTTTTTCCCTGTATTTTATCCTTCAGACTAATTAGTCTGATGTAAGCTTACAGCAATTCATTTACTGTTACTGAGTCTGCTGTATTACTGATCCAGTTGCTGGGGCTTAACAGCCTTTAATTGTGGAGAAGTTATTAAAAGGGAAAAAAAAAAGACTCATTAAGCACTACTAACCCTTAAAAAAAAGTTCTTTCTAGCAAGTTTTTTACTTATTCAGTCATATGCAGTTACATAGTTAAAGACATCTTAACTATGATCCTGTTATTTACGTTGGTTCAGCATGTGTTGAGTAACACATAAATTAGGGGACAACCATGTCTATGAAAGGACAATGCCTGGCACAGCCAGACGAAAAAAATATGATTATATCTAAGCTTAGTGAAAAGACTCAGCCCTGTGTGGCCTGATTCAGGTACTTGTTTTGAAAATCTCTGAAAAAAAGGGAGAAATACAGTGTAAAAGACAGCTTACAGCTGACTTCAACAATTAAGTCTTGTAATTTCAATTAACATGACATTGCTTTGATCTAGCTTGATTCTGCTGTTATGGTACATGATCCATTGCTCTTGTTTTACTAGATTTTAATAAAGTTGCATTCCTGAATACAGATAATTACAGATGGACCATTTGCTTTCTGAAAATAAGAGCATTTCAAAAATTCCTGTAAACTGTGGTTTGGATTACAACTGTGCTGTCTGATATCTTGGAAAAAAAAAAAAAAAATCTTCAACAGTTTAAAGACCAAGATACATTACACCAGTATTTGATGTATTGATTTGGTGAAACATTCCTCCATTCTGTACTGAATAACATAGGTTCGTTTAAAAGTATTGACAGATACTTTCCTGAGAATACTTAACTATATATATTTTCAACTTTTCAAGATAAAATCTTTACCTCTTCATCTAATAAATACTAGACTTGTAAATTTATGAGGGTCTGGAGGAGTGAGTACAATCACCTTAACAAGTAAGGATGAATTTTCTGAATAAGGACCACTATCTACACAGAAAACAAATGTCTTTAATATTTTCATCCTTAAGAAGTAATATTTAGTACAACCCCAAGCAACATTTGAAAATTCAAAGTGTTCAGTTTGAATCCTTAGATAAAACCCCTGAAAAAAAGCTTATCATGCAGGTATCACACTCAGATTATTTAGAAAAGTAGAGAATTCAGGTTTGCTGCTGAACTAGCTAGATAGCAAATAAAATGTTCTTAAGAAATGAGATTGCATTAATCCAAGTATAGAAAACTGAAGTTCAAAACTGGATAGGACTATTTTAAATCAGAATGTTTTATTCCCATGATATCTATCACTGGAATTTACAGGAATATGTTTTAGCTGTCTGCTTTCCACAAAGGATGGATGTTATGCAGTACAGATGAATAATTTGTTTCAATTAAAAAAAACACCCTGTATTTTGCTTCCTCCGTATAGGAACTTTATCCCATTTTGAAACAGATGATTTTGTAAAAGCTATCTTTTGTTGCCAAAGACAGAAGAAATAAGAATTAAATAAATGTGAAATGGAATGTATGAAAGAAAATTATTCATAGATTGGTACAATTCAACATAATTGGCAACCTTTGCTCATGGTTGATTGAGGATGGGTATTAAATTACCATTCATAATACTGTAGAGGTGGTCCATTTTAGTCATGGCTTAAATACTGAACATTGACTGAAAAATGTAAAGAAGCACCTGGCAACTATATAAATCCTTTCTGGGAGTAATTTAACTTATAATGAAGGCGGGGAAAAAAAAAGAAATAATAATAATAATAATAATAATAATAATAATAATAATAAAAGCCTACATTGCAAAGCTGGAAGAATTGTAAAATGTCTTTCAACTATCATTAAAAAAAAAAAAAAGAATTGTTTTCAATTTCTTTGTGTGACATCTGGGTGGACTTCAACTCTTTCCATCTACACCCTTATGTAATGTAACTGTCTCTGTAAATGTACATCTGCATTACTGTTAAACAAATGTTCATTCACCATCAAATTCCACTTTCCCAGTATGTTTTCTCATTGAAAAAATTAATAACAATTCCCTTTAATGATAGAAATAATCTGCTTATAACCATCTATTATATATGGGTATTTTTCCCCCAAAAAGCAATAATGTTTGGGGATTTTTTCCAAATGTTGAAGAATTTCATAACGTTATACTTAAATGGTTTTTGAATTTTACTATACAAGAGCAATATGTGTTAAAAACCCAGTCAGATTTAATTTACCTCAGATCCACTGCCACAACTTTTACCACAGCTGCCTTCAACTGTTTTCACAAAATGATCGTGGCATAAGACCTAGGCTTTACTTTCTGCTAGGAAATACACTTGTAAACCTTGGGATTAGACCTTAGAAGGAAGATGATGAGCTAGGATTTTTTCCTGCCTTTCCCACACGTGAGATGTAATTATTACAAAGTTGAGGAAATTTTGAGGCTGAGGACAAAACCCCTTGGTTGTATCTGTGTGTACATATACTTACATGTGTATGTACTCAAGGGTGAAATCCTGCCTTCTGTAGCACTCACGATACTCTTGCTGAATTTAAATGGAAGTGCATACATATGCCAAGGATAAATTGTCATTCCTTCTTTATACTCACAGGTGTATTTACATAAAGTCTATGGTCAGAAGCACAATTTGTGTAAGTAAGCATAGCTCTATTAACTGGTTGTGCAAAAATGCAAAGCGGGGAATCTCTGCCACATTAATGTACTGGAGTACTGTCATGCATGTAACCATAAATGGCTCCACCTTTACCTCTGCGGAAAAAGAAGAACCCAGTAAGACTTGGAAAATAGGAGGACTTCACTGGGATTATATAGGGGTGCTGTGGGGGGACTGTGATGAGTCTGTGGACCTTCTGAAGAGCTCTGGTGAGGAGTTCAATATTGAAAACATCACTGTGTTCTCATGAGAAGCTGGAAACTCCCTGGACTGGATGTTGGAGGATGAGAAACCGTAAGATGAGATGAAAAAGCCACCTGGGCTAGCTTAACAAGTAACTATAGCAATGCTATCACTAACCGATAAGAATCTAGAGAAGAGTTTGTTAACCAATCACATGCAGCCACACTAACTAGATACAAATATGTGCTGCTTGCTGGAATAAATGGAGTCTTTTGTCTTTCTCTATACCCCGCTTGCGTTTTATCTTCGGCGCTTTGGCCATCACTCCATCCCTACAGCGACAGGGTGCCGTGGGATCTGTTGGGGGAGCTCTCTAAGGCTCATGAGGATGAAGTTGCTCTGATATCCAGAGTGTGTTTTGGATCCCTGGTCAGATTTCAGACTTGCAGTGTTCAAGCTTCTGCAGGGATTGATGTGTGTAGTGTGTAAATTCACAATTTTTTTAACTACCACTCTATTTTGACCATCAACCTGTTTTGCAAAACTGTTTCCTACTTCAGGAAAGGAGATACATGTAAGCCTTTAGATTTGAGTTTAAAAATAAGCAATGCAAACTCATCCCCAGGCTGTAGCAGCTACTTTGTGTCTTGTACTTCCTCAGCTAAATTATTTCTCTATCTGCTGATAAACTTCTAGGTTGCAGTCCAGTAAAAAATGTTTCAGAATATAACACAATTTTTCACTTAATTATATTTTCATTAAACAGTCTGTGTTGGGAAAATAGCCAGGTCTTGATTCAAACCATTACACTTTCCAACAGGTAACTCTTCACAACATTATAATAAAGAAAAAAAACCCAAACAACAAAAAAACAACCCACATCCTAAACAGATCTTAAACAGGCCTGAAGAAAAAAATCAGTTATCCTGAATGTGAGATGAATGTTGCTATAGCAATAATATAAGCCACTTGATATAGTTCTCCTTTTACATATTTTTTTTAAATTCTTATTTCTTTGGCATTTGTGATATATCATGCTAACACAGGTGTTTAAGAAAAAAATAAAAAACAATGCTGGATCTTTGCAAGATGGTAAATAAATTTGGATAATCCTGATGATTAATATTCTGAAATCTCAATAATGTCAGCTACAAATATCAGTGATAGATGTTATTTTAAATGCATGTTTAGCACAAACAAAGAGACTGAAGAAAGCCAAAACCATCAGGTAACTAAAAAAATATGTCAATAGCCTTCAACTGTGTTACAGAAAAATACACTGAAATATTATTTACATATTCACTGGGTATCGTAGAATTGAATCTGTCCAACCATGCAGTCTACAGATGTAATAGGAGGTTTTGATGACTTTTCCAAAATATTACACAGTAATTAGGGAAGTTTTCAAACCTACTCAGAAAATTAATAGCTCTACAAAACTCATATTGGATTTCTCATATATTTGCTTTCAGTGGCCACGTTTTGTATGTCAGACTTTTGCAAACAGTACAAAAGAGTTTCACATGTAGAATAAGTTTAATGCTACAACAATAGTGTCATAAATCAGAAACATTAGTGTGGGTCACACTGAAGGCTGCAGCTTTTTCTGTCACTCTTTGTATTTGCAAGCAGAGTCAAAATCACATTTTTCCCCAAGTGTGAAGTCTTTGAGAATGTCATTGTTCATTACTATTTCCTTGTTTCCTAATGGCACTGTTACTAGTCAAAACTATTTCTTCTGTGCTACAAAACTGCAGCATTATGCAGTATATCTTGCACAATTTTTTCTGTCATTCAGAACTCTCTATAAGTAGGATACCAATAAAATTATTACATTAACAAATATCATCTTTCTGGATTTAGTAATAAAAATTCTCTTTAGCCATTATTGACTATTAAGAAAATGAGGAGTAGATATTTTATTGCACATATATCGTACTTGTTTACATGGAGACAAGAGACTGACAGTCACAGGTAGCAGAGTCTGTGCAATCCTAAAACACAGATACAGACATCTATCAAAAAAGAAGTGAAAGGAATGCCTTTATGTCAGTGCTGAGATCACTGTCCAGGAAGATGGACATCTGGATTCTGTACAAATGTCAAGTTGCACTCATCACTAGGATGCATACATGACTAGGGACTGATTTGAACAGTGTGAGATTGTTTTCCATATTACAAAAAAACCTCAACAGAGGTAACAAATAAACCAAAGTCACTGTGGATGTTACTAACCAGTAACAAGAACGAGAAATTTAGATTTAGATCACAAAGAATGCAACTCCTGATTAATTGTGGAGGACAATATTTCCTTATATATTATCATAGTATCATAGAATCAGACAGGGTTGGAAGAGACCACAAGGATCATCTAGTTCCAAACCCCTGCCATGGGCAGGGACACCTCACACTAGATCAGGCTGGCTAGAGACTCATCCATCCTGGTCCTAAACACCTCCAGGGATGGGGCCTCAACCACCTCCCTGCACAACCCATTCCAGGGCTTCACCACTCTCATGGTGAAGAACTTCTTCCTCATGTCCAGTCTGAATCTCCCCACCTCCAGCTTCATTCCATTCCCCCTAGTCCTATCACTACCTGATATCCTAAGAAGTCCCTCCCCAGCCTTCTTGTAGGCCCCCTTCAGATACTGGAAGGCCACAATGAGGTCACCTCGGAGCCTTCTCCAGACTGAACAACCCCAACTCTTGCAGTCTGTCCTCATAGGAGAGGTGCTCCAGCCCTCTGATCATCCTCGTGGCCCTTCTCTGCACACGTTCCAGTATGTCCTTATCCCTCTTGTAATAGGGGCTCCAGAACTGGACGCAGTACTCCAGGTGGGGTCTCACCAGAGCTGAGTAGAGGGGGAGAAGCACCTCCCTTAACCTGCTGGCCACACTTCTCTTGATGCAGCCCAGGATCTGATTGGCCTTCTGGGCTGCAAGTGCACATTGAGAGCTCCTGTTGAGCTTCTCGTCCACCAGCACCCCCAAGTCTCTCTCCTCAGGGCTGCTCTCCAGCCAGTCCCTGCCCAGCCTGGATTTGTGCCTGGGATTGCCTCGACCCAGATGCAGGACCCTGCACTTGGTCTTGTTGAACCTCATGAGGTTGGCTTGTACCTACCTCTCCAGCCTGTCCAGGTCCCTCTGGATGGCATCCCTTCCCTCCACCGTGTCTGCTGCACCACACAGCTTGGTGTCATCAGCAACCTTGCTGAGGGTGCACTCAATGCCATTGGCCATGGCACCCACAAAGATGCTGAACAAGCCTGGTCCCAGGACTGATCCCTGAGGGACTCCGCTTGTCACTGGCCCCCAGTGGGACATGGACCCATTGACAGCCACTCTTTGGGTGCGGCCATCAAGCCAGTTCTTTATCCATCTAGTGGTCCACCCATCAAACCCATGTGTCACCAGCTTGGAGACCAAAATGTGGTGCAGGACAGTGTCAAAGGCTTTGCTCAAGTCCAGGTAAACAACATCAGTTGCTCGCCCCTCATCTATTAATGCTGTCACCTGATCATAGAAGGCCACCAGGTTTGTCAGGCAGGATTTGCCCTTGGCAAAACCATGCTGACTGTTCCCAATCACCTCTTCACTATTCTTCTGAGTCATTAGTGTCTCCAGGAGGATCTGCTCCATGATCTTTCCGGGCACAGAGGTGAGACTGACTGGCCTGTAGTTCCCTTAGTTCCCTGGTTCTTCCTTCTTACTCTTTTTGAAAATGGGAGTAGTGTTTCCCCCTTTCCTAATTGTCTTTTTTGCAAGATTTTTTTGTCAGGTTTTGCATTGACTGCACAGTGTTAAGGTGTAACCAGCTGGTTATGGAATTATAACACTTCAAGTGTGTTTCATGAAATGTTCTAAACAGCTGGAATCACAGACTAATATAGACTACCTAGACATTGAGTCCAGTGGTCTGCAAGAACCTTCCTGAAATGCCCTATGAGCATCTTGTTTGCTTCCCACATGCAAAGACTTTTCTTAGCATGATATTTAGATCAACAACAAACATAAAAGCTACAATGGCTCAACAACAAGAATGACCAGAATGCACCTCACGAATGAAATGAGAAAAAAATAACAGCATTTTCCTAGGTCCCCAGGATAACCAATAAACTGTCAAAAAAGTTTCCCATGTGAAGTGTAAAGTAGGTGAAACATTTGCTTCAAAGAAAGCCAGAGAAGTTACAAAGGGCCCAAACTGTATTATCTGGGGAAAGAGACCTCCTTGTCTTGAAGTATTACATAAAGAAGAAAAGATTTTTAACACTCTTAGGAATACTGATTCACTCTCTGTACAAAATCAGTTTCTGATGCAAAAGAAGAAGAATAGAATAGAATAGAATAGAATAGAATAGAATAGAATAGAATAGAATAGAATAGAATAGAATTACCAAGGTTGGAAGAGACCTTGAAGATCATCGAGTCCAACTTGTAACCACAAACCTCACAACTAGACCATGGCAACAAGTGCCACATCCAGTCCCCTCTTGAACACCTCCAGGGACGGCGACTCAACCACCTCCCCGGGCAGCCCATTCCAATGACGAATAACTCTCTCGGTGAAGAACTTTCTCCTCACCTCGAGCCTAAACTTCCCCTGGCGCAGCTTGAGACTGTGTCCCCTTGTTCTGGTGATGGTTGCTAGGGAGAAGAGGCCAACCCCTTCCTGTCTACAACCACCCTTCAAGTAGTTGTAGAAAGCAATGAGGTCGCCCCTGAGCCTCGTCTTCTCCAGGCTAAACAGCCCCAGCTCCCTCAGCCTCTCCTCACAGGGCTTGTGCTCGAGGCCTCTCACCAGCCTTGTTGCCCTTCTCTGGACACGTTCAAGTGTCTCGATGTCCTTCTTAAACTGAGGGGCCCAGAACTGGACACAGGACTCAAGGTGCGGCCTAACCAAAGCAGAGTACAGGGGCAGAATGACCTCCCTGCTCCTGCTGGCCATACTATTCCTAATGCAGGCCAGGATGCAGTTGGCCCTCTTGGCTGCCTGGGCACACTGCAGGCTCATGTTCAGCTTCCCATCAACCAGCACCCCCAGGTCCCTCTCTGCCTGGCCGCTCTCCAGCCACTCTGACCCCAGCCTGTAGCGCTGCCTGGGGTTGTTGTGGCCAATGTGCAGAACCCGGCACTTGGATGTGTTAAATCTCATGCCATTGGATTCTGCCCATCTGTCCAGCCTGTCGAGGTCCCTCTGCAAAGCCTCTCTGCCCTCCAGCAGATCAACTCCTGCCCCCAGCTTGGTGTCATCAGCAAATTTACTGATGATGGACTCAATGCCCTCATCCAGATCATCAATAAAGATGTTAAAGACATGGGGCCCAGCACTGATCCTTGGGGCACACCACTAGTGACTGGCCGCCAGCTGGATGTGGCACCATTCACCACCACTCTCTGGGCTCGGCCCTCCAGCCAGTTCCTAACCCAACGCAGTGTGTTCCTGTCCAAGCCATGGGCTGCCAGCTTGGCCAGGAGTTTGCTGTGGGGACGGTGTCAAAGGCCTTGCTGAGGTCCAGGTAGACCACATCCACAGGCCTCCCCACATCCACCAGATGGGTCACCTGATCATAGAAGGAGATCGGGTTGGTCAGGCAGGACCTGCCCCTCCTAAATCCATGCTGGCTGGGCCTGAGCCCCTGGCCATCCTGTAAGTGCTGTGTGATTGCACTCAAGATGACCTGTTCCATAATCTTGCCTGGCACTGAGGTCAGGCTGACAGGCCTATAATTCCCTGGCTCTTCCAACTGGCCCTTCTTGTGGATGGGCACCACGCTGGCCAGCTTCCAGTCTTCTGGGACCTCTCCAGTGAGCCAGGACTGATGAAAAATGATGGAGAGCGGCTTGGACAACTCATCCGCCAGCTCCCTCAGCACCCTAGGATGGATCCCGTCTGGTCCCATGGACTTGTGGGGGTCCAAGCGGCTGAGAAGATCTCTAACTATCCCATCCTGGAACAGAGGAAAACTATGCAGCTCCCTGGCTCCTTCTGCCAGCTCTGCAGGCCAGCTGTCTGGAAGACGTTCTGTCCTGCTAGTAAAATATATCCTCTTGGAAACAAAACTCTGTACCAGGAAACGTGAGGTAGCGAGAGAAGGGAGAAAGGAAAAGAAAATGAGAAAAAGAAAAGGAGAGAATTAATCTTTTGCTCCCATGGACAACTAGAAAAATATCTATCGGGTAAATATGCATCAGAAACATAATTTGTGATTGGTTTATTTTCAAAATTCTTTAGGGATACCAACGAATCTGTCCATCCAATGAAAAATATATTTCAAAATATTTTCAGAGTATTTTAGCTACCACTGAGGATCTCTTCTGCAACATACATGCAGATTGTGTCAAATATGAAGAGCATCTAAACAGGTTTTAGGCACTTAGGGACCTGATATGTCCTATGTACCACAGGGGGACTCAAAGATCACTCCTTGTGGCATACATTAATTTCCATGCAACTTTCAAAGTCTGCATTGAAAGTATAATGGTTAGAAAAAAAAATCATCTCAAATTTAAACATAGTTAAAGGCAAATTCATACCTATGTACCTTACACCTGTGCTATATTTTCATTTGAAAAGTTCCTGCAATGCTTTGATGACAACTTTCTCATACAGGGAGTTGAAGAACCAATGAGGAGAGATGTGATACTGGACTTTGTATACACAAACAATGAATGTCTAGTCAAGGATGTTTAGGTAGGAGAAAGCATTGGCTGTAGTGACCATGGAATAGTAGAGTTAGGAAAAGAAGCAGGGCAAATAGTAAAACTTCTACCCTGGACTTTAAGAGGGCCACCTTCATCCTATTCAAAGAACTAGTAAAAGTCTTATGTGAGCTAGGACTCTAGATGGCAAGGGGGTCCAAGAGAGTCTTTGGTAAATGAGGTGGGAGACATGGTGACAGATGATGAAGAGACGGCAGAATTACTGAATGCCTCCTTTGCCCTGGTCTTTAGTGCTAAGACCAGACCCCAAGACTCTCAGACACTGCAGATAAGAGAGTAAAACTGGAAGGAGGAAGACTCTCCACTAGTCACTGTGGATTGGGTTAGGGATCACTTCAATGGAATACACCTGCACAAATCTATGGGCCCTGATGGCGTTCATCCACAAGTGCTGCGGAAGCTGGTTGATGTTGTTGCTGTATTATTCTTAATCATTTTTGAAAGATCATGGAGAACAAGGGAGATGCCTGAGGACTGGAAGAGAGACAGTGTCACTACAGTCTTCAAAAAAGGCAAGAAGTTTCCTTTGCAGGCAAATACAGGCTGGTTAGCCTCACCTTCAGCTGAGAGAGGCCTCTCTTGTACATGGAAATGAATGTCTCAAGAAAGATAAAATCATATCTGCTCACTAGACAGTAGCCGCCACAGAAGGAGTGTGGTGGAAGACCACTGGAATGTGCAACAAAGATAAGATGATCACTGCCCATTAAGACTGCAGCTACCCCAGAAGAGGGGGATAGTGGATGCAGCATGTCACATCCTGGCCTGCTACGAACAGGGATGTGTATTGGTGTGTGCACAGGTAGCAGGTGAAGGAGGGGGCAGGTGCCCACCCCTGGCGCAAATGCCTGCAAGCACACAGGACTACCTGGAGGCAACACCTGGAAAACAATGGGACTAGGGTGAGGGGCCAAGTGGCAGCTGCAAAAATAACTGAATAAAAGCCTGGGCTATACCAGTTTATGGGGTGAACATCACCATGGCTCAGCCTGGAAGCAGCAGTTCAGTATGTCGTCATCCCCCCACACCCCACCAAAAAACCATGCTGTGCCCTAAGTTTTGCCTGCTGTAAGAAAGACAAACTCCACTGAAGACACCGCACACTGGAAACATCACAGGACTCAGCAACTCCCTCCTTCCTTCTGGCCAAGGACAGCTCTGGTGGTTTGGAATTTCCCACAAGCATTAACAAAAAGCGCATCTCACTCAGTCGGGAAGCAAATGGAAGCTATATTTACAAAGCAAAAACTGCACTCTACAATGGAATGCAATGAATTTGTACAAATATACAGTATTTACAATATTATACAGGTAGTTATAATCAGAAAACATCACGGAATCCTCCCGAACCCCTTCTGGTATACCAAAAGGAGCAGGGAAACTGCTCCACTCTCCCCTAAATCCTCTCGCCCTCCCTCCCCCTCCCCTTTCCCTCTATAATTAGAAGAAAAGACAAAAACGTTAGGAGAATTGTTAGCTTAAAGCATCATTAGTGTCCTTATTTGCAAGGTCAGCTAGCAGCGATTAAATCCTCCTGGCTGTGCAGAAAACAGCCAAACAGCCAGAGAAGAAGGAAAGAAATGAAGTGGAATATATGAGATTGCTAGGGTACGTCTTGCATATATGGCCAATGAAATTAGTTTAGAATCATCTTTTGTTTTCCTTTTTACGCCCAACTCTGAATTGTTTATATTTCTCAACTTTTTCTGCTCAAAATCTGCAGCTAACTTTTAAAGGCATAGCCTAAAACTGCCATAACAGCACAAGCTGACATACCAACATGAATTCTGGGACCTACCTGTCTCCCTCTCTTCTCCTTCAAGCCAAAGATGTGACTCAGGAGCACCCTTCCCCAGACCTCTTCCAGCCAAAGACAGAGAAGTGTCCTGGGGGTGGGTGGGGTGATAATATAATTACTTTCCTGCTCTTTCTCTCTCTTTCTCAATTTTTCTTCTCTCTCTCTCTTTTCTCCATTCCTTTGTTTCATCTACTTTACCCTCTAATAAATAGCCTTGCTTCTGATATTTGGTCTCATTTGTGCCTTAATGTCACACACAGGAATGTTATAAAAAAGAACAGGTCTCTCTTCTCCTCTGGACCAAGACACCATCCACTTGAATATTTTAAAACTTTGCAATTCTTCTGGTTTAAGCAATTTGATTAATAAATGACTTAACTTTACAATACAAATGTACCTTAATGAACGAAGTATGGGCAACAAACAAGAGGAGCTGGAAGCCTTCATACAGCAGGAAAGTTATGATGTAGTTGCCATCACAAAGACGTGGTAGGACAACTCACATGACTGGAGTGCTGCAATTGATGACTATAGGCTCTTCAGGAGAGACAGGCAAGGGAGAAGTGGTGGAGAGGTGGCCCTGTACATCAGGGAGGCTCTTGATGCCATTGAGCTGGAGATCAGGGATAATCAGGTTGACTGCGTGTGGGTGAGAATTAGAGGGAAGATCGGCAGGGCAGACATCCTGGTTGGAGTCTGTTATAGACCATGCAACCCGGAGGAAGATGTTGATGAAGCATTCTATAGGCAGCTTAAGACTGTCTCAAGATCGCCTGACCTCATTCTCATGGGCGACTTCAACTGCCTGATATCTGCTGGCATCTCAACACAGCAGGGAGGAGGCAATCTAGGAGGTTCTTAGAGTGCATGGAGGACAGCTTCTTATCCCAGGTGCTACGTGAGCCTACCAGGGTGTGACCAGTTTAGGCTGTGCCTTTAAGAAATGGACACTTTCTGAACACTCTGGCTGAATGTAATGAAAACAAAGATATGCTAAACTAATTTCATTGGTGGATAGGTATAATGCAACTTTGAGTTTTGGGTTCTGTCTGTTTGGAGTCAGACTGTTCTTCTCTGTCCTGTGGGCTGGTCTGTCTTCTCTCTCGCTGAAGCAACCGCTGCGGAACAGAGCGACCTTGAAATTAACAAAGCTAACCAGATAAGAAAACTAACTCTTGCATTCGCTTTGAGCTAACAGATTTTTTTCTCCGTAACTGCCTTTCTCTCTCTCTCTAACCCTTTTTGGGAAAAAGGGGAGGTAGGGAGGGAGAAGGGGGATTGCGGCCGGGGGGGGGCACACCCTCCTCTGGCTGTGGGTCTCCTGTATTACATACATTGCTGTATATTTCTGTATATATTGTGAATATTTTATATTTTTGTACATATTCATTGCATTCCATTTCTGCTTGTAAATACAGCTAGTTTCATTTGCTTCTCCAGCTGAGTTAGCTGTGGTATCTTTTGTTTGTGTGTGTGTGTGAACTTTCTCACCCTACCACACAGGGGAAAGGCTATGCTTGACCTCCTCTTCACTAATAGGGAAGGGCTGGTGGGTGATGTGGTGTTTGGAGGATGTCTAGGGTCCAGCGCCTATGAAATAGTTGAATTTTCAGTATTCAGTCAGGCTAAGAGGGGCAGCAAGAAGACCTCCACTCTGGACTTCCGGAGGGCGGACATCAGGATACTCAAGGAATTAACTCAGAAGGTTCCTTGAGAAACAGCACTTAAAAACAAAGGGATCCAGGAGAGCTGGACCTGCTTCAGGCAGAACTCTTGAAGGCACAGGAACAGGCTGTGCCAATGTGCTGCCAGGGCACATGGGCAGTCTGGATGTGCAACGAACTTTTAATAGAACTAAGGGAAAAAAAGAGGGTGTATCATCTTTGGAAGAAAGGTGAGGCAACCCATAGAATGTTTAAGGATGTTGCTAGGTCTTGTAGGAAGAAATTTAGGGAGGCAAAAGCCCATTTAGAGCTTAGACTGGCCTCTGCTGTGAAGGACAACAAAAAATCCTTCTATAAATATATTACTAGCAAGAGGAGGGACAAGGACAACCTCCACTCCTTGGTGGACACAGAGGGAGGAGGAGGAACAGAGGAGGAGGGGAACAGAGTAACAAAAGATGAGCAAAAGGCAGAGGTACTTAACACCTTCTTTGCCTCAAATTTTAATAGCAGGACAGAATGTCTTCCAGACAGCTGTCCTGCAGAGCTGGCAGATTGAGCCAGGGAGCATCATAGTTTCCCTGTGTTCCAGAAGGAAGCAGTTAGAGATCTCCTTGGCTGCTTGGATCACCATAAGTCCATGGGACTAGACGGGATCCATCTTTGGGTGCTGAGAGAGCTGGCAGATGAGCTGGCCAGGCCACTCTTCATCATTTTTCAGCAGTCCTGGCTCACTGGAGAGGTCCCAGAAGACTGGAAGCTGGCCAACGTGGTGCCCATCCACAAGAAGGGCTGGTTGGCCCAGTGCCAGGCAAGATTATGGAACAAGTCATCTTGAGTGCAATCACACAGCACTTACAGGATGGCCAAGGGATCAGGTCCAGCCAGCATGGATTTAGGAAGGGCAGGTCCTGCCTGACCAACCTGATCTCCTTCTATGATCAGGTGACCCACCTGGTGGATGTGGGGAGGCCTGTGGATGAAGTCTACCTGGACTTCAGCAAGGCCTTTGACACCATCCCCCACAGCAAACTCCTGGTCAAGGTATCAGCCCATGGCTTGGACAGGAGCACACTATGTTGGGTTAGGAACTGGCTGGAGGGCTGAGAGAGTAGAGGTGAATAGTGCCACATCCAGCTGGTGGCCAGTCACTTGTGGTGTGCCCCAAGGATCAGTGCTGGGCCCCATGCTCTTTAACATCTTTATTGATGATCTGGATGAGGGCATTGAGTCCATCATCAGTAAATTTTGCGGATGACACCAAGCTGGGGGCAGGAGTTGATCTGCTGGAGGGTAGAGGGACTTTGCAGAGGGACCTCAACAGGCTGGACAGATGGGCAGAATCCTATGGCATGAGATTTAACACATCCAAGTGCCGGGTTCTGCACATTGGCCACAGCAACCCCATGCAGTGCTACAGGCTGGGGTCAGAGTGGCTGGAGAGAGGCCAGGCAGAGAGGGACCTGGGGGTACTGGTTGATGGGAGACTGAACATGAGCCTGCAGTGTGCCCAGGCAGCCAAGAGGGCCAATGGCATCCTGGCTTGCATCAGGAACAGTGTGGCCAGCAGGAGCAGGGAGGTCATTCTCCTTTTGTACTCTGCACTGGTTAGACCACACCTTGAGTGCTGTGTCCAGTTCTGGGCCCCCCAGTTTAGGAAGGATGTTGACCTGCTGGAATGTCTCCAGAGAAGGGCAACAAAGTTGGTGAGGGGCTTGGAACACAAGCCCTATGAGGAGAGGCTGAGGGAGCTGGGGGTGCTTAGCCTGGAGAAGAAAAGGCTCAGGGGAGACATTATTGCTCTCTGCAACTACCTGAAGGGAGGTTGTAGCCAGGTGGGGACTGGTCTCTTCTCCCAGGCTACCAGCACCAGATCAACAAGACTCAGTCTCAAGCTGCACCAGGGGAGGTTTAGGCTGGATGTTAGGAACAAATTCTACACAGAGAGAGTGATTGCTTATTGGACTGGGCTGCCCAGGGAGTTGGTGGAATCACCATCATTGGAGGTGTTCAGGAGGAGACTTTATAGGGTGCTTGGTTGCATGGTTTAGTTATTAGGTGGGTTAGATCATTGGCTGGACACAATGATCTCAAAGGTCTCTTCCAACCTGGTCTATTCTATTATTCTATTCTATTCTATTCTATTCTATTCTATTCTATTCTATTCTATTCTGTTCTATGCTATTCTAATGAGAATTTTTCTTTGTAGAATAGTACTGGTATGTATCTGTGTCTCTTTAAAACACCTTACCTCCTGCATTAATTTTGTTTTTCCCAGATGTGGCATAGCTACTCCTAGTCATCTGAAGATTAGTTTACTTTTATTTCATCATTGCATCCATTTATCAACACCTTAATGTTATCAAAATTCTTTTTATCAGTGCCCAAGTGTGTAACTTTGAGTTTTGTGCTCTAAAACATCTTTCCCATTTTTATTCCTTATTTAAAAGGTGAACTTGTACTTTCTATATGATGCTGTTTTCCTTACTAATAGTAGCACTTAGTTGCCACATGGCTGCACTTTTCACCCTGAGATTTCCAGTCAGATTCTTACTTTCCTGAGAGTGAGAGCAGGGAGCCTGATGCAAGTGCTGCTACCTAGTTGCCTGAGCAAAGGAGAAATGATCTTGTGCGAGGTCTACCTCACCACCAGTGCCAGAAGAGCAGCACGTCCACTTCTGCAAATCTAGGTGTGAGAAGGAGGTGGAAAATATTATTTGCATATCTGAAGAAGCAAAGAGTCAGTGAGTCTAAGTGGAGGGATTTTTATTTGTTTGTTATGAGTGTAGCTCACACTGGTGTGAGTAAGCAGAGACCCTTTCCATTCAACCTCTGTTTTCCCAGTCCTATCGTTTTTATAGATGATTCACTTCTTTATTTTGCTGCCAGAAATCTGGCAGTCAACATCTATTATTCATATATTTCACCTACATGCCTAGCAATGTAGTCTCATTTTAGTTTCTTCCTCCCCCATCATTCCCATATTAATGGTTATGTCACGATGGTTTACTATAGGACACTGTAGGAAACACTTAAGATAGATTTAATCCACTGCGTTAACCTTGTCAAAGATCATAGTTATCTTATGCATTAAAAAAAAAAATTAAATTAGTCTCACACGATCTACCTTTGGTATATCTACACTGTATTTCATTACTTTGCCTCAGGCTTTTCTAGAAAAATCTGTTTAAGAATTTACATAGTACCAAATAAAAACTCTTGCATTAGAAATTTTCTCTAGGGCCATCAACTCAAGAACATGAACCTGACGGAGAGGGTCCAGAGAAAGTCCACAAAAATGATCAGAGGGCTGGAACACCTCTCTATGAAGTCAAGCTGAGAGAGCATGGGGCTTTGAGCAACCTGATCTGGTTAGTCATGTCCCTGCTGGAGGCAGGGATGTTGAACTAGACCACATTTAAAGATCCCTTTGAACATAGTGCATTCTACAATTCTATGACAATTCACACTCTATTCCGCTCCACATTGCTCACTTGAAAGTCAACAACATATTAAATTTCTTAGTATGCCAAAATCATACTTTTGCAATTTGTACTAATAGTTCCAATATTTTACAGCAATTTCCCTCCATCCTCCAATACTTTTTCATGAAGCAATGTAATTTGGGTCTGCATGTTAGAAGTTGCAAGTCCCTTATTCTCATTTTCTCTCCTGATTTCCTCTAATAAAGGTATCATTCACCATTTAGAAGTGCCCACTCTTTAGTGAGAAGCATCCAAAATAATAGAAGATTCTCTTATGCAGAGCCAGAAATAGGAAGGGATCTGTTTTTTTATCAGCCACATTTTCACAGGCTTTTACAAGCCAAAGCTTTCAGTGAGACTCACATGCCTAAAATTAACTATAACTAACTCTACAGCACTGATTATGCACTTAACAGATGCAAAATTTCTGTCTAGAACAACCACTTTTAGACATCTCCTAAATGTAATGCAAAACCATGATCAAGTATTAGCAAAAAGTTATGATACTGAGTGCACAGTTGCAAAATTATGTTGTTTTAAAGAGTTGTATGTGCCTGAAAGATTTCCAGTGGTGAATCAATAGACAGCCAGTAGTTAATATGAAAAGAATACTTACATATATTCCTGACTGGTACCATACAATATGTTACCTATAATCAAGTTTAAAACCCCCTCAACATTTATTCTAGCAGAAAAGGATTTATACAGATAAAATATGACTCTATAGATCTTTTAGACAAAAGATATACTGTCTATAAAAGTGTTTTAAGTGTGTGCTTATTTATCTTTATCCTCTGCATTATTTCTAATATATATCTGTAACAAGAAATTATTGCAGTAAAAAGAACCATCATTCCTGTGTAAAATGCAACATTCAGGAAATCAAGACAACATATATGCCTGGTTTCTGCAACTGAAGTGAAAAAATAGACTGCTTTTAAGACATAAATATCTGGAAATCTATTTAAAACTAACTTCTATGAAGTATGCTTTTTCCTTCAACACTTGCAGAACACACACACATGAATTATATACAGCTCTTTTCTTCCATCAATCTTAATATGAGATCATGGAATTTAGAAGATCATAAATGACCATATATCTATATTTGTGGTAGGTTGAAGTTGCCCCCATCATAAAATTGCCAGACCAGCTCACATCCAATAGTGATTTATTTACATTCTGCCACTTTCTGCTCAAGATCTGTGGAAAATTTTCTAGGCACCATCTAAAACTACCACAATATTGTAAGTTGGTTTTAAAGCAGTGAGACATATTCCTCATATTTCCCTATATATATTGTTATCTTTGCTTTCTTGCAAACAGCAAGAACAAGTGTGTTTGGAGCAAATGTTTCACTTGTTTCTTCCTTGCACTAATATTTCTTATAATAGTGAGAACTGAAAATGGCTCACATGTAGCTGAACTGTGCTAATGAAAGGTTACACATGTTCACTTCACTCACAGCTGGAGAGTGCAGATCCCTTATGTGGCTGGTCTCTAAGACAGGGAGTCAAGAATGCTTGGGTCTTGTATTTCTCAAGAGTGTGCCAAAACACACTCTGCTGTGCTTTCTGCAGTTGTGGACTAAGAATTTAAAAAAAACCCTGAAGAATTTCACATTATATGCTGATAATTTGCTCTCTCCTATAAGAGACAGTTTTATTACTGCTCCCTGTCACTCAAGAAGTCCAAAGTGGAGGTCTCAGATAAGGGCAAACATTGAAACATCCTTTCCTCCTTTTTTTTTTTCTTCTCTTTTTTTTTTTAAAGATGAAAGGACATTAGAAAACTTACAAAGTAAGAATTAGAGAACATCCTGACAGTAGTTGTCTGAAAAAAAGATCAGAGAAAAAAAGTAAACACACGTTCAAGGTTGAAAGATTGCAACCTGAACAGTTTAGTTATATTAAATCTCTGCTATGAAAATTGAGGAGGAAAAGAAAATAATAAAAAAAATAAATAGGTGTAGTATAGACATAAAAATGCAGGTACAGGACAGGACTGCAGAGCTACTTAGATAGAATTTTCTATTTAACATGCATGCACAGCAACCCTGGCTGAAACTGGGGTGAGTGATCTGCATAGATAGCTGGTTCCTATGAGCACTAGTCATAGTGTTGTTGCCAAAAGAAACACAAAAGCACGCTTGTCCCGATGCTCTAATTGATGATGAGCACCTGGATGTGCACATTTATATGTCTCAATAAAACACTGGGTATTTTTTAATTGCAAAACCAACAACTGAGTTTACTTATGTTTCCTGCTCCCTGGAAACTATTTAGAACTCTTTGAATATTCAAGAATACAAAATACTGATATCTGCAGTCAAAGCTCAGGCAGGTTTCTGCTAATTTCTTGGAGTGCTTCTGAGAAGTCTGTTTCCAATACTTAAGACTATGAGGGAGGCCTATTCAAGCCATTTGTTGTGGTTTAAGCTTTCCTAGAGTCCAAAAGCCCAAATGGAACAGATTTGGATTGCTTCCCCTCTCCCTTTTTTCCCAGTAGGGGAAAGCAAATTTGGCAGGAGAAAAGAGAGGTAAAATTATGAAAGAAACAGTCTTGAATTGATTTGGAAGTAAAAAGGTAAGTTTAACAAAATATAAAAGGCATTTGAGTAAAAGGAAGGTTACAAAGGTATTAAGAAAAAAAGGTAAAGAAAAATATATACAAAACCAGGCACAGCTGGCAAAGGATTCTCTGGATGCAATCTGGATTCTCTTTAGATGCAGTCTTAAGGACTCTGGAGCAGCATGGAACAGGCCCCACCACGTGGTTACAACAACTGCAGAAGCAGCAAGAGGTCTGTCGGGCAGGTGAGAGCAGGAGAAGAGAGGCAGGCAATGGCTCTCCTAAAAAGGTTTAGGGACGCTAAGTGAAAGTGGAATAGACTTTGACCCAGCGAACCCTCCCCCTGCGAGGGAGGACCAAATCTCCCTGCCCACCTGGGTCAAGTTTCTTTGTCCACCTGGGAATACATTCTTTTCAGCCCACCCACTCCTGGGCTGGGTGTAACCTGGCACACCAGTGTTCTTATCTTTCATGTTTTGGAGGCAGCATGCAAACATCCTCCTCCAGAGGAGGAACAAGCGAGCTTACAGGAGCCAAGGCTTTGGATATGCGACTCGTGGTTATGTGAGGCCATGCATGACAAAAACTTCAAGAATTCCCAGCACTGCACGGTCTAATCATGATTGTGCCAGTGTGCATCTAAGTTTGATACAGAGATTTGAGCAGTACAGACTGGAGTCTCCCAAAGCTTTGGGCTCTTCTAACACCCACAAAAAAATGTTGAGAACATGTCCTTTATGTGTGTGCTAGTTTTTGCTTTAATATCACTGGGATGAGCTGATGTAGAAGCTAAAGGGGGAAAAAAAAAACCCAACAACAACAAAAAACAAACAAAACACAACAAAATCAACAAACCCCACAAACAAACAAACAAAAAAACTTCAGCCAGAATCATGCTAGCAGCCTAAGCAGCATTAACACACAGTAACAAAAAAATGTACATCAATTGAGGTCCTCAGTGCAGGAGACAATAAGGATCGTCAGCAGGCCTGCAGTCAAGGAACATTAAACAATTACCACAGCCCAGAGAAGTCATTAACTAGTATCTATTCTATTCTATTGTTGCAGACTGATCCTCTGCCTATTGCTTATCTCTTTATACTCCTGGGCAGAAGGCGACCTCTGTCACAATTCAGAAAAGTAGAGAGGAACAAAAGCAAATCTTGCAAAGGCTGAGAAGTGTTGATCTCACATAGCACATTAAAAGCGTCAATCTCACATAGCATTAAAAGTGTCATGAACATCATGGAGCATGCAGTGTTTGCTGGGAACAATTAGTAAGATTGGGATTGCTAAAATCTCAAAAACACATTAGCTTGTAGCATTTAAAGGACCCCTAGCACTGATGTTGCAGATCTTGGTGTGGGAAAAGGCAGGGAAAGCTAAGTTCTCCAAAAGTTCTGACTATTTTATTAGTTGTCAAAATTACACATTATTCAGAAATAGTGCTTGGGGTGTATAGTTAAAACTGCTTTTAAATAAGTCAAATGTGACTCGCAGAAAGGAAATATATGAAGAAAGATAGGAAAAAGAAAAAAGCGCTGTTCTAACTTAAAATCTGTGCCCACCCCCACCAACACCTTAATAACCTAAGGTTAGCACCAGGATGAAATCTCAATGAAAAAGAATTATCTCCCCTCCTGTGTCCTCTGTAAAATGTGTCTAACCATCAGCCTGACACATTTTCTCTTCCTGGCAGGCTGTAGGATTTATGTTTGCCAAGATAAACCATTTTAATTTAGCAGAAATACTTGGGTTTCCTCAAATTTCCTAAGGGTAAACAAAACTGAAGCATTTTTGTACTTGTAAAACTGTTATTACTTTATTCTTTTGAATTGCTTTAAAGTACTAAGATTAACAGTGTTAAAATTACTCCAAGCATTCATAGACAATTTCTAATGAAAATTTTCCTTGGTTGTTTCTAAGTGATCTGTTTTGTGCTTTCTGCAGGCACATTTGACATTTCAGCACAACAAAACAAATGTCCTGAAGTTGCATGTGCAGAAAGAGCATAGATCAAGCAGCTATTGCTGAATATTTATGAAAAGACTTTTCAAAAGAGAAGTGGTAAGTTTTACAGAAAATGTGCTTCTAAGAATTTAATGTAGTCAAGCAGCATAACAATGTAATGAATCAGTGAGGTTTTAAATACTGCAATAATCAACACAAACATTATTTTCTTCATTTAGGAGTTAGTGTGAAATGTGCTTCCAAGACCAGGATTTTGCTAAGCATTCAATCATTTCAAACACAGTAGATTTTTTAAAAGTTTATAAGCAAATTCTGTGAAGTCTGAAGAAGTGCAATATGATCCCAGACATGACACAACTTCTCTGATAAGATGGGCTGTTCAAAATAATCAGGCTTTGGACAGATTTAATGTAATAGTTCTGGTTATAACACTGGTATAATATTCCAAACAATATAGTTCAAACTGGAGCACATTCCTCAAAGATCAAATTAGGAAGCCTTTATCATTGCTGTGAGAGACTAAAGCTTATCTCTCCTGGTGACTCAACAAAGATAAAATCACTTGCTGTTTGTCCAGACAATAGCTGATGTGCGTTGGGCAGAGCCACTGGAAGGACTCTTGGAAGGTGCAAAGATAACATTGCTCACGGGACTGCAGCTGGCCTACAACAATGGTCCAAGGGCCCAGCATTCACACCTTCAGGACAAGATCATTTCCAGCCATCAGATACCCCAGGAAAGGACAATGGTTCCTGATATGTAAAGAGTGCGTGGGGAGCTAGATGGAGCAGGAGGAGGTGGAGGCCTTCCCCCCTCCATCCAGTGGCTGCCCAAACTCACCTGAGTACACAGAAAGATTTCCTGGGGAACGATACCTGGACCTAAAGATGATTTCCCAGAATGATATCCTGGGGAACAACACCTGGACACTTGCCTAAGGGCTAAAAAACTGTATAAAAGACTGGAGCAACTGCTGGTTTTAGGAGGAGAAAATTGGAGAAGCAAGATGCAGAAGAAAGCAGACGGCACCACACGTGGGAAACATCACGGAGCAACACCATGGACCAACCCCACGGACCTTGGACTCTGAAAACCCTCTCTCCAGCTCTGACCTTTGGTAATATAATCCCTTTCCTATTTTCTCCTTCTTCTCCCTATTCCTTCTCTTTCTCCCTCTCTATTTTTCCCCTCTCTCTCCCTCTGTTTCTAATCCATCCACTGTATTTGTGTAATAAATAGTCTAGCTGTTGATATTTTGGCCTCGTTTGTGCCTCTAATTTCACAACACGGAAATTTTCATTAAAAACCTGAATCTCTTTCCCTCTCCGGATCGAGACAATTGCATGATAGGTTCATTAACAGTCTTACTCTGAGGACAGATTATCAGAAAAAAAAGGATACAAAAGCTAAGGTCATTCATTTTGAGGTAAGAAGCAGTGGGTTCATCATTTTCAAGCATATGAAGAGAAATATTTACTCGATTGGAGAATTACTATGAATTACTGTTGGTGAAACAAAGCAGGTTAAAAGCTATCATATTTCAAGGAATATTCATGTAAAGGAAATTATTAATCTGCAAAACAATGGTGAGATCTGCCCTGGTAAGATCTCACCTGGAATATTGCATCTAGTTTTGGGCTCCCCAGTTCAGGAGAGATCTACTCAAGAGAGTCCAGCAGAGGGTTATGCGATAATGAAGGGACTGGAGCGCATGTCTTATGAGGAGAGGCTGAGAGACCTGGGGCTGTTTAGTCTGGAGAAGAGAAGACTGAGAGGGGATTTAATAAATGTTTATAAATATCTGAGGGCTGGGTGTCAAGAGGGAGGGGACAGGCTCTTCTCAGGTGTGCCCTGTGACAGAACAAGGGACAACGGATATAAACTACAGCACAGGAGGTTCCACCTTAACATGAGGAAGACCTTCTTCACTGTGAGTGTGACAGAGCACTAGGGACGACTTTCTTCACTGTGAGTGTGACAGAGCACTGGAACAGTCTCTCCAGAGGTGTCATGGAGTCGCCCTCTCTGAGGACTTTCAAGAGCCATCTAGATTCATTCTTGTGTGACCTACACTAGATTATATGGCTATATGGTCCTGCTCCAGCAGCGGGGCTGGACTCAAAGATCTCTGGAGGTCCCTTCCAGCCCCTAACACCCTGTGATCCTGTGATTCTGTGATCTTATCTGAGAAACAATTTTTCACTCCGATACCCAAAGATAAATTTAGACAAAACTAATTCAGATATGTAAGATGGCATTGAAAATAATGTTTTCTTGGTGGACAATAAAAATGGACTATCTAACATGAGAATGCTAAAAACCAATTGACTTTCTCACCCTATGATATGAAGACTGTATTTTCTGAGTACACTAAATACAATGCATACAAATACCAATGAGGGACAAGACTTGTTTAAGCTAAAATAAAAATAAATAGACATAAATTGACCGAGCAGTTTAAGAAATCATATAATGGCAACCCTGCAGAAATAGGGCTCCAAACAAATAGTCAGGATAAAAAAACAACAAAAGAGTTAACATAAAGTGATTCCTGATAGGTTTATGAAAGGCATAATCTGGCATGGTTTCCAGCAGTATCAGGATGGCAGTCAGTAGCCAGGAAGTCCCACTGTACTAATGTATGTTCCCTAGTTTTTTTCTTTCATATGAGTTTGTGTTAAATATAGATGACACAATCAATCCACCTTTTTTTTTTTCTCAATTATTCTTATGAAGTGCATGTTGGTAAAGAAGGCATTTGCACTAGAGCAACAAAATCTGAACATGTCTGAACATGAAGACACTGCATGTGGGGCTGCATAATACTTCAAACTGCGTGTTATTTTTGCCTCATTTTATGAGTTTGTTTCATTTTTAGTTATTGTGTTCATTTTATATCAAAGTAAATAGGAATGCTACTGTCTTTCAGAACTACAACACCCCAGTGTTTCATTATTTCTAATTAAGGAGTCTTTTTTATTTTCATGCTTGCCCATAATGTGCATTACTGTTAATGGGAATTCTGTTTGTGCACTGATCTGAGGACAGAACCTTCAGATATCATGTAAATAGCTTTACAGTTGACTGACTATTGCTGATCAACTGAGAAAACTGATATACTCATATATTACTTATCAGAAGCTGTAGCTTGACTAAAAAAAAAAACATTTTCTAATTTCTGAAGGTCAAAGTTAGGGGAAATAAACAGTTTAAATTAAGATATAACCACCATGATGGTATTAGTTCAGTTCATCCTAAAATAATGATTATACTTAGCTCTCCCAAAGCGGTTTGAGTGCCGTGACATTTTACCTACCACAGGTAACACAGAAAGTGGGGTTTACTAGTAAAGAGCACTTATGTATCTTTTGTAGGCTGGCTAACCAAGCTTCATCCATAATCTAAGAGAAAAAACACAGTGAATAAATCTCCTCTTGGAAACATGCATCTCTTTCTAGTAACTGGATGACCAGTACAGGATGTCTTTCTTCTAATGACTAAAATAATTAACTTAATCATACCCAGAGTGTGAGATAAGACGCTTTAGGGAAATCCCTGAGTTACAAAATATCCTGGAAAAACAAGCAAACAAACCCAAACAAACTAACTAACCCATCAAATAGCATTTCTGATTAAACAGATAATTTTTAAATAGAAAATGTTGTCTAGAAGACAGACAATTAATGGCAGAAAATGGTATCTAAACTGCAAAGAATTATTTTGACAAACTGTTGCTGTTCTAAAGGTGGTTTAGGTAGTTTACATAGTATTAACATAATTATATATATCTATGGTACTAGAAATCAGCAATTACTATGTAAAATCTAGATTTCTCTGCAGTAGCCTCACATGATTTCTGAGTAGTAAAATACCATGTCCCTTTTTTCCAGGCAGAGTGGAAACAGTCCCACAGCAGTAAATAATGTTCCTGTCTATTAGTGTTGTTAATTTGCTGTCTTGCAGATAGGACATGGCAGCAAACTGAGCAGCAGTTGTGTGAGTGCTGTTTAAAAAAAACCTCACAAACAAAAAACCCAAACAAAAACAAACAAACCCCTCCAAATCTTAAAGCTTGTGATCTGACTACTCTATAAGCCTGCTCATCATCAAAAGCCTGAATGCACACACAAAGCTTACAGTGAAATGTGAGCCTATAAAATACGCAGAAGAAAACAGACTTCACTGACTTAAAATGTGGAAAATACAATCTGTCCCATACACAGCTGTTGGAATTATGAGGAGAACCAATGCTAAACCTCTGATGTGGTCAGGATAGTGGAGCTGCATTTTCAGTGTTACCCTATGTCTGTGTTAAAACTAAGCAATTATAAAAGGAACAATAGATTAACACAGAGGGGTAAAGGTTGCACAGCAATTAATTTTCCTTCCTGAAAGCATAACTACTTGCGTATATGATATACAAATTATTTCCTTTTTCATTCTAATGTGATTGTTCTTATTGTTTTGTGATTAATTTGCTTTTCATATCTTTCCTTTTTGACCATGAGAAAACTAAAACCAGACAGCTTCATTAAATAGTGTTAAAATAAAATGCTGAAGTACTCAAATTCATGGTGAGAGTACCAAAATAGAGTGATCACATGAAAAACAACCCCAAGAGCAGTTGAACTGACATCAGGGCTCTAAACAAAATAGGTTTAAAAACATATTTGCAATACAAATATGTCTAATTTAAAAGAAAAAATAAATGTTACAAAGATGTACTTTGAAGCACTGAGTGTTCTCTATTTGTAAGTACTTTTCTTCCTCTCCCTGAATTTGAACGTCTTAACATTCACACATAGGGGAATCTGGAACACTTGTCTGCTTGCATATGTGTACAGAATATAGATGTTTTAATGACTTTATTTCCTGAGTGTGATTCAACAGGGTTTACTTACATGTGTATATCAGCCGTTTTCTTTCACTTTTTCTCTTTCTTTCAGTCAATACAAAGAAATAAAACCTTAGTGAACTTAGTCACCAGGTGGCTTTTGCTTTACTCAGTAGCAACAGCTACAGCACCTCTTTGGTATGGTTTTTCTCAAATGCTGGACTTGTTAACACTCATCAAACACAGGAAAAATAAAATGGCATATTTAATTTCTCTCTCAGTATGAAAGAGATATGCAAAGAAAAATCACGTTTCTAACTAGGCATCAAGAAGTACAGTGCAAAACATTTTTACAACACTTAAAAAATCTGAAAAAGAAAGCTCTCCAGCTGAAATACTGTCTTTTCACTGTGGGGTTTTTGTTGTTGGAGGTGGTTTTGTGGTTTTTTTTTGGGTGCATACTTGCTAGTCAGAGGAAGCAAAATTACCCTACTGGGATCAATTTACAGCAAAGCAACCCATTAATGCATGTCTACAAAAGATGTAGAGCTTGTTTTCAGAAAAAAGAATACAGTTCTATTGCCTCCAATGTGGAATGGTGTGTACAATGAGTAAATATTTTCTTAGTTGTAAAATCAATGTCAAATTGCTAAGGCCATAAACTACATCAGCATAAGTTCATCATTAATTTGTTGAGTAAAGGTAAGGCTTTCAAACAGCAGACTTCTCAATCTAGTTTTTATTTTAATCAGCTAAATAATGAGATGGGGGTAGAGTTGTTTAACCAGGCCAACGGAAGAAGAAAGCAGAATCATCTTAAAACAACAATCCTGGATTTAATAGCCTACAACAAAACACTAAACAGGTCAGCTTCATGGTTCAGCAATTCCTAAAAGCCCTGTCTACTTCTCAACAGCTTATCGGTGGCCAGTGTGTAAGATCTCCCAATGAGATCTGATTTACAGCACTAAAGGGTTTTGCTGCAAAACTGAAAGGCAAAAATAGTACACTGTTTTCTGTACATTCTGTCTGTGCACATATATAGTAAAAATGCCCCAAACCCTCAGAAACTAATTGGGCCCTCGTGATAAGGATCAATTGCATTTTTCATTGACATAAACAAGTCACAGCGCCTGGAAAAGCTTAAGTAGAACTCAGCAGCAATCTGGTTTGTTTTTTCTGGGTCAAAGTCAGAGTTTATCTTGTTAAGCTATCTAATTGAACACAGCCCATGTGATACAGCGGGACTAAGTGCATTAAATGAGAAGGCAGTGGGAAGTGGGGTGAACCTTACTTCTGTGTGGTGCTGGCAGGATGCATCTTCCTGAAAATACCTAAATTACATTTTAAATAGCTATTTTTGTGGCTGGAGAAAAATGTCTCACTTCTGTAATATCTTTTCTGCACAAACACACACACACACACTGTCCAAAGTTATGTTGTGATTGTGAGGTGGTGTTTCACTTCTAAGCAAAATTAACATCTCCATTTGTCTGCGGTAAATCTGAAAAATAGCAGATCTACATTGAGACAATCAAGATCAGAATTGAACCCCAAATGTCAGAAAAAACATGATTTAAATCACAGCTGCACAAACCAGACCCTATGGAGATCTCAGTAAAGTGAATTTATATAATAACACTTACATTTTCCTCGTGCTATTAGATTTGCCTTTT
The DNA here is from genome assembly GCA_033816785.1 of Picus viridis. Taxonomy (NCBI): domain Eukaryota; kingdom Metazoa; phylum Chordata; class Aves; order Piciformes; family Picidae; genus Picus; species Picus viridis. The sequence continues at coordinate 17,453,813 of CM066606.1, forward strand.
TGCATAAATGCTTAAGTTATGATAAACACCAGAGCTGTGTCAGTTCTTTTCAGTCTCAGCACATTTCCTATTAGCATAAGAAATGCTGCTTATGGCAGAGGCAGCGGTGCTTGAAATTTCTGAATTAATGGATTTGATTTCCTCTTGAGACAAACCATCAGCCTTGCAGTAATGGAAATAGATATAGTTGGTAAAACAAATAAAAAGCTGGCATGCAGATAAAATGGTTTTTAGTTTAAAATAGTAATGTTGTAATTGAAGCGAACAATTACAGGGTTGCTTCTAGGCACAAAAGTAATACCACAAAAATGAAGTAATGTTTTTGTTAAGTATAGTCATTTCATGAAAATGTAGAGCAGCAGATATCATTGTCGAGATAAAAGAAATCTATAGTATTTCTCCTTAGCTGAGATCCTATGATAACATTTTTCTAATTTGCATAATAATTAGCAGTATTAAACCTGAATTTCTTACAGGGAAGGGAAAAGACCAAGGCATTGCAAAAGCTTTACAAGTGGTGCTAAACTAAAATGGCTTGCTTCCTTTCAAGGAATTTCAGTTATGAAAGGTCAGAAGCCTGGAGTAACAATTTTCAGAGGGCAGGGGAAGGAAATAATTTCCTGTTGGTAGAAGAAAGCTCTCTTGTCTGCATCCTTTGTCAGGGTTTAAATGCTGGAAAGCCTGGGTGGGAAGGGAGAAATACCAGCCATGCTGGGTAATCACCAACAGGAAACTATAAGGTGGGGAAAAAAGGGGAGGAATATGCTCAGCATCAAATCTCTTTACCAAAGACATTTTTTCTAACTGGGTATCATTTCTGACCATCTTTCAGCTATGCATACCACTGGGGAGAAGCAGGGACTTTCAGTGTATGAAAGTCTTTAATGTTAATGTGTAAAAGTAACAAAGAACACCAATGTACGTGCCACCTCAAATCTGAGAATGCATTCATTAACTTCATCACAAAAAAATGTTTTTCTGTGTCCTGTATTTCCTCTTGTTTTGCATGCATGACAGAATATGTTGTCATGGCAGTTCTTTGTAGAGGTCTATTAATTAACAATTTATGATTAGTGACTTGACAGTCAACAAAGCGCACAGATCTTCTTGAAACGTTATAGGATGCTACCTGGCACAGCAAATTCTCACTCATTACATTTTTATCTCCAAAAGTTTGCATTTACACCACCATGCTGCACAATGCAAGGCATGGCCAACAGCTCCACAGCTGTGTGGGTCATGTATGATTAACAGGTTTTATAGCTGTAATGGCTTTGTGATTCCAGGAGCAGTATCTTAGGCATTTTTGGTCTCTTGCCCTGGTGGTGGGGTAACTGCAGTAATGCATAAGGTACTGGTGGACAGGTGCTGGCCAAGCTGCAGCTTGGATACTCAGGGTCTTGTGGACCGACTTCTGCAGTCATTGAGGGCTAGAGCTTCATCTTCTCCAGGAGCCTTTCATAAGGGGATTCTAAATGCCATGGTTTGTTATTATATGTCAGTTAATTATCAACATCCAATGTCCTGTGTGGCAGTTCATACACTCAAGCAAAGCTCCTAAATATAAATGAATTTTCTACTACAACTACTGTATCAGTCATATCTGTACTGCGGTTATATAATAGCAGCCTATTTAAATATGTCATTCTAAAGTGCTCACACTGAAATTTTACTGCTTTCTCCACACTCTCACATTTAAATAAATACACCTACGCAGTACAGATGGATTTATGAAACATCAAGTATTTATCTTCCATTAGGAGATACTTTTTGAAACAAATTAATTTCAAATGGATCATGGTTTAAATGTGTTTATTACTTTATTTGGTGTTTTAAAAGCTCCTCTGAAATGTTTTAAACAAAATGATGTGCACCCATGGATTCAATATACACGTGATCTGTAGAGGAAAGAAATGTCTGACATAAAGATTTAAGTCTTTATTTTCCTCCCTTGACACGGTGGCTGATGACACATGAATGTACTTTTTTTTTTTACCTTTTTTTTTTTTTTCCTTTGACAGAGTAATAAAAATCTCATTATCTCTGAATAGGCAGCAATTTCGTTATCTAATCTTTTTACCAAAAGGTTAGTTAATTAATCAGAAACAAATCCTGATTATTATTTCAATAGAATTAGAAAGACAAATCACCAGAGTACGGCTAAATAGGGCAGGCCTGTGGTTTAACCTGCCTCATTTACATCCAAGTACAATGATTGTCAAGAGCTCGCAGTGAGGAAACAGCCCCGAGAACATAAGCCAGCAGATGGTTTTCTCTCGTTGCTAGCCTTTCCTCTCCTGTAATGCCTCTGATCCCATTACCTCACTGAATCCGTTACCAGGGTAACTGTTAAATTGCTGTGAAAGGCATGGTAATAAAGTAACCTGTCACACCGGCAATAAAAGCAGCAGAATTTTCCTGTTCACTGAACTTTTCAGCTCATCAATACTCACTTTATGGAGAAATTCACCACTAAACACAGGTCAGCTGCAGGAATTGTTCTGTGAGGCTTTTGAAAAGCAAATCAAGGTCCATGTAAACATGGGGAAGGTATAATTAAAGGCTAGATTCAGAATGCACACAGAGCTAATGCTTTGCTATTTACTGTAGAAGGTTAGTAGAAGATTAGAGATACTCAGGTTGCAGCTTTTTTTTTCCTTAATAAATAACCTTTTTATTTTTTCTCTGTAAATAACCTTCACTGCAGGCAAGATGGTGGTTAATTCAAAATAATGTTGATAGTGTTTAAAACAATGACCTCCATTGCATCAGGCTGTGTACCTTGGGCCGCTGTATTCTGACCTATTTGCTAAAGTGGATTTTGTTATCACAGAATAATCTGATGCTAGAAGGATTAATTTTGAAGTGTTTCCTATCATTTGTCTACATTTAATTATTTTACAGACATTTGAAGCAGGTTTGATATCTTTAACATGTTTTTGCAATATGTCACTCTTTTCATTAATACAGCATTACTGAATGTAATCCTGGAGAGAAAAAAAGCAAGTAGCCCCTGTATCTGTCTTCCCATCTGAAAATGCTTTTGCAATTTTTTGAGTGCATCATACCCAACTGCCATTTTGATTAAAGAAAAAAACTTTAAAAAAATCCTATAGATACGTGGGAAGAGTTTTTTCCATAGGGCATGTGCACTGCTTGCCACTGATCAGAGCTGAATTTGAAAATGTCATGTGGAAAAAACCCTCCTGACTTCAATTAGGCTCACAAGAAACTGTATGAACATGGGGAAAAAAAAAAAAAAAGAGTGCATAGCTAATCCTTGTTATTAGCCATTTGCAGACTCTACACTTTCAGCTCCATTTGGTAATGTCATTAATTATACATCAGTAACCTTGGAATATATTGGAGTTTGCTTGTTGAGATAACTACTCTTTCAATCTCTCTCTCCCCCCCCTTTTTTTTTTTTTTTTTAATTTACAGACATTTACAGCTAGTTATGAAAAAATGAAAACATTCCTTTGACCAACGTCAAGCATGAACTACCATGTCTCTTCCAGCTGCAGCCCATCAAAGAGAAGTGTCTTAAAACAGGAGCCATATTATGTACTCCTGAGAGTATGGATATAAAGTAGGGCTTTTTCCAGGTAAATATTTGTGCATACTGTCTTCAGTCTTTGGATTATCAACTTCAAGACAATAGTCTTTTTCAGACTGATTTAACTCTTCTGAATGAAGAGTTTGCTGCTTTCCTAAAATGTCACAGGAACTGGAGAGGAAAACAGTGAAGGTGAAGGATTATGTGTGGTCAGATGTTTCCACTGTATTCAGTGACTTTTGTTATGTTAGATTTCACTTCCAGGCCAGAGTTTTACCAAATGCCTGAAATCTTCAGGCAGAGTTTGTATGAAAAATAAAAATCCAACTTCACACAAATCTAAACTAACAGATACATTCATTAACCCACATGAAAAGAAACAGTTTATGCTGATCTTTAATCTAGATTAAACGGTACCATTTCTGAGATTCATCAAACTCAAAACCTCCCTAGTATCTGGTGTACATAATACTTCCAGTTATAAATAAATGTGAAAATAGGTACTTAAAAAAACAATATTCATGCTCTTCCCAGGTGACAAGTAGAGGAAACAATGTCACAATGACATCTTAAGATCATTTTATAGGTGTGAGAAATCTTGGTAAGATACTATGGGGAGATTTTTCACTCCCTGTTCTTATGTTTAAACAGACCAAAAGTCAGGAAGGGTGATATGCTCTTAGTTTCAACAAAAGAATTGAGTTTTTAATAACCACCATTGTTCTAAATTAAAATTTACTTTAAACTGTGTGCCTACTATATTGTTCACGATTACACTTTGATAGAAGGCAAATATGAATGAGATGTCGACATAGACAAATTCCTCCCTTTGAAAATGTGTATGAATATTCATGAGCAACATTTGATAGCTCATTTTCCCATCTCAGGTTCAAATGCACAGGGCAGGGTTTCTGTGCTCTGTGTGAGCCTTTATGAAAAAGCTTTTCTGCTGCACAGATTCTGATGGTGTAAAGAGGCATAGTATTTGAATGGCAGGTCTCTACTCCAGCTTGATTTCAGCATCCGTGTAGCTGTGATTACATATTCACAAAACATCAAGAGTTCACACTGGGCTGAATTACAGCTGGCTCCATTTATATTGGCATATCTTGGATTTACCTCACTGAAAACTGTGAAGTTATGGCATCAGAAAGAAAAAACAGTGTCAGAAGAGAATTAGAACTGCTGTCACTGAAAGAAAAAGAAAGAGAAGTAATTGTGCCCCTCCTTCCAACAGATGCTGTGTCCTTATTATTGTCCTCCTCAATAGCACGTTGTGACTAGACTGGCTATACAACGTGTAGCCCTTTTCTCCTCGGATTAAATTCATCCCTGTTCAGTAGAGCATTTTGTAGCCTTAGCACCACATAAGCTTCATGTGTAGCTCTGCTTTCAGCCATTGTGTGCTGCACAGACATTGCATAGGCTTTCCACAGGTGTGGACTGCACCTTTCTAGCTTTAACTAGAAAAGACAATTGTCTCTGAAAATATCACAGGCTTAGATCTACCAAGCACTGCTAGGAATTTTCCAGCCTCATGGAATAAAGGTGCTTTCTGAATGCCATACCTAGTCATCAAATCAGTACAGTGTGCCTTGCAAAACCAGCCTAACATTTTGTGCTTCCAGTGATATTCTAACACACAACCTTTGACATTTTTGTCCCTCTCCTAGCTTGATATCACATTAAGGCCTCATATTAATCAGAACCAAATTCCCATTCCATCTCCTCCAACTTTTCATATGTATTTTGGTCCTTTTTTCTGTTGAGTACAGGATCATTTTCCTTACTTCACTTCTATCTCTGGATGTTTCTTATAGTCTATCATAGTTTCCAGCAATGAACTTCAAGGGAGAAAAAAAGATCATAGAAACAAATTTAGAACATATTGAACTACTTTTTCATTGCATACTGTAATAATGTGCAAAACTCAGATTTGAGTACCAGATCCAGGGAGGAAAAGAAAATCCCAACGCTGCCACGGATTTCAATGGTGTTCTATTGGTCTGCATCAGTTAAGTAACAAAACTGCAGCTGATTATCTTGATGGAGTGAAAAAAATTGAGAAGGACATCTGCCTCTCAGGGTTATTGTATGGCTTATTTGATCTTACCTATATGTGTGACTGATCCTGCTAGTTTGTATTTTTATGAATCTCTGACGGCATGACAGTGGAATAGTGTGAAAGTGCCTTTCCCTTTGTTTTCAACATTTTACACCATGGTCCCTCTGTTGTTCTTTTTTCAGCAACAAATTAAAAATTTACAGCTCTCATATCCAGCATGGGCAATTATGTATGAACATCAGTCCAATCACTTACCCTAAAATAAAGGTTTATGATGCAAGCAGTTTTCTGTAGTCATTCACATTGCCAGAGACTGGTGTGGGGATGGGAGGAAGGACAACAACTCACTTCAGCCCTGCGTTTTTGATGTTGCTGATGTTTTGTGCTGTGATTTCATGCTCCCTGAAGAAACAGGATACATCAAGCAGTGCCTAGCATACATCCTCTTCAAACATTGGGAATGATTATTTCAGCAAGTTTTAGCTTCCAGCAGCAACATATGTAGCAGCAGCTGTGTAGTAGTGCTTTGAGACTGTGGGTACTTTGGAACCCAGTAAGAAAACTGTGACTTGCGTGTAAAGAGCTGGAAAAAAGACTTTCTCTGCATTCAAAATTGTGCTGAGACTTAAGAAGCTTAAAGGACTAGCAAAGCAGTTTATTTCATCCAATCCAATGATATGTCCTCTAAGAATTGTAATAGATTTTTGAAAATACACATTAAAAAACATCACCAGAAAAAAATATTCCACAACGCATCAAACTTTAATACCAAAAGAGAGTAACTCTCTTTGATCAACAGTTAACCTCTTTTCTTCTCCAGCTCTTCCATTCCTAATTATATATGTTATTTTGCTTTTTATGTTATCAACAGATAATTCATGGTCACAGCCTGAAGATCTAAGATGAAGTTTAATGTTCAGACTGCGCTGGCCGTGCCCATAAACTATTCAACCTCTGCTCCTGTTCTCTGTGACAGTGGCAGAATTCTTGATTCACTTAAAGGCTACAATGAATGGGGATCATGCTTTTTATGTGTGTACAAACAAAAGGATAAACCAGAAACATGTACCCATTCTAAGGCTGATAGTTTATTACAGTGTGACATTAACCAGCATTGTAATAATACATGCTGGTTTCAGAAAACGGATGAGATTAAATTGTCTACAACGTTATGCCTGCCTGTTTTGTACAGACTGACGTACAAACTCCTCTGCTTTTCTGTCATTTATCTGGCTCACAAAGTCTCTGATCCATTACATGCTGCATGATCGTGCAAATTTCAATGAGTCTGAAGGATTCACAGCATTATGCAGGATTAGGCCATTATACTAAACATGATAGAATTTTTCAAATATGACTTGGATATGAAATTCCATTCAGGGTAGCAATTCCATTCAAATAATCAACATCTTTGCCTGAGTGTGTTAATATGTTCACATATCAGAATGTCTAGAATCAGTTTCCATGTTTGACAATACCTTTTTAACACTCTGTGTCAAATGACTCGTCCAAAGTCAGTTTAAAAGAAAGGTAATTTTGCAGGCCAATCCTTAAGCAATGGTGGTCCGCTTCTGGAAAACATTTAAAACACATGCTTAATTGCAAGACTTATTTCAAATATCACTGAATTTCAGCATTTGATGAAATATTTCACAAAATTGATTACCTGAATGTTGAGGGAAGGACAACAGCATGGAGAAAGGCTGTTTCTAGGAGTAACAATAGGTTTTCCTTGAATGAATTCTGCATTTTTAGACCTTCCACAGAAAATAGAGAATCACAAAAAACATCTGGTTGGAAGAGACCTCAAAGATCATCCAGTCCCACCTTTGACCCAGCACTGAAAGGTCAATACTATACTATGTCCCTAAGAAGCAGGTTGACAGGCTGGTTAAACACCTCCAGGGACAGCAACCCCACTACTGCTCTGAGCAGACCATTCCAATGTTTGATAACCCTCTCTGCGAAGAAGCATTTCCTAGCATCCAGCCTGAGCCACCCTTTGTGCAGCTTGGACCCATTTTTCTAGTCCTGTCGCTTGCCATCAGGGCTCCAACTTCCTTTCAGGTAGTTCTAGAGTGAAGTCTCTCCTCTTCTCTTCTCTAGACTAAACAACCCCTCAGACAATGTGCTCCAGGCTCTTCATGAGCCTCATTGCCCTTCTCTGAAGATGCTCCAGAACCTTCATGTCCTTCTTGTAGTGAGGGACCCAGAACTGAACACAATATTCAAGGTGTGACCTCACCAATGCTGAGGGCAGGGGGAGGATCACTTCTCTATTCCAGGATTGCCTCCCTGTTCCTGCTGGCCACAGAGCTCCTAATACAAGCCAGGATGCCATTTGCTTTCTTGGCCACCTGGCCCCTGCTGACTCATACTTAATTGTCAACTAGAAGCCCCAGGTTCTAGTCTGTAGCTTTCCATGGGGTTGTTGTGACCCAGGTGGAGTACCTGGCACTTGACCTTGTTACATATCATACAATTAGCCTTAACCCATCAGTCTAACCTGTCCGGGTCCCACTGCAAAACCCTCTCTACCCTCTAGCTGATCAACACAGCCCCACAGCTTGGTGTCATCTGCAAATTTACTGAGGGTGCACTCAATCCCCTTATCCAGATAATTGATAAAGATATTAAAGAGGACAGGCCCCAGTACTGAAGGGTGAGGGACGCCACTAGTAACTTGGTGCCAGCCACTCCACCCATCATCACTCTTTGGGCCTGGCCATCCAGCCATTATTTTATCCAGTGCAGAGTGCAGTTATCCAAGACATGTCCCATGAGTTTCTGAAAGAGAATATTGTGGGAGGCAACATTTAGTAAAGTCAAAGGTTCCATTTCACTCCCTCTCCTTTTTGCTCCTACTTTTCCTTCTCCTCAAAATGCTGTGGTCTGAGTGGTGTAACAATATGTAGGTAATGGAAGGAGCAGCAGCAGAAGGAGGAGGCAAGGGTCTTTCTGTTCCCTTTGCCCTTCCCATGTGCTTCAGCCAGCTTTTCTGTCAAAAGAACTTGGTTCCTTTCACTACACCAGAGAAAAGGGTGTTTACATTGTCCCTTCCTCCCTTCCTTCCTTCCTTCCTTCCTTCCTTCCTTCCTTCCTTCCTTCCTTCCTTCCTTCCTTCCTTCCTTCCTTCCTTCCTTCCTTCCTTCCTTCCTTCCTTCCTTCCTTCCTTCCTTCCTTCCATCCTGTCTTCCTGCCTTCCTTCCATTCCTTCCTGCCTTCCATCATACCTTCCAGTATGGCAGCTTGTACTTTAAAAAATCACAGTGGCTGCTTCTTGTCATTTCCTTTGAATAGCAGTTTTATATATATATACATATATAAGAGAAAGAAACAAAATTTAAACAGATTAATGTAAAATACACTAAAATGATTTGTCAGAGAAAAAAATATGGAATATCCCCTCAATTTTTACTCAGGAATAAGGATTTTTCACAAGCTGCACTTGCAAAATGTCCTAGAGCTCTCTCAAGTTGCAGGTATTGTATACACAAGGGAAAGGATGAAGGAAAATGTACATGAGAAAATAAACAGTATGCTTCCCACTGGTACGGTCAGAGAACATTTTGAGGGCTTCCTTACACTGCCAGCATTTGTCAACAGGTACCAAACTGTTGCTTCCTGCAAAGGTCTGGTGCTTCAAACACAGCTCAGTGACAGCTCTTGGCCAACACTGCTTTTTAGTGGCAACCAGTTTAATTACAGTATACATTAAAGTGAGAGATGAACAGTGGTGACTGAAAAGGCAATAGGTATCACATCACATGGGCTAGTGCAATGCCTGCTTTCCTACACTGTGTTGCCAATGCCACTCAATCCTAAGTGGTGGGCCACCTAGCATGTTTCCATGTTTAACATAAAAAAAAAAGTCATCTAATCTGCTCTTGTGGTTCTGTACACATTTATCTCTAGTCTGAAGGAGATCAAGAAATTAGGAGGCTCACAAAGATGGCATGAATCTGGGTGGATATAAGTCAGCCTACACAGGTCATAAAGCAATTCACTTTACAATAGCATCCTTTTGTCCAATGTATTCTGTTCTTAAGAGCAGGTTTTAATTCACTTTATGGGCTAAAATTCACAAAAGAGCAGAAATTCATATGTAGAAGGGATTTTCTCATATGAGCTAAAATTCTACACCTACATTCATAAAAAAACAGTTTAACTGAAAACAGTCCCATTTCATTTGCAGAGACAAGTTTACTGTTATTCATGCATTGATGTTATCCTTCAGTGTTCGTCGTCTCTTGTGAGACACAGCGAAAAACAAAACGGAAAAAAACAAGGGAAAAACAAAGGTTTCTTAGAGAAAAGTAACAGATCAGATGATTTTTTTTGTCTTTTTGTTCTTTCACTATGTTGTGAATGTAGCATGATACATTCTGTCTCCACACTAATGTTCAATATGTGAGTAGTTGTTCATCTGAATAGTTTAATTGAAATCAATGGGCCTAACTCAGATGACTTAAGATCTTATATGGCTGGAATATATTTATATCCATGCTGAAACTGTGACTTCCTTGTTCACTGCTACTTGGCTTGGATAATTAATCTGCTGGCATCGCCCCTCAGTTTCATTGATGCTTATCAAAAGTAGGGAAATGAAATATTTTCTGCAATCTTTGGGGACTCAAAACAGTCACTTAAATGCAAGTAGTGGAAGTCTGTTGAATTTAGGACAATTATCTGAGAATCCAACTCATTTTTTCATCTAAAAATTATTATTTCCGTGGCAGCAGAAAAAAGGAAAACTAAAATATTTATGGCACCTAATAGCATGTATTTCTGTGTACTCCTACTTGCCTTGCTTCATGTTACGCCTTCCCACATTGAGCAAGCAAAGAAAAGCAGTGCTGAGGATTGCTGAGTTTATGGATAGCCAGCATAAATTCATTTTCTGTGCAGATTGCATTGTTCATTCACATTTGACTGCCTTTGACAGACTCTTGTCATGGGGAAGGGGTGGTATTTTGTTCTAAATGCTCAGTACTTATCCAAGGTGCTGCCTGAAGAACAATTTTCAGTGTATATACAACATATTGCACATGCCAACCTATTTTGCCTGTGCCAAGTATGTATAGTCTGTGCACCAGGGCACACATAATTATGAAGGTTGGATTCATAATCCTCAGATGTATTATGTCATCCGACAATTATGTTCATTTTTATGGACATAATACAGCCAAATAACAATCAATGAATCCCATAGCATGAGGGATCATCATAACAATCTTTTGTTGCACAACTTCAGTACTGAAGATCACTTCAAGGTACCCAGGAAAAATAGTGACGGGAGGCAATTTTCTCTCAGACTTGTGTGGCCTGCTTGTCCTGGTTAATTATATGTTCATCTCATCTTCTTTCAAAAAAGAAAGGAGAAAAATAAAGAGACAAAGCAATAAAAATAATTAGGAAATAGTTCACATTATATATAATGACATATGTGGATATGGATATCCAGCTCCCTGAGCTGGAAGATACAGATAGGGAGCAGAATGAAGCCTCCATAACTCAAGAGATGGTTAGTGACCTGCTATACCACTTACACATAAAAAAGCCGGTGGGTCTGGATGACATAAGAGGGTGCTGTGGGATCTGGCAGAAGTGCCCAGCAACCACTTGCCATCATTTACTAGCAGCCCTGGCTAAGTGGGTAGCTCCCAGGTGACTAAGGATTGGAAAATGTGATACTCATCTACAGGAAGGGGCAGAAAGAAGATCAAGGGAACTACAGCCCTATCATTCTAATCTCTGTAGTGGAGAAAGTCATGCAGCAGATCATCTTGAGTGCCATTATGCAGTGTGTGCAGGGCACATGGGTGATGAGATGCAGTCAGCATTGGTTTGTGAAGGGCAGGTCCTGCTAATGAGTCCCATCTCTTATGACCTGCATAGTGGATGAGGGAAAGACTATGGATGTTGTTTACCTGGACTTTAGTAAAGCCTTTGACACTGTTTCCCACAGCATCCTCACAGAGAGACTGAATATTCACAGCTTGAATGGGTGGACACTCTGCTTTGCAGAAAACAGACTGGATGCCTGAGCCCAAAGAGTGGTGGTGAATGGAGTTAAATCCAGTTGAAGTATGGTCATAAGGTGTCCCCCAGGGCTCAGTGTATCTTTATCAATGATCTGGTGAAGGGATTGAGTTCACCTTCAGTAAGTTTATGATGACACTAAGCTGGAAGGGAGTTTTGATCTGCTTGAGGCTAGGAAGGCTCTGCAGAGGGATCTGGACAGTCTTGATTGATGGGCTGAAGTCAACAGTGTAAGATTTTACAAGGCCAAGTGCCAGGTCTTGTAAGTAGGTCAGAACCCCATGCAATGCTACAGGCTTGGGGCAGAGACAGGAGGGTGCTTGTGAACAGCCCATTTAAAATGAACCAGCAGTTTGCTTGGGTGGCCAAGAAGGCCAACAGCATCCTGGACTGTATCACAAACAGTGTGATAAGGCAGGTCCAGGGACATTATTTTCCCCCATTTTTGAAGCCACATTTTGAGTACTGTGTTGAGTTTTGGGCCCCTCACTTCAAGAAAGAGATTGAGGTGCTGGATCACGTGCAGAGAAGGGTGCTGGAAAATGGCCTTATGAGTAGTACCTGAGGGAACTGAGATTGTTTGGGCTGGAGGAAAGCAAGCTGAGGAGTGGCCTTCTTGCTTCCCACAATTACCTGAAAGGAGATTACAGCAAGGTGTGTTTTGGTCTCTTGGTATAAAGTGACAGAACCAGAGGAAATTGACTGAAGTTGCACCAGGTGAAGTTCAGACTGGATATTAGGCTCCCCAGGGAGGTGGCTGAATGACATAGAAGTGTTTCAAAGAAGAGAAGTATGGTGCTAAGAGGCATGGTTTAGCACCAGACTTGGTTGAACTCAATGATCCTAAAGACATTTTCCAGCTGAAATGATTCCAAACTGAAGTAGTTTAAGAAAAAAAAAGAGACTGGATAGGTAAACATATGCAAACAGTTACTTAGTGTTATACTTTCACAGTGATAATAATACTGTAACTTTATCATTATATTTTATGACATTATTGTTATTCAAATTTGTAAATTTTTTAATGATGAAAAAAATAAATCACTGTACTGCTGTTCACAAAAAAAGAGAAACATTCTAACAGCGCCTGTAATCAATTGTATGAATTTACTAAGATACAAGACTAAAACTAGGCAAAAACCAAGAACAGATAAAAAATAATCAGTCTTAAAATCACTGAAAATCACAGGATGAGCAATTCAGGATTTAGAGATTTTATATATGCTTTTAAGCTGTGCTTAAAATGGTCACTCTGACAGAATGTCTGAAAAGAAATGATATATGATGCTTCTACTATTTTGTTGACAAAGAACTAAAAGTTAATCCCATAGTACCTTAAGTTGATATATGTGAAAATTTTCAAGAGTAAAGCTTTTGTTCAGCAGACTCATGTCTCCCTCCACATTTTGCTGCCCTGAGAAAATAATAATAAAGAAAAGCTCCTTGTAGCAGCAACACAGCAATCATGCTGGGTCATGAAACTAATTATGTTTTTTGATGGTGGAAATTCTCCATTTCTGTGTGAAGGGGCACTGCTGCATGATAGATGAACGTTGGGAAGGCAGTGCGTTGTGCTCTTTCATCTCTGTCACTGCATATTTATTCTGACTGCTCCTAAATTATTCATTTTCTTTAAGCAATCAATATTAATAATCTGATTTGCTCCTTGGCATTTTTAGTCACACTTCTGTTTAACTGACTGTAAATAAAGGTCACTTGGAGGCTTCCTGCTGCTGTTCTGAAGGTCCTTGCCTAATTAATTCCCAATGCTTTTTTTCTCTGTGACTCTGATTAGCAGTTGCAATCAAGTTCAGCAATTAGCTGCCTCCTTGCACAATGATTTGCTCACTCCACCTCCCTGTATAAAGCTACATTTGGTTTCCACTTTACAATGGCATAAGGAGGAATTAAAATTAATTTGTTTTGTGTTCCCTGACCATGCAGAACAGATCACATTTGTCACTGCTTGCCCATAACCTTTGCCCATCTGCATCATACCTACTAATCATCCCTGATCCCCCCAGCAGACATCATAAAAGTAATGAATGGCCTCACCAACAACCCCCATTGTGATATGCCTAATCTCAACCTCTTGTATCAACAAACAGCTACAGCTCATCAAATAATTCTTAGTTATTTAAGAGCTTCTACAGTTTAGTTTACATCAAATTGCTTTTAAGAAAAGGGGTCTGCTTCACATTTAACAGATTTATCTCATTCTTCTTGAGGCCTAGAGACAACTCTGAAATTTAAACATCTTTGGACACCTGATTTCTGCTCACAAGACAATACAGATCTTACCCATGCTAGAGCTTGAGAAACAATAATCTTGGTGAGCTGGTTTTGTCTTTATTTCCTAGAAACATGGAAAAGCTGTTGGAAATTTCAATACTGTGTTAAGAGAGGCTGCAGTCAGGAGGGATGTCTAATTTGCATTTGGAAGTACATAGAGGAGACGGTCTCCTCCAGGTGTGTATGTCAAAAGAAAGGAACAACAAATAAAGATGACTTACTGTCATTACATAAATATCATATGCATTTTTATGGGCTTCTCTAATTAGTATTCTCCATTCTTATTACTGTGTTGTGAGCAAAATTTTCCAGGCAATACTACTTAATGAAGAATTTCTGCAAAAAAAGTATTTGTTAGTTTCAGGCTTATAAATTCACTGATTTACATGCTTTTAATTAAAAAAAAATCCATATGGATATTCATTCAAATCAGACAGAACATTTTGTATTGTCTCAGCAGAAACCTAAGAAGTGTGTGCAAGAAAAATCCCTCTTTAGCTAGTCTGTTTCAGTGCATTCACAGATTTTCAGTGAACCTATATTTTAAAAAGATGATTGAACTATACCCGTGAGAAAGTCTGTCATGTCAGTACTTGTTCCCATAATGGTTTCTTTGTGTTTTTGTTTTTTTTTGCTTTGTTTTGTTTTAAATATAAATACTTTTTTTTTTTTCACATCCCAATCCTTGATAAGTAAACAAGGAGTGGGACTGCAAAACACCACCAGAATGGACTGAATATTTCTGGATACATCTTTAATACACATTCAGACTCAAGAGGAAGAAAAAGATAGGTCTAAATTCCCACATACCAAGCACAAGGATTTAAACTGTCACCTACTTTTCTCAACTCTCTACAAAAATGTCTTCTTGTGTTGTTTTTTTTTTTTTCATTGCCTTGGAATTCTTGTGGCTGAGGGGAATTTTGTATTGGTGTGTTTAAGCGTGCTGAAAAGGGATAGATCAGAACTTAACCCAGCTACACTGTGCTTACAATTTACTAGGTGCATAAAAGCAATACCTTAAACTGCAACCCATTTCTACTACTACCACCTACAGAGCTCCTCTCCTGAAAGCAGCAAGCCAAAGCATGCATGCCCTGAACAAATAAATTTTCTCTTTTCCCTTCTGTTCTGGCAAGTGTGTTCATTTAATCTCATAGGGGATCTGACAGCTTTCCCCAGCTTCTAAAGTAATTCTTTAGCACTCTTTGAAAAGTGCTGTAAGCAAAAGGCATTAAAGCTGAGTGATGTTTGCATGCAGAGACAGGCAACTGGGGCACTGAGCTCAACCAGTCTGACTCCTCAACATGCAATGCACATAACCAAGGCTAAAAGCCATTTTCAGACTCGTCACTTAATGAATATAAATACACAAAATAAGCCATTTATTGGCATGATAGTATAATTTTGAATCATTATTTAAGCATCCGGTGTTTTGAAATATAAACACACACACAAGAGTGAAGCGCCTGTAGCTGCAGCAGCTAGGGCTGTAAAACTTGTACACTCAAAACAGAGCACTCATTTCTATGATGGCAAGTTTTCATATTTGGTCTCATCCCAAACGTTAGTGGTTAGAAGTTAAAAAAACCATTCCTTTCATTTATTTATTTTTTATTTAGGACAATTAGACAAATTATTCTCAATGAAATAGAGCAAGCAAACAAACAAAAAACAACAACAAACACCAACAACCCCCCTCCCCAAAGCACAAAGCCAACCAAATAACAAAACAAAAACAATCCCCCCAAAACCGACCTACCAACCAACCAAAAAAACCAAACCAAAACCCCTGACCCTTTTCCTAAGAAATAAATCATGAAATCTATTAAGGAGGAATATGTGCCTAAGGAAAGATGAAAGGAACCCAAAGATACTGTTTCAGAGTCACAAATATTTGAAGACCAGATGTGTTTAATTATTCTTCAGTAAAAGAAAGTATATTATATATATGGCCTCCATTCACCATTTTTTCCCTGTAATTGTTCTAAGTTACATGTTACATGTACAGAGAACAAGTTACATGTGCAGAGAACATGAAAACATGAGAACATGAAAACTAGTTCTTATTTGTTTAGGGTCTATTGCATAAGATCACATATCTTTACTGTTTTCTCTATAGGACATAAAAGAGCCATCAGATTTGGAGCAAAGGACTCATAGTAGAGAAACATGCTGTCTAAGTAACCTTGGAAAAAAGATTTAGCTCCTCATACTTGTGTAATAACATTTATAATTACTCATTGGGGAAGTATTATTTATGAAAGCCTTCCTGAATGTAATGCCTTGCAAACATGTGAAGGATTAAATAAGTATTTGTTGCCTAGAGCTTGGAGGAACAAAGCAAGCTCTACAGGGAGAACTTTCCTTTTTTCCTCTGAGTCCAGCCTACACAGCAGTGGCTGGGGCTGAAGAAGCAGAGGAAAATCATAAGTGGTGGGTGGTCTGAAAGACATTGTCTACACTATGTTCTTCATAAATACAGCAGTTATTCAGGAGGATGGCTTATCGGAATGACACTTGAAATCTTTACTCTCTGTTGGGAGTTTGCAACCAACTGTGACAGGAATTCACCTTTACTTTCATTCTCCATGTCTCTTGAGGACAGCTTTATATCATTTGTTGTGATTTTTTCCACAACATGTTGCATAACAGAATTTTATACCTGTATCCATATCCTCTGATACTGTATGCAGTTTATGGAACAGGTGGTGCAAGAATAGCAATCTACCTGCTTTTGCTAGACATCCGTCCCTTCTGCTAAATGCTTGATGTAGCTGACTGTTGTCCTTTACAGAAGCATAGGCAGTTCTGTGGTCCTTTATATATTAATTATACTCAGAATGAAAGGCCCTAAATACTGCATTTGAATATGCTGTAAGGGAGATGTTGTCTCCCAGGATGCTAGTTTAATCTAATGAGAGCAAATAGTAACAAACATTGTTCAACTGAAACAGCATTATCATTAATTTATCTGGCAACAAATATATTAATGGTGATCAAGCTGGTATTTTCAACATGGATAAACTTTTAGTAAATAAGTTACAAAGAGAAGATGAAAGAGAATTTTTTTGTTGTTTTTTAAAAGGTTATAAACTGTTTTGCTCTGAAAATGTAGATCAAGGACATGTGAGTTCATGGACTACTCTGGTATGTACCTTGAAGATGAAGCTAAGAAACTGTAAATGCATTATTTCCAAACTGTAAATCTTCAAAGTCTGTATATACTTTGTTACTTATTCTGATTTTTTCTCCCTCCCCCAAACTTTCCTGTAAAAAATGCTATGTGTTCATACAATATTAAGTTTACATGCTGAACTACTCAGGTGTCAAAAAATGCCAAAGTTATGGATGAGTGCACAACCATGAGACTGTCCTCCTGTGTGTGTGTATTATAAGTCTTCAGTTACATGATCACACAGAACAATGTAAGTTATATTCTAGGCAAAACGCTCATGCCCCTCCTACCCTGGAGTATGAATAATAGCCTCATAAAGATAAAAGAAAAATAAAACTACTTGTGCCTCAACAAAACCTACCAACCAATGTCTGCCCCTCCTCCCCCACCCAAGGGAAAAAAAAATAGACAAAGAAGAGAGAGAGAGTTTGAACTCTCAGGGCATTTCCCTGAGAGAACACAGATGATCATGACAATATTTTTGGTACTTTCTGATGCTACTGCTGAAGTAATGGTAGTTGTGAGCAAAGTGGATTTTACTATTTTTGAAACCATTCTCCTTCCTGCATAAGAAATCTTTAAGGCATGCATTAATTATTTATGATCCACCCCATATAGATAAGTAGTCTGAACTGCAGTAAAGCAGATATTTGATTAGCTGTGAATTTGTAGATCACAAAGAAATGCACCTTTCTGAGGAGAAGACTCCCAGGGCATTTTCCACAAAGCTCTTTCCATTTGGGCAGCCCTCAGCATGTTCTGGTGGTTGGTGTTATTCCTCCCAATGTACAGGCCTTTCTCTTGGTAAACTTCACGAGGCTCCTGTCAGCCCCTTTATCCAACCTGCTGAGGCTGCCTGGATGGCACCATGACCCTGAAGTGTACCAGTCCCTCTTCCTAGTTTGGTGTCATTTATTTAATTACTTTTTAGTTGGGAAAATACTGTTGTTCAGCTTAATTTTCAGATGGAAAAAGTGCAACATGTTTTCAACATATGAACTCTTCAGGAGCCATTCAGTTGTTCAAATATCCAATGTCCACTAGTGGAAAACCACCAGATCTCCCAGGGGACAATTACATAGTCCTTTTTGAACAAGCTCTACTTAAATTCAGCTAGCATTAGGTCCTAAAGCACTTCAGTCACTCAAAAGTACATGACAGTTCTCAAGAGGAGATACAGTAACACTCAAATTACACCTTCAGTGACACAAGATCAGGTGTAGTTGGTTGTAGGAAATGTCTGCAAGTGCAAGCAACAAATTGTTTTAATATTAAAGATACAGATGAAAGACAGAAAAGCTCAGCTGAGGATCTGTTTTGCTCTTCCTACCTCACTGCTGTCACCTCTAACATCTGCTTGGTATGTTAAATGTGTTGGCAGCTGGGATTACCCTGCTGACCCAGCTCTCCCTTCCTAGTGTTTTCATGAGATGCATGTTTATCAAACCCTGGAAAGCTCCTGTATCTCAGGAAGGAAAGGACATGAATAATCTCTGAAGTCCCATGGCAGAGTAAGGCAAACACAATGAACAGCTGGAAGACAGAGGGCTGTTCTGATCTTTACATCAAATTATTTACAACAAATGTATGCTTTGAAATGAGCCAGCAAGAAGCAGCCATGATATAGGCCAGGAGAAAACACATTGAAAACACACAAGAAGTGTTGCTATTTACATAACTGACAATATAACAAAGACATTAGAAGGATAGCAAGGATATATTCACACATATAAAAAGTTTCCATATTTTACATTTATTCTACTAATTTGCCTTGACAAATCTACAGGTATAGGAAATGCATGTACCACAATATATGTTTCTCCTGATCAGTCGCAGTTGCACCCTTCTATTTGCCTATGTACAAATAAATCCAATTTTACTGACAGACTCCAAAAGGGAAATACCACTTTGAAGAGTAGGAAGAAAAATTGCATAGCTATGAAATCTGTGAATGACAAATTAACCCCCAAAAGCTTCCCACTTTATCCTTACTACTAAGAATGAAATTTTTCCCTAACTGCCATAATTAATATATTCTTTCTGTGTTAATTTTACAAAAGATCACAACAATTGTGGCAAAGCTCTTCAACTTGAAGTTTTTACAACTATATTCCACTTTATAGACATATATCATGTGCTAGGTTAAGCCCAGGCCAGGAGCAGTGGGCTGGGAAAAAAATGCCCTAGGCTCAGGTGAGCAAAAGAAACCTGATCCAGGTGAGCAGAGAGACCTCGCCCCCTCCCAGGGGGAGGGGACCCCTGGTCAAAGTTTATTCCACTCCCACTTCTTGTCTGCAACCCCATTTAAGAGGGAGATTTCCTGTCTTGTTTTCTCTATCCTGCCTTCAGCACCCTGATACCTTGCTGCAGCAGTTACCTATTAACCATGTGGTCAGGCCTGTTCCATGATGTTCCAGACTCCTAAGGGAGCTGCATCTAAAGAGAATCTGTTTTACGTTCAGACAATCCTTTGCCAGCTGCATCTGGTTTTGTATATATTTTTTATTTATCCCTTTTCCTTATATCTTTGTACCCTTCCTTTTGCTCAAATGCCTGATTTTTTTTTTTTTTGTGTTAATCTTCCTCTTTTTACTTTCAAATTAATTTAAGACTGCCTGACTTGCTTTCCCTACTGGGAAAAGGGGAGTGGAGAGGCAATGTAAAATCTATTCCCTTGGGCTTCTGGGCTCCACAAAAAGCCTAGGCCACTACAGATATTTGGCTATCTCTAAATGTTTGATACTCCATTTGTAGATACCTTATTATGAAATTTATCCTAAGATTTGTGTGGAGGTTACGTTTAAACAGTTTTAAATTAATTAGCAAATATTTTCATTATTTTCTCAATACATATTAGAATGGCTTCCATCAAAATTGTCCATTTTAATTCAACCATGACAGATGCTTAATTAGTAGCTACAGAGAAACTGTCCCCAGTGAATGTCTGCAGGCTGTTTGTAGAACTAGAACCTGCTTCAAGAATGTTTTCATTTTCTGAATTTTTAAAACATGATAAACATGAACTTTTACTTAATTCTTATGCTTAATCTGCATTCATTGACTTTATATTTGTAAAATTACTTCTAAAAATTTAATGCTTTTTTTCATTAAGGTTTGAATCAGGTTTTGACATCTCACATCCCTGATGATGTTTATACCAATAACTACCAAGCATCTAGGATAGCTGGCCTGGAGTACTGCGTCCAGTTCTGGAGCCCCTATTACAAGAGGGATATGGAGGTGCTGGAACGTGTCCAGAGAAAGGCCATGAGGATGATTAGATGGCTGGAGCACCTCTCCTGTGAGGACAGACTGAAAGAGTTGGGGCTGTTCAGTCTGGAGAAGAGAAGGCTCTGAGGTGACCTCATTGTGGCCTTCCAGTATCTGAAGGGGGCCTACAGGAAGGCTGGGGAGGGACTTCTCAGGATCTCAGGTAGTGATAGGACTAGGGGGAATGGAATGAAGCTGGAGGTGGGGAGATTGAGGCTAGGTGTGAGGAAGAAGTTCTTCACCATGAGAGTGGTGAAGCCCTGGAATGGGTTATCCAGGGAGGTGGTTGAGGCCCCATCCCTGGAAGTGTTTCAGACCAGGCTGGATGAGGCTCTGGCCAGCCTGATCTAGTGTAGGGTGTCCCTGCCCATGGCGGGGGTTGGAACTAGATGATCTTTGTGATCCCTTCCAACCCTGTCTGATACTATGATACTAATTTCCCTTTATGGCTACCATACCTTATCATGAATTTGAATAAATATTTTGTTCTTTGTGTTGTAGATAGCTTAGCATACGGGGTTTACAGAGGTAAGCTACAAAGTACTTTTTCCCCTGTTTCTGTGAAGGAAAGAACATTTTAAAAGTAGATGAGGTGTGAAGTACTGTTCTAGTGCTCTGTATCCACTCTTGGCTTTCATCTACATAAGCAGCCTGGATTATGTGAAAGTACATACGCTCCATTATGACAAGTGAGTACTAATGTAACAGCTTTTAAATTTAAATATTTAAGTTAAAGCAGATGAAATCTGATGAAGGCAGTCTGTACACAAGTGCAAAAATACTCAGGGAAGCTCAATCTTTAAGGGTCAGGAAAAAAGAGAAAAGGTGCTTAATCTGTATAGTCCTTTTTCATACTTCAGAGACATCTGTGGAAAGTAGGAAGAGAAGTCAAAAACTCTCCTCAAATTGGATGGGGATTTTTCTTTGTTTTGGTGGAGGCTTTT
Organism: Picus viridis; assembly: GCA_033816785.1. Taxonomy (NCBI): domain Eukaryota; kingdom Metazoa; phylum Chordata; class Aves; order Piciformes; family Picidae; genus Picus; species Picus viridis. The sequence goes on from CM066606.1 coordinate 17,475,160, forward strand.
TTTCGGGTTTTGTTTGTTGTTGGGTTTTGTTTGTTGGTTTTTGGTTTTATTTTTGCTGTGTGGTTTTGGCTCCTGGATTTGTATCTTTATTATGGGATAGAAAACATTTTCTGTTCAGTTTTGTCTTCTTTTTACTATGCAGATGATAATAGTGTTGCTGTGGTGGCTTGAGTCTTAACTGGGAGTTAAAAGCTCAGATGGGGACAAGGATGAGAATCTCTCCCCTGCTCCCCCTCCTCCCTCCCAACAGAGAGGGGGGGGAAAAAAAAAAAAGGAAAGGGAAGGAGCAAATCCACCAAGCAATAATTAGGAGTTGGCCTGGAAGTAGAGAGGTAAAGAGTTTTCTTTAACCAATATATATATATAGTAATAACAGGTAAGGTTCACAAGGGCAAGGAACAAGGATAGATTGGGGGGGGGGGGGGGAAACAACACAAGAATACAAAACCAGTCTCTCTCTCTGAAGAGGCACAGAGCCAGCAGGGAAGAAGGATCAGGCCCAACCATGTGGCAGAAGAGAAGGAAAGCAGCTGCAGTAGCTCTCATCCAGGAGAGGCAGGAGCCAAAAAGGAGGAGCTAATGTCTGCAATGTCCTGCTTTTTATACCCTAGCTGGGCAAGGAAGGGGGAGTGCAACAGACTCAGTTTCCCAGGGGGAAAACACCCTGCAGGGAAGGCAAAGCACTTGCAAGCCCTCTACCCTGTTTTTCAGAATGGGCGTTAATCCATAGTTGCCTTCTTCAGTAGCCTGTATAGAGGCTGTCCTATGCCTTCCAGTCCACCCACAGCTCCTAATGTTCACCTTCTGTCAGTCCTAGTCATGCTGTTTTAGTCTCCACAATAACAAGTGGTCAACCAATATTGCTGCTTTCATACTCTTAATCTTTCTTGAATAAAGACAATGGCAATTCTCCTGACCATTCCTTTGGCTCTTGGTTAATTTTCTCTGCTCTTCTCACAGTGGATCTGATTCAAAGCCTAACGAGGCCCAGGAAGATCAATAATGACATTAGTAGTTGTAGACAGTGACAAAGGCTTGTGCTATCTCTGTTGAAGCAATGATTCTGGTCTTTCTCTCTCCACTTGTTATCCTCCATTTGAACAACTGAGCCCTTGACTGAAATTTATATGTTTTTCAAAACATCTAGAAATAAACAATATTTCTCAGTCAGAGGTTTTGTTTTTCCTCCTGTGCATTTACAGAATCACAGAATGACAGAATGTTAGAGGTTGAAAGAGACCTCTAGAGATTGAGCCCAAACTTGTGTGCCATCTTCTAGGGCATACCACGCAGTAACACACCCAGGTGGGTTTTGAAAGTCTGTAGAGAAGGATCACAATTTGATTTTCAGTTCTTTATTTCATTGACTGTACAAACACCCTTCAATCTGGTTCTTAACCTCTTTTCCACTCACTCTGATCTTCCTTATATCCCAAGGATAAATCTAGTGTTCTCCAAAAAGAGGCAATATGGTTTAATTATCTTTCTGCCCATGCCTGTCCTGTCTATCAGTCAAAATTATGTACTTTTTTCACTCTTCACATACAATTTAAACTTTGCCTTCAAAATAGATTTCTGCTTCTGTCACTCCCTTGTACTTCATTAGGTTGCCAGCCTTAGCTGTACCCTCACTCAGGCAAATTTTCATACTCCAGTTCTTTTTTGAAACTTTCAACAAAATGTTTTACTCTTCAATCTTTCATTCTTAATAGCATCTTGTAATAACACAAATACAGATTAATTAAAAGAACTGCAAAGGTACAGGCCATGGAACAACAAATAGCATAGATCACTTAATCACTTAACTGTTCTCCTTTTCATGGTTTCCCTCTCCCTTCTGTTTTTCCATGTGTTTCTACCTAGTGCAATATTTATTAAACTTTACAATGTATCAATTTTCATACCCTGCACATAGTCCCTTCCTCCTAATTACTTGGTGCTTCACATATAAAACATTGATCAATTAAGTGTCATGGTTCTCCATCTAGTCTGCAGAGTCTTTCAATTTCCATCCACATTTCTTATTTTGTGAGAAAAAGAAGTGAAAAATGCTTGACAGATTCTCTAGTAGGTAAATCTTAGCTTTGCGAGGTTTATAATATTCACATTAATATATATTATAGATTTAAAGGACAATGTTCTGATAGGATTAGAATTTACTTGTTTTCAGGGGCAGTACAGTTTTGTCAGTTTGTGTGACTAGGGACTACAATTACAAGATATATCAGCTGGACATATTGCCCTTGTTCATCAGTGTTCCTTGGCTTCTGAAAAACAGCCCCTGTGAATAGGACCAAGCTTTTGGACAGGAGCAACAGACTATTAGGGGACTCTGAGTGAAGAACTGAAGGGCAGAGATCATTTCCACCATCTCTCAGGGCAAAATGGCCCCTTTTAGAGGTACCAACTCAAGTAGTAGAATTGAGATTTATTTTTTTTTCCCTACAAGAGGTTTTTTTTTTGGAGTCTGGTACACATCTATATTAACCCCCGCCCTGTATTCTTAGTAACACTGTATGTTTTCACAGTGTCACAGAAATGTTCAGGTTGGAAAAGACCCTTGGGATCATCAAGTCTGACTGATAACCATACTTTACAAGGTTCAACCCTAAAGCATATCCCCAAGGACCACATACAAACTACCTTTAAACACATCCAGGGTAAGTGAATCATCCACCTCCCTGGGCAGCCCATTCCAACTCCTAACCACTCTTTCTGTGAAAAATTTTTTCCTAATGCCCAGTCTAAACTTACCCAGTTGTAGCTTGAAGCTGTTCCCTCTTATTGTATCACTAATTACATGTGAGAAGAGACCAGCACCAGCCTCTCCATAATGTCCTTTCAGGTAGTGGCAGAGAGGGATGAGGTGCCCCCTCAGCCGCCTCTTTTCCAAACAAAACAGCCCCAGCTGCCTCGGTTACTATTCATAAATTTTATTCTTCAGGCCCTTCACAAACTTCGTTGCCCTCCTCTGCACTCTCTCCGGCACCGCCACATCTCTTTTGTATTGAGGTGCCCAAAACCAATACTCAAGGTGTGGCCTCACCAGAGCTGAGCATGGGGGATAACCACCTTCTTACTCCTGCTGGACACAACATTTCTAATACAAGCCAGGATGCCATTGGCTTTCTTGGTCAACTTGCTCATATTCAGCTGCTTGTCAGTTAGAACCCCCAGGTCCCTTTCTGCTATACAACTTTCCAGCCACACTTCTCCAAGCCTGTAATGCTTCTTGGGGTTGTTGTGACCCAAGTGCAGGACCTGGCATTTGGCCTTGTTGAAGCTCAAAATCCTTTTCTAGTCTGTACAAACATCTTTGAGCCTGTATTATAGACTGCCTTCCAGGAAAGTATTCTTTCGATTTCCCAGTGTTTGTCTAATCATAGATTCAGAGAACCATAGAATCACTTCAGTTGGAAAAGACCTTTAAGATAATGAGTTCAATCAATATCTAACTCTACCAAGTCTAGTGTTAAAACATGTTCATTAGCACCACATTTATGCATCTTTTATCACCTCCAGGGATGGTGATTCAACCACCTCCCTGGGGATCCTATTCTGGTATGTGATAACCTTTTCAGCCAAGAAGTTTCTCTTAATTTCCAATCTAAATCTTCCCTGGTACAACCTGACTCCATTTCCTCTCATTCTATCACTAGTCACTAGGAAGAAGGGATCAACACCCACCTCACCTTTCAGGTAGCTTCTTTTACCCCACTATAGTCAGACCACATGGAGACAACCCACCCACAAGTAGGGAAACAGGAAGTTCAGAGAGGACCACCGATCACACAGCTGATAAAAAGAAGTAGGCAGTAGTTCTAGCAAAGCAAGAAGAAAAATTATGCAGGGGAGAGGCCATGAAAACTACAAGCCTTACAGAGAGCTTTGGGAATAGAAACATGAGACCTGCTGTAGATCTGGTCAAATGTCTGGTCTTCTGGACAAACATCTGAACCATTTGAATAATCCTCAGACCTTCAACTACTAATCTGAGTTATGTCTGCTGACTTTTCTCCACAGTCTTTGTCTGTGCTATGGAGTGCAAGGCTTGGCAGGGGATGAGCTGATGACAGAACAGGCTGGTTCTGGCCTTCACATTAACACAGCCTATGCTTTGGCATGACATAGGGTTCGTGGGATGGGAGTTTTGGGAAGAATCATTTTGTACTACTTGCCAGAAGCGATTCAAGGGGTTGAAATAAAAAATTGTGAAAAAAACATATAGAAAGAAAAACAGTAAAAAAAAATAAAAAAGAAGACAAAAGATGAATGAGTGAATTTACTTGGATTGCAAGATTCCTTTTCTCCTGCGTCTTCATCTTGATTTGTTCTTAACAGTCATACCTGTTATGAAAAAAAGAGACAGAAAAAGGTCTTTGAAAAGATGTGCTTATACAAAAGGCCAGTATTTGAGGCTTTAGACCAAATACAGGAGAAAGGAAGCACAACTAGTCCACATTGCAAATAAAATAAAGCTGAAGCCTACAGAGCCTAACCACGTTATTAGAGATTATTTGGCAAAATATTGTATAGAATTTGTATATTTCAAATTTCCAGGACTGGCAGACAAAATTAACTGGACGGCAAGTTTGACTTACTCAAGACCAGACTGGTGTCCTTCCCATGCATCTGCCAGTTGGTATATATGCTATTTTCCTACACTCCAAGTTTATGCCATGAGAATCAAATATGTGTCATGTGCAAGACAGTAATGTCTTTCAGTCTGTTGAAGCACTCTAACAAGTGCTCCTCTGCAGCTAGGTGGAATCATCATCAGTCATTTCTGTAGGATGTTTGGCACAGATCTTCACACAAAAGGCAGAATGAGCTTTAAAAATTTTATTATTACTTTTTAATCCAGTGTAAATCAAAACACATATTTATTCTCTTTTTCCTTTTACCTCATAGCCCTGTGTCTAACCTTGAGCCTATTCACTGCTGTATCATACCAAGGTAAAGAATTTTCCTCTGGTTAAGATTGCCTTAGTACAAAAAGACACTGTCATCTTCAGTCTGCTCTTTGGGCCACATGACTGTGTCCTGACCCTTGTCATAGATCTGTGGTAAAGGTATGGTTAAATATCACACAGCAACTGTGCTACTCATTTAAGCAACAACGGTATGGAACAGGAAAAGTAACATCTAGATTTTTTCACATCAGTGCTGTGCATTTGTGGTATTGTCTGGCTTGAGCACTCATTGTAGCTTATGAGATTATAATTTTAAAGGGAATAAAACTGAGTGGGGTTTGTAATTATAACTCAATATGTAGCCTATGCTAGCAGAGGAATTAAATAAGTGCTGTAACACAGTTAGACAGTGCAGCTGAGGAGAGACTAGAATTGCAACTTTTTTGCTAGGTTCATTAGGATGTAATAGCTTTTTTGGAATAGAAAATTCACACGCATGCTGCTTTTTCCACAAATGAAAAAGCAGAGACTTATGAGGACTGTGTGATTCATGAGGACTGTGTGATTCCTATAAGGTGTTTTTTTTTTTTGTTTGTTTATTTGTTGTTGGGTTTTTTAACCTGTTGTTGTTGTTGTTTTGTTGCTTTGTTGCTTTTGTTCTTCTTGTTATGCCATGGCAATATGTCAGGGCTGGAATATCTTAATTCTAAAACCAGAATATTCAGAGGGCAGGATGTAATAGCCACCATTACAGGAAAAGCTCAAAATAAAATCCTTAAAATGATTTAGCCTGGCTAAATGTGTGCTTTTTTTTTCTTTATGGAAGGCCACTGGGCCCCTCAGTTTAGGAAAGATGTTGAGTTGCTGGAACGTGTCCAGAGAAGGGCAACAAAGCTGGGAAGGGGTTTGGAGCACAAGCCCTATGAGGAGAGGTTGAGGAAGCAGGGGTTACTTAGCCTGGAGAAGAGGAGGCTCAGAGGAGACCTTATTGCTGCCTACACCTACCTGAAGGGAGGTTGCAGCCAGGTGGGGGTTGGTCACTTCTCCCAGGTAATCTGTGACAGAACAAGAGGACACAGTTCCAAGCTGGATGTTAGGAAGAAGTTTTTCACAGAAAGAGTGATTGGCCATTGGAATGTGCTGCCCACAGAAGTGGTGGAGTCTCCATCACTGGAGGTGTTTGAGACTGGATGAGGCACTTGGTACCATGGTTTAGTTGATTAGATAGTGTTGGTTGATGGGTTGGACTTGATGATCTCAAAAGTCTTTTCCAACCTGGCTTATTCTATTCTATTCTATTCTATTCTATTCTATTCTATTCTATTCTATTCTATTCTATTCTATTCTATTCTATTCTATTCTATTCTATTCTATTCTATCCTATCCTATCCTATCCTATCCTATCCTATCCCTATCCCATCCTATCCTATCCTATCCTTTCCTTTCTTATACATACTCAGATAAAAAACATGAAATGATTATGCAGCCTAGTTGCAGACATTATACTTAAAATTATTGCAAAGACATGAAAAACCCAAAATCTTGCTGTATTTCAAAATAAACAGTTTAACTCCATGCCCTCTCATTCAAATTAGTCTTTTCCCAGAAAGCATTTTGTCTTGTTTCAGAATGCAATAAACTACAGCATGCTTGAATGCTGTGCAGCCATCAGAATTCTACCATAAAATGAGGGAGTAAGTTCTGAGATCATTTAACAAATCTAATTATTTTCAAATATATTTATGAAGGCATGCACACATCTATACTGATACATGCACACACATGTAAAGTACATGTTAAATACATACTAAAAGCATATAACTTTTCTTTTTTCCTGCAATGACTCAGTGCATGATTAGACGCAATAAAAACCTTGCCTTATCAAACTCATGCATTTGAGAATACTGTCAGTGATAGCTGTGCAGAGATACATCCCTTACAAAAGCACACAATTCTCCCAAGTTTGCTCTCATAAAAGATTTATTTCTATCATAAACCATCACCTGTCTCTTGGTCCTCTGACATTACAATGCTGTCACATTCAGCACAGTGAAGTGGCTGGGTTTTTTTGCAAATATGAAGATTGACAGGTGGTTGACAGTGCTAAAGAACAAGATACAACTAAATGTGGAACATTTGTACCAACTGAACAGCTTCAGTAAACAAAACAATAAACTCCCTCTTCAACTGTGAAAAACTTTTAGAAACAATGATACAAATGAAAGGGATGTTATGGTGGGTTGAAATTGCCCCCCAACTAATTTGAGATAATTACCCCTCAAAATAAAATTGCCAAACCAGCTCTGTTAGAAGCAAATGATGCTATAGTTACAAGCAAAACTACACTCTAGAAATATGAAATCACCGAATCACCGAATCACCAAAGTTGGAAGAGACCTCAAAGATCATCGCATCCAACCTGTCACCACAGACCTCATCACTAAACCATGGCACCAAGTGCCATGTCCAATCCCCTCTTGAACACATCCAGGAACAGTGACTCCACCACCTCCATGGGCAGCCCATTCCAACAGCTAACAACTCTCTCAGTGAAGAACTTTCTCCTCACCTCGAGCCTAAACTTCCCCTGGCGCAGATTGAGACTGTGTCCTCTTGTTCTGGTGCTGGTTGCTTGAGAGAAGAGACCAACTCCCTCCTGGCTACAACCACCCTTCAGGTAGTTGTAGACAGCAATAAGGTCTCCCCTGAGCCTCCTCTTCTCCAGGCTCAACAATCCCAGCTCCCTCAGCCTCTCCACGCAGGGCTTGTGCTCAAGGCCTGCAATGAATATGTACAAAATATACAATATTTACATGCATTTACAATTTATAAACAACACGAGAAGCTCACAGGACAAAACCAGGGGGCTACCAATAGCTTCCTCTCTTCTCACTGGCCACCCACCTCCATCCCCCTCTAGTCCCCCTTTCCTCTCCCCTCCCCCTGCCATCAGCAACAGCCAAGCAAAAGCACCAGCTACTATCTGCTAGGGCAAAGAGCCCAGAAAGAGAAAGGGTTAGTTCATACAACTAACTTTATGTTAATAATCAGACCAATGGGATTATAGATACTTTATTTTTCTCTTTATATCCAATGGTAATTTATTTACATTCTAACAGTTTCTAATCAATCTATTGAAAAATTTCTTCCTCCTCAGCCTAAAACTGCCACAGATGTCTCTAAAAAAATTATCCTAGCTGGAAACAGGCATCCAATAATAAAATATTTTCTAAAGTATGACTATAATTTAGTTTTATTTCTTCTCTCTTTCAGTGCATTTCTTACGCTTCAGTTCTGTCTTCTTCACATACATTTTATGTAGAACAAAGGCAGTATTGTGCTGTGTTTTCAGCATCTACTTCTGTTAGTGAAACACTGCCTTGTCAGTATTTGTCTCTGTTAACAGTAGGGGAAGTGTAGGTGTCTTATTTGGTCTGCTTCATTGGACCTGAACAGGACACCAAAGTGGAATAGATATTATAAACACTTCCCAGTGTGTCATCTGTTCTGAAAGTTGTCACCAGACATTGTTTATTGTGCTCTTTATTTACTGATTTTTTTGCTGATAGCCATTGTGAAGGAGAATATTAATGACAGAGTATTTATACAGATGTATCCTTATTGTGACCTTCTATTTCCCTAACAGTCCTGACAATCTACTCTCCAGAGGCTTGCATAACCTAGTAAGTACAGATGGGTTTCCTTTACAGCTGAGGGTCAAAGGTAAACGAATATGTTCTCACATGTGTCACTACATGAATTAAAATGTAGTAATGAATTTGTGGTGTATTCTGTGACTTTATGTTAGACCTTGACCTTAATATTCCATTTAACTAAGCACAATCATAGGTCACAAATTAGAAAGGTTTAAGCAATCTTCTGCTTTATCAAGGGAACCAAGTTTAATCAGATCTGATTTAATATTCTGTTCAGAGTTTAGGGAGCACTAGACTGATATTACTAAGAAAGAGAATTGTCACTGTAGTTGCATCTGTGCAGGCAAAGCACAAGGAAGCTTTGGGGTACAACTCTAATATTAATATTAGCATTAATATTTTTTAATGTTACCGTTCGTTTTACTTTTTTGTTTGTTTTGGTTTGGTTTCTTCTGGTTTGGGTTTGGGGGTTTTTTTGCCTTTTTTTTTTTTTTTTTAAACATAAATGGCTGTCTGAAATTATTCTAATACAAGCTGTTTACAGCATAGTAAATATAAAGAAATCCATCATTGCAATAACGTGTTTCATCACTCACTGGGAGAATATTCCAGGAGAAGTAAGCCTTCAGTATCAAAAAGCACAGAAAAAGACTGAGGTAACATGTCATGCAGATCCAGGGGCTCAAAATCTGGCCGTGGAAGGGACTGCAGGGACACCCTGAGTACTCCTTGAAAGTGGGAGCATGGGTCAAGCACTATCATCTAATTATTCAGATTCCAATCCTGCTCAAAGCAAAGGAGGAAATAAAAGTGCAGATAAAGTGTGTCAGCAGCAGGAGCATGTGTTATGCTCAGCCCTGATTTTCCAGGTGCACTATGAGAGCTAATTATTCAGCTAAAACTAATGGCACATATATATATGTACTATGCACATAAACTATTTCTCATCCAAAACAAACAAAGCTTGCCCAAAGATAAGATTACACAGAAAATACAATAGTCCAGAACTACAGCATACAGCTTGTACACTTCACAATGTCCATAGCAATAGAAAAGTTTACTCCACTGTGTTTGTCTTGACTTCAGCAAGGCTTTCAACAACATATGCTACAGTATCTGCACAGACAAGTGTTATATAGTGAGATGGATCAAGAACTAGTTGAAGGACATTCACCATGACTCAGACAGGCTGGAGAGTTAGGCAGGGAGAAACCTAATGAAATTCAACAAGGGCCAAGTGTAGGGCATCTGGGGAAGAACAACCCCATGTATCAGTACAGAGCTGACTTGCTGGACCTCCTCTGGGAAAAAGGACCTGGGAGTCCTGGTGGAAAACAGGGTGACCACGAGTCAGCAATGTGCCCTCATAGCCAAGAAAACCAATGGCATCCTGGAGAACATCAAGAAGAGTGTGGCCAGTGGGTCAAAGGAGGTTCTTCTCTCCTTCTGCTCTGCACTGGTGAAGATTCATATGGAATACTGAGTCCAGTTCTGGGCTCCCCAGTTCAATACGGAAAAGGAACTTCTGCAGAGAGTCCAGTCACTAAGATGATATAGGGGACTAGAACATCTGCGTTATGAAGAGAGTCTGAGAAAGCTGGGCCTGTTTAGCCTGGGAAAGAGACTCATTAATACTTATTAATATCTAAAGGGCAGGTGTCAGGAGGATAGAGCCAGACTCTTCTCAGTGGTGCCTAGTGACGGGACAAGGGGCAATGGACACACATTGGAACACAAGAGGTTCCATGTAAACAGAAGGGAAAACAAATCTTCATTTGAAGGGTGGCAGAGCAATAGAACAGGCTGACCAGAGAGGTTGTGGAGTCTCTATCTCTCAGGGCATTCAAAACCCACTTGTGCAATTCAATCTAGGTAATCCTGTTCTAGCAGAGGCATTGGACTAGGTGATTTTCAGAGGTCTCTTTAAACTACTGCTATTCTGTGATTTTTATAACATACTTAGTTCCCTCCTATGACTGCTCCAAGTCTTTGCTGATCAAATGGTTATTTTCTTTTTATTTTTAAAACATGTCAGGTTTAATGCATCAAGTAAAAACACTTGAAGCTTTCAAGTGAAAATGATTATTATCTAGAATAGTAATCCTGAGTTCATATCCAGTAATTCAAATCTTAACTTTTTCCCAGGATATATCATGTTTGCTTTTCTTTCTCTTTTAAACAAGGTGATTAACACTGAATTATAATAGCACATTAAAAGTCAGTTTGGAGTTCTGCAGAGTGCAGCATGGTAAAAATAAGTTTGCAGTTATTCAGAATTCTGCAGGTGTTAGTGGTGCTTTAAAATAAAAACATTGCATATTCTACTTTAAAAATTACATTGAAAATAGTAGGTGCAGACCTTAACTTGGAAGGCTAGTGTAGATAAAATACTCCAAGAAGGCACTGGAAGCTATGTATATAATTTTTGCTTTCATAAAGACCTTGTTTAACTAATTTAAGATCTTCCCTATATACATTTAATCTGTTACAGACAATAGATCTGTGATTTTATACTGAGGAAGAAATTTCATAAAAAAGAAGGGAAATCAAGAGTTTGCAATTAGAATTCATGCAACATTTTAGAAAAGTCAGTTGGAAATTCCAGGAATCAAACTGTGGTACCACAGAATAACCCAATTTATCTGCAAAACTAGACTACACCTAGAAAATATTTGAATTGAAAGGCCAGGCAAACATTTTGCAAATTAAATACTACAGTTCATCAGATCAAAACCCTAGGATAAATCATGTGCCCTAACACACATGACCCTTGGCTCCATATCACTATAGAAGTAATTTGTCAATTTTAATGCTAATGCTGAAATGGTAGAAAGACGAACCCAGAGACCAATTTTCTCTAATGGAAACAAGCTTGATACATCAACAAATAGCATACCAAGTGATTTACAAACTAGATCTTCCAATAATTTAGCTGGTGTTACTACCACTGGAATAAGTCTGCAATTAGTAGGAACTTGTGTAACTTCTTTTGAATGACAATATAAATCTCTTTGTAAAGAAAAAGAAAACCTATTTCCTGTATTTCCTTTTTTTTTTTTTTTTGGTGTTTTGTTATATTTTGGCATGCATAGCCATAATTATTGCCATTCATGCATGTGGGCAGAAAAATAATTAACAATCAATATGTAGGGAGCTCCATTTCAGCAAAATAACCACATAACATTTTAAAAAATAGAACTTAAGTTTCCAGCAATCTGCTTAAATCTTCTCCAAAATTTAGAGGTATCTGACAATAAATCAAGGCAGCCCAGAGATTTAAGGTGAAACTAGGAAAAAGGTGTAAAATAATGAGTTATAAGCAGGGAGAGTCTTCTTCCTTGAGTTCCTTGAATTTTATTTAAAATCACAAACAATTAAGTTCCAAATATTTGCAAAATCTATTTGCAAAGCCAGTTATTTTCCTGACAATGGTGAAATTCACTGAGAACCTGATCTAGGAGATCATGGTTTAGCATTTGTGAATCATGAATCAAAAAAATGATGCGCAGTGAGCGATTAGGACAAAATGAAGAATGCTTATCTGTGCTTTAAAAGTAGTACATGTAACTTTTAATTTTGAATAGCAAAACCTGTAGTGTCAATGAATGACAAGTCACATGTTTGTAAGGAGTATGTTTTGTAAATGTGAAGTCATTTCCTTATGAAAGCACAGGGTCTGTGAGAAGTTGCAGTCTTTGTCACAGAATTGTAAGCATCTACATCAGTCATACAGGGTTGAAAAATAAAAAATGCCTTCTGCTCTGTCTTACTAGCATTTATCTGTAACTTATTTTTGTTATCATTCCCCAGCCTTTGTCTAACAAATCATAAAAACCAGTCAACTAGTTCAACAGGCTACACATCTGGTCTGGAATATATTCAAAAGAAGAAAGCCTTTTAGAGGAAGGAAATATGAAAAGTTCCAGAGTAAGTTGTAGTGTCCTTTACTCTTACAGCTATGAAATGGATTTTAAACTAACATCCAATGCCTGAATTATTGCTGATTTTGAAAGGAGTAACAAAGTCAAATACGTCAGTACCAACTGGGGGTTTTTTTCAGTGTTTTCCTTTCTTACTAGCTCTTCATATTTCCTCACTTCTAAGCATGCTTCTTAGTGTTTACCTTTCTGATCCTATGTTTTCCAAGACTCACATTCAGTCACCAAAAGAACAGCTCTAAAAATGCTTTCATTGATGATGTAAAACCAGTTACTAGTTACTGATATCTTTGTTAACGGAAATAGCAATAATCTGAAATGTTCCTTAATTTTAAATTAGATTATAAAGACACACTCCATAGCCAAGGAAAAAGAATAAGATACAACACACTGCAACATTTTTTCCAACTGTCTGTCCTAAATTAGGATTTGCTTATTTTTTGCTGCTGGACAAAGCTGAACCCTATCAGCAACTTGGCAGTGTCCTTGCGGTAATATATTTAAGGAGAAAAAAAACCTGCTGTTCAACAGCAGCTAAGAGAGAGGGGTAAGAAAATGTGAAAGAAACAGCTTTGTAGACACCAAGGTCAGTAAAGAAGGAGGGGGAGGAGGTGCTCCAGGTGCAGAGAGTCCTCCGCAGTTCATGGAGAAGACTGAAGTAAAGCAGGTTGTTGCCCTACAGTCCATTGTGGACCAGAGTTGAACAGATATCCACTCTGCAGCACATGGAGAACCCCACATGGCAGCAGGCGGAAAAGCCCTGAAGGAAGCTGCAGCTAATGGAAGTTAGCTGCTGCTCACTTGCCATATCAGGCTGTTGGTAGGAGCTACAGCCTGTGGAGATGACCCTATGTAGAAGACCCTATGTAGAAGACCTCTCTGGCAGCATCTGTGACCCATAGCAAACTCATGCTGAGAAGGTCTGTTTCTGAAGGACTACATCCCATTGTAAGAACCCAAGCTGAAGCAGGGGAAGAGTGTGAGGAGATCTGAGCAGCACAGAGGAAGTGTTATAAACTATCTGGAATCTCCATTCCCTGTCACCCTGGAAGATGCAGAAGAGCTAGAAGTAAAACTGAGCCCAGGAAAAAGTGGAGGTGGTGAGGAAATGATTTTAGTTTTGTAGTATTTCTTACTATGTAACTCTGTTATCAACTGATAATAAATTAGTTTCTGCAAGTCAAATCTGTTTTGAATGTGGCAGTTGCTGATGAGTGTTCTCCCTGTCCTTATGTGGGTGCACAAACTTTTTCACTGTATTTGTTCTACCTGACCTGCTGAGAAAGGTTTGGTGGGCACCTGGTAGCCAGTCAGGGTCAACCTACTACACACATGTAGGCTTAATATCCACCAACTGGGATCTTTGGAATCTAAGGAATCCAGAGACATGTAGAGTTTGTTGGGGGTTATTTTGTGGGTTTTGGGGTTTTTGTTTGTTTTTCCCCACTGTCTTTTCTCTCCCTCAAAATCACAGATTCACAGAATCACATAATCACCAAGGTTGGAAGGGACCTCAAAGACCATCAAGTCCAACCTGCCACCACAGACCTCATGACTAAACCATGGCACCAAGTCCACGTCCAATCCCCTCTTGAACACCTCCAGGGATGGTGACTCCACCAACTCCCTGGGCAGCCCATTCCAATGGCTAATCTAAGTATCCACACTCTTCAGCAACCAGTAATAGTCAAAGCCTAACCATCTTCCCTGTAACAGCATCAGCACCTTGTGCTCCAGGAATAAAGATTTAATTTCTTTACCCTCTTTCCCTTGACAAGCAAGGTCCTACACATATCTAAAAAATAACCCATGTTTTAGACCCATTTGATATTCCTAGTTTCCTAACATTACTATTTGAATATCTGTGCCAAAGATTTACCAGATAAGAAGTTCCACATTTGCTAGATTGTATTTTTGCTTCTTCTAAATTTTGTTTTAGACATTAGTCATTTCTACATTGCTGCTTAGATAATATTAGTGTAAACTAGGCAGTTTTAGCAAAGAAGCCTCTGCTAGCAGTACTAAGTCTGCTACCACTCCCATGCTACAGCATGGTCTGTTTCGCTTCATCATGCAGGAAGCTTTACTGGAGAAATGAACTTTCAAAGCACAAAAAAGTAAAATACGTGATTTAAAATGTTTGTATCAACTGCCCATTCAAAGTCAAATGAATGTTCATGCAGTACAACTGGAAAGACAACAAAGGTGTACATTGATGACATGTGGCAGGAGCAAGGAGAGTCAGTGAGAAGAACAACCTCAAGCTTGTCCTGCTGCTGAAGATTCCATCTTTCAGAACTGCAGGACCAAATGTGAAGAGGAGGTCTTGTTTTAAAGGAACGTAATAAAAATAAGATTGATTAATAGACATACTAAATTTCAAGGCACAAAAAATACATAACGAAATTATCCATGTTAGAAAAGGAAGTATATTTTGATGGCAGCATAAATCAGTTGAAACTCCACTGCAATCAGTATAATCTTGAAATTGTTATTATCAGGCTGGTCCAAACAAGATTGCTTTCCATCCAGCTGCACAGAAGCTCAGAAAATCCAGGGCAGTTTATAATGGTAAGCATGGTTACTTGTTATTGAAACACACTGATGTACTCCAGAAAACACAAATACATAAACACATCTGGAAAAGGAGAAACACCACCTGAACTATTACCACCAGAAAGAGGAACAATAACTAAAGGATTAAAATGTTGTTTTGAATTCCTAGCTATCATCTATCCCCTTCTAGAGAAATCAGGAACATTTTCAATCTTGTGATGAGGACATAAAAATATAATTTCAATGCCTCCTTTGCCTTTGGTGACCTTGTGAATGTGCTTGACACAATAAGTGTACTAAAATTTATTAAGGCACAGAATACCCACTTCAGTGCTTCTGTGGCTGTGATGATTTTTCTATTAAGTAGTCTCAGTAATAATTTACTCGCATTTTGAGCTAAACAAGTACATTTATTTCTCAAACTGCTTCACAATTCCTGACACTTAAGATGCTAGCTGTTTTACATCACAAATATGCAGTGTCTTGTAGGAAACATTTTGTTAAGTATAGTAGTGACACAAAAAACCTTTGCTGTGTGATAGCACTCACTTTAAACCCCTTACACTAGTCTAAAATACATATAACAAGTTTAGTATTGTTAGTATTTTTTTGTTTGGTTTAACTTGGTTTCATTTTAAGCATATTGGCATAGCATTCACAGTAAGTGCATTAAAAAACCCCAAAACATTAACAAAATTAATTGATAAAATACATAATTACAATATGAAATATATCACAAACTATAAGTATGTCCATGTTCAGAGTTACACCACTCTGAGGGAGGAAGGGTTGTGAGAGCCCAGCTTCTTCCAGGGGACAAAAGAAACCTGATCCAGGTGGATGTGGTTTCTCCCTCCTGGGAGGAGTGATGCCCCAAGTCTAAGTTGGTCTGTTCCACTCCCCCTTCCGGTCCAGCAAGACTATAAAGGGGAGGGTGTGACATCCATTCTTGCTCTTTGCTCCTGCTTCACCTGTTTGATAGGATCTACAGCAGCTGCTAGCCTCTTGGCTCTGACACATGGTTGGGCCTGACCTTCTCCCTGCTGCATCCTTGCTTCTCTAATGGACTGAAATCCACATACATTGAGGGAGATAGAAGGCCATCCAAATTTGGTTTTGTATGTTCTCCTATTCATCCTTACTCCTTAGCTCTGTAAATCCTCTGTTATTGATATACATTTTTTTTTTTTTTAATTTACTTCTCCTACTTCCAAACTGACTCCAGATTATTTTTTCGGTAGATTAAACTCCAGTTAAGGCTTACACCACCACAGTCCAACTGAAAATTCACTGTAGACACCATCATGTTCAGAAACACAGTTCAAACCTAAACAAATACATTTTCTATGGGTTGCTAACACAGTGGTCTGAGTAAATCTTGGAGTGATTTGTTTTCATGTTGAAACACCTGGTTTCAAGTTGTAGCGTGAATGTTTTTCACAGCATAACTCAAAAACTGCAAACCACAAGAACTCATGACTAATATGTAGCACATAAGCAACAAAACCAAAGCAGTAGTATAAATGCAATGTAGTAAATCAAGACCAGATGCAACACATAATAATTCAATCAAGATTGCAAAAAAAAACCTAAATATAGTGAATTTAATTAAAGTTTCAGCTGCATCTCTAGACAATTCAAGTATAACCATTAGCACAGCCTTTCTGGTTTCCTTCTCTGTTCTTTTTAAGTCATACCATGGCTTGCTCATTTCACCTCGTACAAGTAAGGACAATTAAAAACAACCGGAAGAACACAGAGTAAATGCTATGGATGAGGATGCAGTAATTCAGAGGTACTCAGGAGGTGGAAACTATTGACTTAAAAGGAGAACATAAACTCAGACTAGATGGAGATAATCAGTAAAATTAATCTTTTTAGATGTTTATGGTGTTCCTTCTTTCTTCATTTACTGTTCAGAAGGCACTCTTCAAGCCATATCCACCTAGCATATTCACACCAGTGCACACCTGCCAGTCCCAAGTGAGAGTGATGCATCACGCCAGTTGGCATCATGGTTTTGGTGCAAACCCTGCCATGGAGCTGAAAGAGGAGATCTTTTGCCAAATTAGCACCTGTTGTTCACAAACCTGTGTGAATGTGTCCTCAGAAAAACATAGTAATGCACACTGTGTTCTTCAAGCAGGCACACAGGGTTCAGGGTTGTGCATGTGGCTAATGGCTTTGAGGCATGGTCAGTGAGATGAAACTTATAATGCCATGGTGCTAAACTGAATAGAATAGAATAGAATAGAATAGAATAGAATAGAATAGAATAGAATAGAATAGAATAAAGAAAAAGATACTATATAGATAGTACAGAATTAACGATGTTGGAAGAGACCTTCAAGATCATCGCATCCAACCTATCATCCAACGCCACCTAATCAACTAAACTAAGCACCCTATCAAGTCTCCTCCTCAACACCTCCAATAATGGTGACTCCACCACCACCCCAGGCAGCACACTCCAATGGGCAATCACTCTCTCTCTGTAGAATTTCTTCCTAACATCCAGTCTGAACCGCCCCTGGCACAGCTTGAGACTGTGTCCTCTTGTTCCAGTGATGGCTGCCTGGGAGAATAGACCAGCTGTCTACAACCTCCCTTCAGGTAGTTGTAGAGAGCAAGAAGGTCTCCCTGAGTCTCCTCCAGGCTAAGCAACCCCAGCTCCCTCAGCTTCTCCTCCTAGGGCTTGTGTTCCAAACCCCTCATCAACTTTGTTGCCCTTCTCTGGACACGTTCCAGCAAGTTAACATCCTTCCTAAACTGAGAGGCCCAGAACTGGACACAGGACTCGAGGTGTGGCCTAACCAGTGCAGTGTACAGGGGCAGAATGACCTCCCTGCTCCTGCTGGCCACACTGTCCCTGATGCAGGCCAGGATGCCATTGGCCCTCTTGGCTGCCTGGGCACACTGATGGCTCATGTTCAGCCTACTGTCAGCTAGTACCCCCAAGTCTCTTTCTGCCTGGCCACTCTCCAGCCACTCTGACCCCCGCCTCTAGCACTGCCTGGGGTTGCTGTGGCCAATGTGCAGAACCCGGCACTTGGATGTGTTAAATCTCATGCTGTTGGATTCTGCCCATCTGTCCAGCCTGTCGAGGTCCCTCTGCAAAGCCTCTGTACCTTCCAGCAGGTCAACTCCTGCTCCCAGCTTGGTGTTGTCTGCAAACTTGCTGATGATGGACTCAATGCCCTCATCCAGATCATCAATAAAGATGTTGAAGAGCATGGGGCCCAGCACTGATCCTTGGGGCACACCACTAGTGACTGGCCACCATCTGGAAGTGGCAACATTCACCACCACTCTCTGGGCTCGGCCCTCCAGCCAGTTCTTAACCCAATGTAGTGTGCTTCTGTCCAAGCTATGGGCTGACGGCTTGTCTTTGCTGAGGTCCAGGTAGACCACATCCACAGGCTTCCCCACATCCACCAGACGGGTCACCTGATCATAGAAGGAGATCAGGTTGGTCAGGCAGGACCTGCTCTTCCTAAATCCATGCTGGCTAGGCCTGATCCCTTGGCCATCCTGTAAGTGCTGTGTGATTGTATTCAAGATGACTTGTTCTATAATCTTGCCTGGCACTGAGGTCAGGCTGACAGGCCTGGAATTCCCTGCCTCATCCAACCATCCCTTCTTGTGGATGGGCACCACGCTGGCCAGCTTCCAGTCTTCTGGGATCTCTCCAGTCACCCAGGACTGCTGAAAAATGACAGAGAGTGGCCCAACCCACTCATCTGTCAGCTCCCTCAGCACCCTAGGATGGATCCCATCCAGTCCCATGGACTTGTGGGGATCCAAGCAGCTGAGGAGATCTGTAGCGGCTTCCACCTGGATTACAGGGGAGCTATACTGCTGCCTGATTCCATCTGCCAGCTCAGAAGGCCATCTCTGTGGAAGGCAACCTAATTGAGGCAAAGAAGGTGTTAAGTACCTCTGCTTTTTCCTCCTCTTTTGTCACTACGTTCCCCTCCTTGCCCATCAAGGAGTGGAGGTTGTCCTTGCCCTTCCTCTTGCTATTAATATATTTATAGAAGGACTTTTGGTTGTCCTTCACAGCAGAGGCCAGTCTAAGTTCTAAATGGGCTTTTGCCTCCACTAAATTTCTTCCTATAAGACCTAGCAACATCCTTAAACATTCTTCGGGTTGCCTCACCTTTCTTCCAAAGATGGTACACCCTCTTTTTTTCCCTTAGTTCCTTTAGAAGTTTATTACCCATCCAGGCTGGCCATCTGCCCGTCGGCTCATCTTCTGGCACATTGGCACAGCCTGTTCCTGCGCCGTCAAGAGTTCTTTCTTGAAGTAGGTCCAGCTCTCCTGGATCCCTTTGTTTTTAAGGGCTGTTTCCCAAGGAACCTTCTGAGTTAATTCCTTGAGTAACCTGAAGTCTGCCCTCCGGATATCCAGAGGGGAGGTTTTGTTGCTGCCCCTCTTAACTTGGCTGTGTACTGAAAATTCAACTATTTCATGGTCACTGGCCCCTAGACAATCTCTGACCACATCACCCACCAGCCCTTCCCTATTGGTGAAGAGACAGTCAAGCATAGCCTTACCCCTGGTAGGCTCCCATAGCACCTGGGATAAGATGCTGTCCTCCATACACTCTAAGAACCTCCTAGACTGCCTCTTCTCTGCTGTGTTGAGATCCCAGCAGATATCAGGCAGGTTGAAGGTGCCCATGAGAACAAGGTCTGGCCATCTTGAGACAGCCTTTATCTGACTATAGAATGCTTCATCAACATCTTCCTCCTGGTTGGGTGGTCTGTAACAGACTCCAACCAGGATCTCTGCCCTGTTGGTCTTCCCTCTAATTTTCACCCATAAGCACTCAACTGGATCATCCCTGATTTCTAGCTCAATGACATCTAGTGCCTCCCTGATGTACAGGGCCACCCCTCCATCCCTTCTTCCTTGCTTGCCTCTCCTGAAGAGCCTGTAGCCATCAATTGCAGTGCTCCAGTCATGTGAGTTGCACTACCACATCTCTGTGATGGCAACTACATCACAACTTTCCTTTTGCAACAAGGCTTCCAGCTCCTCGTTCGTTGCCCATACTTTGTGCATTAGTGTACATGCACTTCAGCTGTGCTGCTGGTTTCAACCCTGGCTCCAGTTTATCACTCCCAGAGTCCTTCCTGGGGATTCTGGTTTCAGTCCCTTCCCTCTTCAAATCTGGTTTAAAGCCCTATCAATGAGACCTGCCAACTCCCTTTCTTGAATCTTTTTCCCTTTGAGGGATAGGCCATTCTCATATTATGTGATCTTTCCCCTCCTCTGGGACAGATGTACTCCATCTGTTGCCAGCTGACCTGGTGCAATAGAAAGTTCCCCAAGATCAAGAAAACCAAAATTCTTTTGGTAGCACCAGCCTCTAAGCCACTTGTTAAGTATAGCTGCCGACCTGTTCCTTCTGGTATTGCCTCCTGCAACTAAGGGTGTTGATGAAAAAATTATTTGCGCCCCTGACCCCTCAACCAGTTCTCCCAGGGCCTTGAAGCCATTTTTGATAGCCCTGGGAGTTCTGGTTGCAACACCATCATTCTGTAACTGCATAACTATTAAGGGATAGTAATCAGAGGGCTGCACCAGACTAGGCAGCCTTCTGGTAACTTCCCTAACCTAGACTCTTGGGAGGCAGCAAACTTCCCTGTGAGGAGGGTCTGGCCGACATAAGGGGCCCTCTGTTCCCCTCAGGAGGAATCACCAATAGCAATTACCCTCCTCTTTTTTCCCATCATATACTCTAGTTAGGAAGTTGCACTATGTAGAGCACCTCTAAGAAGCATGTATTCCTAGACATGAACAATGCTGCCTTCTTCTCCAATAACAAAATGGGAAAATGTCTCCACTTCATAGATTTATCTACCTGAAAGGGTAGCCAAGTTTTCAGGCTTTCTCCTATGAAAAGTTGACAGAAAATAGATTAACTTCTGTTTTTAAAAATCAAATTTGGCTTCTAGAGAGACACTACAATGATAAACCACTGTGGGATATTTTTGATAAAAACCTCCTACATTATCTATCCATAAAATGATTTCTGATCCCATGAGTGGTGTTCCGCCTACTAGCTACCTCTCTATATGCTTGGCTACAAGTTAAGAAGATGATACTTCTTACATTAAGCATTTTTGCCTTGAGTTATTGACACTTTTTAAATTATTCTGCTTTATGTCCATCCTTAATAGAACAGAAATCTGCTACAAAAGATCTTTATTAACTGCCTGCCTCGGGTGCTGTGCAGAGATTCATGATTTAACAGCTAGTCCAAACAGACAGGCATACAGCTTGTTTAATAGGCTTGTTCAACCCTTTGGCATCTGTGAGCTATAAGTGGATTATGGAGGTTTGTTTGTCTGGCTATCTTTTTTCACAGCCTTCAAAATAATTGTCATAAATGTCCCTACTTCCTTAACCCAATTAATGAGACATACTAAATACCCAGTCTACCACTTCTATTGATTAAACAGTTGCTTAGGAAACACGTAACTATTGCCACCTAATGCTATGTGCTGCGGTTCTGGTTTCACAAAGAGAATGAAGTCATATCTAAAAGAAAAACAAAACCAAACAAAGAAAAATCCATATAAGTTACAGAAGAATTTCTTGTGTCAGTACTAATGATTTTTCTTTCTGTCACAAGTTTTCTGAAGACAGGTTTAATGGGAAACATATGGATTCATTATTGCTGAAAATCATCCTCTCTTCTGACAATCACTTATTTGCTTTCTAGAAAAAAAAAAAAAAGGCATTAAAAATTACACTCTAGGAGTTTTAATAGCCATCTTACAATCCTTGTAATGATAGACTGGATCCCTCAGTAAAACCAGTCAACACAGGAATGTTTCAGGAGCAGGATGAGTGGAGATTACTCACGCAAGCAGGGCTGACATTATCAGATGCCTTTTTTTTTTAAAATAAGCTAAGCAAAACCAAATAGCTATTAAGTAGACTAAACATTTTCATTTATAATATGTTAACACTTAAAATAATAATAGTTTCCTATTTAAAAAAAAACAAATGCATGGTAACAGCACAAGATTCATGAAAAAAAATCCTATGAAAAGCTATTAAAATATTAAACATTTGTGTTTTCAAAGCTCTGTCTGTTTCACATCCCCTTAACTCTTTTAGCATGATTTTATGAATACTTAATGCTATAAAAAATCCTTTCTGTGATCCTCTTGAAATATTCAGCATAAAGAAAAATGTCACTTATACCAGATGATTAATGTCCAAGATTCCTAAATCAACAAGACCAGATGAAGGAATGTGGGTAAATGTGAGTTTCTGTCTATAGTGTGAAACAGGGTTGTTGTGTCCTTGAGAACAGCAGCACTGGAGGTATCGAATGAGAATGCTGTCTGTATTACATTTGAAAACAAGAGGAGGCATGTGTTGTGGCACTCTGTGGGGGGAAGATATATGTGCAGTGTAATTCAGAGCCACAGTGGAAGTAGTGCAGTGCAAGTGAGTGGATGTGCTAGCTGAGCTGAACAAACCTGAACAACAGTAAAAGAGCCCTTTGTGCAAAGGCAGGCACAACCAAATCAAACCAACCAAATGGAATTAGAACTCGAGTGAAATATTCTTGTTTAAAAGACCATTCCTCTCTGAAGACAGATATCCCCTCCCTTCTCACAACACTGTAGCGTTTACCTGCTGGAAAGTAGAGCGCACTAAGTACATCTGTTGACACCAGCAGACAACACTAAATGCCCCCCAATTATTTAATTATTTATAGAACACTTGCTGGGTGCAGTCAGTGGTTTCATGATGAAAAAGCTGTAACAATGAGGCCCTGTCAGACTTTTGGCAGAGACACATCCAAACACATAAAACCAAGTTTAAACACTATCATTTATACATAATTCTCTCTTGGCATGTCTCCTTAGTTACTACAATTTGCAGCCAGAACACTTCTACTGGTTTTTTGGGTTTTTTTTAAACTCTGGTATAATCTGGCCAAAAGTGTATCTAATTCCCCTCCTCCTCCAGAAGAGAAACAGTGTTGTCAAGGGCTGGGCTGTACCTGTGTTCGAAATATCAGTGTTTCCATTTACTGCACAGCTGCGCTGACTCAAGCAGCCCTGCCTGCTGCCAGACGCCTGGAGCCACAACCCCACAGCTGCCTGCAAGCAACACGGGTGGCCAGGTCTCGACTTCCCAACTAGACCCAGCCTTGGCTCTGCTCTGGCCACTGATCCCCACTCCTTTTTCTAGAAATCCTGTAAAGCATGTGCAGAATGGAGAAATGTGGTTGTGCCAAGAGATGCAGTCAGTGTGGAATGTAGGGCAGCACAGCAGTCATGAAGACTTTACAAAGGTGAACTTTGAAGCTAGTTTATGGCTGAAAAGCCCTCTTGGTGCAAATACTTCGTAAAGCATATGCCTTAAGTACTTGCCCACAGGGCCACAATAACATTTATGTAGCATAAATTAATGTGTTTCAACCACTAATTCAATCTGGCTAGCTAATTCCTCTGGTTTTGGCAGTGTCTGACCTCTGCAACAAAGTACTGTGCTTGTGGTGATGACTCACAGTTCTGGCTGTGCTCTGTTTTAGTCACACACACCCAAATGAACAAAGTGCTATTTGTGGAGCAGCCAAAACTCAAAAAACCCAAAAACTCCCAACAACAACAACAAAAAAACCCACCACCCAACAAAAAAAAAAACCACCAAAATCCTCCAAACAACCACACACACAAAAAATCCTCCACAATATGTTTGGATCACTGCTAATTGAAATTTCCTTTTTATATGAGCCTGATCAAAACCATCTGCAGAAGTCAAGCAGAGGCAGATTTATATATGACATTAGAAACCTGATAAATTCAGAGGGAAGTAGTTGAGCAAATGCCTGTAATTGTCTGGAGAAACACAAATATCACATTATGGTTTACTTCCCTAGAGGTAAATCCTTCACTGCATGCAGATATTTTGTAAGCACATTTCTTTTCTGGTTCCCTCTTTAGTCAAAGACTATCCCTATGTAGTCCCTCAAATTCACAGGGACTTTAGGATTGCTGTTAGTGTCACACAGAGAACAAAAAGGTGCAGAAAATCTCTGAAGACAACATCCTTTCATGCGCTTTTGTCCAACAAGTGTGATCAGTAATATGCTTAAATATAGAAAATCATCTGTGAGTTGTAACTGGCCAAATATAAATGCTGGAGGGAAACAGCAAGTGGGGGTTGCAGTCCCCTAATCTGTAACTTTCCCAGCTGTAAACATCACCTGGTATTT
The DNA here is from genome assembly GCA_033816785.1 of Picus viridis. Taxonomy (NCBI): domain Eukaryota; kingdom Metazoa; phylum Chordata; class Aves; order Piciformes; family Picidae; genus Picus; species Picus viridis. The sequence goes on from CM066606.1 coordinate 17,499,474, forward strand.
GACTGCTAATTCTGTTCAGGTACTGAACTCTACACCAAATCTGTCACCTGTGAATGGCTAGGTGACCGTCATCCATCCTTTCAGATCCAGTTGTGCCTGAGGCAACTGCTCATGGAGAACCACATATTCATAATCTTCATGGCTAATTACTGCAGCTCATTATACCTGTGAGTAAATCCATATGCTTTGGAAAAGTTCCAAGTGTGCCAAGACATTGCAGCCTGTCATGTTGGCATTCTATTGCTGTGAATACCTGAGGTCCTCTGCAGACAAGGTTACACCTTAACAAGCAAATCCCACTCCAGAATCTTCTTACGACTTTCAGAGTCATCAGTGTGACCTGCTTTAATAGCTCAAGCCCCAAACTGTCTGAAAAGAGTGAGTGGCAAGAGATTCTAAATTAGCTTTATTACTAATACATTATTTGTGACCTTTATAAAATCCCCAACTATATAGCATACATGGTAAGACAGTAGGGCTTACCATTGAAAGACTTAAAAATAAGTAATAAACTAGACAATTAACAGCAAGAGTGATTTTTCTAAAGTAGCTTTGTCTCAATGGATTCCTAGCATACCCACTCACTTTTAAACACAAGCACAGACAAATAAGCAGTTAATCAAGAAGCTGATCAAATTTTTTTCCTGCCACATCCTCAATAAAGAAACATAGCTGAAGAAAATACTTCATAACAGTTGTCATCATAGTAATATTGATTGCCACCAAGGGACTATGTATTTTGTCACTGTGATTGAATAGAAGATGGTATGCATTATATTTTCATTTATGGGACAATAGTCACTTGAGGTAAGTGTGTGAATGTAACCTGTATCTATGAAGAAGTCTGGCAATCACTCTGGTAAATACTGTGAAAGATCCTAAGGTAAAGTATGCTTCCTAATGCTATACAAATGCAGGTTTTTTTGTTAGGGCATTTCCTGCTGTGATGCTAGTAAAAAGAATTGTTTTCAGCATGCTGAGTGTATTGAAATTATTTAGGCAATCAAATTTTTGTGGCTTCTAGATATGTTTGCTACAATGTACTTGCATGAGGAATTTCCCTTGGAGAGATTTGGGAGCTAGTATTTAAACAAAAATATGTTCCTCAATAGTTGCATAAATTGTATTATTCCAGGATTTAAAAACCACTCTCGATATCTTGTTTCCAAATCCAGCTCTACAGTCAGAGCTAGCTTCATTTTGTGGATGGATACTGATTTCTTCACTCACATTAGCAGAAGTGGTACTATAGAGCCTAATCAAGAGTTTTTGTATTCCTAATTCTCCTCCCAAGGTCTGCCACCGTTTTACACTTACACATTCTTAAGCCAATGTTGCAATTACGTGATGTGACCCAATTTTATTGGCTGGAAACCATGACTTCTGCTATTTCCAGTGTCTTACCAAGTAGCACACAAGCTCAAAGGCTTTTAAATGCAGTCCAAAGATGTCTCTGTATCTCATACAGTTTCTTGAATAGAAATTAATACGAAGTTAAATGATGGTTACATTTCATAATTTCTTTCCCCAAAAAAACCCAGATATCTATGGATTTGTTGATTTATTATATTCATTAACAGTGAAATTCTTTACAGAATATTAATTGTAACATTGTGAATACAGAAGCAGACAATTCTTAGAAGGAAACCTAGAAATTATCAAATTGCAGGCATAATAGTCAGCATTACTATGGAGACTACAAATTTCATGACATCCATAATTAGTTCCACATAAATATTGCATGAACGAAGCACAATGTAGTTCTTGTTTCAAAATAAACATGTCCTTAGGCAGGAGAATGAATGTTGAATTTTCATGGTTACAGTGGCAATTTTTAACACAAGACATAGCGACTAATGAGTAAAGCTGTTGTTATAGTAGATTAAAATACAACAAATTGCACTCCTTAAACATGCAGATTTTAGAACGTGATAAGTGTCTCAATTTTTAAAAAGCCATTTTTACCTTGCACCATTAAGTAATATATAAACTAAGCTAGTTTGTGAGGCTCGAAAAAAATCAGTTTAATGGCATGTCAAAATTGAAAGGTAGAAGTGTCAGACTGATTCAGTAAGAAAGATACCAGAAGTGCTTATATTGAGAAATGTATAGTATTTTATTTTATTTTACTTATTTCAGGCTAGGAGAGAAGAGGTAGAAGCAGGGCAAAAACCTGTGTAAGCTGTGCAAATTACATTGATTTAGTGCTATAATTCATTGATGCTGTGCTCACATAAAATATATATATATGTTGAAGCAGAAAATTTTATGCACTTAATGTACTTATTTGCCACCTCTTTTGATCTCACTAGAGCTTTTCTAGTTTCATAACCTTAGCATTCCAACCTCTGATGTAAAAAGATGAAGGAAGAATCAAATGCAGTCCTTGAAGTTTCAGTGAAGCAACTGGAATAAAATCTGTTTTAAAGAGTCACCACTTCTAATATCCTATATTATTCACACATAATGCAGAGGGGTAGGTTCTCATTTAGAAAACAACAGATCTTTTTTTACTCACAAAGTCAGTTGCCTACAACCCTGGGGATAAGAACAGTTAAAAATACCCAACCAAACAAAAAAAGCCCCAACAACTAAAAAAGAGCTGGTGCTCCACTGCTGAGTAAAGACTTTTCATCAGAATTTTAAATTAAACAATCTAAAATGCCCAAGATAGAGACTCAAAGGTACAACCCCAACACATATGTTGCTCAGATGTTCTTGCAGACCTGGTGGACTGAAACAAGATTTACACAGGTTCCCTCTCAGAATTGGGTCTCACATCTTGCAATTTGGCCAGAGGGCTGGTTAGACTGTCAGCAAATAACTTTGGTGTGCCAAATCTCTCATGGTAATTTTGGGTTTGTGAAGCAGGTATAAGTGATGTGACATTATTCTTACATGGTTCACTAAGATGCAGCATACACATCACTAGTTTAGTGCCAGAAGGCATCCTGGATTCATCATTTATGCTTGAGAGATGCTATAGGGAAAGATTTTCTCCCTTCCTCATGTAGGTGAGCTACAGGACTTTAGCTAGTAGATTTGTTGGGCAAATACACATGAGATCTAGTTGCTTATTTGCTTGCATATGTCTTAGTGGTTTAGCAGATTACTTATTAACTCTACTGGAAAGAGACTGCCCCCCCCCCCCTTTTTTTTTTAATTAATTTTACATTATTGTTAAACAGCTTTACAAGGCTGGAAAAGGCAAAGGACAGATGTTGCATTTTTAACTTGTCAGTGAAAAGGTATCTGAAGTACTGCCTTTCACAGGGCACACACATACGTCTGTTTTTTCAATAACATGGCAATTTTACCTGTCAGTTTTTCTTCCAAGCTATTTCTCTAAAAGCAAATCTAAAGGTGCCTTCACAGAGGTAGATAGCACTTGAAAGCAAATCTGCCAGAATAGAGAGCCCAACTGGACAAACAAGCCATGACCAAGCCACACTGTAAGTCAACCATGTCAAATAAACAGGAGTACTAGCATGAACACATTGAGTTGATGTGGACCCAGCAGAATGTCACTGTTATTCTTCATATATAGACTCTCCCTCTGCCTGAATGTCAAGTATAGAGTAGGAGAATGGCAGGAGAAAATCCCTTGAGAACCCCACATGTACAGAGCAGTAGTTCCTTTATATTCATGCTATTTGCTATGCTTGTTGTCCCCTGCTCAAGCCCCACCACACAACAAAGCAGCCTGTCATAATATTGCAGAAATAATTCCTTGGTATGAATAATTCTGGAAATAGTCCTTCAGTAACATAAATCCTGATCAAGCTAGGATGGCACAGTTTACAGAACCACAGAATATATCTTTTTGGAAGACATCTCAAAGATCCTCCGGTCCAGCCCTCAACCAAGCACTGAAAGGTCAGCACTAAACCATGCCTAATTGCCAGGTCCCCATGCTGCTTGAACATCCCCAGGGATGGTGACTCTACCACTGCCCTGGGCAGACCTTTCCAACATTTGATAACCCCTTCAGTGAAGAAGTATTTAATAACAACCAGCCTAAACCTCCCCTAGAACATCTTCTACCTTTTCCTCTAGTCCTGTTGCTTGTCATCAAAGAGAAGAGGCTGGCCCCCTCTCCAGCCCAGCTTCCCTTCAGGTCCAGATTGATAAGGTCTCCCCTCAGCCTCCTCTTCTCCAGACTGAAAAACCCACAGCTCACGTAGATGTTTATTGATGTTCCACCTTACAGTAACCTTAGAAAATTCATATTCTCACATGGTGCTGAAAGATGAACTCAAAATAAACTATGTTAAATTTAAATCGTATGATCTTCTGAGTGTTCTCATCTCATTCTTTAAGTAACAGAAACCTTTTAACTTGTAACCTTATTAGTGAGCAATGAAAACCAAAATTTTCAGCAACTTTATTGCTACTGCATATGCTGATATGCATTTTGAGGACTAGAAGCACCTACTTTGTGTAGAGGGCTGCAATCAGACAGGTTCCTGGCACTGCTCATCAGTTAAGGACCCACACCTGAACTTGTCTTGCCCATCTCACAATAGAGCAAGTTTCAAGTACAAGCAGAAAGAACATCTGAGACTGCTTACATGTCACTGCTTTCCCAGGGGATCTGTGAAGAGGCTGCCATCTGTGACAGCATTTTCCAGTCACTGTTTTGTCTGACTTAAAGCAGGGATTTAGGTGCACACCTGGTCATTCTTCCTCAAGGTTCTTCATGTCTGTCTGTCAATGCCATCAGATACAATAAGGGAGCTACATGTCAACTTTTGGCAGATGTAACCATATTCAGGATAGGGAGATTAAAGTTAATAAACATTAATAATATATTCAAATTAGAGAGTAAAAGCTATTTTCATAATAATATAGAATAATATAGAAGAACCAACACCATTATCCATAATAATGGACAAGGAATTGGCTGGATGGTTGCATCCAGAGGGTGGTGCTTAATGTCTTGAAGTCCAGATGGAGTGCAGTGACAAGTGGTGTCCCTCAGGGGTCTGTACTAGGATTTGTACTCTTCAGTATTTTTATCAGAAATAGGCAGGCAGATTGAATGCACCATCAGCAAGTTTGCAGATGTCACCAAGCTGTGTGGTGTTGTCAATTCACTAGAGGGATGGAATGTCATCCAGAGGGACCCAGACAAGCTGGAGAGTTGGGCCCAAGTGAACCTCATGAGGTTCAACAAGAGCAAGTGCAGGGTTATGCACCTGGGCTTGAACAATCCTCACTGTCAATGCAGACTAAGGGATGAGGTGTTAGAAAGCAGCCCTGTGGAAAAGGATTTGGGGGTGCTGATGGACAAGAAGCTGTTCATGAGCAAGAAGTGTATTCTTGCAGCCCAGAAGGCAAATAACATTCTGGTCTGTATCAAAAGATGAACTGCCAGTAGATCCAGAGAGGTGATTCTACCACTGCTGTGGTGAGACCTCAAATGGAGTACTGTGTAGAGGTCTGGAGTCCTCAATATAGGAAGGACATGGACCTGAATGGAGAAGATCCAGAGAAGGGCCATGAAAACTATCAGGGGGTTGGAGCACTTCTTCTATGAGGACAGGCTGAAGGAGCTGAGGTTGTTCAGTCTGGAGAAGAGGAGCCTCTGGGGAGACCTGATAGCATCTTTACAGTACCCGAAGGGGGCCTACAGGAAGGATGGGGAGAGACTGTTTACAGGTGCCTGAGGTCACAGGACACGGGGCAATGGCTTTAAACTAGAGAAAGGCAGATTTGGATTGGCAATCAAGAAGTAGTTCTTCACTATGAGGGTGGTGGAACACTGGAACAGGTTGCCTAGGGAGGTGGTTGAGGGCCCTTCCCTGTTGATATTCAAGGTGAGGCTTGCTGAGGCCCTGGGCAGCCTGAGCTAGTTGGGGATGTCCCTGATGACTGTGGGGAGGCTGGACTAGGTGACCTTTGGAGGTCCCTTCCAGCTTGGACCATTCTATGATTCTACAATTTGAAAATTATTACTTTTAAATTATCATTTAAATTATTTTATGCCTCAACTTCTGGGTTGCCAGTAAGCGTGGAAAAGGTTACTCTTTCTAATAAAAGACATTTTTTCGCCATTTTGAAGTTCATAGTATAACCAAGGCTGGAAGAGACCCCAAGGATCATCAAGTCCAACCTGTCCCAACAGACCTCACAACTAGACCATGGTACCAAGTGCCATGTCCAATCTCCCCTTGAACACCTCCAGGGACAGCGACTCCACCACCTCCCTGGGCAGCCCATTCCAATGACGAATGACTCGCTCAGTGAAGAACTTTTCCTCACCTCGAGTCTAAACCTCCCCTGGCACAGCTTGAGACTGTGTCCCCTTGTTTTGGTGCTGGTTGCCTGGGAGAAGAGACCAACCCCTTCCTGGCAACAACCACCTTTCAGGTAGTTGTAGAGGGCAATGAGGTCACCCCTGATCCTCCTCTTCGCCAGGCTAAACAATCCCAGCTCCCTCAGCCTCTCCTCATAGGGATTGTGCTCAAGGCCTCTCACCAGCCTTGTTGCCCTTCTCTGGACACGTTCAAGTGTCTCAATGTCCTTCTTAAACTGAGGGGCCCAGAACTGGACACAGTACTCAAGGTATGGCCTAATCAAAGCAGAGTACAGGGGCACAATGACCTCTCTGCTCCTGCTGGCCACACTATTCCTAATACAGGCCAGGATGCCGTTGGTCCTCTTGGCCACCTGGGCACACTGCAGGCTCATGTTTAGGCGGCTGTCAATCAGCACCCCCAGGTCCCTCTCTGTTTGGCAGCTCTTCAGCCACTCTGAGCCCAGCCTGTAACTCTGCATGGGGGTGTTGTAGCCAAAGTGCAGCACCCGGCACTTGGACTTGTTGAACGTCATCCCATTGGACTCTGCCTATCTGTCCAGTCGGTCGAGGTCCCTCTGCAGGGCCCTTCTGTCCTCTAAGTGACCAACATCTGCTCCCAACTTGGTGTCATCTGCAAATTTGCTGATGACTGGCCCAATCCCCTCATCCAGATCATCAATGAAGACATTGAAGAGGATGGGGCCCCGCACTGATCCCTGGGGGATGCCACTGGTGACTGGCCTCCAGCTGGAGGTGGCATCATTCACCACCACTCTCTGGGCCCGGCCCTCCAGCCAGTTCCTAACCCAGCACAGAGTGCTGCTGTCCAAGCCATGGGCTGACAGCTTAGGCAGCAGTTTGCTGTGGGGGACGGTGTCAAAGGCCTTGCTGAAGTCCAGGTAGACTGCATCCACAGGCCTCCCCACGTCCACCAGACGGGTCACCTGATCATAGAAGGAGATCAGGTTGGTCAGGCAGGACCTGCCCTTCCTAAATCCATGTTGGCTGGACCTGAGCCCTTGGCCATCCTTCAGGTGTGCAGTTATTGCCGCCAGGATAATCTGCTCCATCATTTTCCCTGGCACTGAGGTCAGGCTGACTGGCCTGTAGTTTCCGGGTTCCTCCATTCATCCCTTCTTGTGGATGGGGACCACATTGGCCAGTTTCCAGTCATCTGGGACCTCTCCAGTGAGCCAGGACTGGAGGAAAATGATGGGGAGTGGCTTGGCCAGCTCACCTGCCAGCTCTCTCAGCACCCTAGGAATGGATCCCATCCGGTCCCATGGACTTGTGGGTATCCAAGTGGCTCAGCAGGTCCTGAACTAATTCATGGATTTCTGGGGCATTACACTGCTCCCCAACCGTACTACCCAGCTCAGGAGGCCACTCACCCTGGACTCCTACCTTGCTGTTAAACATCGAGGCAAAGAAGGTGTTCAGGACCTCAGCCTTTTCCTCATCTTCGGTCACCGTGTTCCCCTCCAGATCCAGTAAGGAGTGGAGATTCTTCTTGCCCTTCTTTTTAGCGTTGATATATTTGTAAAATTGCTTTTTATTTTCTTTCACAGAGGTGGCCAGTTTCAGTTCCAACTAGGCCTTTGCCTCTCTAATTTTATTCCTACATAATCTAACCACTTCCTTGAACATACCTCGAGAAGCCTTCCCCTCCTTCCAAGGTGATACAGCCTCTTTTTTCCTTTAATTCCTCCAGGAGCTGCTTGCTCATCCAGTTCAGACAGCTCTAGACAGATGAAGTCACTTTTGAATATAATAAATAGTTTATGCATGATTCAACAAGGAAGTCTCTAAAGAGGAAGTGCAATTCCTTTGTGTTCTTCTGAATAACACTTCTATCTGCCTTTGTGACCAGTCTCCCTGAATACAGACAACTGAAATACCTCAGCCCATATTGCTCAATAGATCTCTTCATGAAATGTAAATAATATGCCTAGTTCAGAAAAAAAAGATACCTTTTCAGGTGATATTCAAGATCCTAGAAATTTAGATTATTAGGTTGTTATTAGAAGTAATTTTGAAGAGGAAGCAGCTATTTGAAAGTAGTTACAGACAGTCATTTCTCAGAATGCAGTACTGCTCAGTGATGTTGGTGGTAAAGATGTCAGGCACTTTATGATGTCAAGGTGTAGCTCTGACAAGCAGAAGAAACTGAAGAGAAAGGCCACTCTGGAGTTAAAAGAGCAGAGTGAAAAATATGGTCTTTTATGTTTAAATATTGGCATTATTTTCACAGTAAAAGCCTTCACAGTTGTGATTTCTAAGCACACAGAACATTGTTGCCTGTGTGGACTGTGTAAAAACCTTCTAAACCCCAATAGATCTACCCACAATAAACAATGGTAGCCTACTTCTTATGCTGGACTCTTATTCTAGCAAAAGTTATCAAACGTGTTCTTATCAACCAAATGAAGAGTGAACAAGGTGGGTTAGGTCACAGGGAAGCAAGGGGAGATGCTGCTTTCTTCAGTACATAGTTCTCTACAAGAAACTGTAATTTATGGCAGAGATAAACACAGAAGTATCACAGTATATCAGAGGTTGGAAGGGACCTCAAGAGATCATTGGGTCCAACCCCCCTGCCAAAGCAGGATCATTTAGGGTAGTCCAAACAGGAATGCATCCAGGTAGGTTTTGAAGGTCTCCAAAGAAGACAACTCCACAACCTCACTGGGCATCCTGTTCCAGTGCTCCATCACCCTCACTGTAAAGAATTCTCTCCTCATATTGAGGTAAAATCTTCTATGCTCAAGTTCGAACCCATTGTTTCTTGTCTTATTACTGTGCACCATCAAAAAGAGCTTGATTCCCTCCACTTGATGCTCACCCCTCAGATACTTATACACATTGATGAGATGCCCTCTAATTCTTCTCTTCGCAAGGCTACTATAGCCCCAGAGATCTCAGTCTCTCTTCAACAGGGGAGGTGCTCATGTCCCATAATCATCCTCGTGGCTTTCCATTGGATTCTTTCCACCAGTTCTCTGTCTTTCTTGAACTGGGAAGCCCAAAACTGGATGCAGTATTCCAGGTGTGGGCTCACTAGGGCAGAGTAGAGAGGTTGAAGAACCTCTCTAGACCTGCTGGACACACTTTTCTTGATGCACTCCAAGATACCATTCATTCTCTTGGCCACAAGGGCACATTGTTGTCCCATGGAGAACTTGCTGTCCACCAGCACTATAAGGTCATTCTCTGGGGAGCTGCTTTCCAGCAGGGCAGCCCCTAACCTATACTGGTGCATGTTGTTATTCCTCCCCAAATGCAGGACCCTACACTTGTCCTTATTAAACTTCATGAGGTTTGCATGCACCCAGCTCTCCAGCCTGCCCAGATCTCGTGGGACAGCTGCACAGCCTGACAGGGTGTCTGCCACCCCTCCCAGTTTTGTATCATCAGGAAACTTCCTGAGGGTACTCTCAATCCCATCATCCGGGTCACTGATATTGAAGATATTGAACAAAACTGGACCCAATGCTGAACCTTGGGGAACACCACTGGGCACAGGCCTCCAAGTTGATTCTGTCCCACTGATGATGACCCTCTGAATTCTGTTGTTGAGCCAGTTTGCAATCTACCTCACAGACCAACAGTCTATGCCACATTTCCTGAGCTTTTCTATGAGGATATTATAGGAGACAATATCAAAAGCTTTACTGAAGTCAAGGTATATGACATTCACTGCTCTTTCCTCATATACCCGTTTGGTCATAATTTCATATAAGATTAGTCAGACAGGATTGGCCCTTGGTAAATCCATGTTGGCTACTCCTGATAATTTTCTTGTCTTCCGTGTGGTTAGAGATGACCTCCAGGATGAGCTGCTCCATCATCTTTCCAGAAATGGAGGTGAGGCTGACTAGTCTGTAGTTACCTGAGTCCCCCTTCCTTCCTTCCATTTTTGAAGACTGGAGTGACATTTGCTTTCTTTCAATTGTCAGGCACCTCTCCTGTTCTCCACAGCTTTTCAAAGATGCTGGAGAGAGGTTCAGCAACAGTATGAGCCAGCTCTCTCATCACTTGTGGATGCATCCCGTAAGGGCCCATAGACTTGTTTGTCTTTAGTTGGTGTAAGAGATCTCTAACCCAGTCCTGACTGACCAGCAGAATGTCCACATCTCTCCCATTCTGCTCTCTTGCTTCTAGAGACTGAAGTTCCTGAGGGCTGCTCTTAAGAGTAAAGACTGAGACAAAGAAGGCATTCTGCATCATCAGTTACCATATCTCCTATATCATTCAGAAGTGAGCCTACCTTTTGCCTGCCCTTCCTTTTATCATTGATGTGTTTGAAAAAATTCTTGCTCTTTTTCACCCCTCTGGCAAGATTCAGTTCCAGAAGGGCCTTAGCCTTCCTTGTTGCATCTCTATGTTCTCTGGCTCTATCTCTATAATCCTCCCAATTGACTACTTAATATTTCTACATATTGTAAACCTCCTTTTTATTTTTGAATTTTACTAAGAGTTCCTTGCTTATCCACACAGGTCTTCTGCTTGCCTTTTTTTTTAAGGGAATACATTTCTCTTGAGCTTGGAGGAGGTAATGTTTGAATATTAACCAGCTCTCTTGGGCCCTGCTTCCTTCCAGAGCCCTAGTCCACTGGATATTTCTAAGCAGAGTCTGGAAGAGGTGAAAGTTAGCCTTCTTAAAGTCCAGGGTTCAAATTTTACTTATCACCCTGTTTCTTTATTGATATTAAACTCTAACATGTCATGGTCACTGCAACCAATATTAACCCCAACCTTAACATCTACAACCAGTACTTCTTTGTTTGTTCTCCTTGTTGGTTCTTCAACTACTTGCAGGAGAAAGTTGTCATCAATGCACTGCAGGAACCTTTTGGACTGTTTGTGCTTGTTAGCATTATCTTTCCAACTAATATCAGAGTGGTTGAAGTTGCCCATGAGCACCAGGGCACTTGATCTTGAGGCTGCTTTCAGATGCCCATAGAAGACCCCATCAGTAGCTTCTTCCTGGTACAATGGTCTGTACTAAACACACACAACTGTATCATCCATGTTTGCATGTCACTTGACTCTTACCCATAAGCTTTCAACACTTTTATCATCTCCCCAGGGTTAAGTTCAACACATTCTAGTTGCTTATTCACATAAAGTGTGGTTTCTGACTAGATGGCCAAACCAATTCAAGCCAAATAACACTTCAAAATCTCATTTTAAATCTCTTCCTCACACAAGTTCTCTGAAGAAACGTTGACCCACCATGGCCTTCCTTCGCTTGGAGTCTGATCACTGCTGTCAGTGACAAACTTCCTAACCCCGTTTCAAGCTGTTTAGCTTCATCCCAGGCTGTACATACCGACTCCTTGCTTGATACTCTTGCTCACCTTCACCAGCATCAGCGATCTTCTGCACCTTCTGCTGTGTTTACTTTTAGATACATAATCACAACTTGTCATAGAGTTTTCATGGGTTTTCTGACTTTTTGAAAAGCACTATGTGCCCCTGAAGTATTTGCACTTCTTTATTTGTGTAAGGAAATAAAACCTCTGTGGTGAACTGCAGGCAAAAAATGAGAAGACACAGCAACTAAACTTTCTTGTCTTTTAAATCAGAGCTCCTGCACTAGGAACGTGCTTCTTCACAAATGTATTCTGATTAGAAAAATTGGTTTGACCTCATATACTGAGAATATTACTGAAGTTCAAGAATTCATAAGTTAGTGATAACTTCCCCTCCTGCCTGAAAGAAATCATAACATCACCCTCATTTCCTTGTCCTTTGCAAAAATATTATGGTAAGATGCTCACAGTTTTTAGGCTAGGTTTGTTCACAGTCTCTCCACCAACACTAGCAATCATTCTATTCTTCCAGTATTTAGAGACATAAAAGAAGCCTGCCAAAAATTATAGGAGGAAACATTTTAATGACAAGGTAGCATACCAGTATTAATAAGTGCTATACTCAAGTATGAAAGGGAGAATGTACCTCACATCCTCTCTGCCTCTGTGACATTTTAAACTAAACCTTCCCTGCTGTGTGGAATTACATGCAGGCTTTTCTATTCATTTTTGCTTCTTAAAGTGTCCTGGTGTGACACTTCTTACACACTACAGTTTATGGCCATGACAAAAAATCTATTTGGAAAAACATGAAGGGGAAATGTGCAAATATTTAATTTATTAGTTTAAAACTGGAATGAGTTGTATTGGTCTCACTGGCAAAGAGAATTTTCTTTCTTTAAACCAGGTGGAATAAAGGCTAAGGCATTTTATGTGTTTGGGTTTTTTTTTCCTAGTGTTTGGGTTTTCTGTTAACTTTTTTTTTTTTTAAACTTTTTACTTTATAATATCTACCTGGGAGAAAAACAAACAAACAATGAAACAACATATATACAAACAAAACCCCTCTCCCCAAAGCCCCATGGACACCCCAACAAACCAACCAAAACCCCACAAACAATGGAACAAACTAAAAAACAACTACAAACAGACATGTTTTTTTACAAAAACTTAAAAGAATCTCCTGCATATCATCTGTAGTTCTGACAAAAAAGTCACAGATGTAGCAGCTCAGGAGAAAAGGTATGCTTAAACAAATTATTTATGTTTATGTGTTTGAGGCATTTGTAGTTTTTTTCTTCTGTCACTGAAAAACAGAGACAAAAGACACTATATAGATAGTACAGAATTAACCATGTTGGAAAAGACCTTTGTGATCATCAAGTCCAACCTATCACCCAACACCATCTAATCAACTAAATCATGGCACCAAGTGACTCATCCAGTCTCTTCTTAAACACCTCCAGTGATGGTGAATTCACCACCTTCCTGGGCAGCCCATTCCTTCTTCCTAACATCCAGCCTAAACCTACCGTGATGCAGCTTGAGACTGTGTCCTCTTGTTCTGGTCTTGGTTGCCTGGGAGAAGGGAACAACCCCCACCTGGCTACAATGCATCCATGCTTTTTTGGTTCGTTTGTTTGGTTTTTTTTCTGAATGTAATATGGGTCATTATAATCAGTGAGATCTCACTTTTTATGTAACACTGTAATATCATGTTTAAAATGAGTGTTATTCAGATTAAATGCAATGCACAACAAAGATGAACTCTGTCAGCATATTCAAATACCATCACAGGCATAGACAGTTTCCAGAAATATATTTACCATACAAAAAATGTACCTTCAAAACAGCTGGATAGTCTTCTATAGAAAAGACTCTGAATTGTCCCCTTGCTTCTAAATGGTGCAGGTTCAAGGTCCTGATGCAACATTAGCTATCTGTTTAAAGACAAATGTGATTACAAGATGAACCAAAATGGAAAGAAACACAGACTTGTGTGTAGTTGTAAATTTGGAATTCAGCCAGTTTCATTATAAAGATCTTTAAAGTACATAAGCCTAGATTTCCTTTCAAATTATCTAGGGATGATTTATGATCCTGTATCAGAACTCATCCTAGTATTTTAATGCAAAACATGGAAACAATGTTATTGTTTTGCATTCACTGAAAAATGACAAATTTTCTTTTGACAAAGATCAGTAAGTTCAGTTGCTTTTTCAGCTAAAACCTTTTCAAAAATTGTAAATTAAAAAATTGAGTATCTGTTCTTTTAAGTTATTGATAATTTCTGTAAGTCATTATTCTCTTGTAAATGGTTCATAAAATATTCTGTGTTTGATATATAAATCACTAACCCTACCAAGGAGGGTCTGGTTGAAGGCTGAGGGTAGTCTTGGCTGTAGTGATCATGAAATGGTGGAGTTCAGGATCTTTTGTAGTAGGGACAGAATATCAAGCAGGATCACAACCTTGGACTTCAGTCAGTTTCGGCCTTTGCAAGCAATTGCAAGGGGAAAAATCATGGACAGAGTACTAGAAGACATAGGGGCCCATAAGAGTTGGTTAATATTCAAGGACCACTTCTTCCAAGCTCAAGATCAGAGCATTCCAATAAGTAGGAAATCCAGAAAGGGAGCCAGGAGTCCTACATGGTTAAGTAGGGAACTGCTGAGCAAAGTGAAGTAGAAGAAAAGTCTACAGATCATGGAAGTAGGGGCTGGCCACTTGGAAGAAGTAGAAGATGATTGTCAGAGGTTGTCTTTAGTTTGGAGAGGAGGAGACTGAGGAGTGACCACATTAATGCTTTCAAATATGTAAAGAGTGCCAAGAGAATGGACTTAGACTCTTCTCAGTGATGCCCAATGACAGAACAAGGGGCAATGGGTGGAAGTTGAGGCATAGGAAGTTCTGTGTAAACATGAGGAAAATTTTTTTTACTGTGAGGGTGACAGAACACTGGAAAAGGCTGCCTGGGAGGGTTGTGGAGTCTCCCTCTCTGGAGATATTCAAAACCAACCTGGATGTGTTCCTGTGTGATCTGGTATAGGCAATCCTGCTCTGGCAAGGGCGGTTGGACTAAACGGTCTTTCAAGGTCCTTTCTATCTCCTATCATTCTGTGATTCTGTGACATCTATGTTAGGTCTCTCCAAAGAAATATTTCCCACGGAATCCTCCAATCCTGATGAAATTAGTCCCACATTTTTGAGTGAGCAGTCTGATGTCATTGTGAGGCCACTTTCTGTTGTCTTTGCAAGACTGTGAACCCTGAAGGAGGCAGAAAGACTTGTGTGGTGGAGTAGGAAGGTTCCCCCCCCACACACACACAAAAGAATCCACAGCTAACCCAGCTGGAGAAGCAAATGAAAGCTATATTTTACAAGCAGATATGGAATGCGATGAATATGTACAAAAATATACAATATTTACAATATATACAGAAATATACAGCAATGTATGTAATACAGGAGACCTTCCCCCAACCCCCCTGCGGCGGGGGGATTTGGCCTGTCCCTCCCTTCTCCCTCCCTACCTCCCCTTTTTCCCAAAAGGGTTAGAGAGAAAGAGAAAGGAAGGAAATTAGAAGGGTAAAACTTTGTTAAGCACAAAAGCGAATGCAGGAGTTAGATTTTCTTATCTGATTAGCAAGAATCATCCCTGCGTAGCAAGCTGTTGCTTCAGAGAGAGAGAAAACAGTCCAGCTTATGGGACAGGGAGAAGAAGAAGACTGCCTGCCCCCCCCCTCCCCCGACTGAAAGACTAAGCTAGAACTTACAGCTGGGTTCTACCAATGAAATTGGTTTAGCATATCTTTGTTTTCATTCTAATACCAAAACATTCAGCCAGAGTGTTCAGAAAGTGTCCTTCTCTTAAAGGCACAGCCTAAACCGGTCACAATCCACCCCTGCTAAACAATTTCATTGGCTGTTTGTACTGTCCATCCAATCTAAAACAATATCTGCAGTTTGTAAGTAAAGTTCATAGTCCATTCCGGCTATCCTCAGGTGTAGATGATTCAGAAGTCCAAGAAACATGAAAAATGGAAAACAGTTTGTCTCTTCGCAGACGAAGTGAAGAAAAGGGAAAACAGGGAAACAGGGAAACAGGGACTCTCAGTTGACTCAGGGCTCTCAGGGTTCGTGCACTGTAGATTCCTCAGGGATTCTTCCTTTGGGCGCGATGTAGCTGTACAACACTCTGAAATTAAACTCTTTCAGCTAAAGTCAAATTTCTTTGTGGAATACACTGAATTTCACCATTCTCTTGCATTACCCAATAAGTGTGACCCAGACCTTCAGCTGAAACCACCCCTCGGACAGGTTTAGCCTCTCCTGAGGGAGAAAATACCCAAACAGTCTTACCTAACAGATTCTTTTCTCTAGCAACAGGAACTCTATCACCTTCTACTTTCTGTAGCAGATCTGAGTGTGCAGGTCCAGCTCGGTTCACTGAACCTCTACTATTTACCAGCCAGGTTGCTTGTGCTAAATGCTTTTCCCAGTTTTTCAAAGATCCACCCCCCATGGCTTTAAGAGTGGTCTTCAACAAACCGTTGTAGCGTTCAATCTTCCCTGCAGCTGGTGCATAGTAGGGAATGTGGAATATCCACTTGATGCCGTGCTCTTTGGCACAGTTTTTTACAAGGTTGCTTTTGAAGTGAGTTCCGTTGTCTGACTCAATCCTCTCTGGAGTTCCTTGTCTCCACAGGATTTGTCCTTCCAAACCGAGAATGGTGTTGCATGCAGTTGCATGTGGTACTGGATAAGTTTCCAACCATCCAGTGTTTGCCTCTACCATAGTAAGCACATATTGCTTACCAGAACGAGAACATGGTAGAGTGATGTAGGCAACCAGCCAAGCTTCACCATACTTGTACTTGGACCATCTGTCACCATACCATAAGGGCTTAAGTCGTTTTGCCTGCTTAATAGCAGCACAAATGTCAAAGTCATGGATGACTTGTGTGATAGCATCCATGGAAATGCCTATGGATCTGTCATGAGCCCACTGGTATGTTGCATCTCTGCCTTGATGTCCTGATGAATTGTGAGCCCACCGAGCTAAGAATATCTCTCCTTGGTGTTTCCAGTCGAGATCAAGATCAGAGTCCATGTCTACTGAAGAAACTCTTGCAGCTAGATCTGCTTGATGGTTGTGTTGCTGTTCCTCAGTAGCTTTGCTCTTAGGAATGTGAGCATCAATGTGTCTCACCTTCACTGGAATTCTCTCGATTCGATCAGCAATGTCCTGCCATAGGTCAGCTGCCCAAATGGGCTTTCCTTTCCTCTGCCAACCATTCTTTTTCCAGTTCTTTAGCCAACCCCACAGAGCATTGGCTACCATCCATGAGTCGGTGTAGAGATAGAGCAAAAAATGTTACACCCCACTTTTAGAAAAGCCAAGAAACACATGTAAAAGGTTGAAAAAATTCTGACAATAAATAGTATTATCATCTGTATAAGATGTATATGAAATAGTGATCATAAATAAACAAACTTTTGGAAGTGCACATGATGTATTGCTAACCTCCCTTGTTAGCACAGATTTTGTAAAGATGTGGTAAGGCAATTAGAATAAAGTTCTTAAAAATTACTTTATTCTACTAGATAAGATGGGCAACACATTGAATATGGTTCTTTTTTTTTTTTTAAGTAAACAAGTATCTGCAGAGAAGAATTGACAAAAACAATGCAAGACTTCCTTTCCACTGAGCAATCCTTATTAATCTATAGTGTTTATCGATACTGTTGAATGAAAAAGTATCATGTCTGAACCCAGTTACCCCAAAGGTAAAGATTTTAGTTTATCTCCATTAGAAAATTATGGGTCTGACATTAGGTTCAAACTGTTAAGATTTTGTTCTTATACATTTGGGACTATTCACAGAAAAGGTTTTTGTTTCAACACATTTCTAATATTTATGTAGTCTGCAACACCAAGCTGGGGGCAGGAGCTGATCTGCTGGAGGGAAGAGAGGCTTTGCAGAGGGACCTCAACAGGCTGGACAGATGGGCAGAATCCAATGGCATGAGATTTAACACATCCAAGTGCCGGGTTCTGCACACTGGCCACAGCAACCCCATGCAGTGCTACAGGCTGGGGTCAGAGTGGCTGGAGAGTGGCCAGGCAGAGAGGGACCTGGGGGTGATGGTTGATGGTAGGCTGAACATGATCCTACCGTGTGCCCAGGCAGCCAAGAGGGCCAATGGCATCCTGGCCTGGATCAGGAACAGTGTGGCCAGCAGGAGCAGGGAGGTCATTCTGCCCCTGTACACTGCACTGGTTAGGCCACACCTTAAGTACTGAGTCCAGTTCTGGGCCCCTCAGTTTAGGAAGGATGTTGACTTGTTGGAGCGTGTCCAGAGAAGGGCAACAAGGTTGGTGAGGGGTTTGGAACACAAGCCCTATGAGGAGAGACTGAGGGAGCTGGGGTTGCTTAGCCTGGAGAGGAGGAGGCTCAGAGGAGACATTATTGCTGTCTACAACTACCTGAAGGATGGTTGTAGCCAGGTGGGGGGTTGGTCTCTTCTCCCAGGCAACCATCACTGGAACAAGAGGACACAGTCTCAGGCTGTGCCAGGGGAGGTTTAGGCTGGATGTTAGGAAGAAGTTTTTCACAGAGAGAGTGATTGCCCATTGGACTGGGCTGCCCAGGGAGGTGGTGGAGTCACCATCACTGGAGGTGTTTCAGAAGAGACTGGATGAGGCATTTGGTGCCATGGTTTAGTTGATTAGATGGTGTTGGGTGATGGGTTGGACTTGATAATCTCAAAGGTCTTTTCCAACCTGGTTAATTCTATTCTATTCTGTTCTATAAAGCATAAGATGCTGGTGTGATAAGTTTTAAGAAACATTCCACATGTCAAGTAAACTTACTGTCTCCCTTAACCCCTCCACATTTCCACTGTAATATTACAGAAGGTGTAATTACAATATTCAAGGATAGTGATGAAGTAATAATCTGTTTCTTAAAAGATAAAAATAATATAAGAGAAACAGGAAAAGTAAATGCAAGATCACCTAGCCATTGAATGAAGTCAGGATACATTGAAAGAATGAAAAAGTGGTGTCATTCAACTGAATGGAAAGAACAGGAAATGAAAAACCAGAGATCAAATTGGATAAGTGTCATGATCAGACTTAGACCAAGATTGATGAATGATGTTTAGGGTATATCAGAACATGATGGTATGAAAAAACCCAAGATAGTATTCAGAGATAAAATCCATGAAGTAAGGCTAAAACCAAATATAATAATCCCCACTGTTATCAGGCCCAACTTGAGGAGATGGAAAAGTGGCTGTTAAAGCTAGTTTTGAAAAACCTGGTCCAAACCTTTTACTGTTTCTCTGAGGTTATGACCTGAAAAGATTCCAAATACATAAGTAAAAATAAAAGATTTAGCTATTTTACACATAGTTTTGCAAAACAGGATCTAAAACAGAAAACCTGATGATAGTCAACTATATCCACTCTAATATCATAGCAGAGACCCTTGCATTTTTGTTTTTCAAGGCAATACTTCCACACTTAAGGTTCCCTGAAGTACAGTACAGTCTACATTATTTCTAACTAGATGTGACATTGCAGAACTAAATCACATACTCTAATCTAGGGTGTTTTATATGTAAAGACAATTTTCAAGCAATCAGAAGTTTAACAGAAGAGATGCCTGAGTTTCTGTGGTAAATTGAAGATCACAGGTATTACTCAATGAGGAGATACACTTCATATCTCACTCATTTTGGCCAATTTTACTTGTAAAGGCTGTAACAGTTTAGCACAAGTGCTAAACTGCCTGCTCCACCCGCACAAAATTGAGGGGAAGAGTAACACGCAAAACTCAGGGCTGAGATAAAGAGATAAGAGTTTAATATAACAGGAGATACCATAAGCACAATGCATAATTATCTTTTGCTAATAATTTAATTAATTTAATAATAGAATACATGATTACCTTAGCTCAGTCTGTTTGCAGAAGTGATGCAGTGAAACACAGCATAAACCAGAAGACCAACACCAGCAGCTGCCCAACACTTTCTACTGCCACGCCTGCAGAAAAGAGACCACACCCAAGAACCCAGAACCCAGAAGCAGTAACTGAAACAGGAAGCCTCTCATGTTGCATTCTGAGCTTCAAGCCCCCTAATACCTTGCTCCAGTTAGCACTTTCATTTTTTTAACCTGTCACAACGGCAGCATGATATGAATAACAGCAGCAGGGTCAACTCAGCCTGTGACAATGACTGTAGACTATTATGTATGTCAACACGCATTCCCTCCCAAAGGAAGTTTTTGTCTGCAAAAACAAGCAGAAGATATCTTTTGTTTTCTGTGCTGTTATATAAAATACAAGAATAACATAAAATTAAACCAAGCCAATTTAACAGAGATTGTAGAAAAGCAAAATGAAAACCTAGTTATGCTTGAATAAATCTTCAGTCTGGAAGATCAGTTTCTAGGCAAAATTAAGTGTGTGTGGGGGAGGAAGTACAAATGGAAAAAAAAAGCATAAATAAAACCCACCATAGATAACATAAACATGTTTAAATTTCTGCAAGGATTGCTGTGAGCATTACTTTTTCTAATACAGTAAGCGATAAGATTCAAGCATTGGATGACATCACATCATGGAATCACACCATGTTTCATGGATTTCTCTTTCTATGCTGAGGTCACCCCACAATTATAAAACACATAGACACCACATTCATGCTGAGATATTAAAATTCTAGTAAGGTGTCCTAATACCTGTCTATACAGCAGTATACCAGTATCCTACAATCCTAAGAAGGCAAATAGATGCTAGAGTCTATCTATGTTGGCATCTTGCATGAGAAATGTACAGTGTTGCCATTAAGAGTTAAAACAATCTTTGAGCACAGATGCATTCACTTGTCAATTTCATCTGATAACATTAAGCTGAAACTTTCTCAACAAAGAACACATTTTTGTGCATTATTACATTATTTATATGGAGTGGTTTACAGGAATAAACTAGAAAAAGAAGCCATAGTCAAGGCTGTACATCTTTAAAGTTCAAATCAGAAAAGAAACCCAAAATCAGACACATAATTTACACCATGCCAGCTGATGACTTCAACCATGAAAGAGCTTGGGAAAATTACCAGCAGTAACTATATTAAACACTCAGGCAAAAATTTAATACATCCCTGCCTCTCTCCAAACTGCACAAAACTTCTTGTTTCAAAAACTAATAGCTATGATTTCTGTCTAATTTCTATATTCAGAGTCAGTTATACAAAATGAATAAGTCCACAAGTCACAGGTGGAGATCTGTAACCAGTGGAGTCCACAGGAATCAGTTCTGGGTCCGGTCCTGTTCAACATCTTCATCAGTGACATTGATGAGGGGACAGAGTGTCTGCTCAGCAAGTTTGCTGATGATACCAAACTGGGAGGTTTGTCTGATAATGCTTGAAGGCTCCATTCAGTGAGACTTGAACAGACTGGAGAGCTGGGCAAAGAGGAACTACAACACAGGAGTTTCCACTTCAACATGAGGTATGTTTAAGGAAGTTGTTAGATTATGTAGGAAAAAAATTAGAGAGGCAAAGGACCAGTTGGAACTGAGGCTGGCCACCTCTGTGAAGGACAATAAAAAGCATTTTTACAAATATGTTAATGCCAAAAAGAAGGGCAAGAAGAACCTCCACTCCCTATTGGACCTGTTGAATATGTATACCTTCACTGTTGAATATGTATACCTCTGTAACTCAAAATCCAGCTTATGCAGGTGAAGTTTATGTGAGACAGGTGATTTCATCTCTCATCTGGTATGCATGCTGTTAATAAACATAACTCTTCATAACTCTGCATGTTGTGGGGTCTTTTCCACAGGTCAGACCTGTAGTAGATTCTATGGTCCTGCTCTGGCAGGGGTTAGATGATATTCAGAGGTCTCTTCCAACTGCTAGCATCCTGTGATCCTGTGAACAGAAAACAAGCTTAAATTACAACATGTATTATAAAATTAACAAAGAAAATTATCAATAGAGTCTGCATATGTGTGGTGGTTTAGGCTGGGTCCTGGCCAAGATGCCACTGCACAGACCACACCTGGGAGGTTCCAAAAGGGTCCAGCCCACAGGGTGGTCACAGGAAACCAGGTATTTCACCCATAATTCTCTGCTCCTCTATAAAACATCCACGTGGGGTCTGCACTTCCTCTGTCATCCCCCGCCAGTGCCTGGGTAAAATGGCGTCAGCTGCATCCCTTGGGCCTGCCCAGGCCCAAGGCTGGGTTGGGGGGAAGAAAGAGCCCTGTGGGGTTTTGGGTGTACCGCCAGGTGGGGATGGGATGTTCTTGGGTATGTTTTTGGGATCTCTCTCTCTTTGTTACGGTGCTTGTAGTTTTCTGTAAAACTTTCATTGTTTTTCTATTTAAACTTTCCACCATTTTTTGCAATACATTTGTCTGAGTCGTTATTTCTGCCCATGGTGGGAGAATTGGTCTCCCAAACCACAACAATATGTTAGACAAATTTATTCCATATGAATTGTAGAAGACTTAGGTGCTCAATTAGCAAAGAGCAACTGTCCAGTAATTACCATAAACTGGCTAATGGGTTCTAATGAGTAAAGAACTTCACTGTAGATATGTATGTATTAAGAAAATGGGTGGTGGGTGATGTGGTGGTCAGAGGGTGTTTAGGCACCAGGGACCATGAGATAATTGAATTTTCAGTACTCAGTCAAGCTAAGAGGGGTAGCAAGAAGACCTTCACACTGGACTTCCAGGGGGCAGACTTCAGGTTATTCAAGGAACTAACTCAGAAGGTTCCTTGGGATACAGCCCTTAAAAACAAAGGGATCCATGAGAGCTGGACCTACTTCAAGGAAGAACTCTTGAAGGTGCAGGAACAGGCTGTGCCAATGTGCCGGAAGATGAGCCGCCAAGGCAGACGGCCAGCCTGGATGGGTAATGAACTTTTAATAGAACTAAGGGGAAAAAAAGAGGGTGTATTTTCTTTGGAAGAAAGGGGAGGCAACCCATAGGATGCTTAAGGATGTTGCTAGGTCTTGTAGGAAGAAAATTAGGGAGGCAAAAGCCCATTTAGAGCTTAGACAGGCCTCTGCTGTGAAGGACAACAAAAAGTCCTTCTATAAATACATCAATAGCAAGAAGAAGGGCAAGGACAACCTCAACTCCTTGGTTGACACAGAAGGGAAAGTTGTAACAAAGGATGAGGAAAAGGCAGAAGTACTTAACACCTACTTTGCCTCAAATTTTGATAGCAGGACAGAACGTCTTCCAGACAGCTGGCCTGCAGAGCTGGCAGAAGGAGCCAGAGAGTTGCATAGTTTTCCCACTGCTCCACGAGGAAATTAGAGAGCTCCTCAGCCGCTTGGATCAAGTCCATGGGACCGGCTGGGACCTATCCTAGGGTGCTGAGAGAGCTGGCAGATGAGTGGGTTGGGCCACTTTCCATCATTTTTCATCAGTCCTGGCTCACTGGAGAGATCCCAGAAGACTGGAAGCTGGCCAACATGGTGCTCATCCACAAGAAGGGCTGGTTGGATGAGCCAGGGAATTATAGGCCTGTCAGCCTGACCTCAGTACCAGGCAAGATTATGGAACGGGTCATCTTGAGTGCGATCACACAGCACTTACAGGATGGCCAGGGGCTCAGGCCTAGCCAGCATGGATTTAGGAAGGGCAGGTCCTGCCTGACCAACCTGATCTCCTTCTATGATCAGGTGACCCGCCTGGTGGATGTGGGGAGGCCTGTGGATGTAGTGTACCTGGACCTCAGCAAGGCCATTGACACTGTTCCCCACAGCAAACTCCTGGCCTAGCTATCAGTCCATGGCTTGGACAGGATCACATGGCGTTGGGTTAGGAACTGGCTGGAGGGCCAAGCCCAGAGAGTGGTGGTGAATGTTGCCACTTCCAGATGGTGGCCTGTCACTAGTGGTGTGCCCCAAGGATCAGTGCTGGGCCCCATGCTCTTTAACATCTTTATTGATGATCCGGATGAGGGCATTGAGTCCATCACTAAATTTGCAGATGACACCAAGCTGGGGGCAGGAGTTGACCTGCTGGAGGGCAGTGAGGCTTTGCAGAGGGACCTCAACAGGCTGGACAGATGGGCAGAATCCAATGGCATGAGATTTAACACATCCAAGTGCCGGGTTCTGCACATTGGCCACAGCAACCCCATGCAGTGCTAGAGGCTGGGGTCAGAGTGGCTGGAGAGCGGCCAGGCAGAGAGGGACCTGGGGGTACTGTTTGATGGTAGGCTGAACATGAGTCTGCAGTGTGCCCAGGCAGCCAAGAGGGCCTGTATCAGGAACAGTGTGGCCAGCAGGAGCAGGGAGGTCATTCTGCCCCTGTACACTGCACTGGTTAGGCCACACCTCAAGTACTGTGTCCAGTTCTGGGCCCCTCAGTTTAGGAAGGATGTCGACTTGTTGGAGCATGTCCAGAGGAGGGCAACAAAGCTGGTGAGGGGTTTGGAACACAAGCCCTGTGAGGAAAGGCTGAGGGAGCTGGGGTTGCTTAGCCTGGAGAAGAGGAGACTGAGGGGTAACCTTATTGCTGTCTACAGCTACCTGAAGGGTGACTGTAGACAGGCAGAGGTTGGTCTCTTTTCCCAGGCAGCCAGCACTGGAACAAGAGGACACAATCTCAGGCTGTGCCAGGGCAGGTTTAAGCTGGATGTTAGGAAGAAGTTCTACACAGAGAGAGTGATTGCCCGTTGGAATCAGCTGCCTGTGGAGGTGGTGGAGTCACCTTCATTGGAGGTGTTCAGGAGGAGACTTGATGGGGTGCTTGGTGCCATGATCTAGTTGTTTGGGTGGGTTGGATTGGTTGATGGGTTGGATGTGATGATCTTGAAGGTCTCTTTCAACCTGGTGTATTGTATTGTATTAAAATCAATAGAGACCATAGCGCCTAAATAGTTTTGGAATACTACTTTCCAGAGCTATGATACTGTTAGGGCGAAATCACAGTTTGAAAATAGCCGGACACGGTCTTTTAACCATCTGCCTGTTTTATGAATGTTCTGGTCCTGTAGGACTCTTGGTGGAGGACTGAGGGTGGCAGTGGCACCAAGGAGGAGCTAATAAGCTTCTGGGTAAGCTGGAAGCATGCAGGATCATGACCATGCTTATCTTGTAGAATTTTGATGGTGGGAGGCTACTCCCTTCCCCTGACTCCCATCCAGCCCTCTGGAACATGGCACAGATTTTCTCCTCACAAGGGTGCTTGATGACATTTAAATAAAAAAGCATGCAGCTTGCAGTGGAGTTAAGATGGTCATGTCTAGAAGTGGCTACATGTTCTCTGTTCTGTTCATAGGAGGAATTGCTACAGAACTTTAGCAGCAGCAGTCACATTGAAAAAGTCATCTGATGACCAATTATAACATCATTACCTAATTTAAATAGCAGAAATACCCATTCAGCCTCTCAAACACTTCAATATGTGAATATTTCAGCTCTCCCAGGGGTTCCTTTAGTTGCAGCACAGCACAGGCTCTGTGGACAGTGAGCTGGAGGATGGGAACATAGTATTAGGCAGCCCCACTCATTAGTGTCATTTTTCTCTTGAAAAAGACTCCAGTTTTTTATTCCATGGGATTTGCCAGCCCTGTGTCACTGTCATCTTTGTAAAGTTGGAATGGCAGAGGCAAGGTAGGCCTGAAATGCTCAACACTTTTCATCCTTTCCGTTAGCAGAACTCCTGCAAATATGCACATTTTATCTCTTCCTCTTCAATACCTATTTCTGTTGTGTTACACTGTCTCGTATTTTCCAAAGTTCCCAGCTCTAAGACTAATAAATTATTCTGAGCAATTTTTTTTCTGAACTCAATATAATTTTACCAAGCAATACTCTGAAGGATTAGAGAAAAGCAAACAGAGGCTGACACTTGTATCTTATAGTCAAAGAAACTGCTGAACCTGTTGACAGATATAGTAGTAGATCCAGCTTTAAATAGCTGGAACTCCTCAAATAATAGTGTTAAACTTCTTGTTTATTCTGCTAGGCCATAATAGAATTTTAACACAGAGTGTTGCCTAAACTGTAAAATGCAATTCAGTGGAAGAAAACATTGCAACCCAATGCAAATCAAGGGAGATTATTTACTTACAACACTTCATCCTTTAAGTAAATAAAAGAGATTACTTCCTTCTGTATTACTTCTCTCTACTTCCCACCATCAATTCATTGAATTATTTTGATAAAAATTGTGCTTTAAATTCACATTACATGCTTTCACAATGCCTGCTTTACACTTGTTAACCACTCCTAAGCTTATGAACAAAGTAGTGGGCAATAATTTCTGAGCATATCTTCCAGAAATAGGTATGCTGTTAACATTTAATCTTGCTTTCTCCCTGTTTCTTGTTTTCTGCCCTGTTATTTCTTTTTCTAATCACAGCATTTTACAGCCTTGTTCTTAAGGCTATATTCCATAGTGATAAGATCTCATATCTTCACACAGACACAGGACCTCACCAGAGCAGGTGCTGTGTCTTTGTCATTACAGCAAATGCCTCCTACTTTGTACCTTTTGTCCTGTACCTTTTGTCCTCTTAAAAGGGTAGTAATCTTCACAAGGGTTTTATTCTTTCATGTCTTATGACTAAAACAATAAGTAATTATCATGTCAATGCAGGGAAAGTGCTTACAACAGTATCATATATATTTGAGTACAGGTAAAGCTACATATCTATTAATGATTATCAGAAATTGCTGACTGGATCTTCAAATGAATATTGTCTCAATACACAGACAGAGGATTCTTGTATGCATTTTCATTTCTGCCTTATTTTAATTATTTATTTTCCTTTTATTCTTTTACTTTCATGCTCAAATTTTGATCAGTTCTGAGTAGCTGCTTTCATAATGCTCTTTTGTCTTGTTTTCTTCTCTAGAAAGGAAAACAAATAATCCTGGAGGACAAAATGTCTCTTCATGTTTTCTATGTGGCAGAATCAAAAAAGACCATTGCTTTGGTATGTATGAACACCTCTGTTATATAGCTGGGCTGCAAAACACATGACACAATTTAGGCTGGGAAAAGACAGGTCCCAGTTTTTCATAGTATTACTAAAACATTCAGTATGATTGTACCCAAAGGATGCTTTTTAAATAAGCTTTATAGTAACATCACAGTCATTACCACCTATTAGTACTATTATTCTAAGTCCAGGAGATTATGAACACGTTGAGGCTTATCTTCTTGAGTAATATGTAGTGCTATGTATGTGACATCCCAATTCCTGAAAGGAACCATGAAGGCAAAACACTTACATAATTTTTTTTTTTTTTTTTTAATGTAAAGGAGGAAAGCAGAAATGACAATATTGTAATACATCAGAACCAAATATTGTGGTTCATGCCCAGAGCTTTTCTTGAGCTTTCAGAGCTCAAAAGCTTTCCAAGGCTGTTTTCCCTCACTGATACAGAATGGGAGTCCCTGCTTACAAAAATATCTTAAGAAGAATGACATGCAATGATTTATGGAATTATTATGTCACGCTTAACACATCTTTTTTTTTCACATCACTTCCTTGTGGTATTTTTGTCAGGATAGCCTATAGTAAGATAACCAAAGTTAATATGGGAGAGCTATATGATGGGTAAAGTCTTTTAGGACCAAGATAAAAAAATATTGCCCTGATTTTTATGGATAAAAAAAACTCAATCACTTAGATTACATCTTTTTGAACAGTAGCTGTTAAAAAACTGTGCAAGTGGTATGTACCACCAGGATCAGGAGGCAGAAGACACCCTTATTTTTCTATATAAACACAGAGTGAGGAAGTTATGTGATTAAATCTTTCTCCCACTGCTCCACAAACACCTCAGAGGCATACACTTTGCAAAAAGTGAAGAGCAGATTCGGAGCAGTGTTGACACTGGGCAGATAAATTGCTTTCTGGAACATACTGGAAAAATTCGGGACAGATAAAGATTGAAGTCCTATATCCAAATGACAATGCTTATTACAAAAGCCTGATGTTAAGTTGAATTTTGCAATATTTTTCTACTCGTAAGAGATTAGACCTGCTACAAGAACACCAACATTTAAGCGCACCCATTTTGGTTTTCCAAGTGATTATCTCAGAAAAAGCTATTATTTAGTATCTGGTTTATCTAGATGGAGTTGACACACTTTTTCTAGGTTATGTCTTATATCATACAGTTTGTCAGTCAGTCCTTAGGCACAAGATGGTAGCAAATCTTAAGTAAAAAATCATGAAAGAGCATGATTTCTTGAGTCATTTCTATAATGGCAACCTCTGGTGGGTGTTGATACCGCCCGTAGTCAAAGACTCTTGAGACTTACAGTAGGTTTATGATTTCTCTGCATCTAAAATTAAAGTATGAAAGTTTGAGTTAGAAACGGTAGTGCCCAGAACTAATTCCACATGCAAGGAGAATAGGAACCTGTTCAAAAAGTCAAGGGTATCTTTGTGAGCACAAAGAGGAGCAGATGCAGGCATTTCTCAGGTTTCACCTTTGGCTTTGAATTTATTTTGTTGTTTCAAGAGCCTTGCCTATGCTTGAAGAACATAATATTTCTAGGTATCACCTTTTGTGCCAGTCTGTTCCACAGCATCCCAAAGTAGTGAGGAGTGCATTTTCCTGTAGGGCCATTCTTCCTCCTGTCTTCTAGGAGCAGGGGCAAAGGATGTCCAGAGAAGGGCCACAAGGATGATCAGAGGGCTGGAGCACCTCTCCTATGAGGACAGACTGAAAGAGTTGGGTCCATTCAGTCTGGAGAAAAGAAGGCTCCAAGGTGACTTTATTGTGGCCTTCCAGTATCTGAAGGGGGCCTACAGGAAGGCTGGGGAGGGACTTCTCAGGATGTCAGGTAGTGATAGGACTAGGGGGAATGGAATGAAGCTGGAGGTGGGGAGATTCAGACTGGATGTGAGGAAGTTTTTCACCATGAGAGTGGTGAAGCCCTGGAATGGGTTGTCCTGGAAGGTGGTTGAGGCCCCATCCCTGGAGGTGTTTAAGACCAGGTTGGATGAGGCTCTGGCCAGCCTGATCTAGTATGAGGTGTCCCTGCCCATGACAGCGGTGTTGGAACTAGATGATCCTTGTGGTCCCTTCCAACCCTGACTGATACTATGATTTTATGATTCTATGATCAATTCTTGCATTGTTTGTGCCACCATTTATTTGAACTTCAGTGCATTCTCACTTTTATGCCATAGTATTTAGCTACATCAAAGGAAAAACCATCAGAGTTAAATAATTCCAATATCTGGGAACTAATCTAACATTTTACTAAAAATAATATCAGGTGAAAAAAATCACCACTTTTAAAATAAGCTTTTGAATGGACATGAGTCTATTAAAAAAGCATCAGAGAGCAGTAATAACTACTTCCTTTTCCCTCAACCTTGTGAAAGTATTGTTTAATTATGGATCTAGTTCAGCCTTTAGCTCCTTGACCAGTGATGATTATTCTTTCCATTTTCTCCTGTAGGATCATGCTCAGCAGGGGTGACACGGAGATAAAATTTAATGTTATTCATTCTCCTACATTCTCTGGACACATCAAATATTGTAAAAGGAAGGAATAGGATATAAAAAGAAAAAATAACCTTGAAGCTCTTTGAATTGCAGGGGAAAAAAAAAAAGGCACAAGAATTGGGTCTAAAACACTAAAACACTGGTCTCTCTCCAGGCAAGAGATCTAAGAAATACAGACAATGTCTGTTTTTCTTAGGCACCTAAATTAAAAAATACAGAACTCTCGCACAAAAGTATATAAACCATAATTGCTGTAATTCTAGTGCTTTTACTGTCTGTGATTAACATAGACCATTTATTTTTAATTTTCTTACGGTGAGTGTAATGGAAAGGTCAGTTTACTCTCTTGTTTATCCTAGGATACGTTTTCCTGTGCGCTGAAAGGGAAAGAAATTGTCAAATAGGAGGCATTTGGAACATGTTACTCCATGAAGTGCTGGTGGATCAGGGTAAACAAGAAGAGTTTGCAGCATAAGAGTGGCTGGTTTAAACAAAATTTCTACAGAAATCACCAGCCACTGTCTGTGGTTTCAGAGCTTTGCATCTATTGACAATTCAAGAAATTAATGAGTTTCAATATAGTATATCAGGACCAATCCTCTGGATATCATCATGTGGATAAAGAAAAAGCATGACCTAAACCAAGTTGTACTGCATTCACATTGCTTCTAGGGTTTGTTTTTCCCATGACAACATGCTTTAGCATGATTTCAGCAGATCTGTTGACTTCTGGGAGATACACCATTTTAAACATTGCTTTACCCATAACGTATTTAAATTGCTAAAAGTGCAAGAAAAAAACAACCACAGGCAGATCATTTTTATAAATTTACTTGAACCAAATACAGTAAGACATGATTTAGATTGTCAGCTTGGCCCAAACAAGTGACAACAGTGTACTGAGAGCAACTGCGTAAAAGTTGAGTATAGTTCACTAAAACTGGCGAGGAGATGTATCCAGTTCATCCAGTTAAAGAGTTCATGTAACTCTTTGTCATTCTGGAATGCATTGGTGAGAAATCAAACCAAATGACAACACAAACTAATCAAACACTAGTCTCTATTTATAAAGGACAACAGGAGCAATGTCTTTCCTATTGCATCTCTGTGTTACTCTTTATCTCCCTGTTTGTCCTGTGCGGGTCACTTAATATGCGCACTAAAACTCTCCAGAAGAGGTTTAAGCCAAGTGGAAACAAATCGCTACGATCTTGCTCATTTCAATTAAGTATTTGCATTTTTCCTAGAGGAATTTAATCTCTCACCTACCTGATAGGAGTAGCTCCTGGCCATTAAGCAACCTAGTCTCGATCACCTGGGAGCTTTCCAGCCATCAGGTATAGGATCAGTGTCTAGGGCTCCTGTGGCTGATCTCTATCGCCACATCTAGGCATTGCTATTCTGAGAGAACCAGGCTCTGCTTTGGACTGTACATCTCTGTCTGCAACAGACACTGACAGTGGGACAGTGGTCTTTAGGAGATGCCGTGAGGGAGTAGCAAGCAGTGCAGAAGCTTGTGGTGGCCAATCTGCCCCTCTTTGGCCTGCATAAGGAAATCCCACTACTGCTGCTTCTGGCTGCCCTGTGTGGGTACACGAGGAGCTTTTATGAGCTGGCAGACAGACTTTTGTGGACCTCTGCAGTGGGGACTCCCAGCTTTGGAAAGGCCTGGGGTATACCCACTATCTCTGGAAAGAGGTCTTCTGCCCCCAGTCCAGCCTCCTCCAGCTGCACTGGAAGTCCCTACCACCTCATCAGGTGCCCTTTGTGAGCGTTCTGTAAGACCCCCTTTACCCAGGTTACTACACTTAAGGAGCAAGAAGATCCCCAGGAGGGCCTAGAGAAGGCTGTGCCTGAGTCCTCCTCTCCCATATGGGCAGATAGCACTCTCCGGGGGCACCTGGTGAGCCATGAGGCCACTGTGAGTCTGGCAGCTGTGAGGCCTCTTTACCTCCAAACAAGATGTCACCCTGCCAGCAACAGCAAGAAGCACCTCTCCTATGAGGACAGACTGAAGGAGTTGGGGCTGTTCAGTCTGGAGAAGAGAAGGCTCCGAGGTGACCTCATTGTGGCTTTCCAGTATCTGAAGGGGGCCTACAGGAAGGCTGGGGAGGGACTTCTCAGGATCTCAGGTAGTGATAGGACTAGGGGGAATGGAATGAAGCTGGAAATGGGGAGATTCAGGCTAGATGTGAGGAAGAAGTTCTTCCCCATGAGAGTGGTGAAGCCCTGGAATGGGTTGTCCAGGGAGGTGGTTGAGGCCCAGTCCCTGGAGGTATTTAAGACCAGGCTGGACGAGGCTCTGGCCAGCGTGATCTAGTGTAGGGTGTCCCTGCCCATGGCAGGGGGGTTGGAACTAGATGATCCTTGTGGTCCCTTCCAACCCTGACTGATTCTATGATTCTATGATTCTATGCTCCAGGAACTGGTAAAATCATGGCCAGGCCAGCAGCTGAGGTGCACAACAGCCCCCAAGGGAACCAGAACACTGTCATTATTAGTCAAGCTCTAATGATCACATTAAACAATAAATATATGAAAAAGACAGAAATATTGACGTTTCTAATAAGACTTGGTGTTGCTGCCCTAATCAGCATTGGCAACACTTCTGGACAGAAATGACTATTGAGAGGACTCAGTTCATACTTCTCCAGGAGCAGAAATGGGGATGATTGTCCTAGACTTCCACAGATAATCCTCTTGCCTTTTCTAAAGTTCAGGTGGTCACTGTTCTGTCCATAGGAGGAAAAGAGCATTCCTACAGGATCTTATAAGCAGCAGCAGTCACATTAAAAAAGTAATCTGATCATTAGTTATAACACCACTACCACTTTAAATAGAAGAAATAACCATTCAGCCACTCAAACACTTCAATATGCAAATACTTCAGCTCTCCAAGGGGTTCCTTTAACTGCCGCATAGCGCAGGCTCTGTGGACAGGGTGCTTGAGGACGGGTACACAGTATTAGGCATCCCCATTCGTTACTGTTGAAAAGCACTCCAGCAATTTGTTACACAGCTACTTTGTAGCATTCTGCTTGACACAGAAATGCAGTCACTCTGGCACCTTTATAAAACTAGGATGGCAGAGGCGGGGTAGGCCTGAAATGCTCAACAGTTGCCATCCTTTCCATCAGTGGAACTCATGAGCGTTCTTTATCCCTCCCTCTTCAATACTTGTTTCTGTTGTGCCATGCTCACTATCTTGTATTTTCCAAAGTTCCCAACTTTAATGAACTGTTCTGAGAAAATTTGTCCTTGAAACAACATCATTTTCATCAAGCAGAACTCTTAAGTATTAGAGAAAAGCAAACAGAAGCTCACACTTGTATCCCATACTCAAAGAAACAGCTGAACCTGTTGATAGATACAGTAATAAATCCAGTTTTAAATAGCTGGAACTTCCCAAATAATAGTGTTAAACTTCTTGTTTATTCTGCTGGGCAACACCTATTCAAGTTTGGTTTGTGGTTTTTTGTTTGTTTGTTTTAATGTGCTATGCTCATTATCCTGCAGATATTATCAGAGCCTGAGAGCAGAAATGACTGCATAAAAATCTTCATTTAGTTCCAGAAATCAGAGTTCCAGAAATTAGAGTTCCAGAGATGTCCTTCATAACTGCATTATTTTTTCATTAATGCCTTATTTTATACTTTCCATTTCACTTCAAGAGTGACAATGTTTTGCTTCACTGCAGGGGAAGAGCTGTGTTGTGTTTTGTTGTTGACAGCAGCAAGAATAATTCTGCAAGTTTTTTCTGTGCTGACATCACATCAAAATGTGTGACTATCCTAGCAAACTCCAGCATAACAGAGTAAATCTAGGGGTGAAAATTTCACTGCAAATTATAAATTGGTTCCATAACATTATTTTGGAACATATCTGCCAGATGTACTTAAGAGTCCACTTTTTACACCCGTCTGCCATCAGATATAAATCAGCTGCTGTGAAATGGAAAAGGCTTAGGTTATTGACAGCTAGGACAGTTATTATTTCTTATGCAAAACTCAGTCATCTCATCAGAAGTATAGGAATTCTTACAAGAAGCTTAAGATTGTAAGCAAGTGTTACAGGCTTATCTCCAGAGGTGTACTTAGATATCTCTTAACATTTCACAAACAGCACCTAGTTTAGTCTTTTATCCCACCCTGACATGTATCTAGGTGCTATTCAGGGTATGTCTGAAAGTGTGACTGTTGATGTAGCAGACATACTTAACTCACCTTTCAGAGAAAAACAGAGACAAACGTGATATTAATCCTTAAAGATGTTTCAAGGTTAATCCTGAAAATAATGTACTTGCAAGTCAAATTAAAGGCCCAGAAAGATGGAAAAAATATTAATCATTAGAATTGATATGACATAATGGGAAGTAATCATCATTACTTTTGTAGCTGTAAGTAATAGCTAGTATAGCTACTGGATTTATCTGAAGGAATCACCTAGTACATGTGGGTAAGCATGAGACAGCTAATGCAATACAATACAATACAATACAATACAGTACACCAGGTTGAAAGAGACCTTCAAGATCATCGCGTCCAACCCATCAACCAATCCAACCCACCCAAACAACTAAACCATGGCACCAAGCACCCCATCAAGTCTCCTCCTGAACACCTGTCTAGACTTCAGGAGGGCAGACTTCAGGTTACTCAAGGAACTAACTCAGAAGGTTCCTTGGGATACAGCCCTTAAAAACAAAGGGGTCCAGGGGAGCTGGACCTACTTCAAGGAAGAACTCTTGAAGGTGCAGGAACAGGCTGTGCCAATGTGCCGGAAGATGAGCGCCGGGGCAGACGGCCAGCCTGGATGGGTAATGAACTTTTAATAGAACTAAGGGAAAAAAAGAGGGTGTATCATCTTTGGAAGAATGGAGAGGCAACCTATGGAGTGTTTAGGGATGTTGCTAGGATATGCAGGAAGAAAATTAGGGAGGCAAAAGCCCATTTAGAACTTAGACTGGCCTCTGCTGTGAAGGACAACAAAAAGTCCTTCAATAAATACATCAATAGCAAGAAGAAGTTGACACGGAGGGGAATGTTGTAACAAAGGATGAGGAAAAGGCAGAGGTACTTAACACCTTCTTTGCCTCAATCTTTACTAGCAGGACAGAATGTCTTCCAGACAGCTGGCCTGCAGAGCTGGCAGAAGGAGCCAGAGAGCTGCATAGTTTCCTGCTGCTCCAGGAGGAATTTAGAGATCTTCTGAGCCACTTGGACCCCCACAAGGCCATGGGACCGGATGGGATCCATCCTAGGGTGCTGAGAGAGCTGGCAGATGAGCTGGCCAAGCCACTTTCCATCATTTTTCAACAGTCCTGGCTCACTGGAGAGGTCCCAGAAGACTGGAAGCTGGCCAACATGGTGCCCATCCACAAGAAGGGCTGGTTGGATGAGCCAGGGAATTATAGGCCTGTCAGCCTGACCTCAGTGCCAGGAAAGATTATGGAACAGGTCATCTTGAGTGCGATCACACAGCACTTACAGGATGGCCAGGGGCTCAGGCCTAGCCAGCATGGATTTAGGAAGGGCAGGTCCTGCCTGACCAACCTGATCTCCTTCTATGATCAGGTGACCCGTCTGGTGGATGTGGGGAGGCCTGTGGATGTGGTCTACCTGAACCTCAACAAGGTCTTTGACACCGTCCCCCACAGCAAACTCCTGGCCAAGCTATCAGCCCATGGCTTGGACAGGAGCACACTGCGTTGGGTTAGGAACTGGATGGAGGGCCGAGCCCAGGGAGTGGTGTTGAATGGTGCCACATCCAGCAGGAGACCAGTCACTAGTGGTGTGCCCCAGGGATCAGTACTGGGCCCCATGCTCTTCAACATCTTTATTGATGATCCGGATGAGGGCATTGAGTCCATCATCAGTAAATTTGCAGATGACACCAAGCTGGGGGCAGGAGCTGATCTGCTGGAGGGCAGTGAGACTTTGCAGAGGGACCTTGACAGGCTGGACAGATGGGCAGAATCCAATGGCATGAGATTTAACACATCCAAGTGCCGGGTTCTGCACATTGGCCACAGCAGCCCCATGCAGTGCTACAGGCTGGGGTCAGAGTGGCTGGAGAGTGGCCAGGCAGAGAGGGACCTGGGGTTAGTGGTTGACAGTAGACTGAACATGAGCCAGCAGTGTGCCCAGGCAGCCAAGAAGGTCAATGGCATCCTGGCCTGCATCAGGAACGGTGTGGCCAGCAGGAGCAGGGAGGTCATTCTGCCCCTGTACACTGCACTAGTTAGGCCTCACCTTGAGTACTGTGTCCAGTTCTGGGCCCCTCAGTTTAGGAAGGATGTTGTCTTGCTGGAGCATGTCCAGAGGAGGGCAACAAAGCTGGTGAGGGGTTTGGAACACAATCCCTATGAGGAAAGGCTGAGGGAGCTGGGGTTGCTTAGCCTGGAGAAGAGGAGACTGAGGGGTGACCTTATGGCTCTCTACAACTACCTGAAGGGAGGTTGTAGACAGGCGGAGGCTGGTCTCTTCTCCCAGGCAGCCAGCACCAGAACAAGAAGACACAGTCTCCGGCTGCGCCAGGGCAGGTTTAGGCTGGATGTTAGGAAGAAGTTCTACACGGAGGGAGTGATTGCCCATTGGAATCAGCTACCCATGGAGGTGGTGGAGACACCTTCATTGGAGGTGTTCAGAAGACTTGATGGGGTGCTTGGCTGCATGGTTTAGTTGTTGGGTGGGTTGGATTGGTTGATGGGTTGGACGCGATGATCTTGAAGGTCTCTTCCAACCTGGTGTATTGTATTACTGTATTACCTCCAATGAAGGTGACTCCACCACCTCCACGGGCAGCCTATTCCAATGGGCAATCACTCCCTCTGTATAGAACTTCTTCCTAACATCCAGCCTAAACCTGCCCTGGTGCAGCCTGAGACTGTGTCCTCTTGTTCAGGTACTGGCTGCCTGGAAGAAGAGACCAGCCTGGCTCCAACCTCCCTTCAGGTAGTTGTAGAGAGCAAGAAGGTCACCATGTAGCTGAACTTTCAGAAAAGCTTTCATCCTTGTTGTTTATCAAAGGTTGATTCCAAAGGTATCCCAAGGTAAAAGGCAAGTCTGAGAAATAGCAATGTATTAAAATCAGAATTGAAACATGGAATGAAGAGGTCATTTTTATCAAACTTCTTATCAAAATGGAGGATTCTTCAAGGCTGCCGCTGAGTTCTATGCACTTTATGTATTATTTATAAATAACCAGGTGATAAAAATTGCTAACAGCATTGGAGGCATGAAATGGATTCCATACAAAAAGAAATACACTTGAAAATAACATGACTGACCAAGGGGATACAGCTGGAAGTAATAAAATTGGAAATAGGGAATTATTCCAACAGTTATCAAGAAGCAAGTTTAACAGTGATCCAAAGAGAAATACATTAATTTCTAAGCTTTCCAATGAAAATGCTCATGTGTTGCCTGCAAAACTAAGGTTCATATGGGCAGATTCAGTCAAAATTGTAGATAAATAGTCCTCAGGTGAGAAGACCAGAAAAAAATCTAGGATTGTATTCACCTGATTGGACGGACACAAGAAGGAAGTAAGCTGCAATTACCATGGCGAGTGCAATGGGGCCTCTGTGATTTCTTTCAATGAATAGCTGTGGTCCAGCATGAATAACATCAGCAAAGTACACTAATGGGACAGACTGTATCAGCACTTCTTCCAAGTATTTAACCTTGCATTCTACCCTGTGCAGAGATAGTTACATGTTTGGGGAGACTGAAAGGTAGCTGGGCTGAAGCACATTTGGCATTGTAATTTACCCAAGTAATATTTCCCCTAACAAGTCCCACAGCTCAGCTTTGTCCAGCTGAATTAAAAAGTGAATCAAGCCTATTAAGTCTCTCCAATAAGACTGGAAAAAGAGTAAGAAAGAGGATTAAATACCTAGAAATAGCATGGAGAAATATAAACACAGGGTTGGGAAACTTATTCCAGCTAGTGGGAACATTTTATACTAATACGTGGCTGTAATGTCTTCTTTTCTAGTCTAGCACTGTAAAAGAATCAAATCAGTCTCTTATTGAATATTATCTACAGAAAATAACAAAAGACAAATGTTTCTCTATACACTACACATGAGCCATCTGGAAGTCATAACATCTTTTTCCTTTCCTTAATATTCCAGACCCTATTAAGAAGGACTAAGAGCTCAATCTTTCCCTTTTGGCTCTGCTTAGAGCAAGCCAGCTGCCTCATGGAGCTATCAGCAGGGTTTATTTTTCCTGGCTTGCATGCAAACCTCTAGTTATTAATATGAGAGTGAGCTCTGCTAGCTGACAGTTTAAGATAAAGTAAATTGGAAGTGACATAAAGGAGCGCGTGGGTGTTAATGTGCGTCATTGAGGTTCTGTTCTGACATCTTGAAAGGTCTTGTCTGTGTGGCCGACACTAGCAACCTTTACCAGTGACCCTGTGCTGTTAAAGGGTAGGCACTCTCATTGATTTGTAAAAGTGACAGATGCGGCATGTGGTTGTAAATTAGCCATGTGAAGTAAGTCTCTAGAGATTTCTAAGCAAGTTTTTTTCCTTTAAATGATTTGTGTTCTTCCATTTGCCAAGCTGCATGAAGTTGAAGCACTTAACTCTTTTTCACCAGTTGTCTTGTTGACTTCCTTTTTCTTCTGAGTGTGATTTTTTTCCCTCTCCTTCTCCCACTCTCCCTAAGCTATCATGATTCATAGGGCTAAACTTCTGCTCAATTGCTACTTAAGATGGTTGTTTTTTCCCCCTCATCACAATATTTCTGAAGAAGGTTAACAAAATCATATCAAAATAAGCTAAAATATTTTTTAAACCCTTAAACCCTATCTTCTATTTATAACCATGTGTATATGTATGCATGTATGCATAAATGCGTCAATTGATTTTGTATATGACAGGATACAATACTGTCTTAAAGGCTTTGTTAACACTTGAACTGTAGTTGCTGCTCACATACTCTGCAGATACAGACTGTGCCAGCTTCCAAGTATTTTCATCTCATTACACAGAAACCCAGCTGTGACAGAACTGCACAACTTGAGACAGGGCTAAGTCATCTTGTACAGAACAATTGTGTCATGCAAAGCAAATAATAGGGAAAAAAAATGTTATTTTCCAGGCTCCGTTACATGATTTGTTTTCTAATAGGGATTTAGAGTGATATCATGAAATTAAGACTTACATGAGACTTGGACCAGCTCATGGTCCATACCCACCAAGCAGGCATTAGAGCACACAATCTGCTATCTCTGTTTAGCCTGCCTGAATACTTCTTTCCAGGAAAACTCAGTCATGCTTTTGCTATGCTGATTTTAGATATGCACTTGTCTTGTAATTTATTTGCTACAACAAAGCAGAATTCTGTTCATGCAAAGATTAGCTAGATAATCAACTTTCTAATAATTAAATTTAGGGCAACTAAACATTTATCACAAAAAGTTTCTATGTGCCGCTGCTACAAAACCTGACCAAAAGCAAAACAAAAACATGTCAAGACAAATTATTCCCTGAGCTAAATGTCACCAGCTGTAAAAAGCACCATGATAAAATGTGCAGGTTTAAAGGTCATGACCCCACAAAAATACTATTCTAGTTCTTTATCCTAAATCACTTCCAATTACGTATGGTAAGTTCTTTCCATTTTGAAGTAAAAAATAATTTTTCTGAGAACTTCAGGCTGGGCATTCAGCATGGATCCAGAGGTGAAAGGTTCAGAGTTTTAGCTGCTCAGCCACCAAATGTCTGTTCTCTATTGTCTTTGCTTTTGAAGTTATTTGCAACAGTTATTCCCAGTGAGTATTCACTCCATGGGGAGGGCTTGTGCAGCAGTCATGGTAGACTCCTTGAAAGTCTTCCAAATTCTAGATTTCTTCTAGTTCATAACACTGACATTCCTTCTAGCTTTAGCCAAATATCTCCTTTAAGACAGTGGTGTCTGAGACTGAGATGTTCCTCCCTAAATTTTACTTCAATGACAAAAAGAAAAAAGCGTCTCTTAGATTTGCAGACTTTATTTCCCATGCAACTACTGTGTGATCACTCCTAAATATTAGTATATTGAGATCAACATCTGCCTAGGTTAACTCAATTCTATTGCATGTGACACTGTCATAGTCATTGCTGTGCCAAGATCACTTCCTGAGAGAGACTGAAGAAATGATAGGATTCCTTAGTGTTAAAATTTAGATTTAGTACTAAGTTACACTACCATGATCTTCAAAGTAGAAATTGCTTTCTCATCAGGCTGCCAAATCTCAGGTCACAGTGTTCATGATTTATGTGTTCAGAGCTGCTGTTTTGGAAGGCTAGGTTAACACTGTATGGAGTTGGAAAGCATTTAAGGTTTTTCACTGGTGGGGTTTGTTTTGTTTTGTTGCCTTTTTCTTTTTTTTCTTTTTAATTTTTTTTTTTTAGCACTTTTTCCTAGTAGCCTCTAAATGCTTTATAATTCTTAATTTTGAACCTATTTCCTGGTCAATTATTCTCA
This sequence comes from Picus viridis, assembly GCA_033816785.1. Classification (NCBI taxonomy): domain Eukaryota; kingdom Metazoa; phylum Chordata; class Aves; order Piciformes; family Picidae; genus Picus; species Picus viridis. Next base: position 17,539,097 of record CM066606.1, read on the forward strand.
AACTACTATTCCCACCCTTTAGTAAAGCCCAAAATTGAGTGTTACTATGGAAACTTCTACAAATATAACAGCTGCAATTCACAAGAAAGAGAAAGAAGAGGAAAATGGATCAAGAAGTGTCACTTGCATTATGCAAAATTTCATAGCTGTGTATGAATTGCATGCTGTGAATAGGATCCTTTGTAAACCTAAAAATTTAGAAAGGCCACCCTAGCATCAGAGGAAATGATTCTGAAGTCAGTAAATTAATTGCTTTCAAACTTCCTGTGTGAAAAAAAAAATAAAATATTAACCTCTCTTTCTAAAGTCCATGTGCCTTTTCATACAAGAAAAATATATTTCTTTGTCCTGTTTTAAGTGCCCTTATCTTGTAAACTGACTTTGCCTTTTTTTTTTTCTTTTTTTTTACCGAGGAAAACAGAAATGTTAATCTTAGATTAGGTCTTAAGGTCCTTTAAGTACAACAGGCAGGACAGCAGTGTTTGTTACAAAGTTGTCAGTTCCACCTTTTGTTTGCATTTTTGAAGGTATATCCCCCTACCTTTTCAAACACATCTGTGTATTCCACAAAAGAAAACAAGGCTATAAAACCTCAAAAGAATGAAAATAATTCAGTAAACAAAAATTGTGCAGGCATGTACTCAGCCTGTTTCTCATACTAGCTACATTTTTACACCTCTGTAAATCCCACAGACTGTAGGCAGGTGTCTGAAGACATGGCCTGCAGAGCCATAGAGAGGAGAGGGAAAATAATGCCTTTTGTCTAGTACTCAGCCTCCATCAATTATTTAGGAGCAAAATTATGTGACATTTTTCTTTCAATTAAGCTCTTTAACAAGGCTTGGGAGTTAATGCTGACCAGAAGATGTTTTAACCAAGATATGCTGTAAAATACTCTGTTCTCTGTAGACTAGATCTCCCTTGGCTCTCAAATAATGACTGCAGACATGCGGCTGCACTAAACTGACTGATCTTATTTAAATGGAGCTGAAAGCACCTCTCTGTTTTTAAAAATATTTTTTTAATCCATCTATGAGTATATTGAGAAGAATTGTTTGTGCTGAACACACTCTTAAATACAATTCTTCAAAGATAAAAGTGCATAAAAAACAGAAGGCATGCTGCTTTATTATTATTGTGGGGACTGTGTGATCTCATGCCTGACAGAGATCTCTTTGAGGTATGTGAGTGGTGCTCTGAGTTTGTATCCAACACAATCCTTATTGTTTTTTATCCAGCAATTTAGTCTTCAGCCTGAACAGTCACTCTTGTATGTTGCCCTTGACTTCACAGTTCTGCTCAAGTGACATTAGTCATACTCAAGTGCATTCCCAAGCTGTGCATTTTACACACTCCAAACAGTAAACAACCATTTAAATATTATGACATCCACTGAGGCATGCATCATCTTATGCTTAACAAGCGTGTTTTTAACATAGTCTTATTTCTGCATGAGGCACTGCCTGACATCATAGCTTCTGAAAAACAATAATGACTTAGTGGAAAAATCTGCAAATGCAAATATGGTTTCTGCAATTGCCTGCCCCCTTTACAGTGCTTTACAGCTCTGTTATTTGACATTGGCTAACTTGATCATAAATCATGGATGTCCTTTGAGAATTCCATTCCTTCTCTTCTCTTCAAAAATTCTCACTTTTTTGTCCAAATACTGTTTTCTTCTCACATGTGCAAATAGCATTCGTATTCTTATCTGTCTGTTTTTGCTTCTTCAGTTACAGAAATAACAAAACATAGCATAAGGGTTGTAAAGCTGTTCACTTACATGCCATTGTCTATTGTTCACTTACTTTCTAGCACAGATTTCAGATCAGCACTGAAAAATCAGTTCTGACACCAGTGCTTGGTGGGGATTTTTGGTTTGTTTTTGTTGTTGTTGGGTTTTTTGTTTTGTTTTATTTTGTTTGTTTGTTTTCTTTTTGTATTCTTGTAAACAGAAGGCTACAATTTCAGGGAAGCCTTAAAATCTGTGATGCAAGTATACATACATCTCTGTTCAAAACATCTAGCTTTTCGAGATATAGTCCAGCCAACTCAAAAAGACTTCAGAAAATCTCTAATCTGCATCACCCCAGCTTCCCAGATGCCTTTGCAAAACAGGTACACTGCTTTCCAAAGGGAAGCAGACAATGACAAGGGTGAAGGATCACCCAAAGTGGAGGAGTTGCAGTTGCCAAGGTTTAGTCAGTCCAGATCCCACATTAAAACCACTTCAGTTAAGAATAAAAGGATCATTGTCATGGGTGACTCACTTCTGAAGTGAATGAAAGATCTGTTATGCGGGCCAAACTCATATCTTGGAAGTCTGATGCCTCTCAAGGACTTGAGTTAGTGATGTGAGAAAGCTTCCTTCACTATTGCAGCCCTGGTACTACAGTCCACTACTGATCTTTCAGGTAAGTGGTGATGAAGTAAGGACAAGAAATCCAAGGGCCATTAAGAGAGACTTCAGGGCCTTAGAATGACTGGTTAAGGGACTGGGAGTACAAGTAACATACTCCTCTATAGCCCCAGTTGTGGGGTGTAATGAAGGAATAAACAGGAAGAACTGGAAAATCAATGTCCAAATCTGTCTCTCCATCAAGATTCTGGGTTCTTTAATCATGGTTTGATTTACAGGACATCAGGTCTGCTTACAGCAGAAAGGATACACCTGTCTCAGGGAAAATGATCCTAGCCCAGGAGATATCAGGGCTCACTGAAAGAGTTTTGAATTAGACGCGAAGCGGGAAGCGCACAAAACCCAGAGGGCTAAAAAATAAGCCCAAGGACAGCACAGGAATATGTGACAGCAGCCTGGCAAAAATTGGGACTTCTCACTACAAAAAGGTGTCAAGACTTTTAGATCAACTGAAGTGCATATACACTTTTCCTGAAGGGACAAAAAGCCTCAAAAATGCTCTGAACCAAACAATGGTGCAGGACCAGCAGACCTGTTTTTTTCATGAAAATACCCACATTGCCTAGCCTTGTCTGAACATGTCCTGGAGTCCAAGAGCCAGAGCCTTGCCTTGCAATTGCCCAAGCTCTGGGACAAATCACAAGCCTCACTTGGAATTCAAGCTGTGTTTCAGTTTACCCAGACAGGACTGCAAATACCCCTCACTGTATAGTGTTGTAAAGCCCAGGAGCAGAGTGGACGCGTCTTTCCGAGATGAGACATGAAACCCAGGAGGAGCTGAGTCCCCAGGAGAGTTTTGTTTTATTGGAAGAAGTGAAGAGTACCACTGTGAAGAATTACAGCAGAAGAACCTCTTTTTAAAAAAAGGCTTTCAGCTACAAAGCCTTTGGGGATAAATCCTGAATGTGTCTCAGCAGCAAGCTGCAGACGCCAACACAAAATGAAACTGTGCTCCTGCAGCTTTCATGCGGTCGACACCATTTTGGTTTGGTTTAAATCCCCATGTGTGGCATGGGATACCATGATCAGTGGGTAATTATGAAATCTGATTTTTATAAGCATCTATCAAAGGTCTGTTGCCCTAATGAATTCTGGAGTTCGCCCTGGCCTTGTGGGCAATCTCCATCTTCATTGCTGCTGTTCCCTTTTTTCTTTACAGTTTGAAGTGCTGTTTGTTGTTTCTGGATTTTTGCTCGTATTGTTTAAATTGTTACTTGTTCCTGCTGGTGAGATATCTGTTCAACAACCAAATATTTCAAACCAGTAAATAGGTTTTATTAATATTTTCCACAGGATTTTTTGTGATTATTAAAGTTATTAATATTTTTATTAAGCATTCTGCCTGTTGAATATTAATAGCCTCCTTACAATCATAGCAGCACTAATTCACACAGCATGGGAAACAAACACAAGGATCTGGAAGCCATTGTCTATCACAGAATCATGGTGGGATGTCTTATATCACTGGAGTGACACAATTTCTAGCTATAAACTCTTTAGAAGGGACAGGTGGTCACATGGCCCTATATGACAGGGAGTCTTTTGATTGTGTTGAGGTTGATGATAGTGATGCTAAAATTGAGTCTTTATGGGTAAGAATCAGGCGTGAGGTCAACAAAGCAGCTATCCTGGTGGGAGTCTGTTACAGACCACCCAACCAGGATGAAGAGACAGATAAAATATTATTGAGGCACTGGCAGAACTCTGGCCCTTGTTCTACTGGGGAACTTCAAACTCCCTGATGTCTCCTGGAAATACAACACAACAGAGAGGGAGCAGTCCTGGAGATTCCTGCAATGCCTGGCTGTACCTGCTGTTTGTGAACAGAGAAGAATGTTTAGGAACTGGTTTGGGCACTGCAATCATTAAATGATAGAGTTCCCAGCTGATGGAAAAGTAAAGAAGAGACTCAGCAGAACTGCTGCCTGGGATTTCAGATGGACCATTTTTGGAGATTCGTGGACAGAGTCCCCTGTGAGGCAGTCCTGAGGGCCCAAGAAGTCCAAGATGGCTGGACACTGCTCAAGAGGGAATCCTTAAAGGCATAGGAACAGGTGTCCTCATGCTAAAAGGTGAGCTGTCCTTGAAGAAGGCCAGCCCAGTGGAACAGAGGTTTGGTTGCTGCTTAGGAAGAAAAGGAGAGCTATGGTTATGAGAAGAAGAGGCAGCGCACTCTACACAATTGTCATGAGACTATGCGGGAAGAAAATTAGAGGGCCTGAAGCCCATCTCAAAATTACTTTGGCTTCATATGTGAAAAAGAACATGTGTGGTGTGTCAGACACACTGGAGGGAAGGGATGACATCCAGAGGGACCTTGGCAGGTGGGAGAGGTGGGCCAAGGGCAACCTCATGAAGTTCAATAAGTTCCAGTATCTGAAGGGGGCCTACAGGAAGGCTGGGGAGGGACTTCTCAGGATATCAGGTAGTGATAGGACTACGGGGAATGGAATGAAGCTGGAGGTGGGGAGATTCAGGCTAGATGTGAGAAGGAAGTTCTTCACCATGAGGGTGGTGAAGCCCTGGAATGGGTTGTCCAGGGAGGTGGTTGGGGCCCCATCCCTGGAGGTGTTTAAGACCAGGCTGGACGAGGCTCTGGCCAGCCAGACCTAGTGTGGGGTGTCCCTGCCCATGGCAGGGGTGTTGGAACTAGATGATCCTTGTGGTCCCTTCCAACCCTGACTGATTTTATGATTCTATGATTCTATGATTCTAAGATCAAATGCAAGGTCCTGCATCTGTTCTGGGACAATCCCAAGCACAGATATAGGCTGGGCAGCAACTGTCTTGAGAGCAGCCCTGAAGAAAAGGACTTGGGGGTGTTGGTAGATGAGAAGTTCATCATGAGCCACCAGTGTGCACTTGCAGTCCAGAAAGCCAATCACATCCTAGGCTGCATCAAGAGAAGCATAGACAGCAGGTCAAGGGAGGTGATTCTCTCCCTTTATTCCACTCTAGTGAGACCCCACCTGAGTACTGCATCCAGTTCTGGAACCCCTATTACAAGAAGGATATTGACATGCTGGAATGTGTCCAGAGAAGGGCCATGAGGATGATCAGAGGGCTGGAGCACCTCTCTTATGGAGATAGACTGAGAGAGTATGAGCTATTCAGTCTGGAGAAAAGGCTCTCAGGAGACTTCTTTGTGGCCTTCCAGTATCTAAAGGGGGCCTACAAGAAAGTTGGTGAGTGACATTTTAGGATGTCAGGTAGTGATAGAACTAAGGGGAATGCATAGATTCAGATTGCGCATTAGGAAGAAATTCTTCACCATGAGGGTGATGAGACACTGGAACAGGTTGCTCAGGTAGATGGTAGGAGCCCCATCCTAGGAGGATTTTAAGGCCAGACTGGATGTGGCTCTGAGCAACCTAATCTAGTGTGAAGTGTCCCTGCCCATGGTTGGAACTAGATGATCCTTGAGGTCCCTTCCAACCCTAAAAATTCTACGATTCTGTGATTCTAAATGCCTCTACAAAACATTAGCAACAAAAGGAGGACTAAGGAGATTCTCTAACCTTTGTTGGATTGAGGAGGGAACATGCTGGTCTAGGATGAGAAAAAGGCTGAGGTACTCAACACCTTCTTTGCCACAGTCTTTAGTAGTAAGAACAGTTGCTCTCTGGATACCTAGCCAGTTGAGCTGAAAGATTGGGATGGGGAGCTGAATGAAACCCTCAGAGTCCAAGATGAGATGACTAAAGACCTGCTGCTCCCTTTGGACATACACAAGTCCAAAGGACCAGATGGCATACATTGGAAGGTACTGAGGGAGCTGGTGGAAGTTCTCACCAAGCCACTTTCTATTGTTTACCAGCAGTCCTGGCTAAGTGGGGAGGTCCCACTTTACTGGAGACTGGCAAACATGACACAAATTCACAAGAAGAGCCAGAAGGAGGACCTGGGAAACTACAGACTTGTCAGTCTGACCTCAGTGCAGGGAATGTCATGGAGTAGATCATCTTGAGTGTTATTATGTAGCACATGCAGGGCATCCAGATGATCAGGCTCAGTCATCATGGGTTCATGAAGAGTAGGTTCTGCTTGACAAACATAATCTCCTTCTGTTTCAAGGTGACCTGATCTGCTTACTGGATAAAAGAAATTCTGTGGATGTTGTTTACATGGATTTTAGTAAAGCTTTTGTTAAGGTCTCCCAGAGAATCCTCTTGGAGAAAGTATCATAGTATCATAGTATCAGTCAGAGTTGGAAGGGACCACAAGGATCATCTAGTTCCAACCCCCTGCTGTGGACAGGGACACCCCACACTAGGTCTGGCTGGCCAGAGCCTCGTCCAGCCTGGTCTTAAACACCTCCAGGGACGGGGCCCCAACCACCTCCCTGGACAACCCATTCCAGGGCTTCACCACTCTCATGGTGAAGAACCTCCTCTTCACGTCCAGCCTGAATCTCCCCACCTCCAGCTTCATTCCATTCCCCCTAGTCCTATCACTACCTGATATCCTGAGAAGTCCCTCCCCAGCCTTCTTGTTGTAGCTGCTTATGGTTTGGATGGGTGGATGTTTGGGCTGGATAGTCAGGCTCAAAGAGTGGTGATGAATGGGGTTAAATCCAGCTGGTGGATGGTCCTTCTGGTATTCTTCATGGCTTATTATTTGGTCGACACTTGTTTGATATCTTTATCAATGTCTTGAAAAGGAGTTGAATATACATAGAGGACACAGTCTCAAGTTACAGCAGGGGAAGTTTAGGGTCAAGGTGAGGAGAAAGTTCTTCACTGAGAGAGTCGTTCGTCATTGGAATGGGCTGCCCAGGGAGGTGGTGGAGTCGCCATCCCTGGAAGTGTTCAAGAGGGGATTGGACATGGCACTTGGTGCTATAGTCTAGTCATGAGGTCTGTGGTGACAGGTTGGAGTCAATGATCTTTGAGGTCTCTTCCAGCCTTGGTGATACTGTGATACTGTGTGATAACTGTGATACTGTGTGATACTGTGATACTTCAGTAAGCTTGTAGATGGCAATAAATTGTGTGGGAGTGTTGATCCGCCTAATTGTAGGAAAGCTCTGTAAAGTGATCTGGACAGGTTGGATTGATGGGTGAAGTCAGCGGTATAAGATTTAGCAAGGCCAAGTACTGGGTCCTGCACTTTTCTCACAATAACACACTTACAGGCTTAGGACAAAGTGGCTGGAAAGCTGCGTGTCAGAAAAGGACCAGCAGGTGTTGGTTGACAGCCATCTGAACATGAGCCAGCAGTGTGCTTAGGTGGCCGAGAAAGGCAACAGCTTCCTGGCTTGTATTTGTAATAGTGTGACTGGATCAGGAATAGTGAGATGCTAGAGCACATCCAGAGAAGGGAAATGAAGGTGTTGAATGGCCTGGAGAACAAGCCCTATAAGGAGTAGCTGAGGAAACTGGAATTGTTTAGTCTGAAGAAAAGGCGGCTACAGGGAGACCTCATTGCACTCTACAACTACCTCAAAGGAGATTGAAGTGAGGTGGGTGTTTGTCTCTTCTGCCTAGTTACAAGTGACAGGGTGAGAGGAAATGGTCTAAATTTGTGCCGGGGTGGTTTAGTTTGGATATTAGGAAAAAAATCCATCTGAAAAAATTATCTGGTGCTGGAACAGGCTGCCCAGGGAAGTGGTGGAGTCAGCATCCCTGCAAGTGTTCAAAACATGTAGACATGGCACTTCAGGACACGATTTAATGGTCAGCGTGGTGCTAGGTTGATGCTTTGAGTTGATGAACTTAGAGGTTTTTTCCAGCTGAAATAAGATCTGTGAATCTCCATATCTTTATAAAGGAAGCTGTCATGAAAACAGCTGATTGTGTGACAGACATTCCAACAAATCAATTTGTTATTTATTTCAAAATAAATGTGTGGTGATTTTAGGCTATGCCTTTAAAATTTAGTTACAGATTTTGAGCAGAAAAATAGAGGCTCAAAGGCAAATTATACTCCAACAGAGAAAGAGATTCTAGCTGCCTATGAAGGAGTAAAAGCTGCTTCTGAAGTAATTGGAACTGTGTCACAACTTCCAGCTCCTAGATTGCCAGTTTTAAATGGGATGTTCAATGGTAAAGGTTCTACAGCACATCATGCCACAGATGCCACATGGTCTAAGTGGATAGCTCTGATAACACAGAGAACTCAAATGGGAAATCTTGAAAGACCTGATATGGTGACCACAAACTGGTCTGAAGGCATTAATTGTACAAAACCTCCAAAGGAGAGAGTAACTCGTGCTAAGGAAGCTCCTCCTTACAATGACCTTTCTGATGATGAAAAGAAATATGCTTTGTTCACAGATGGTTCCTCACGTCTTGTTGGAAACAAGTGGACATGGAAGTCTGCAGTGTGGAGTCTAATGCGCTGAGTTGCAGAGGCAAAGGATGGAGGAGAATCCAGTTAATTTGCAGAAGTAAAAGCTGCTCTTGATGGCCAAAGCTTTATCTCTACACCGACTCATGGATGGTAGCCAATGCTCTGTGGGGTTGGCTAAAGGACTGGAAAAAGAATGGTTGGCAGAGAAAAGGGAAGCCTATTTGGGCAGCTGACCTATGGCAGGACATTGCTGATCGAATCGAGAGAATTCCAGTGAAGGTGAGACACATTGATGCTCACATCCCTAAGAGCAAAGCTACTGAGGAACAACAAAACCATCAGGCAGCTCTAGCTGCAGAAGTTTCTCCAGTAGACATGGACTCTGATCTTGATCTCAACTGGAAACACCGAGGTGAGATATTCTTAGCTCGGTGGGCTCACAATTCGTCAGGACATCAAGGCAGAGATGCAATCTACCAATGGGCTTGTGACAGATCCATAGACATTTCCATGGATGCTATCACACAAGTCATCCATGACTGTAACATTTGTGCTGCTATTAAGCAGGTAAAGTGAATTAAGCCCTTGTGGTATGGTGACAGATGGTCCAAGTACAAGCATGGTGAAGCCTGGCAGATGGACTACATCACTCTACCTTGTTCTTGATCTGGTAAGCAATATGTGCTTACTATGGTAGAGGCAAACACTGGATAGTTGGAAACTTATCCAGTTCCACAGGCAATTGCATGTAACACCATTCTTGGTCTGGAGAAACAAATCATGTGGAGACATGGAACTCCAAAGAGGATTGAGTCAGACAATGGAACTCATTTCAAGAACAATCTTGTAAAAAACTGTGCCAAAGAGCATGGCATCAAGTGGATATTCCACATTCCCTACTATGCACCAGCTGCAGTAAAGATTGAACACTACAACAGTTTGATGAAGACCACTCCCAAAGCCATGGGGGTGGATCTTTGAAAAACCGGGAGAAACATCTAGCACAAGCAACCTGTCTGGTAAATAGTAGGGGCTCAGTGAATCAAGCTGAACCTGCACACTCAGATTTTCTATGAAAGGTAGAAGGTGATAGAGTTCCTGTTGTTAGAGAAAATAATCTGTTAGGCAAAACTGTTTGAGTATTTTCTCCTTCAGGAGAGGCCAAATTTGTTGGAGGGGTGGTTTCTGCTGAAGGCCCTGGTCACACTTACTGAGTGATGCAAGAGAATGGTGAAATTCAGTGTATTCCACAAAGAAATCTAGCTTTAGCTAAGAGAGTTTAAATTCAGAGTGTTGTACAGATACAACATTGTGCCCAAAAGGAACAGTCCATGAGGAATTTATAGTGCATGAACCCTAAGAACCCTGAGAGCCCTGAGTCACATTGAGAGTCCCTGTTCTATTTCTTTGCCTGATCTGCAGAGAAACAAAATGTTTTCTGCTTTCTTTTTTTTCTGGTATTTGGACATCCGAATCATCTATACCTGATGATAGCCAGAATGGACTGTGAACTTTATTTACTCATTATTGTAGATATTGTTTTAGATTACATGGATATTATTAGCAGTCAATGAAATTGTTTAGAAGGGGTGGATTGTGGTGGTTTTAGGGTATGTCTTTAAATTTTATTTACAGATTTTGAGCAGAAAAGTAGAAAAATATAAATAAATCACTATTGGGTGTAAAAAGGAAAACAAAAGATTATTCAAAACAAATTAATTGGATAAATATCTAGAATAAGACGAGCTGTACCACAACAATTCTCTTTCTTCTTTCCTTATCTCTGCTGTTTTGCTTTGCTCAGGAGAGATTAACCTGTTTGTCAGCTGGCCTTGGCTGAGCTGTTTAGTTAACTCATTGCTTTCCCTCCGCTCATTTCTCCCTTGGGACAGGGGTGGTGGGGCTGTTTGTGCTTCCCTGGTCTTTGACCAGGGGTATTTTCATGTTGTTTGCTAGTTGTAAATATCTGTATAATATTGTAAATATTGTATGTTTTATACATATTCATTGCATTCCATTGTGGAGTGTAGTTTTTGCTTGTAAATACATCTTCATTTGCATCTGAGTTGGTCTGGTAAAGTTAATGTTGGGGAGAAAATTCAATCCTCCACAAAATGAAATACAATTTTGGAGAGTATGTTTTTTTAAAGACAACAATCTGTTTCAGCAACAATGTAACCTGTTAGTACATCTGGTATATATTGCAGTGTTGTCTTCTAGAACTTACAACACTGGTTTAAATTTTGAGATAACTTACTGCTGAGAGCTGCCTTGAGTGAGTATAGTCTTTAGAGGAACAAATAATGAAATAAATTCAAAATTATTTTGAAGAAGTATTCTTTTGTTTTGTTTTGTTTGGGTTTTTTGGTTTGGTTTAGTTTTGTTGGTGCAGAAACAGTGCACCTCCTGATGTGCAAATTTTATAATTTAACAGAAATGGGGTTTGTATTGTTCTGTTTTGTTTTATATAGACCAGGGTTTAGTCTCATCATTGGGAGGGTATGTCCAAAGCAAAGCTAGTATTAGAAACTCAGCAGAGTCATTTTTGGAACTACTAAATTACTAAATGTTAATCTATTTAATGATTTCTTTACATATAGAACTTGACCTGAGTTTCAGGTAAGAATTACCAGTCATTTATAGTAATAAAAATCTAGTAGGAGAACCTGGCCTTTATGGACCTTTTTTCTTCCCTTATGAAAAATGTTTCTCATAGCTGCCTCTATATGACTGGAAGAGCTCACAGCCACAGAGGTATAACAACATAGTTCCACTGTGGATAAAATAACTCCAAAACCTTATCTACTTGCACACACCGTACAAAGTCTTTCACCTGTACTTGTCAGGCATCATGATGCATGAAGGACAGCAGAAAGGATAGATATGTGTTGTGCTATTGTGAGCTGAGAGCAGATCACAGTATTTACATAGCTTTTATGTCTAATCACATACTGCTGGTACTCTATACCAATGCTGGGTTTAGGACAGCATGAAGGTACTCTGCTGGACTCAGGAAGAAATCTCAAGAGACAAAAACCTGTTACTAAAAGTGTGATAATTATGAAAGTGACAGGTAATGTGTGCTTGGACTCAGTCCACCCTTTACAGAAAACATGGGCTTAGTCCCAGAAGTTTTATGTGGCTGGTAAAAAGGAATGGACAGGTTCTCTATGACAAACATATTTCCTCTCTTTAGCAGTACAGCATAAAAATGCGCTGTCTGGCAACTCTGATATTTTTCCTCACTGTGTTCACAGTAGTTCATCAGCACCTTGAGTATGTGTAACACTAGACACACCAGAGCAAGGGCACAACCTCCTGGCTGCAAGGTAACGGGGTATTGCACACAACCTGCATTGTGCTGCTAAAGCTACTGGCAGGAATACACACAGCAGTGATGTCCCCAAGCCCTTAAGGAAGGCTCCAGTGAACTCAAAGCCACATTAGTGTCCTTTGAATGAAATTTTTATATTTTCATTTCACAATACTAAGATTCAGTGGTTTTTCAGCATCACAAAATAGACTCAGAATTTCAATGATGTGAACCCAAATCATTGTGCATGAAGTCCTGGCTTAAGAAGGACCCTTGCTAGAAATGCCTGAAGAGAGGTAACATGACTCCATGTAAGGTCAGATGTGATCTCTGAGAATCACAGAATCATAGAATGAAAAAAAGCTGGCAGGAATCTCTAGACTGCAACTGGTCCAACCTCCCTGCTCAAGCAGGGCTACCTAAAGCCAGTTGCCCAGCACTGTGGTCCAGACACCTTATGCATATCTCCAGGTTACAAGATTCTATAATTTCTCTGGAGGACCTGTGTCAGAGTCCTGTCACCTTCACAGAGGAAAATTGTTTCCTGATGTTCGAGGGGTGTGTCCTTGTCAGAGTACACTACTCTCCAATTAGGTTCTTTCAGATATGTCGTACCTGGAGTATGTAAAGTTTAATATCAAATTTTCATGTTTGAAAATACCTGGCATTGTATGTATTTTCTGGTTTAGCAGAGCGATACAAAATATATTAAATAAGTTGCATTTAACAAAATATAAGTAGTAATTGTAATAAACAATTTCATGACCATGACAATGTGATTCCTGTTACTGGTTTCTCTAATACATTCCCAGTCATAACACTGGTCATTCCCAATTGTTGGGAAGGCATCTGTGGGTTGAAGGTATCTCAAGCCGGTTGTTCTCTTTCAAGAGTCCAACTCCTTGAAATTAGACCTTGCAAGAGAGGTCACAAACAACAGAAGGGGCTTCTTTAAATACCTTGCAGACAAAATTAATACTGGAGGCAATGTAGGCCCACTGCTGAATGAAGTGGGTGCCCTGGTGACAGAGGATAAAAAGAAGGCAGAACTGCTGATTGCCTTCTTTGTCTATGCTGCTGGAGACTGTCCTCAGGAGGCCCAGACCCCTGACACCCCAGAGCAAGTCGAGATAAAGGAGGAGTTTGCCTTGGTTGATGAAGACTTGATTAGGAAGCAATTAAGCAACCTGAACATCCATAAATCTGTGAGTCCTGATGGGATGCACTTGTGGGTACTGAGGAAGCTGGCAAAAGTGATTGGATAGGCCACTGTCTATCATCTTTACTAAGTCAAGGGAAAAGGAGAGGTGTCTAAGGACTAGAGGAAAGCAAATGTTACCCCAGTCTTCAAAAAGGGCAAGAAGGGAGACCTGGGTAACTATGTATCAGTTAGCCTCACCTCCATCCCTAGAAAAGTGATGGAAGAACTTATCCTTGGTGCTGTCGCTGGGGATACCGAGGATAAGAATGTCACTGGGAGCCATCAGCATGGTTTTACCAAGGGGAAGTCATGTTTAACCAACATAATAACCTTTTATGAAGACATAAACAAGTGGACAGTGGTAGTGCAGTGGAAGTGGTTTATCTTGATCTCAGGAAAGCATTAGACAGAGTCCCCCACAACATCCTTGCAGCCAAACTGAGGAAGTGTGGGACACAGTCTAGTCAGAGGCCTGTATCTATCTGAGTCCCTCATGGGTCAGTACTGGAGTACTTGCAAACAAGAGTGCAAGTTTGCTCATGACAGGAAAATAGGTGGAGTGGCTGACACACTGGAAGGTTGTGCTGCCATTCAGTGAGACTGAGACAGGGTGGAGAGTTGGGTGGGTGAGAAATTCAATTAAATTCAGCAAGGCCAAGTGTAGAGTCTTGCATCCGGGAAAGAACAGCCCCATGTACAAGTATAGGTTGGGGGCTGATCTGTTGGAGAGCAGTTCTGAGGAAAAGGACCTGGGAGTCCTGGTGTACAACAGGAATACCATGACCCACCAATGTGCTCTTGTGGCCAAGAAGGCAAATGGTATCCTGGGGTGTGTTAGGAGGGGAATGTTTAGTAGGTTGAGACAGGTTCTCCTCCTCCTCTTCTCTGCCCTGCCACTGGAATCTTGTGTCCAGTTCTTGGACCCTTGGTTCAAGAAGTATAAGGAACAGCTTGAAACAGTCCAATGCAGAGCCACAAAGATGATTAGGGAAGTGGAACATCTCGTTACGAAGACAGACTGAGGCACCTGGGTCTCTGTAGCTTGAAGAAGAGGAGGAGACTGAGGGATGACCTCTTTAATGTTTATAAATATATAAAGGATGAGTGTTGGAAGGAAGAAGCCAGGCTCTTCTCAGTGATGCTCAATAACAGGACAAGGGACAATGGGTGCAAGCTGGAGCATAGGAGCTTCCACGTGAACATAAGGAAATTTTTTTTCAGTATGAGGGTGACAGAACACTGGAACAGCCTGCCCAGAGAGATTGTGGAGTCTTCTTCTCTGGAGACATTCAAAACTCACCTGGACACTTTCCCATGTGTGATGGGTTAAAAATTCCCCCAGCATTAAATTACCAGATCAGGCTAATGTTGGAAGAGATCTCAAAGATCACATACTCCAACCCCATAGCCATGGGAGTCTAGTCCTAACTAGTCTTGGTTGCCCAAGGCCTCATCCAATCTGGCCTTAAACACCTCCAGGACGGGGGTATCCACAACCACCGTAGGCAACTTATTCCAAAGTCTCACCACCCTCACACTGAAGAACTTTGTCCTAAGATCCAGTTTAAATCTACTCTCCCTCAGTTTAAAAGTGTTCCATCTAGTACTATTGCTAGACACCCTTATGAAAAGTCACTCTCCAGCCTTCCTGTAGGATCCTTTCAGATACTGGCAGGCAGGTATAAGGTCCTCGTGGAGTATTCTAATGGTTGAACAACCCCAGTTCATCATAGCGGAAGTCTTTCAGCCCTTTGATCATCCTTGTGGCCTTCCTCTGGACTTACTCCAGCAGTTTTATGTCCTTCTTATGATGAAGGCACCAGAACTGGGTGCTGTATTCGAGGTGGGCCACTGATGAGTGGAACAAGTGGGGACAATGGTGTCAGTGTATGTGTTACATGCTAGTAAAGTTGAATTTTTTTTTTTATATAGACTAAATATGAATAAAAGGTTTGCTAATTCGTCCCAACACCCCAGTGAATTATTTTTTCTCACACCTGCACTCTGACAACACTGCTTTGGAGCCCATAAGATGAGGAAACTATGCAAAAAACCATATTAGAAGGCCAGAAGTTTTCAATACCTGCCTCAGTACAAATGATGTCCTCAGCTCCAGCTCAGCATTTTTAACAATTATTTTGATGGGTATGTTTTCATAGGAAGTGTGTGTCCACCTCTGAACCTGACTCAAACTGTGTTCCCACCTTGCTTCTATATGACTTTATGCAGTCTTGGAAAGCTCTCGTATCAGATGCAAGATCTGGAATTTCTTAGAATCTAAGTTTGGTTGTTACAAAAAATAAAATGAGGTCCTGGCCTGTCCCCTGCAATAGCAGGGTTTGGGTAGGGAAAGGTGGGTGGGATTTGATGATTCAGTGGCCCTGATATGGTCAAAGTGGAGCTTGCTGTCAGCATGGACAATGAAAACAAAACTATAGGTGCCAGAAGGGAGTCAGGGCAGCCCTGGAAGGCTTGCAGATCTGCTGTGCTTGGATTCTATGGCAGAAAGACAGGAAGCTTCAGCCCTCACATGCAAGATGTCCTTTTTTTTCTTTTATGGAAGGTGAAGGACCAGGTTCAGATAGAGGCCAAGTGGGGCCTGGCTGCACTGTGGTGATAAAAGGAGGAGGCATGAGTGTTGACAGTAGCAACCATCCTGCTAGACTGCAAATCTGGGCTTCTTGTGGGGCAGATTTGTTTCAAAGTCAGGCACAGTGAAAATACTGCTGTTTCTCTCCTCTTGCACTCAACTCATTGTTTGCACTTCTCTAGCAGGTGAGGATCATCTCTTCTGAATTTTGGGATGTAGTTGACTAGTAATTAAAAGATGCAAAAGAAGAAGAATTAGTCACTAGTCTTTGGAGGTAGGGAAATACCAAGACAGGAGAACTGAGTTTTGTAATGGCAAAATACCAATGTGAGTCTTGAAAAAGTATGTTAATCTTAGGCTGATCAAGAGCTTATGCTCCAGTTCTGTAAATAATGTCCATTCTTATGCTTTCACCTGAAAAAGAACTGAATGTCATAATATTTTCTGCCCTTTCCTGCTCTTCCTCCCCTCCATCATGAAGGCATATGTTATTGGAAAGTGAAGCTCCCTTGCCAGATTATTCTTTAAGTCATTGTACATACAGGGAAAGTGATGCACCATTAGGTAAGCACAAGGTGCACCTGCATCTTCTGCCAGAAATTAATCAAGCAAGAAAGATATTTTGGAGTCATATTGTACTTTGATGAATCCATGGAAGTAGAGAGGAAATTTTTTATTATGTCAGTTTCACAACCTGTATGCGTGTGTGATGGGTTAACGCCCAACCTGAATAAAGGGGGTGGAGGGCTTGCGAGTGCTTTGTCCTCCCTGCAGGGTGTTTTCCCCCTGGGAAACTGAGTCTGTTCCACTCCCCCTCTCTGCCCTAGGGTATAAAAGGGAGGACATTCAGCCATTAGCTCTCCTTTTTGGCTCCTGCCTTTCCTGGATGAGAGCTACTGCAGCTGCCTTCCTGCTCCTCTCTAGTGTAGTCAAGCCTGATCCTTTTGCCTGCTGCCTCTGTGCCTCTTCAGAGTGAGACTGGTTTTGTATTCTTGTCTTTCCTCCTCCCCATCCATCCTTGTTCCTTGCCCTTGTGAACCTTACCTGTTATTGTTTTATATATATATATATAGTTTAAAGAAAACTCTTTACTTCTCTAGTTTCAAGCTGACTCCAAATTATTGCTTGGTGGATTTGCTCCTTCCCTTTTTTCTTTTCCGTACTGTTGGGAGGGAGGAGGGGGAAGTGGGGGAGAGATTCTCAGCCTTGCCCCCATCTGAGCTCTTAAATCCCAGTTAAGGGTCAAACCACTACAATTTTTGGCACCTCCAACGTGGGACTTGGAAATTAATATTTTATTCGGAAAGCAATACTTTTTCTGAAAGAAAGGGACGGGAAGTAGAGATGGCAGTTTTGAATAATCTGTTGGTCCAAGCTTTTGCATGGGTGTTTGGCTGCATCTTTTGGACCCACATTTACAAATTAAATGCTTTCACCTGGAGGGGAGGACAGTACCAATGGAATCGGTCACCTCAGGGCTGGGTCCATAGCTCAACCATCTGCCATGAGGTGATCCAGACTGCCTTTGAGAAAGGTGGAGCCCCTGAGCATCTGCAGTTCATCGATGACATCATTGTATGGGGTGAGACAGCAGAGGATGTTTACCAGAAGTGTAAGAGGATAATCAATATCTTGTTGGAGGCTGGCTTTTCCATAAAGAGAAGCAAGGTAAAAGGGCCGATCAGGGAGATCTAGTTCCTGGGTGTTCAGTGGCAAGATGGCCATTGCCTCATCCCTCAGGAGGTGGTTAACAAGGTAGCCACTATGGTGAATCCCACGAACAAGAAAGAGAAACAGTCCATTTTGGGGCTTGTGGGCTTCTGGAAAAAGCACATTCCCAGGTACAGTCAAATTGTGAAACCTCTCTTCCATGCAACAAGGAAGAAAAATGATTTTGTGTGGAGACCTGAGCAGCAGGTAACATTTGACCAGGTAAAATGAGAGGTGTTCCATTCTATGGCTCTGGGACCTGATACAAAGGCTCTGAGGCCAAATACACAGCAACAGAGAAGGAAATCCCAGCTGCCTATGAGGGTGTCCAGGCTGGGAACGTTGTAACAAAGGATGAGGAAAATGCAGAGGTACTTAACACCTACTTTGCCTCAATTTTTACTAGCAGGGCAGAACGTCTTCCAGACAGCTGGCCTGCAGAGCTGGCAGAAGGAGCCAGGGAGCTGCATAGTTTCCCACTGTTCCAGGAGGTAATTAGAGATCTTATCAGCTGCTTGGACCCCCACAGGTCTATGGGACCGGATGGGATTCATCCTAGGGTGCTGAGAGAGCTGGCAGATGGGCTGTCCAAGCCACTCTCCATCATTTTTCAACAGTCCTGGCTCACTGGAGAGGTCCCAGAAGACTGGAAGCTGGCCAACGTGGTGCCCATCCACAAGAAGGGCCGGTTGGACGAGCCAGGGAATTATAGGCCTGTCAGCCTGACCTCAGTGCCAGGAAAGATTATGGAACAGGCCATCTTGAGTGCGATCACACAGCACTTACAGGATGGCCAAGGGCTCAGGCCTAGCCAGCATGGATTTAGGAAGGGCAGGTCCTGC
Source organism: Picus viridis (assembly GCA_033816785.1). NCBI lineage: Eukaryota > Metazoa > Chordata > Aves > Piciformes > Picidae > Picus > Picus viridis. Next base: position 17,557,463 of record CM066606.1, read on the forward strand.
CTGACCAACCTGATCTCCTTCTATGATCAGGTGACCCGCCTGGTGGATGTGGGGAATGCTGTGGATATAGTCTACCTGGACCTCAGCAAGGCCTTTGACACGTCCCCCACAGCAAACTCCTGGCCAAGCTGGCAGCCCATGGCTTGGACAGGAGCACACTGCGTTGGGTTAAGAACTGGCTGGAGGGCTGAGCCCAGAGAGTGGTGGTGAATGGTGCCACATCCAGCTGGCAGCCAGTCACTAGTGGTGTGCCCCAAGGATCAGTGCTGGGCCCAATGCTCTTCGACATCTTTATTGATGATCTGGATGAGGGTATTGAGTCCATCATCAGTAAATTTGCAGATGACACCAAGCTGGGGGCAGGAGTTGACCTGCTGGAGGGTAGAGAGGCTTTGCAGAGGGACCTTGACAGGCTGGACAGATGGGCAGAGTCCAACGGCATGAGATTTAACACATCCAAGTGCCGGGTTCTGCACACTGGCCACAGCAACCCCATGCAGTGCTAGAGGCTGGGGTCACAGTGGCTGGAGAGTGGCCAGGCAGAAAGAGACTTGGGGGTACTAGCTGACAGTAGACTGAACATGAGCCTGCAGTGTGCCCAGGCAGCCAAGAGGGCCAATGGCATCCTGGCCTGCATCAGGAAGAGTGTGGCCAGCAGGAGCAGGGAGGTCATTGTGCCCCTGTACACTGCACTGGTTAGGCCACACCTTGAGTACTGTGTCCAGTTCTAGGCCCCTCAGTTTAGGAAGGATGTTAACTTGCTGGAACGTGTCCAGAGAAGGGCAACAAAGTTGGTGAGGGGTTTGGAACACAAGCCCTATGAGGAAAGGCTGAGAGAGCTGAGGTTGCTTAGCCTGGAGAAGAGGAGACTGAGGGGTGACCTTATTGCTCTCTACAGCTACCTGAAGGGAGGTTGTAGACAGGCAGAGGTTGGTCTCTTCTCCCAGGCAGCCAGTACCAGCACAAGAGGACACAGTCTCAGGCTGCGCCAGGGCAGGTTTAGGCTGGATGTTAGGAAGAAATTCTATACAGAGAGAGTGATTGCCCACTGGAATGGGCTACCCGTGGAGGTGGTGGAGTCATCATCACTGGAGGTGTTGAGGAGGAGACTTGATAGGGTGCTTGGTGCCATGGTTTAGTTGTTTAGGTGGGTTGGATTGGTTGATGGGTTGGACGTGATGATCTTGAAGGTCTCTTTCAACCTGGTGTATTGTATTGTATTGTAATTAGGACTGAGTCACCTCTATTTCTAGCTCCAAGACTTCCAGTCCTGACCTGGATGTTCAAAGAGAGAGGCTCAACCCCACATCATGCCACAGATGCCACCTGGAATAAGTGGATGGCCCTGATAACTCAGCGTGCTCATATGGGGAGCTTTGAATGCCCTGGCAGAGTGGAAGTGATCGCCAACTGGCCAGAGGGTGATGACTTTGGAATGCCACCAGAGCATACAGTGACTCGTGCTGAGGAGGCTCCCCCATATAACAATCTCCCTGACAATGAGAAGGGCTATGCTCTATTTACAGATGGGTCCTGATGGCTTGTAGGAAGCAAGTGGAGATGGAAGGCAGCTGTCTGCAGCCTGACAAGGCAAGTGTTGGAAGCAAGGGATGGAGAAGACGAATCCAGTCTCTCCACCAAGGGAGAGATGCCACATACCGTTGGGCTCAGGACAGATTGTGACAGTTTTAGGCTATGCCTTTAAGAAGGACATGAAGCACTCTGAATGTTTTGCTGTAAAAAGGAAAACAAAAGATAGTTCTAAACGAATTTCATTGGTAGATCAGTGGGAATGTAACTTTCAGTTTTAGTTTTAGTTCAGTTTGTGTCTCAGTCTGCTTCAGTCTGCCAGGACAGCTGTTTCTTTTTCTGTTCTTGGCACTGACCTTGGACTAATGAGATAAGAAACTAATTCTTTTTGTTCTCTTAGCATACGCTTTGAACTAACAGAATTTCCCTCTTAATAATTACTTCACTCTAGCCCCCTTTTGGGAAAAAGGAGGAAGGGGGGAAAAGGGGGTTTTGAGGGGAGATCCTCTTCTATCAAGGGGAGGGGCAGGTCTTCTGTGTTACATTCCTTCCTGTATATTTTTGTATATACTGTAAATACTATATATTGTGTATGCATTCATCGCATTTCATCCTCATTGTAAAATATAGCTTTTTCCCATTTCACTTCTCTGACTGAGTTAGCTGTGGTTTCGGGGTGTGAGAGTTGAACTTCTTCTCACTACCACACAGATCAGTGGACATCTCTATGGAGGCCATCTCAAAAGTTATCCATGAGTGTGACATCTGTGCTGCCAGCAAGCAGGCCAAGAGCATGAAGCCTCTGTGGTATGGGGGGAGATGGTCAAAATATAAGTACAGAGAGGCCTGTCAGATCAACTACATCACCCTTCCTTGGTCTCACAGTGGCAAGCAGTACATACTGACCATGGTGGAGACAAGTACAGGGTGGCTGGAAACCTACCCAGTACATCATACCACTGCTTGCAACAGCATCCTGGGCCTGGAGAGACATGTGCTGTGGAGACACGGCACCCCTGGGAGGATTGAATCAGACAATGGAACCCACTTCAAGAACCATCTCATAAGGGAATGGGCAAAGGATGGCATTGAGTGGATTTATCACATCCCATACCATGTACCAGCTGTGGGGAAGGTGGAGTGCTACAATGGCTTGCTAAAGACCACCCTAAAAGCCATGGGGGGTGGAACCTTCAGAAACTGGGAAAAACACCTAGCTCAAGCCACTTGGTTAGTGAACAGCAGAGGATCTGTGAAATGAGCTGGTCCTGCCCAGTCCCACCTGCTGCAAACAGTGGATGGAGATGGAGTTCCTGTGATTTGTGAGAAAAACCTGCTGGGGAAGTCTCTGTGTGTTTTTCCTGCTGCTGGTGGGGGCAAACCAACCCGAGAGCTGGTCTGGGCTGAGACGCCTGGTCACACATACTAGGTCATGTTAGAAACTGGGGACATTCAGTGTATCCTACAGCGGAATGTGACTCTGGCTGAGAGGGGATGAACTTAGAGGAGGCAACACACATCAGTGTATTATAGTCACTGTGTGAAGAGTTATAAGTTGTTCTAAGTTTCTCCCTCCTAGCTTAATACCAGCCTAGTGTCCAGGACTCAACATACACGCTGCACACCAACCCAGAGAGCTCCTGGGTCATCTCACCTGCACCTGTTCCTGCTTCCCTACAGCAACTGATTGTTCCTGATGTCCCTACGGCAACGGACTGATCCTGATTTTTCTCTTTCCCTTGCAAAGACAGACTGATTCCTGATTTTTTCTCCACATCCCTTCCCAGTTCAAGCACCACCTACATTGACCAGCACCAGAGAGACTGAGACTGCCCTGAGAGAGAGAGCAAGCCAGGATAACAAGGGACTTGCATTGAGGATTTGAATTCCACGTGTCAAGATTGGATGAAGGGGCTGTGACAGGAGAGTGGAAGTGGAACAGAGGGGTGGATTGTGGTGCGTTAATGCCCATTCTGAAAAGAAACAAAACAGGGTGGAGGGCTTGTGGGTGCTTTGCCCTCCCTGCAGGGTGCTTTCCCCTTGGGAAACTGAGTCTGTTCCACTCCCCCTCCCTGCCCAGCTAGGGTATAAAAAACAGGGCATTGCAGTCATTAGGCCTGCTTTTTGGCTCCTGCCTCTCCTGGACAAGAGCTACTGCAACTGCCTTCCTGCTCCTCTGCCACGTGGTCAGGCCTGATCCTTCTCCCTGCTGCCTCTGTGCCTCTTCAGAGAGAGAGACTGGTTTTGTATTCTTCTTTGTCCCCTTTTCATCCATCCTTGTTCCTTGCCCTTGTGAACCTTACCTGTTATTGTTATATATATATATATATTTATTTTTTTTTTTTTAAAGAAAACTCTTTACCTCTCTACTCCCAAGCCGACTCCAAATTATTGTTTGGTGGATTTCCTCCTTTCCTTTTTTTTTTCCTCTCTGCTGGGAGGGAGGAGGGGGAGCAGGGGAGAGATTCCCAGCTTTGCCCCCATCTGAGCTCTTAACTCTCAGTTAAGGCTTAAACCACCACACTGATGTTCAGATAGAGCCTCCTGCTTTACAGTCTGTGTCCATTGCCTCTGGTCCTCAAAGTGGACACCACTGAAAAGAGCCTGGCTCCACCCTTTTTGCATGCTCTCTGCAGGAATACCTTAAGATCCTCTGAGATGAACCAACCCATCTTTCTTAGCCTTTCCTCATAAGGAAGGTGCTTCTGTCCCTCCATCATATTTGTCGTTCTTCACTGGACACTCTCCAGTATATTCATGGCTATTAAGTATTGGAGAATCCTAGCATAATACACAGTACTCCAGACATGGCCTCACTAGTGCTGAACAGAGGTATGGTTTAACTCTCTTGACCAACCAGCAATGCACTGTTTAATGCTGCCCAGAATACCATTCACCTTCTTAGCAGCAAAGGCACATTGCTGGCGTTAACTCAGCTTGGTGTGCAGTAGCACAGCTGACGGAATTTTCTGCCAGGCTGTTTTCCATTTGTGAAGTGTGTCCTAGTGCTTTTCTTATGAGCTCGCTTTCTTGCCTCTTAGGCCTCCACAAATTACAAAAAAAACCCCAAAACACTGAAAACCAAACCAAAACCAAAACAAAACACCAAAAAATCCAGCAAAAAAACCTCCACTTTGCATCAATATTTTTCTTACCTGGAAAAGCCACCAAGCTGATATGAGAATGTTTGAAGCATTTCTAAGCCGTTCTCCATTTATCCCCTTGCCAGCACTCTACAAGGGCTGTGTTTCTATTTGCAGTTGCACTGGGGAAGTGTTGATTCTTGATTTAAACTGGGGTCTTCCAGAGGTTCCAGGGTTTCTGTCTGAAAGATAAAGCTTCATGCTTTATGCTTCTTTGCAGCAGAGCAATAATACATACCACAGACTGTGTTCTAGTCTGAAGATTTTTGAAAGTGAATGTGGCCAGTACTTAATTTGTGCATCTTCTGACACTTCAGCACTGCTTCCTGAAAGAATGAATCAAGATGTATGCATTTTCAGCTTCTCTGTGTTGCAGAAACTATGTGCCACTCTCAGGGAAAACTTGCAAGTAGTGTGAGGTCGTGGACTGGAGTGTCTACATAGAAATGTCTGTCTATTTTGCACTTGGTATTACTATGCTTCCACTTAAACAAATACTGTGTTCTCTAGCATAACATACCTGATGTTAAAAGTAGGAACCACTAATTGTTCTTTCCTATGTAAAGTAAATCACACATGACAATGGATATGAAATAGTATTTTAACTCTAATAACAATTTCTCACTCTGGCTTATCTTGAACTCATTCTTTTCAAATCATGTGCTATAGCCTGTCCCATGTGGGAGGCACAGAGCCACCACAGACAGTTCCAAGCAGACCAACCTGCTCAGTGTTCACCTGGGAACTTTATCTCAGCACTGACTCACTTGAAAATACATGTATATTAAGCCTCACTTATTAAAAATGTATAATATGGAAATTATCATCACTCATCTTTGAAAATCCACAATGATGCTTGCTATGCAAGCAAGTATAAAGCTAATCTAAAAACACTAATTTAAAGTTATAAATTTACAGTTGCAAACACAGAAGCATTAAACTTGGTCTTTTCTTTAGACCTGGAGAAGGTCTGTATTTTATGTGTCTTTGTTTCCCCTCACATCCACAAAATGACTTTTAAGTTTCACTGAAATTTGCTTTCTTTTCTTGTTTTTCCTTTTACTTTCCAAAGTAGGTTGCTAGGTTCTATTTTTGTGTGTGTGTCCATGTGAGAGACTAAATCTTGTCTCTCTTGATGTGACTCAACAAAGGTAAAATCACCTTTGCTACTTGCCCAGAAAATAGCTGATGTGTATTGGGCAGACACCATTAGATAATTACTCTCTGGAAGGTGCATAGATAAAGATTGCTCACCAGGCTGCAGCTGCCCTGGAAATAATGGACAGAGGCCACTGCTATTAATACTCTCTGGAGTATACATACCTAAAAAAGTATATAAAAGATCTGAGAAACTATTGGCTCGGTAGAAGGAAAACACAAGAAAAGGAAAAGACCTGGACAATGCTGCTGAGAAGGAAAACATGAGAGAAGGAAAAGACCAGGGCAGTGCTGCTCTGAAGAAAAATGGAGAGAATACCAGGAGAGAAAAATGGCAGAGACATCACCATGTAGCCCGGAAGAAGTAGACCAAGAGGAACCCTCTCTCCGTGTCCTAAGTTCTGCCTGCTACAACTCATGGAGCTGAAGAGGCTGCTCAGAGGACAGCACAGCCAGTGAGGAACACATCTCCTCCATGCCGAAGCTGCAGCACCCTTCCTCCACAGACCCAACATCTCCTCCATGCCAAAGTAGCAGCAGCCTTCCTCCACAGACCCAAGCTTTCTTGGGGAGTGAGTGGTGTGGTAATATAATTCCTTTCTTCTCTCTCTCTCCCTCTTCTCTCTCTCTCTTTTTCTCTCTCTCTCCTTTTCTCTCTCTCTCTCCTTCTGACCCATCCAATTTATTCTGTTAATAAATAGCCTTGCTGTTGATATTTTGGCCTTGTTTGTGCCTCTAATTTCATAACATGGGAATATACAAAAGAACTAAGTGTCTTTCCCTCTCTGGACCGAGACAGTCTGTTCAGGCTATAACCCTGCAGTTTGAGTTTATCTTGGCCATAAAATGCAACCGTAATTTATATGCTCCCTTACTTGGTGCTCCTCTGAGGTACTGCCAGCTGTCTAGCCAACAGTTTAAAGAAAGAGCTGTATTGAACACAGGTGTGCAGGAGGTTAGGGTTTTGAATGTGCACATAGCACACAGCCATGTTCCTGTTTCCTTAGCTGGTGGTGGTGATGTTTATATAGCACTACAGCAAGATGTCAGCATGGCAAGATACTCTGAGCAAGCACTGCTCAGCTCCTTTTGTGGTTTTCTTATTCCTTTCTTTCACTCCTCAGTAAGGAAGAGATTGAAAGGATGAAACAAAGCCCAGAGAAGCTGTTATGTGATACAGAATTTGAGTTACGAATGTAACATGCCTTTTTACCCTTTAACAAGAGTAAAATCTTTGAGCAAGCAGACAAAGCCTGGTGGTGATCTTGATGTACCTGACACAGGCTTTGATTTTAGCTTGCTTAAGCTCCAGTTTTTGATGTAATACAATTGTGTGTTTTATTTCTTCCATAGCTATACAGTATGCTTATTTAAACTTTAGCATTGCTGCAGTATTGAAAAAAAAAATTGCCTGTAAGCCGCTTTCTGCAATTGTTTCTAAAAGGTTCTCACATGTATACATAAAGCAAAAATTACATGTTCACAGAGTCCTTGTATGTTGCAGAAATTCTTCAAATAGCCCTGATACTTTCCCATTAAAAATCTGTAGGTTAGACTGTGATCTAAGTGAGGCCAATGGGAATCCAGGAAAAAATCCCACTTCATGCCACTAGGATCAAGAGAATTCATTTGGCATTGCACTGATGTAGCGTATGAACATTAGGCTGAATGCAACCCTTCCACTTTTATGGTAAAGTACTTTATTTCTGTATAAAATATCTACAAAATGAGACCATCCAATTTTTAACTGGAGGTTTTGTGCTTTTCACACACCAGCAGAAAAATAGGGCTTTGATTCTTGCAATACTCTTAAGTAAGCTCAGAGTTATAATCTGATAAAAGACAGTTTCAGTGCAAAATAGTCCAGGTCTCCCTCAATTGCCAGCAATACTGCACAACCTGAAATTGTCCTTGAACTAGAGTTTTGCTTTGCAGTAGAGCAGGATGAAAAGTAAGACTTCTTAAAAAAGGCAGAAACCTCCCAAATGGTGGAATTGCGTTAATGATGGCATACCACAGGATACAGGTCAAACCTTTCTTATGTGATGTTGCTAATTGTTGGTTCCACACACAAGGTACCTTGAAAAGAGAAACTCCCCCTCAGGCACCACACTCATCCTGTCCAGAGCCATCATATGGAAAGCTTTTTGGAGTGTCTGAACCCACAATAACAAGCAGCTAATCTAGGCTAGTCTAAAATTCATTAATCAGAGGAATTATATGTAGAAAACCCACAAGTTGATATATATATATATTGAAGAGAAATTTAGAGTAAGTTCCCATCTGGAAAGTCTTGACTCCTATACTGTTTAATAAATCCAGGGTAAGTAGCTAAATGCAATAAAGCCCTCCCTCAAGGTGCAGTTCTCACTATGGTTCAATAACAATAACAATAAGCCTACAAATGCATGATCTCTTCTTTCATGAAGCCCACAAACAGGTTTGTTTAATCATAAACCAAAGTGTCCTACAGGGGTCAAGAATACAGGCAGGAAGTAACAAAATGAGATTCAATGTGAAAAAGGTCAAGTTAATGTGTCTGAGGGGAAAATACATTGAAAAATATTTAACTGGAGAGAGGCATTTGCAAAACAATGAATGAAAATAAACCACCTCAGTAAGACTAACAGAAAAATCAAAATTAGTAAAGAATTTGTAATGAAAAGTGGTGTAAAAAAGCAGAATACGCTTCGTGAAAGAGTATGGAAAACCCCCAAAATTTCTCATATGCGAGAGTTAACAGTGCTCTGTATAGCAGTGATGTAACTGCACTCTAACATCAATATTAATTTCTTGGCAACTCAGATAATAGAGAAATTTGTTAACATGTCACAGGAAATTCAGAGAACTTCCATAAATAAAGAATCGAGCAGCATGATCAATAATACAGGTCTTGAGCTTTCTTCCACAGAAAACAAATTTCCACAGATTTGTAATGCTGCAAAATCAGCTAAATACCAATAAATTGTTGTTATGATTACCTGTAGGATGTGATACAGGTACGAAGTAGATAACAGAATTACTTTGGTCAAGGCCTGACTATGAATGATTCTCTGAATCTCTTCCTCTTCATCATCCATGGGAGGAAACAGGCTTAGACATACAGGAGATTAAATGGTAGTCTGCATTATGAAACTGCACAGGGTTCTTGGTCCAAGAAGGTATAATTGTGAGTCAAAGAATGGAAGAAAGCCAAAATAAATATAGACTGAATATCAGAAAAAAACATCCCTGCTCTGAAATCTAGCCTCTCCAAAGACTTAGAAGAAAGTACCACCATCTGTTGAATCATTTAAAACAAAAGAATATAACATACTACAAAAAACATATTTAAGCAACTCAGATGATCACAGTATCACAGTATCATCAAGGTTGGAAGAGACCTCAAAGATCATCAAGTCCAACCTATCACCCAAGACCTCACGACTAGACTATGGCACTGAGTGCTACGTTCAATCCCCTCTTGAACACATCCAGGGACAGTGATTCCACCACCTCCCTGGGCAGCCCATTCCAATGGCAAATGACTCTCTTGGTGAAGAACTTTGTCCACACCTCGAGCCTAGACCTCCCCTGGCACAGCTTGAGACTGTGTCCTCTTGTTCTGGTGCTGGTTGCCTGGGAGAAGAGACCAACCCCCTCCTGGCTACAACCACCCTTCAGGTAGTTGTAGAGAGCAATGAGGTCTCCCTGGAGTCTCCTCTTCTCCAGGCTAAATAATCTCAGCTGCCCCAGCCTCTCCTCATAGGGCTTGTGCTCAAGGCCTCTCCCCAGCCTTGTTGCTCTTCTCTGGACATGCTCAAGCATCTCAATGTACTTCTTAAACTGAGGGGCCCAGAACTGGATGCATGATTCTCTCTCTAAAGGTCTTACAATATACAATACAATAATAATACAATACACCAGGTTGGAAGAGACCTTCAAGATCATCGCGTCCAACCCATCAAACAATCTAACCCACCCAACAACTAGACCATACAGCCAAGCACCCCATCAAGTCTTCTCCTGAACACCTCCTGTGAAGGTGACTCCACCACCTCCACGGGTAGCCGATTCCAATGGGCAATCACTCTCTCCGTGTAGAACTTCTTCCTAACATCCAGCCTAAACCTGCCCTGGCGCAGCCTGAGACTGTGTCCTCTTGTTCTGGTGGTGGCTGCCTGGGAGAAGAGGCCAACCTCTGCCTGGCTACAACCTCCCTTCAGGTAGTTGTAGAGAGCAATAAGGTCACCCCTCAGTCTCCTCTTCTCCAGGCTAAGCAACCCCAGCTCCCTCAGCCTTTCCTCATAGGGCTTGTGTTCCAAACCCCTCACCAGCTTTGTTGCCCTTCTCTGGACACGTTCCAGCAAGTCAACATCCTTCCTAAACTGAGGGGCCCAGAACTGGACACAGTACTCAAGGTGCGGCCTAACCAGTGCAGTGTACAGGGGCACAATGACCTCCCTGCTCCTGCTGGCCACACTGTTCCTGATGCAAGCCAGGATGCCATTAGCCTTCTTGGCTGCCTGGGCACACTGCAGGCTCATGTTCAGCCTACAATCAACCAGTACCCCCAGGTCCCTCTCTGCCTGGCCACTCTCCAGCCACTCTGACCCCAGCCTGTAGCACTGCCTGGGGTTGTTGTGGCCAATGTGCAGAATCCGGCACTTGGATGTGTTAAATCTCATGCCATTGGACTCTGCCCATCTGTCCAGCCTGTCGAGGTCCCTCTGCAAAGCCTCTCTGCCCTCCAGCAAATCAACTGCTGCCCCCAGCTTGGTGTCATCTGCAAATTTACTGATGATGGACTCAATGCCCTCATCCAGATCATCAATAAAGATGTTGAAGAGCATGGGGCCCAGTACTGATCCCTGGGGCACACCACTAGTGACAGGCCGCCAGCTGGATGTGGTGCCATTCACCATTACTCTCTGGGCTCGGCCCTCCAGCCAGTTCCTAACCCAACGCAGTGTGCTCCTGTCCAAGCCACGGGCTGCCAGCTTGGCCAGGAGTTTGCTGTGGGGAACGGTGTCAAAGGCCTTGCTGAGGTCCAGGTAGACCACATCCACAGGCCTCCCCACATCCACCAGGCGGGTCACCTGATCATAGAAGGAGATCAGGTTGGTCAGGCAGGACCTGCCCCTCCTAAATCCATGCTGGCTAGGCCTGAGCCCTTGGCCATCCTGTAAGTGCTGTGTGATCGCACTCGAGATGACCCGTTCCATAATCTTGCCTGGCACTGAGGTCAGGCTGACAGGCCTATAATTCCCCGGCTCATCCAACCGGCCCTTCTTGTGGATGGGCACCACGTTAGCCAGCTTCCAGTCTTCTGGGACCTCTCCAGTGAGCCAGGACTGCTGAAAAATGATGGAAAGTGGCTTGGACAGCTCATCTGTCAGCAATCTCAGCACCCTAGGATGGATCCCATCCGGTCCCATGGCCTTGTGGGGGTCCAAGCGGCTCAGTAGATCTCTAACTTCCTCTTGGAGCAGTGGTAAACTATGCAGCTCTCTGGCTCCTTCTGCCAGCTCTGCAGGCCAGCTGTCTGGAAGACGTTCTGCCCTGCTAGTGAAGACTGAGGCAAAGAAGGTGTTAAGTACCTCTGCCTTTTCCTCATCCTTTGTTACAACGTTCCCCTCCGTGTCAACCAAGGAGTGGAGGTTGTCCTTGCCCTTCTTCTTGCTATTGATGTATTTATAGAAGGACTTTTTGTTGTCCTTCACAGCAGAGGCCAGTCTAAGTTCTAAATGGGCTTTTGCCTCCCTAATTTTCTTCCTGCACAACCTAGCAACATCCCTAAACATTCTGTAGGTTGCCTCCCCTTTCTTCCAAAGATGATACACCCTCTTTTTTTCCCTAAGTTCTATTAAAAGTTCATTGCCCATCCAGGCTGGCCGTCTGCCCCGGTGGCTCATCTTCTGGCACACCGGCACAGCCTGTTCTTGCACCTTCAATAGTTCTTCCTTGAAGTAGGTCCAGCTCTCCTGGACCCCTTTGTTTTTAAGGGCTGATTCCCAAGGAACCTTCTGAATTAGTTCCTTGAGCAGCCTGAAGTCTGCCCTCCGGAAGTCCAGAGTGGAGGTCTTCTTGCTGCCCCTCTTGGCTTGGCTGCATACTGAAAACTCTATTATGTCGTGGTCACTGGTGCCTAAACACCCTCCGACCACCACATCACCCACCAGCCCTTCCCTGTTGGTGAAGAGGAGGTCAAGCATAGCCTTACCCCTGGTAGGCTCACGCAGCACCTGAGATAAGAAGCTGTCCTCCATGCACTCCAAGAACCTAGAACCTATACTTGATGTTTAAACTGCAACCTAATGCGTGTGTGGTACAAGCTGTGTCACAGAATCACAGAATTAAGAAGGTTGGAAGAGACCTCAAAGATCCCAGCTCCCTCAACCTCTCCTCGTAGGGATTGTGTTCCAAACCTCTCCCCAGCTTTGTTGCCCTTCTCTGGACATGTTCCAGCAACTCAATATCTTTCCTAAACTGAGGGGACCAGAACTGGACACAGGACTTAAGGTGTGGACTAACCAATGCAGAGTACAGGGGCACAATGACTTCCCTGCTCCTGCTGGCCACACTATTCTTGATGCAGGCCAGGATGCCATTGGCCTTCTTGGCCACCTGGGCACACTGCTGGTTCATGTTTAGGTGGCTGTCAATCAGCACCCCCAGGTCCCTCTCTGCTTGGGAGCTCTCCAGCCACTCTGACCCCAGCCTGTAGTGCTGCATGGGGTTGTTGTGGCCAAAGTGCAGCACCCGGCACTTGGACTTATTGAACATCATCCCATTGGACTCTGCCTATCTGTCCAGTCGGTTGAGGTCCCTCTGCAGAGCCCTTCTGTCCTCTAACAGATCAACATCTGCTCCCAACTTGGTGTCATCTGCAAATTTGCTGATGACTGTCTCAATCCCCTCATCCAGATCATCAATGAAGATATTAAAGAGGATGGGGCCCAACACTGATCCCTGGGGGACATCACTGGTGACTGGCCTCCAGCTGGAGGTGGTACCATTCACCACCACTCTCTGGGCTCGGCCCTCCAGCCAGTTCTTAACCCAACACAGAGTGTTGTTGCTTGCTCATCCAGGCCGGCCTCCTTCCCCATCGGCTCATCTTTCGGCACATGGGAACTGCCAGTTCCTGTGCCTTCAAGAGCTTCTGCTTGAAGTAGGTCCAACCATCCTGGCCCCTCGGTTCTTGAGGGCTGCTACCCAGGGAACTTTGCAAAAAAGTTTCTTAAACAAGTTGAGGTTTGCCCTCCGGAAGTCCAAAGTGAGGGTTCTGATAGTGCTCTTCCCTATCATATTGAAAACTTCACTATCTCATGATCATTGCACCCTAGACAGCCTCCCACTGTCAAATCTCCCACCAGCCCTTCTCTATTTGAGAACAGTAGGTCAAGCAGAGCCTGACCCCTGGTAGGCTCACTTAACAGCTGCATCAGGAAGCTGTCCTCCATGCACTCCGGGAATGTTCTGGACTGCCTTCTCTCTGCTGAATTAAGTTCCCAGCAGATATCTGGCAGGTTAAAGTCACCTACAAGGACAAGATCTGATGATCTTGAGGCAGCCTCCAATTGCTTATAGAATATTTCATCTGCTTCCTCATCCTGGTTGAGTAGTCTATAACTGCCAGTGCAGTATTTCAATCATGTGTAGTATTTCAATCATGTGTGTTATCCCACCATGTTTCTGAAATGGCAACTACATCATAGTCACCCTGGTGGACCAGGACTTCCAGTTCTTCTTCCTTATTGCCCATGCTGTGTGCATTGGTGTACATGCACTTCATCTGGGCTCTTGATTTCTCAGTTAACCCTAATTTGTGTCCCATGCTCTCCTCTTCAGAGAACCTGGTTTCCTCACCCACCCCCTTCTGACCTAGTTTAAAGCCTTCTTAATGAGCCCTGCCAACTCTAGTGCTAGTACCTTCTTGCTTTTTCTAGATAATTAGACCCTATCAGGATCCAGCTGGTAAGGTGCAGTAAAAGTTGCCCCATGATCTAAGAAACCAAAATTCTGCTGCTGGCACCATCCCCTGAGCCAACTGTTGACGGTGTGAGTTCTTCCGTTCCTCTCAGTTAACACCCCTGCCGCTGAGGGAACTGAGCAGAACACCACTTGTGCTCCTGCCCCATCAATCAGTTGTTCAAGGGCCTTGAATTGTTTTTTAATCACCCTGGTCCCCTTCTTATCAATTTTATCACTTCCAGCTTGTATTACCAGCAAACAGTAGTAGTCAGAGGGCTGTATTAGCTTTGGGAGTCTCCTTGTGATGTCCCTTACCCAGGCCCCTGGTAGGGAGCAGACCTCCCTGTGGGATGGGTTGGGACGACATATGGGTCCCTCAGGACCCCTCAGGAGAGAGTCCCCAACAACTATAACCCTTCTGATTTTCTTTGTGTTATAGCTGGTGGGGACTGCTTGGCCTTAGGCATCTCCCCGGATGGCTGCTCCTCAGCCCTCTCATCCCCATTGCCCTCCTCCTGCAGGGCCTCATACTTATTATGCAAGGGCAATGGAAGAGGAGGAGAGGGCCAGGATGGACTTCCCTTGCTGCACCTGACAGGGACCTGCATCCATCCCTCCCTGTTTCCAGGGACGCTTCCCTCTGCAGGTGAGATCTGCAGAGCCTGCTCCCACATGTCTAACTCCCTTTCCCTTTCCCTTATTGACCTGAGCCTAGATACTACATCCTTCAGCTCAGCCACTTCATCCTTTAACTCCACACAGGTGTTCTCTCCTTCCCCCTCCATTCCAAGTGTGAGGTTCCAGCACTCTCTGCAGCTAGCAGCCTGGACTTCTGCGTGCTGATGCACCAACTCTGTCTGGGTACATACTGTTTTTCTAGCCTTTGTCCAAGTGAAAACCATGGTTCAGCGTTTTATTTATAGTTATTAAAAAAAAAAATAAAAATCCACCGAAGTTCTATAATTTATCTGAGCTGCAGAAGGCTCTGCAGCCAAAATGGCGTCGCACGCATGGCTGCGGTGGTTTTTGACCTTCCCACAGCTCACGTCACTATCCTGATCCCAATCAGGCTCACAAGAGGATGACCCTACAGGACCTGACTGCTTACCAGGGGTCCTCCTGACCCACAAAGCCCCAAAAAGAAAGCAAAAAGCAGGGGAGAAATCTCTCAGTTCATGTGGAGCATTGCCGGGTGCCAGTCCCAATCGGCTCTGTAGTCAAAATGGCCATACAGCTTCCTGCTTTGGACATTCAAGGATCAGGTAAATTGCTGCATATTTTTCCTCAGTGAAATCATTATGCCAAAGCCCACTTCACACACATTTTGCTCATGGCTTATCTATAGAGGTCACTTTGAGTATATAGCCAGTGTTTCCTTTGGTCTTCTTTGCAAATTCTTGTGAATGGGAGAAACTAACCAATTCCTCTCTGTTGAGGCAGTTAAGAGGTGTGCCTCTTTCAACAGTCTAACATGGGAGAAGTTTCATATAACAGAATGACAAACCATATTTGGGCTCATAATTTTGGAGGTTCTGCATCCTGGATAAAGTAAAAGAGTCTAGATGCCCATGAGCTGCTAGAAACAATCATATACTCTAAGGCTAATTTAGATATGTGCATTTCATGTGAAACCACTTTAACTTGATGCTTGATTTATGGGTAGATACCTACATGAAAATGAAGAATGTCTTTCCTTCCACCTTTTCCATAGTTCACTTTTAATTTATCATATATTTACCCTATATAATGGTTTCTTCCTTGTCATCAGGAAACAACAAATGACAAGACACAACACTTACTAGTTCTCTAGTGCACAAAAGAAGCAATGGGATTAACACTGTTCTGTGGAAAGAACAGCTTCATTAACATGTTCTCCTCCACTTTAAAAACTGAAAAATCAAAGTTAGGATTGAACTATGTTAATCATATAGTTTTTATTCTGTGCCTTTAAATCCCACTGATTTCTTATACTTGACATCTTTCTAAGCTTCCCTGAGATTTGTTTTATTTAATTTTAAAGAAATAGTTATAAAATTGATGGAAATAGTTTTGGCTACTTTGATTGGATTCAGAGGTATGTCAAGATTTTCTCCATCCTCAGAAATTTTGCCTCTCTGTTTTACAATGAAGAAATCACAAATGATAACTCTAAGTGCTAACTATTTCCTATGGAAAAAAATCAAGAAAAAGAATGCATTGTATTCTCTCTTCCACTTTACATATTTTCCTCTTCTTAATCAATGGTGAATAGGAGAGTAAGTATTTAATTACCTTTGCTGGGATGGCCATAATTCATTGAAGAGTATGGTGGCATCCTTAGGAATGACAACAGATTTTTTCCATTGTCTTGGCCAATACATGGCACAAATTATTGCCTTCCTTCTAAAGATCTTGTTCATAATTTGAAGATTTTTATTCAATCACTTAAGAATTTCTAACTTTCAAACATTAATGATGCATTAGGATAGTTTTAAATACCTATTATTTTATAATCAACACTCTTTATATTAAGAAACTAAAGAAAAAAAAACACATTAAGAAAGCTCATTCTGATTTTTCAATTGAAAGTGATGACACATAAAGCCTTTGAACGAAAGACCCTTTCATGCCATACAAGTACATAGTCAAAATAAGTAATTGGATGAAGAGCAGATGTCAAAAGTAGAAACACCAAAGTCATGGCATCAGGCAAAGAACAAAAGAGGTAGAGGTATTTTAAAAGCATCATCCACTTTTCAGATGGCCACCTGCTAAGTAAGCTCCTGTCCCCTGATAGTTGAGACAATCCACACAAAGACTCCTGACCGCTTTCTGAAACAAAACATAACAAAAGATGCAGAACTGCCATTAGCCATCCCTGATCGAAAGCAGACTGTGGCCCTGCTCTAAAATTCTCTCAACTGGACTCTACTGCTGTGAGTCAGACCCCCTTGACTCCTCTTTAGGACAGATTTCATGAAGATTGGGAGACCAGTGTTTGCTCCTAGTACTTTAGCTGCTACACCAAGACTTTAGTTTTCTTTTCTCAAATCCCTACAGATTCTTTGCAGACCAGGATGCCTGTATCATAAATTTAAGCAACTGACAAAAGGTTTGCTTTTCACATTTATCTTTAATGCAATTCTATGCCTATTGATACCTGAAGATTAAAGACAGAATGCTCCTATATAAATACATTTCAGAATCCTGCACTTTTAAGTGAGCAGCCACCTCTCATCAAATTTACAGAAATGTTTGGTTTAAACATTTCTAAGCCAGAAAGAATGGCAGTTGAGCCTTAGGTACTTAGTCACTGCTCTGCAGCCAAAAAAAAATAAGGAAGTGAACAAATCAGGAGGAGGGAGAGACAGATTAAGTTACCGGAGACCATGACCCTGAAGGCTCAAGAAGTCAAGTCAGGAAAAGAAGAGGCACTAGTTATTTGGAAATTCCTTTGAAAGCCTATAATCCCTTAGGTCAATTTAAAGGGAAATACACTCTGAATCTGAAAGTGATTGAAGGCAAGTAAAAGCATTGCAGAATTACCAGTTCAAGAAGTATATAGTACACACAGATTATATGAAAGCAAATACAGCAATTCTCAATTGAACTAGGTAAGCTAATAAACACCTGAGATGTCTTCAAAACATACGAAGTTTGCTCAGCTAAAAGCTGCCAAAACAAAAAGGAAAAAAAAAACCCTAGAAAACCAAAGAGAATTAAACCAACTAAAAGAGGAGAGGAGTGGTGCAGACCAGAGAGAAGCGGTGCAGCACAGCGAAGCGAGGAGAGGCAAGGCGTGATGAGGTGAAGTGAGGCGGGGTGAGGAGAGGAGAGGTGAGGGGTGGGGAGGGGAGGTTTGGGAAGGGAAGGTTTGGGAAGGGAAGGTTTGAGAAGGGAAGGTTTGGGAAGGGAAGGGAAGGTTTGGGAAGGGAAGGTTTGGGAAGGTTTGGGAAGGTTTGGGAAGGTTTGGGAAGGGAAGGTTTGGGAAGGTTTGGGAAGGTTTGAGAAGGTTTGGGAAGGTTTGGGAAGGTTTGGGAAGGTTTGGGAAGGTTTGGGAAGGGAAGGGAAGGTTTGGGAAGGTTTGGGAAGGTTAGGGAAGGGAAGGTTTGGGAAGGTTTGGGAAGGTTAGGGAAGGGAAGGTTTGAGAAGGTTTGGGAAGGTTTGGGAAGGGGGTTTGGGAAGGGAAGGGAAGGGAAGGTTTGGGAAGGGAAGGGAAGGGAAGGTTTGGGAAGGTTTGGGAAGGTTTGGGAAGGTTTGGGAAGGTTTGGGAAGGTTTGGGAAGGTTTGGGAAGGTTTGGGAAGGGAAGGGAAGGGAAGGGAGGGAAGGGAAGGGAAGGAAGGGAAGGGAAGGGAAGGAAGGGAAGGGAAGGGAAGGGAAGGGAAGGGAAGGGAAGGGAAGGGAAGGGGAAGGGAAGGGAAGGGGGAAGGGAAGGGAAGGGAAGGGAAGGGAAGGGAAGGGAAGGGAAGGGAAGGGAAGGGAAGGGAAGGGAAGGAAGGGAAGGGAAGGGAAGGGAAGGAAGGAAGGGAAGGGAAGGAAGGGAAGGGAAGGGAAGGGAAGGTTTGGGAAGGGAAGGGAAGGGAAGGGAAGGGAAGGTTTGGGAAGGGAAGGAAGGTTTGGGAAGGTTTGGGAAGGTTTGGGAAGGTTTGGGAAGGGAAGGTTTGGGAAGGGAAGGAAGGGAAGGGAAGGGAAGGGAAGGGAAGGGAAGGGAAGGAAGGAAGGGAAGGGAAGGGAAGGGAAGGGAAGGGAATGGAAGGGAATGGAATGGAAGGAAGGGAAGGGAATGGAAGGGAATGGAATGGAAGGGAATGGAATGGAATGGAAGGGAATGGAAGGAAGGAAGGGAAGGGAAGGGAAGGAATGGAATGGAAGGGAAGGGAAGGGAAGGGAATGGAATGGAATGGAAATGGAATGGGAATGGAATGGAATGGAATGGAATGGAATGGAATGGAATGGAATGGAATGGAATGGAATGGAATGGAATGGAATGGAATGGAATGGAAGGGAATGGAATGGAATGGAATGGAATGGAATGGAATGGAATGAATGGAATGGAATGGAATGGAGGATGGAATGGGAATGGAATGGGAATGGAAGGGAATGGAATGGGAATGGAATGGGAAGGGAATGGAATGGGAATGGAATGGAATGGAATGGAATGGGAATGGAATGGAATGGGAATGGAATGGGAAGGAATGGAATGGAATGGAAGGAATGGAAGGAATGGAATGGAAGGGAATGGAATGGAATGGAATGGAATGAATGGAAGGGAATGGAATGGAATGGAATGGAAGGGGAAGGGAATGGAATGGAATGGGAATGGAATGGAATGGAATGGAATGGAATGGAAGGGAATGGGAAGGGAATGGGAATGGAAGGGAATGGGAATGGAATGGAATGGAAAGGGAATGGAATGGAAGGAATGGAATGGAATGGAATGGAATGGAATGGAATGGAATGGAATGGAATGGAATGGAATGGAAATGGAATGGGAATGGAATGGAATGGAATGGAATGGAATGGAATGGAATGGAATGGAATGGAATGGAATGGAATGGAATGGAATGGAATGGAATGGAATGGAATGGGAATGGAATGGAATGGAATGGAATGGAATGGAATGGAATGGAATGGAATGGAATGGAATGGAATGGAATGGAATGGAATGGAATGGAATGGAATGGAATGGGAAGGAATGGAATGGAAGGAATGGATGGAATGAATGGAAAGGAATGGAATGGAATGGGAATGGAAGGAATGGAATGGAATGGAAGGAATGGAATGGAATGGAATGGAATGGAATGGAATGGAATGGAATGGAATGGAATGGAATGGAATGGAATGGAATGGAAGGGAATGGAATGGAATGGAATGGAATGGAATGGAATGGAATGGAATGGAATGGAATGGAATGGAATGGAATGGAATGGAATGGGAAGGAATGGAATGGAATGGAATGGAATGGAATGGAATGGAATGGAATGGAATGGAATGGAATGGAATGGAATGGAATGGAATGGAATGGAATGGAATGGAATGGAATGGAATGGAAGGATGGAATGGAATGGAATGGAATGGAAATGGAATGGAATGGAATGGAATGGAATGGAATGGAATGGAATGGAATGGAATGGAATGGAATGGAATGGAATGGAATGGAATGGAATGGAATGGAATGGAATGGAATGGAATGGAATGGAATGGAATGGAATGGAATGGAATGGAATGGAATGGAATGGAATGGAATGGAATGGAATGGAATGGAATGGATGGAATGGAATGGAATGGAATGGAATGGAATGGAATGGAATGGAATGGAATGGAATGGAATGGAATGGAATGGAATGGAATGGAATGGAATGGAATGGAATGGAATGGAATGGAATGGAATGGAATGGAATGAATGGAATGGGAATGGAATGGAATGGAATGGAATGGAATGGAATGGAATGGAATGGAATGGAATGGAATGGAATGGAATGGAATGGAATGGAATGGAATGGAATGGAATGGAATGGAATGGAATGGAATGGAATGGAATGGAATGGAATGGAATGGAATGGAATGGAATGGAATGGAATGGAATGGAATGGAATGGGAATGGAATGGAATGGAATGGAATGGAATGGAATGGAATGGAATGGAATGGAATGAATGGAATGGAATGGAATGGAATGGAATGGAATGGAATGGAATGGAATGGAATGGAATGGAATGGAATGGAATGGGAATGGAATGGAATGGAATGGAATGGAATGGGAATGGAATGGAATGGAATGGAATGGAATGGAATGGAATGGAATGGAATGGAATGGAATGGAATGGAATGGAATGGAATGGAATGGAATGGAATGGAATGGAATGGAATGGAATGGAATGGAATGGAATGGAATGGAATGGAATGGAATGGAATGGAATGGAATGGAATGGAATGGAATGGAATGGATGGAATGGAATGGGAATGGAATGGAATGGAATGGAATGGAATGGAATGGAATGGAATGGAATGGAATGGAATGGAATGGAATGGAATGGAATGGAATGGAATGGAATGGAATGGAATGGAATGGAATGGAATGGAATGGAATGGAATGGAATGGAATGGAATGGAATGGAATGGAATGGAATGGAATGGAATGGAATGGAATGGAATGAATGGAATGGGAATGGAATGGAATGGAATGGAATGGAATGAATGGAATGGGAATGGAATGGAATGGAATGGAATGGGGAATGGAATGGAATGGAATGGAATGGAATGGAATGGAATGGAATGGAATGGAATGGAATGGAATGGAATGGATGGAATGGAATGGAATGGAATGGAATGGAATGGAATGGAATGGAATGGAATGGAATGGAATGGAATGGAATGGAATGGAATGGAATGGAATGGAATGGAATGGAATGGAATGGAATGGGAATGGAATGGAATGGAATGGAATGGAATGGAATGGAATGGAATGGAATGGAATGGAATGGAATGGAATGGAATGGAATGGAATGGAATGGAATGGGAATGGAATGGAATGGAATGGAATGGAATGGAATGGAATGGAAATGGAATGGAATGGAATGGAATGGGAATGGAATGGAATGGAATGGAATGGAATGGAATGGAATGGAATGGAATGGAATGGGAATGGAATGGAATGGAAATGGAATGGAATGAATGGAATGGAATGGGAATGGAATGGAATGGAATGGAATGGAATGGAATGGAATGGAATGGAATGGAATGGAATGGAATGGAAAGGGAATGGAATGGAATGGAATGGAATGGAATGGAATGGAATGGGAATGGAATGGAATGGAATGGAATGGAATGGAATGGAATGGAATGGAATGGAATGGAATGGAATGGAAGGAATGGAATGGAATGGAATGGAATGGAATGGAATGGAATGGAATGGAATGGAATGGAATGGAATGGAATGGAATGGAATGGGATGGTTGGGGAAGGGAATGGAAGGGAATGGAATGGAAGGGAATGGAAGGGAATGGAAGGGAAGGGAATGGAAGGGAAGGGAATGGAATGGAATTTGGGGAAGGGAAATGGAAGGGAAGGAAGGAATGGGGAATGGAAGGTTTGGGAAGGGAAGGGAAGGGAAGGTTTGGGAAGGGAAGGAAGGGAAGGAATGGGAAGGGAAGGGAATGGAAGGAAGGAAAGGGAAGGGAAGGGAAGGGAATGGAAAGGAAGGAAGGGAATGGAAGGGAAGGGAAGGGAAGGGAAGGGGAAGGGAAGGAATGGGAAGGGAAGGGAAGGGAAGGGAATGGAATGGGGAAGGGAATGGAAGGGAAGGAAGGGAAGGGAATGGGGAAGGGAAGGGAAGGGAAGGGAAGGGAAGGGAAGGGAAGGGAAGGGGGAAGGGAAGGGAAGGGAAGGGAAGGGAAGGTTTGGGAAGGGAAGGGAAGGGAAGGTTTGGGGAAGGGTTTGGGAAGGTTTGGAAGGGAAGGGAAGGGAAGGGAAGGGAAGGAAGGGAAGGGAAGGAAGGGGGAAGGGAAGGGGAGGGAAGGAAGGGTTTGGGAAGGGAAGGGAAGGGAAGGGAAGGGAAGGGAAGGGAAGGGAAGGGAAGGGAAGGGAAGGGAAGGGAAGGGAAGGGAAGGGAAGGGAAGGGAAGGGAAGGGAAGGGAAGGGAAGGGAAGGGAAGGGAAGGAAGGGAAGGGAAGGGAAGGGAAGGGAAGGGAAGGGAAGGGAAGGGAAGGGAAGGGAAGGGAAGGGAAGGGAAGGGAAGGGAAGGGAAGGGAAGGGAAGGGAAGGGAAGGAAGGGAAGGGAAGGTTTGGGAAGGGAAGGTTTGGGAAGGGAAGGGAAGGGAAGGGAAGGTTTGGGAAGGGAAGGGAAGGGGTTTGGGAAGGAAGGGAAGGTTTGGGAAGGAAGGGAAGGTTTGGGAAGGGAAGGGGAAGGGAAGGGAAGGGAAGGGGGAAGGGAAGGGAAGGGAAGGGAAGGGAAGGGAAGGGAAGGGAAGGGAAGGGAAGGGGAAGGGAAGGGAAGGGAAGGGAAGGGAAGGGAAGGGAAGGGGAAGGGAAGGGAAGGGAAGGGAAGGGAAGGGAAGGGAAGGGAAGGGAAGGGAAGGGAAGGGAAGGGAAGGGAAGGGAAGGGAAGGGAAGGGAAGGGAAGGGAAGGGAAGGGAAGGGAAGGTTTGGGAAGGGAAGGGAAGGGAAGGTTTGGGAAGGGAAGGGAAGGTTGGGAAGGTTTGGGAAGGTTTGGGAAGGGAAGGGAAGGGAAGGGAAGGGAAGGGAAGGGAAGGGAAGGGAAGGGAAGGGAAGGGAAGGGAAGGGAAGGGAAGGGAGGGAAGGGAAGGGAAGGGAAGGGAAGGGAAGGGAAGGAAGGGAAGGGAAGGGAAGGGAAGGGAAGGGAAGGGAAGGGAAGGGAAGGGAAGGGAAGGGAAGGGAAGAGAAAGAAAGAACGAAAGAAAGAACGAAAGAAAGAAAGAAAGAAAGAAAGAAAGAAAGAAAGAAAGAAAGAAAGAAAGAAAAGAAAGAAAGAAAGAAAGAAAGAAAGAAAGAAAGAAAGAAAAGAAAGAAAGAAAGAAAAAGGAAAGAAAAGAAAAGAAAGAAAGAAAGAAAGAAAGAAAGAAAGAAAGAAGAAAAGAAAGAAAGAAAGAAAGAAAGAAAGAAAGAAAGAAAGAAAGAAAGAAAAAAGAAAGAAAGAAAGAAGAAGAAAAGAAAGAAAGAAAGAAAGAAAGAAAGAAAGAAAGAAAGAAAGAAAGAAAGAAAGAAAGAAAGAAAGAAAGAAAGAAAGAAAGAAAAGAAAGAAAGAAAGAAAGAAAGAAAGAAAGAAAGAAAGAAAGAAAGAAAGAAAGAAAGAAAGAAAGAAAGAAAGGAAGAAAGAAAGAAAGAAAGAAAGGAAGAAAGGAAGAAAGAAGAAAGGAAAGAAAGAAAGAAAGAAAGAAAGAAAGAAAGAAAGAAAGAAAGAAAGAAAGAAAGAAAGAAAGAAAGAAAGAAAGAAAGAAAGAAAGAAAGAAAGAAAGAAAGAAAGAAAGAAAGAAAGAAAGAAAGAAAAAAGAAAAGAAAGAAAGAAAGAAAGAAAGAAAGAAAGAAAGAAAGAAAGAAAGGAAGAAAGGAAAGAAAGAAAAAGAAAGGAAGGAAGGAAGGAAGGAAGGAAGGAAGGAAGGAAGGAAGGAAGGAAGGAAGGAAGGAAGGAAGGAAGGAAGGAAGGAAGGAAGGAAGGAAGGAAGGAAAGGAAGGAAGGAAGGAAGGAAGGAAGGAAGGAAGGAAGGAAGGAAGGAAGGAAGGAAGGAAGGAAGGAAGGAAGGAAGGAAGGAAGGAAGGAAGGAAGGAAGGAAGGAAGGAAGGAAGGAAGGAAGGAACCAACCAAACCAAACCATCAAAGTAAATCCTTGAAATCTGTAATGTGATATAAGAAAAAAAAAAAAAAAAAGGAAAAAAAAAAGATAGAAGTAATGTATTCTACAGGAATGTTTTTGGCCGAAGCACCCTAGCCCCAAATTCAGCCTCAGTATTCAGTCTGTTATTATGTAGACAGAAAAAGAAAAAAAGCCTAAAATCACATCCTTCTGGACCTCTCACATTAAGCCTTCCCATACATGCCTGTAATTGGAAACAGTCTTCCAAGGCTTACTTATGCAATGACACCACACAATAAGAGCCTGCCTGGAAAGGAAAGCTTTGTGGGGCCTTCTAAGAAATATTATTAGTGTGTAAGCACTGGAAATTATCCCACTGAGCTTGTAATCTGCAGTGATTTAGGGTTAGACTGTGCCTGTAGAGCAATAGCTTGGCCATGGGTGTTTATTTACAAAAGACATCCTTTCCAGAGGCACCACGAAACAGCTCATCCTCTCCAGACTCCCCGCCTATTTCTCAATCATTCCTTTTACATCCTCATACATGCTGCACATGGCAGCTCCACAGTGATTAACCCTCCCCTTCCCCGCACTCCACAGTCTGAGCAAGTTCATTTTCTAGGGCCTAGGGCTGAGGAAATCTCCCACTGAGATTAACCTTTATTGAAAGGGTCAGAGGAAAACCTTTCTTGCCTTTTCGCTATTGGGATCTGTATCAACACATGGAAAATAAAATGCATACCTGCTAACTAGCAAAACACTACAGAGCAGGAATCAGCCAGTTTCTGGAATACACAACTGGGTGTATGTGATCCCACTAGAATATTTCCTAATAAATTGTGAGTAATATTAAACTGAGATCATTTGCCAAAAGTTTTGACTCCTTGAGGTTGCCAGTTGTAGAACAGTCCCTTATAAACTCCTGAAATACACCACATCTGACTTCAAAAGTTATGCTCACCATTCCTGCCTGACTATCTCCTTGCTATTAGCTGCATTTGCTGTCTGAAAACAAACAAACCAGCCAGCTTTTACCTCTTGGCTTTATTTGGTTACCAAAGACTCTTCATTTATGCATGTATATTTTTCTCTCCTTTAGCACATTATGGAGAGTCATCATTCAAATATATAATCTCTACACACTGACTGAGGCTGGCAGATTTTGGCTGTGTTGTAGAGCAGAAGAAATTTGACAAACATTTATGTTTTAGTTAAGAACTTTCTCTACTTCCTCTGCTTTCTATTGTTTTAGCTTTTACAACATTGAATGTTTTAAAGAAAGAAGAATATTGTAACAGAGCTGTTCTGCAAAAAGACTCCCTGTCCTGCACTTAAGCCAAGTGTTGAATTCTTAAGGAATCACTTAGTTGCTCTTGGGATAAATTTTTCCATTCCTTTCTTATAAATTGAATGATTCTGGCAGGGAACTAACAGAAATAATAACACCAACAATAGGAAAAGGTTTTGTAATTTTTATTTTATTGTATTGCATATAAAAAACTGTTGAATTGCTTTTCATGAGATTCCAAAAGTTGTACTAATTCTTGGCAATGCTTAAAACAAACATCTTTTGCCTTCATGTTGCTTTGTTTCCTACAAATCTTCTGACAACTTCTTTCCACACTGTTCCAAGAGAAACAGAACAGCATGTCTACAAACTAACCCTCTTTCAAAACTGCCTTCTAAGTGTACAGCAAGATGATGTTCAGGAAGATGGGCCATATTGAAGCAAAGGAATTTACACTCAAAGGGAAAAGCACCATAGAACTGCATAAATAAAACAGGAAAAAAAGGGTTATTTGCAATAGGACCATTCTAAATGCCAAAGGTATGCTATAGTAGTCAGAAAAAGAAAGAAAGAATCAAACAAACAAAAAAACTCCAAACAAGAAAAACACCCAACAACGATATCTTTCTATCCTAGAAGGATTTCAATTCTAAATTATTTTTCAACAAACAAAACCCACGTCTTTGTAAGGCACATGAATAGATGTTTTCATTTTAAGGTTAATTAGCATATTATAATGACAGTATCAATTACAAGAGATACCTTACTAACAGGGAAATAAAAAGTTAAAGCTATGTTTAATACAGACTTAAGTCTAGAAATATAGGGAAATGTATTTTCAAGAAGTACTTACTGAAAGGAGTAGGAATATTTGAAGGAAAAAAGCTTGAAGAATCCTACTGTCTTGACACTCTCTCACTTTGTACTTGGAAACACTGAATATGGGGTCAGTAATGAGTCAGCTCCTGCAGGTGCATGAAATCAAAAAGTAAGTATGCAGAAGGGGAGAAGGCAAAAGAAGAGAAAAAACAATAACTATAGCACCATACCAAATAATTATTTCATAAGCAGATGGACACAGAGGAGGAAGTGCTTTGCAACTGGACATTCTTTAGATGGCTATGGGAAAAATCTGAAATTGCAACAGAGCTTAACACAAAGGCAAGCAAGATATGAGCAACTGGAAGGGCTCTTACAGGCAATAAAGACTAATGGACTCCTTTCTTAGTAAGTTCGATGATAACAAAATGGAGTGGCCCATGAAAAAAGCAGAAAGTGTACAAATAGTTTTAATATTGATAGTTTTACTATTGACAGAACTAAATCCTGGAGGATATCGTTACAGAACACAGGATTGAGATCCTGGAAAAAAGTCTGAATAAGTTATATAGCATGACTGATCCGTGCAATTACTAAAATGCTCTTCATCTATATTTGGTGATCAAAGTAGTCTTAAGAAATGATAGAAGTTCTAGCTTCTAAATCCTCTTTATCTTTTTAACACTGTTGTGGATTTAAAATTTACACACTGAACTGGAGGCCTCTACATCATTGATTTTGTACGTCATCTCTGTTATGACAAAACAATTCTAAAGTTCTGAGATGGGGAATATTTCCCCATATTTGATTAGGTACATATCTCCTTCTTGCAGTTTGCACAGTTTATTTGTGTTTCTTGAATAGCATGCAGATAGACACAAAAACCTGCCATGAAAGATTGCTTGTTCTTTGTATATTGAGAATCAATTATATTCTTAAATATTTGACTACATATGTGTGCTGATATTTATCTTCCTAGGAGCACAGATAACTTAATTAGTTTATAATATTCAACCTTTTCAGCTGAACAGTTGTGCTAACTGCATATTTAAACAGCCATTGGAAAACATCACCCTGGTTATAAATAAAACAGTTAAAAAAGGAAAAAAAAATATAAAAATATCATGGCATGATTGAAACTCTGTTCAAAAAAGATGGAATAAGACGTTCCTAATATTTGTAATACTTTCCATTAATTATCTATTGTTTATTTACTATTATCAATAGTACTTTAGCAAAGAATCTAGTATCATATTTGATAGACCAATAATTATACATAACATCAAAAACACCTGTAAAATCTATTAACTTAAAATTAACCTCATTCCAGTTATGTGAAATATCCCATGCTTCAAAACATATGTAAAAACAGTGTTAACAGATAAGAGACACAACCAGCTAGCTTCTTCGCAGCAATCTTGTTTTGAATACTTAAAAACTTGTCAAATACTCCAGACCTGACAATATAACTGTTTAACATGTCTCAAAGTTACATACAGTGTCTGGTTGCAGTATAAGAACATTTATTGAACATTTCCTCTACAATTTGCAATCCTATCATTTCCATGAAGTAATAATGTATTCTCAAAACATATAGTTTGATTTTATTTCAGCTTTTGATCCAATGATTTCTTAAAATAATATTATCTTCTGATTTCTATGTATTATTAGCACTTTTTATATGTTGTTTGAATATTTAAGGATCAACTTGATTTGATATTTTTAACTCATTATTTTGTAGTATAAATAGTCCTGTTTCAATGTCAGAAATGTTGTTTAGGAGCATGTATTGCAATATTTCTCTAACAGAATCCAATTATGATTCATATTTTTCCTCTTAAATACATACAGATATTTTGTTTAATAAAATAATAAAATGCTAAGTGCTGGCATTAAGTCATCATATTGTTTGCACAACAGAAATGCAACAACATTTAAATAAGTACTATATTTAAGGATCCAAGATTGCTATCTGCTAAGCTGAAGACAAAGTTTCCATATTTTGAACACAGCTATTTTCAGCATAGTAAATTATCACTAAAAAATTTTGGACTTGCTTGGGTTGCTTCATGAGGTGAACCTCAGAACAGACCGAGCCCCATCTCGACATGAGGAGATATTTCTGCACGGTGAGGGTGACAAAACACTGAAACAGGCTGCCCAGAGTTATTGTGGAGTCTCCACTGAAGACTTTCAAAACCTGCCTGGGTGCATTCCTGTGTGACTCCTGTAGGTGGTCCTTCTTTGGCAGGGGTTGGACTTGATGAACTCTAGAGTTCCCTTTCAGCCTCTAACATTGTGATTGTGTGATTGAGTGATTCTGTGTTTCTATTCTGGCAGCAGGAGACCCTAGATGTCAATCAGACTGAATTTTTCATGCCAGTAATGAAGACTGATTCCTTCCTTCTATATTTAGATAGACAATTCAAATGCTGCCGTCTTGTTTGTAAGTGCAGTTTGGTGTCTTGTAACATACCCCCTGGTGTTTGTTCTCCAATACTCTGTTACAACTTTGTTCCATAGCCGTTCAGTATCACCTATGACAAAACAAGCAATGCATTTCCTGGTAGCTGTTAGCTTTCCTTTGTTGCCAATCCAGTTAGTGGTCAGACCCCATGGTCCCTGTCCTGCAGCTATAGCCATTGTAATTCAGAAATGACAGAAGGAACTTTTCATGAAAACACGTAGGTTATTCAGCTACTACAGTCACTCATTGTCAGCTTCATTTCTTTCTGGTTTTGTATCTTCTTGACTGATCACAATTGCTTTCTCTTCCAACAAACACAGAGGATGATGTATCTAAAACCTTTCTTCCCACAGAACATCCTAAAAATCAAAACTTTCTGCTTCACATCTTATAAGCAATTTCCAGTTGATTTCCCCTGACATGTGAACAGGAATGTTCTCAGTTATAGTAACCTGGACTTCCTTTGGCTTCTACAATCTTCAGCATCATGTGTTGTTTGTAATTCATAATTTTAATAAGAAGCAATGGAATTGGATCTGGCTCAAGACTTAATTTTCCATTTTAGCACTTTAATCTATATTGAAATGAAAAATACAATAATAATTCTTCTGACAAAAAAAACTTCCTAGCAGTATTTAGAATTAAAATATTGGCACTTTTGAAATAGTGCCAGTATTTGGAAAATGTTAGGTACTTGACTAAACCTTGAATTAAAAATGTCTTTCTTTTTATCCAGGAGTCTTCTTAAATTAATTCAGGCATACTTGTGAGAGACTAAAGCTTATCTCTCCTGGTGACTCAACAAAGATAAAATCACTTGCTGTTTGTCCAGACAATAGCTGATGTGTGTTGGGCAGAGCCCCTGGAAGGACTCTTGGAAGGTGCAAAGATAACATTGCTCACGGGACTGCAGCTGGCCTACAACAATGGCCCAAGGGCCCAGCATTCACACCTTCAGGACAAGATCATTTCCAGCCATCAGATACCCCAGGAAAGGACAATGGTTCCTGATGTGAAAAGAGTGTGTGGGTAGCTAGATGGAGCAGGAGGAGGCGGAGGCCTTCCCCCTCCATCCAGTGGCTGCCCAAACTCACCTGAGTACACAGAAAGATTTCCTGGGGAACAATACCTGGACCTAAAGATGATTTCCCAGAATGATATCCTGGGGAACAACACCTGGACACTTGCCTAAGGCCTAAAAAACTGTATAAAAGACTGGAGCAGCTACTGGCTTTTGAGGAGGAGAAAATTGGAGAAGCAAGATGCAGAAGAAAGCAGACGGCAGCACACGCTGGAAACATCCCGGGGCCAACACAATGGATCTTGGACTCTCCGTGCCCTAAGTTCCGCCTGCTGCAACTCATGGAGCTGAAGAAGCTGCCCAGAGGACCTCATCCCTTCTACAGCCAAAGCCTCAGCACCCTTCCTCTACAGACCCAACATCTCCTGCAGCACCTTTCCTCCACAGACTCAAACTGTCTTGGGGGTGAGGGGTGTGGTAATATAATTCTTTCCCTCTTCTCCCTTTCTTCTCTCTCTTCCTATTCTGATCCCTCCACTTTATTTATGTAATAAATAGTCTAGCTGTTGATATTTTGGCCTCGTTTGTGCCTCTCATTTCACAACACGGGAATATTCATTAAAAACCTGAATCTCTTTCCCTCTCCGGATCGAGACAATACTAAATAACTCATTTATGTATTCCATCCTCTCTGATGTAATTATTGTCACTAGAGGAAAAAAATCACATTCATTCTAATTACAATTCTTAATACCAAAAATATTATTGGTAAAAATTAGTAGCTAAAATCTCACAGTAAGGGAAGCCTTACAGCATGAAGATGCATACAGCTATGTACCCAGCAAGCAGTAAGGACAAGATTTGCAGAAGTAATCAATGTGATCAAATATCATGTCTGTGAAGAGAATGCGCTATCAGCCATGGCATAGCATGACTATTCTCACGTTTGTTTGGTACAGCCAGGAAAGAGAAAAGAAGTTGCTGAGAAAAAAAGGAAAAATTGCTAAAAGTGCAGTACTATCCTTGGGATATTTTATGATTTCTGTGCTTTGGCTTCACTTCTGATGCTCGTCTCTACAAAGACAAATTAAATAGTTGTTAAGTTTACAAATCTCTCCCATATACAACTGCTTTATTTAGCATAGCACAGATCTTGATGCCTCATAACATGAACAAGCCAGCTATCATGTATTGTCAGTGACAAACTACTGAAGAACAACTGCTAGGAAACAGGCAGTCTTTGCTTTTTTAATGAAGGACTCTTGCATCAACAAAGCATGAACTAATCCAGACTGAAAAAGAATACCTTACAATAGTGTTTGTATGTAAAAAAGATTTTGCAGTGTGCCTAAGGATAAATAATTATCTGCACAAAGACTAATGACAAATTCTTTGAGAGGCCCTCCAAAACAGTTATTCAATAGCTTATGCTATTGAAGTGAATGTGATATAACAAAGGAATCGAATGCTAACAATACTGCTAAGAAAGTCTCTAAACAGATCAAAAGTAACAATAAGGCTCAGAGCAAGGGTGAAGGAGTCAAAGGCTCAGATGGTATTTTCATTAATCCTTCCATCGTGGGTCAAAGGATCAGACCAGGACAGATTCAACCTGTAGATGAAAGTAGGGCTGCACAGATGGTTCACCAGGAGGGCTTTAGTTTCCTCGACTTTGGGAAGATGTTCTATAAGCCATTGGTGGAGGGTTGTTTCTATGTCATGAAAAGGGTTTACACAGCTTTGCATAACATTCACTAGCTTTACAGAAGAGACTTTTCATCTGCAATCAACTGGGAACAAGAAAGTGCAACAATTTTGTAAGGTTTTTTAGAAAGATGTGACCAGAAGGAAAGATTTAGAAAATGCTGATGAGTTTCTCGAGAAACAAGCATATCCTAGCTTTGTGGGAATGCAGGCCTTCTGTCAGTCTGATAATGATTAAAGCAGAACATGGAAGCTCAACAGTCAACAGATTCAAATGAATGAACTGCAAGATTTCAAAGACTCATAGAAATTGAAACAATTCAGAAAGAAATAATCATACAATAATAGAATTGCCTGTTTGGAAAAGGTCTTAAGATCATCATGGCCAGCCATAATCGAACATAACCCTGTACACAACTGTTAGACCTCATCCAAATGTCTTGTAAACATTTACAGGGATGACAACTCCACTATGTCCCTGGGCAACATGTTCCAGTGCCCAATGACCCTTTTGGTAAGAAAATTTTCCCTAATATCTAATCTAAACCTCCCCTGGTGCAATTGAGGCCATTTCCTCTTGTTCTATTACTTTGCACCTGGGAAAGAGTGTGGGAGAGATCTGCAGAGGGATCTTGGCAGCCTGGACAGATAGGCAGACTCCAATGGCATGAGATTTAACACATCTAAGTGCTGGGTTGTACACACTGGCCAAAATAATCCCATGCAGAGCTACAGGCTGGGGTCAGAGTGGCTGGAGAGCGGCCAGGCAGAAAGGGACCTGGGGGTACTGGTTGGTAGTAGGCTGAACATGAGCCAGCAGTGTGCCCAGGCAGCCAAGAGGGCAAATGCCATCCTGGCCTGTATCAGGACCAGTGTGGCCAGCAGGAGCAGGGAGGTCATTCTGCCCCTGTCCACTGCACTGGTTAGGCCACATCTTGTGTCCTGTGTCCAGTTCTGGGCCCCCAAGTTTAGGAGGGATGTTGACTTGCTGGAACGTGCCCAGAGAAGGGCAACAAAGCTGGTGAGGGGTTTGGAGCACAAGCCCTATGAGGAGAGTCTGAGAGAGCTGGGATTGCTTAACCTGGTGAAGAGGAGGCTCAGGGGAGCCCTTATTGCTGTCTGCAACTACCTGAAGGGAGGTTGTGGCCAGGTGAGGGTTGGTCTCTTCTCCCAGGTACCCAGCACCAGAACAAGAGGACACAGTATCAAGCTGTGCCAGGGGAGGTTTAGGGTGGATGTTAGGAAGAATTTCTTCATAGAAAGAGTGATTGGCCATTGGAATGTGCTGCCCAGGAAGGTTGTGGATTCACCACCCCTGGAGGTGTTTAGGAAGAGCCTGGGTGAGACACTTGGTACCATGGTTTAGTTGATTAGATGGTGTTGGGTGATAGGTTGGACTCGATGATCTCAAAGGTCTCTTCCAACCTGGTTAATTCTCCAGGATGGACAAGCCCAGTTCCCTCACATGCTCCTCATAGGACTTGTGTTCAAGACCCCTCATCAGCTTTCCTGTCCTTCTCTGGACATGCTCCAAGACCTCAATGTCCTTCTTGTTGTGAAGGGCCCAAAACTGAACACAGTATTCTAGGTGTGGTCGCACCAGTGCTGACTACAGGGGAATAGCTACTTCCCTGATGCTACAGTTCACATTATTTCTGATGCAAGCCAGGATGCTGTTTGCTTTCTTGGCCACTGAAGTACATTTCTAGATCATATTCAGTCAGTTTTTGAACAGTACCTCCAGATACTTCTCTACTGAGAAACTCTTCCTCAATCCTGCATGGAATTGTTGTGACCAAAGTGCAGGACCCAGCACTGGCTTTGTTGAACATTATACAGTTGGCCTCAGCCCATCAATCCAGCCTGTCTAGATCCCTCTGCAGAGCCTTCCTCGCTTCCAGGAGATCAACACTCCCATCCACCTTGGTGTCATCTGCCAACATAGTGAGGGTTCTCTCAATCTTCCCATCAAGATCATCAATAAAGATATTAAGAAAACTGGCCCAAATATCAAGCCTTGGGGAACACCACTTGTGGCTGGCTGCTAACTGGATTTAAATCCATTCACCACCACTCTTTGAGCCTGGCCAGCCAGCCATTTTTCAGCCCAGGAAAGAGTTCACCTGTTCTGACCATAAAGCAGTCAATTTTTCCAAGAGCATGCTGTGGGAAACAATGTCAAAAACTTTACTAGAGTCTAGGTACACAATTTTCATGGCCTCATCCACCATGCAGGTCGTCTTACCATAAGAAGGAGATCAGAGTCAGCAGGCAGGACCAGCCTTTCATAAGCCCATGCTGAGTGGGTTTGATCCCCTAGTTGTCCTGGATGTGTGTGGTGGGTTAACGCCCACCCTGAAATCAGGGTGGAGGGCTTGCGAGTGCTTTGCCCTCCCTGAAGGGCGTTTTCCCCCTGGGAAACTGAGTCTATTCACTGCCCCCTCCCTGCCCAGCTAGGGTATAAAAGGGAGGACATTGCAGCCATTAGGTCCTCCTTTTTGGCTTCTGCCTCTCCTGGATGAGAGCTACTGCGGCTGCCTTCCTGCTCCTCTGCCACATGGTCGGGCCTGATCCTTCTTCTTGCTGTCTCTGCACCTCTTCAGAGAGAGAGACCGGTATTGTATTCTTGTGTTTTTTTTTTTTTTCCTTCACATCCATCCTTGTTCCTTGCCCTTGTGAACCTTACCTGTTATTTATTTATTTATATATATATATATATGTATATTTTAAAGAAAACTCTTTACCTCTCTACTTCCAAGCTGATTCCAAATTATTTCTTGGTGGATTTGCTCCTTCTCTTTCTTTTTATTTTTTCCCTCTCTGTTGGGAGGGAAGAAGGGGGAAGGGGCAGAAATTCTCAGCCTTGCCCCCATCTGAGCTCTTAACTCCCAGTTAAGGCTCTAACCACCACAATGCACTACATCATTACCCACATCATCCTTGTGGCCTTTCTTATAAATGGGCATCACATTTGACAACCTCCAGTCAAGTGGAACTTCCCCAGCCAGACAGGACTGCTAATTGATGATGAAATGTGTCTTGGGTATCACTCCTGTCAGATCCTTCAGACCATTGGTTGGATTCCATCTGGACTCATAGAGTATTGTGTGTTTAAGCGACCAAGCAAGTTCTGGACCCATAGAGTATTGTGTGTTTAAGTGACCAAGCAAATTCCTAACCATTTCCTCCTGCACCATGAGAGCTTTGTTCTGTTCCCCAGTTCTGTCTTTTGACTGACAGGGCTGGGTAACCAGGGGACAGCTGATCCATCTATTAAAGGCTGAGGCAAAGAAGACATTAAGAACCTTAGCCATATCTTCATCCTTTGTCTCTATGGCTCCCCCTGTACACAGTAAAGGGTGGAAGTCCTCCTTGGCCCTCCTTTTATTTACTGATATATTTATAGAAACATTTTTTATTATGCCTCACATAAGTGTCCAAAATAACTTATAACTGGGCTTTAGCCCTTCTAATTTTCTCCCCTCCCTCTTTCTTCATCCTTGCAGTCATTCCACATTGCCTGTCACTTCTTCCAAAGGCTGCAGACTTTCCTCTTTTTCTTGAGATTCAACCAAAGTTCTCTGTCCACCCAGGCTGGTTTTGTTCCTTGATGGCTTATCTGCCAACATATGGGGATGTCCCATTCTTGCACCTCCAGGATTTCCTTCTTGAAGACTGTCCAACATTCCTGGGCTCCTTTACCCTTTAAGACAGCCTCCTAAGGGATTCTGTCAACCAGACCTCTAAGCAGGCTAAAGTCTGCCCTCTCTCAGTCCAGGGTGGCAACCCTGCTCACCTTACTTCTCCAGGAATGGATAACTTCACCTTTTCATGATTGTTATGCCACAGGCATTCTCCCGAAGGACTGAATTTAGGGAGTAGAACCTCGAGCAATGCTCAGCTGATAGAAGGAAATATTTTAGCCCTTGTGGGCCACAAACCCTGGGAATGAACTGCAGCTGTGTAGAGAGAAAAAGCATTTAGCTGATTACCAACGGCCATTGTGACTCAGGGAAGTTACACGAGGACCTGAAAATAGGAGCTGGTAAACATTGTGAGTCTTTTGTCTTCTGTCTGAACTCAGATAAGAGAGGTGTGTTTGTTTGTCTTTTGTCTAACACCTGTCTGAGCCTTGCCAAGGGACATGTGTTCCCTGGCATTTTCTCGGCAGCCAATCATGAGTCTGTAACTGTCACACAGCCATATCAAATAACTAATCACAAGTTGCTTTTGATTATGTTAGCATGTATAAATAAAAGACTTTGTACAATGAAGTAGACACTTTGCTTGTATCAAGCTTTGTCCCATCTCTCAATTACATCATTCTCCAACGATTGCATTACCCATCAGTTCTTCTCTGTTCACAAAGAGCAGGTCCAGCGGGGCACATTCTGTGGCTGGCTTACTTATCAGCTACATAAGAAGCTACCTTTCACACACTCCAGGAACCTTCTAGACTGTGTTGCATTTCCAGAAGACATATGGAAAGCTGTAGTTCTCCATGAGAACAAGAGCTAGCAATTATGAGATTACTCCCAGTTGCTTATGGAGCAATTATCTCTCTCTCCATTCTGGTTGAGCAGCTTGTAACAGACTCCCACCATGATATTTGCCTTGTTGGCCTTTCCCTTGACTTGCCTCCCTCCCTCAGTGGCAGGGGTGTACACTGAGAGGAACGGGAGAACCCACACCGTCAACAATTGGCTCAGGGGATGGTGCCAGCAGAATTTTGGTTTCTTCGATCATGGGACAACTTTTACTGCACCTTACCAGCTGGGACCTGATGGGGTGCGATTATCTAGAAAAGGTTAGACAGTCCCAGAACTAGAGTTGGCAGGGCTCATTAAGAGAGCTTTAAGCTAGGTCAGAAGGGGGTGGGTGAAGAAATCAGTCCCTCTGTAGACAAAAGAGTGGGGCACAGATTAGGGTCAATAGAGAAGTCGAGAGCCCAGCTGAAGTGCATGTACACCAATGCACGCAGCATGGGCAATAAGCAAGAGGAGTTGGAAGTCCTGGTCCACCAGGGTGACTATGATATAGTCGCCATCTCAGAAACATGGTGGGATGACACGCACGATTGGAGTGCTGCACTGGGGGTTACAGGCTCTTCAAGAGAGACAGGCAAGGGAGAAGAGGAGGAGGGGTGGCTCTGTATATTAGGGAGTCACTCTCTGCCACACAACTTGAGGTGGAAAATGAAGGGATTGAGAGCCTGTGGGTTAAAATCAGGGGGCAGACCAACAAATCTGACATCCTGGTTGGAGTCTGTTATAGACCACCCAACCAGGATGAGGAGGCAGATGAAACATTCTATAAGCAACTGGAGGCTGTCTCAAGGTCATCAGATCTTGTCCTTGTGGGTAACTTTAACCTGCCACATATCTGCTGGGAACTTAACTCAGCAGAGAGGAGGCAGTCCAGAAGATTCCTGGACCACATGGAGGACAACTTCCTGATGCAACTGTTAAGTGAGCCTACCAGGGGTAAAGCTCTGCTTGACCTGCTGTTCTCCAATAGAGAAGGGCTGGTAGGAGACGTGACTGTGGGAGGCTGCCCGGGGTGCAGCGACCATGAGATGGTGAAGTTTTCAATATACAGGGAGATAGGGAGGAGTACCAACAGAACCTTCACCTTGGACTTCCGGAGGGCAAACTTCAGCCTGTTTAAGAAACTTATTTGCAAAGTTCCCTGGGTATCAGCCCTCAAGAAACGAGGGGTCCAGGATGGTTTCACCTATTTCAAACAGGAGCTCTTGAAGGCACAGGAACTGGCGGTTCCCATCTGCCGAAAGATGAGCCGGCGGGGAAGGCGACCGGCCTGGATGAGCAAGCAGCTCCTGGAGGAACTAAGGAAAAAAAGAGGCTGTATCACCTTTGGAAGGAGGGGAAGGCTTCTTGAAGTATGTTTAAGGAAGTTGTTAGATTATGTAGGAAAGAAATTAGAGAGGCAAAGGCCCAGCTGGAGCTGAGGCTGGCCACTTCTGTGAAGGACAATAAAAAGCATTTTTACAAATATGTTAATGCTAAAAAGAAGGGCAGGAAGAACCTGCACTCCCTACTGGACCTGGAGGGGAACACAGTGACTAAAGACGAGGAAAAGGCTGAGGTCCTGAACACCTTCTTTGCCTCAATTTTTAACAGCAAGGCAGGAGGAGTTCAGGACGAGTGGCCTCCGGAGGTGGGTGATGGGGTCAGGGAGCAGTGTAATGCCCTGGATATCGATGAGGAATTAGTTTGGGACCTGCTGAGCCACTTGGACACTCACAAGTCCATGGGGCCTGATGGGATCCATCCTAGGGTGCTGAGACAGCTGGCAGATGAGCTGGCCAAGCCGCTCTCCATCATTTTCCACCAGTCCTGGCTGACTGGTGAGGTCTCAGATGACTGGCAAGTGGCCAGTGTGATGCCCATCCACAAGAAGGGCTGGATGGAGGAACCTGGAAACTATAGGCCTGTCAGCCTGACCTCAGTGCCAGGGAAAATGATGGAGCAGATTATCCTGGCGGCAATAACTGCGCACCTGCAGGATGGCCAAGGGCTCAGGTCCAGCCAACATGGATTTAGGAGGGGCAGGTCCTGCCTCTCCAACCTGATCTCCTTCTGTGATCAGGTGACCCGCCTGGTGGATGTGGGGAGGCCTGTGGATGTGGTCTACCTGGACTTCAGCAAGGCCTTTGACACCGTCCCCCACAGCAAACTGCTGCCTAAGCTGTCAGCCCATGGCTTGGACAGCAGCACTCTGTGCTGGGTTAGGAACTGGCTGGAGGGCCGAGCCCAGAGAGTGGTGGTGAATGGTGCCACATCCAGCTGGAGGCCAGTCACCAGTGGCATCCCCCAGGGATCAGTGCGGGGCCC
This sequence comes from Picus viridis, assembly GCA_033816785.1. Lineage (NCBI taxonomy): Eukaryota > Metazoa > Chordata > Aves > Piciformes > Picidae > Picus > Picus viridis. The sequence continues at coordinate 17,595,691 of CM066606.1, forward strand.
CATCCTCTTCAATGTCTTCATTGATGATCTGGATGAGGGGATTGAGACAGTCATCAGCAAATTTGAAGATGACACCAAGTTGGGAGCAGATGTTGGTCACTTAGAGGACAGAAGGGCCCTGCAGAGGGACCTCGATCGGCTGGACAGATAGGCAGAGTCCAATGGGATGACGTTCAACAAGTCCAAGTGCCGAGTGCTGCACTTTGGCCACAACAACCCCAGGCAGAGCTACAGGCTGGGGTCGGAGTGGCTGGAGAGCTGCCAAACAGAGAGGGACCTGGGGGTGCTGATTAACAGCCGCCTGAACATGAACCAGCAGTGTGCCCAGGTGGCCAAGAAGGCCAACCGCCTCCTGGCCTGTATTAGGAATAGTGTGGCCAGCAGGAGCAGGGAGGTCATTGTGCCCCTGTACTCTGCTTTGGTTAGGCCACACCTTGAGTACTGTGTCCAGTTCTGGGCCCCTCAGTTTAAGAAGGACATTGAGACACTTGGACGTGTCCAGAGAAGGGCAACAAGGCTGGTGAGAGGCCTTGAGCACAAGCCCTATGAGGAGAGACTGAGGGAGCTGGGGTTATTTAGCCTGGAGAAGAGGAGGCTCAGGGGCAACCTCATTGCTCTCTACAACTACCTGAAAGGTGGTTGTAGCCAGGAAGGGGTTGGTCTCTTCTCTCTAGCAATCAGCACCAGAACAAGGGGACACAGTCTCAAGCTGCGCCAGGGGAAGTTTAGGCTCGAGGTGAGGAGAAAGTTCTTCACCGAGAGAGTGATTCGCCATTGGAATGGGCTGCCCGGGAAGGTGGTGGAGTCACCATCCCTGGAGGTGTTCAAGAGGAGATTGGACATGGCTCTTGGTGCCATGGTCTAGTCATGGGGTCTGTGGTGACAGGTTGGACTCGATGATCTTTGAGGTCTCTTCCAACCTTGGTGATACTGTTATACTGTGACTGTGTACAAGTGTTCATCATCATCATCAAAATAGTAGAGCTCAAGGTGATCAAAATACTCCCTGACATGAAATGCCACTCCACCACTTCTACTTCCTTGTTTATGTCATTTGAAGAGCCTGTAAGTGTCCCTCACAACATTCCCGTTATGTGAGCTGTCTCACCACATTTTTGTGATGTCAACTATATCGGTTTTCCTGCTTTACATCAGGTTCCACCTACTCCTGTTTGTTGTCCATGCTGGGTGAATCAGTGTGCATGCACTTTAGTTGAGCCATTGATCCTGATACCTTTCTGCAGGGAGAAGACCTAATTCTCACCTGTCCATTTTCAGGCATTGTCATGGCTAATAGCCAGCCAGTCTCTGCTACTGAATGGATCCCTGTTTCTATCCCCCTCTCTCTTCAAATCTAGTTTAAATTTCTTTTGGTAAGTGCTACTAACTACTGTCCCAGAATCCCTTTCCCACTTTGACACAGGTGCACCCCATCGGTCACCAGCATTCCTGGTAATGTGTATTAAGCAGCACAGGATTAAAGAACTCAAGGACTTGCCTGTGTGTCGTGGTTTGGGAGTGCAATCCTCCCACCACGGGCAAAAATAACAACTCAGACAAACGGATTGCAAAAGATGGTGGAAAGTTCAAATGGAAAAACAAAATAAAAACAACAATGAAAGTTTTACAGAGAACCACAAGCACCATGACAAAGGAGAGAGATCCCATAACATCCCAAATAACATCCCATCCTCACCTAAGGGGTACACCCAAAGCCCCCCCAGGGCTCTTTTGCCCCCCCCCCCCCCAACCCAGCCTTGGGCCTGGGAAGGCTCAAGGGAGGCAGCTCACCCGTTTTACCTAAACAGCAGCAGGGGATGAAAGAGAAGGTGAAGACCCTGCATGGATGTCTTATGGGGGAACAGGGAATATCTGGTTTCCTGTGACCATCCCCCTGGGCTGGGCCCACCCCTTGGGACTTTCCAGGTGTGGTCTGTGCAGTGGCATCCATGCCAGCACCCAGCCTAAACCACCACACTGTGACAACAGTCTCAGAACCAGACGTTGATCTGCTGGCTCTTCCTGAATCTTCCCTTATCATTCTCTGCAACTTGAAGGACAGAGGAGGACACCACTTGCACTCCTGGTCCCTTCACCAGCAGTCCTGAGTCCCTGAAGTCCCTCTTGACTTCCCTTGGGTTTATTATGGTTACCTCATCACTTGCCATCCAAAAGACCAATAGTGAACAATAATCAGAGGACTGTACCACAGTAGGAAGCCTCCTTTTTGTATCTTTGACCAGGGTCCCGGGAAGGCTGCAGACTTCCTGAAAAGAAGGCCTGCTCACTATATTGGCCCTTCCACCCCTTCAAAAGTGAGTCATATATGGCTACGACCTGTGGGTTTTTTATGTGTAAAGCAGAAGTAGAAAATATCATCTTTAAAATTACTTAAAGACTTTAAAGTGCTTGTAAGCAACCTAGCAAAACCTGCAGAGATTAAATTGCTTGAAGTAGATGCAAAATTTATTAGAAAGTTTTATTCAGACAGTAGTTGTTATTCCCTGGTCCTGTAGTATCAACATTTTTATTCATTATTTAGATGAGCAAGCATGCCTATGAAATTTACCATATACTAAGCAAGATGGTGGGGGCTGAAAACATTCATATGGGCAGGACTGAAATTTGAAAGGATCCTCATACTGAATGAAAGAAAAAGAGAAAGATGGGTGAGAAAAAGCAAGGAAGATTTAGAAGGCTTTAGCAGTCTCATGAGTTGAATCTGTTGCTGACATTCAATCCCATGCTGCTTTCATGAAATGAAAGTGATGGCTGGAGAAAAGTATTATGGGGCTTAAAGTTAGGATTGTATCATGAGAGCCTCTCTGTTCTGGTGACTGATTTGGGTTTTTGGGTGTTGGGCTTTTCCATTGCACAGGCTGTGGGTCAGGGAGCTGTGGGAGGTAGGTGCCTTCCACTGCTGCTTCTTCATTTTGCTGTGCTTTTCTGCAATCAGGCTAAGGTAATCGTGTGCTGTGTTATCTCACTGTATCTTTTATCTCAACCCAGAGGGTTTTTTCTGTATGTTACTCTCCCTCCCATCTGTGTGTGGGAGGAGGGGTTTGTGAGAGCAGGCTATGTTAACCCAGTATGGGTGGGAAAAGTTGGCTGAATAAAGAGATAATTAAAAGCCTTCTTCTCAGCAGTCCTGCTGCCTAGTCCAGAGGCTATAGTAAAATGATAAGGTCAATTTCAGTCAATAAATTTGGGGGAAAAAATAAAAGCCAGACATAATTCAGATATACCTGATGGAAAATAATTTTTAACTACACAATCCTGCATCTTCTATCCCTACAGGATTACTGATGTACAGTAAAATACGATCAGTTTTAGTCAACACATATTTGCCACATAGTTTGGGCTGAAAATTACTTCTCAAGGTCATTTAGTCAAGCACTCTAAGCAACACTAGCTTCCAAGCTAGGTCAGATTGCTTAAGAACTTGATCAGATTAATTTTGAAGATCTCAAAGAATGAAGACTTCACAGCCTATCAGAGCCTCTGTTTCAGTGTTCACCATTCTCACTGCTGGTATTCAGTTAAAAATTCCACTGTTGCAACCTGTCACTGTTACCTTGCATCTTTTTTCACTAGCACTTTAGAAGAATTTGTCTCTGTCTTCTCTGTACAGTGTTAGGTCACTGAAGACAACAACTAGTTCCCTCCAGTCTAATTTTCAGGCTAAATATGTCTAGCTCCCTCAGCCGCCTCTTATGGATGTCTGTGTATGCTGGAGGTGGGACTGCAAGAATAGAAGCAAGCAAATAAACAAAAGGACTTTTTTCCTGGTTTGAGATAGTGTTCTCTCCCAGACAAGCCTCCCATATATCAGGAGTGACAGCAACACATAACGCCCTGTGGGTTAAGATAAGGAGAGTTTAATGGAATGATCCAATGTACAATACCATAAAAGCAAGCAAACAAGTCAAGCCAGCAAAACAATCAGCCAATAAGCCAGCAACCAGAAAAGAGCAGTATCCAAACCAGCAGCCAGCAAAGCAGGAAAATGCCAAGCTGGAAGAAGTTCCTGAGAAACAGGAAGCAACTCAGGTTACAGTCTGAAATACAAGTCCCATCATTCTTTCTCCAGGCAACACAGTATTTCCGTATATATCAAGTATGACATCTGCATTACATTGAATATTAATCAGCTGATTCAGCAGGCTGTCCCAAGTAGTTTCTCAGATGAAACCAGGACAACCTTAAAGGAAAAATGTTTTAAAAGTCCAGAGAAGAGCAATGCAGAATAATTAGATGTCTAGAAAATGTGACCTGTGGAGTAAGTTAAAAAGAAAGTAGATAAAGACTCACAGAGGAGCATAGTAGTGGTGTTAAAATGCATAAAAAAGAGGTATAGAAAGGGAGAGAAGAATATCTTGCTTTCCACATCAATGGCAGTTAGAAGAAGAAGCAATGGACAAATTATAGAAGGGAGCATTAGATTAAATTAGGAAAAAAATTAAAAATTAAGGAAGGTAAAGTGTTAGAACAGATTACCTGAGGGAATTCTCAAATATTCATCACGAGAGAGTTTTTGAAACAATTAGTATGGTTTGTCTTGACATGGGGCACAGAAAGGGCAAGTATTCAAATCCTATTTTCTGTACTTGTGCACACATCTGACTGAAGAACAGTTTTGCAGCCCAGAAATATGGTAGCTAAACAAGAATAAATGATTCTCAATCTGATAAAAGACATTAATCAAACCAAGTGTCTTCTGGCTTCAAGACAAGGACTAGAAATAATCTGAAGGGAAATAAAACATCAAGGTTTACTTTCTGTCTTTATAAAAATACAATACATTTATGATAAAGGTCTCATTTCCATCATTCTGTCAGAACTGGCAGATACTGTAGGAGAAGCTACGTTTGCTTCCTTAATGCACTGATGCTATTAAGATGAAATAAGTGTACAGAAGAGTATCATATGTGTTAGTGTGTGTGTGTGCATGAGAGATATAAATTATATTGGGAACAGAAACTCAGAAAAGATGCCAGATCCTTTCTAGAGCAGACATCTCTAACAGGAATGTTGCAGATTTTGAGCAGAGGCCAAATATGACAAATATATAAGATATCCAGAGAACAATTAAGATGTATGTGGAAAACTGAGAAACACGTAAATTCAGCCGCATCACTTTGCCATTTTACCACATTAAAGAACTGAAGAAAAAAAAATCCCCTGCAGCAGTAAGAGCAAAACTTGCCAGTACTCTATTAAACCATAGGAGGCTCTAATAGGCTAGTGCATCACTTGCACATATGTAAGAATCAGAGAATCATAGCATCAATAAGGTTGAAAAAGACCTCTGAGGTCATCAAGTCCAACTTATCACCCAACACCTCATGGCTACTAAACTATGGCTTCAAGTGTCACATCCAATCCCTTTTTGAGCACCTCCAGGGACAGTGACTCCACCACCTCCCTGGGCAGCCCATTCCAGTGGTGAATCACTCTCTCAGTGAAGAACTTTCTCCTCACCTGAAGCCTAAATTTCCCCTCGTGCAGCTTGAAACTGTGTCCTCTTGTTCTGGTGCTGGTTGTCTGGGAGAAGACACCAACCCCACCTGACCACAACCTTCCTTCAGGTAGTTGTAGACAGCAATAAGGTCTTCCCTGAGCCTCCTCTTCTCCAGGTTAGAAAATCCCAGCTCCCTCAGCCTCTCCTCATAGGGCTTGTGCTCAAGGCCTCTCACCAGCCACGTTGCCCTTCTCTGGACACACTCAAGTGTCTCAATATCCTTCTTAAACTGAGGGGTCCAGAACTGGACACAGGACTCAAGGTGCAGTCTAACCAGTGTTGAGTACAGGGGCACAATGTCTTCCCTACTCCTGCTGGCCACACTATTTCTGATACAGGCCAGGATGTCATTGGCCTTCTTGGCCACCTGGGCACACTGCTGGCTCATATTCAGAGAGCTGTCAATCAGTACCCCTAGGTTCCTTTCTGCCTGGCCGCTCTCCAGCCAGGGGTTGTTGTGGCCAAAGTACAGCACCCAGCACTTGGACTTGTTGAATGTCTGTCCAGCTTGTCAAGGTCCCTCTGCAGAGCCCTTCGACTCTCTAACAGATCAACACCTGCTCCCAACTTGGCGTCATCTTCAAATTTGCTGATGACTGTCTCAATCCCCTCATGCAGATCATCAATAAAGATATTGAACAGGATGGGTCCCAGAACTGATCCCTGGGGGACACCACTAGTGATTGGTTGCCAGCTGGATGTGGCACCATTCACCACCACTCTCTGGGCTCGGCCTTCCAGCCTTTTCCTAACCCAATGCAGAGTGCTGCTGTCCAAGCCATGGGCTGACAGCTTAGCCAGCAGTTTACTGTGGGGGATGCTGTCAAAGGCCTTGCTGATGCCCAGATAGACTACATCCACAGCATTCCCCACATCCACCAAGCGGGTCACCTGATCATAGAAGGAGATCAGGTTGGTCAGGCAGGACCTGCCCTTCCTAAATCCATGTTGGCTGGACCTGAGCCCTTGGCCATCGTTCAGGTGCACAGTGATTGCCCCCAAGATGATCTGCTCCATAATTTGCCCTACCACTGAGGTCAGGCTGACAGGCCTGTAGTTTCCAGGCTCTTCCATCCATTCCTTCTTGTGGATGGGCATCACACTGGCCAGTTTCCAGTCATCTGGGACCTATCCAGTGAGCCAGGACTGGTGGAAAATTATGGAGAGTGGTTTGACCAGCTCATCTGCCAGCTCTCTCAGCACCCTAGGATGGATCCCATCCAGTCCCATGGCCTTGTGAATATCCAAGTGGCTCAGCAGGTAGGTCAGCAGGTAGGAGCAGGGAGGTCATTCTGCCCCTGTACACTGCACTGGTTAGGCTGCACCTTGAGTCCTGTGGCCAGTTCTTGGCCCCTCAGTTTAGGAAGGATGTTGACTTGCTGGAACGTGTCCAGAGAAGGGCAACAAGGTTGGTGAGGGATTTGGAACACAAGCCCTATGAGGAAAGGCTGAGGGAGCTGGGGTTGCTTAGCCTGGAGAAGAGGAGACTCAGGGGTGACCTTATTGCTCTCTACAGCTACCTGAAGGGAGGTTGTAGTCAGGCATAGGTTGGTCTCTTCTCCCAGGCAGCCAGTACCAGAGCAGGAGGACACAGTCTCAGGCTGTGCCAGGGGAGGTTTAGACTGGATGTTAGGAAGAAGTTCTATACAGAGAGAGTGATTGCCCATTGGAACAGTCTGCCTGTGGAGGTGGTGGAGTCACCATCATTGGAGGTGTTCAGGAGGAGACTTGATGGGGTGTTTGGTGCCGTGATCTAGTTGTTTGGGTGGGTTGGATTGGTTGTTAGATTGGACGTGCTGATCTTGAAGGTCTCTTCCAACCTAATTATTGTATTATTGCAGTGTATTGTCCCGAACTAATTCCTCATGGATTTCTGGGGCACTACACTGTTCCGTGTCCTCATCTACCAGCTCAGGAGGCCACCTGTCCTGAAGTCCTCCTGCCTTACTGTTGAAAATGGAGGCAAAGAAGGTATTTAGAACCTCAGCCTTTTCCTCATCTTTAGTTACAATGTTCCCCTTCAGGTCCAATAAGGAGTGGAGGTTCTCCTTGCCCCTCTTTTTAGCATTAATATATTTATAAAAATGCTTTTTATTAGCTTTCACAGAAGTGGCCAGCTTAAGTTCTAACTGGGCCTTTGCCTCTCTAATTTTTCTCTGACATGATCTAACAACATCCTTAAATGTATTTCTAGTTGCCTTCCCCCCTTTCCAAAGGTGATACACCCTGCTTTTTCCCCTTAATTCCTTCAAGAGCTGCTTGCCCATCCAGGCCGGTCACTTCCCCAGTGGCTTATCTTTTGGCACATGGGAACTGTCAGTTCCTGTGCCTTCAAGAGCTCCTGTTTGAAGTACAACTGTCCTGGACCGCTTTCCTCTTAAGGGCTGATACCCAAGGTACTCTGCAAATTAGTTTCTTAAACAAGCTGAAGTTTGCCCTCTGGAAGTCAAAAGTAAGGGTTTTATTATTGTTCCTCCTTATTTCCCTCTATATTGAAAATTCCACTATCTCATGGTCGCTGCACCCTAGAAAGCCTCCTACCATCACATCTCCCACCAGCCCTTCTCTAGTGGAGAAGTGAAGCAGATCCTGACCCCTGGTAGGCTCACTTAACAGCTGCATCAAAAAGCTGTCTTCCATACATTCTAAGAACCTCCTGGACTGCCTACCCTCTGCTGAGTTAAGTTCTCAGCAGATGTCTGGCAGGTTAAAGTCACTCACGAGGACAAGATCTAAGGATTTTGAGACAGCCTCCAGTTGCTTGTAGAATATTTCATCTGCTTCCTCATCCTGGTTGGGTGGTCTATAACAGACTCCAAGCAGGATGTCAGTTTTATTAGGCCTCCCTCTGATTTTAACCCACAGGCACTCAATCCTTTCATCCTCAACCTCAAGTTCTGTGGCATGAAGAGATTCCCTAACATACAGGACTACCCCTCCTCCTCTTCTCCCTCACCTGTCTCTCCTAAAGAGCTTGTAACCCCTCAGTGCAGTACTCCAATCCTGTGAATTGTCCCACTATGTTTCTGTAATCGCGATTATATCATAGTTTTCCTGGTGGACCAAGACTTCCAGTTCCTCTTGTTTGTTACCCATACTGCATGAGTTGGTGTACATGCACTTCAGCTGGGCTGCTGGTTTCTCAATACGAATTTATGTCCCACTCCCTCCTCTCCAGAGAGACTGGTTTCCTCACCCACCCCCTTCAGACCTAGTTTAAAGCCCTCGCAATGAACCCTGCCTACTCCATTGCTAGAGTCCTCTTGCCCTTTCTAGATAAATTCACCCCATCAAGGTCCAGCAGGTCAGGTGCAGTAAAAGTTTTCCCTTGATCAAAGAACCCAAAATTCCGCTGCTGGCACCATCCCTTGAGCCATTTGTTGATAGCGTGGGTTCTCCTGTTCCTTTCAGTCTACCCTCCTGCCACTGAGGGAACTGAGCAGAACACCACTTGAGCTCCTGTCCCATCGGCCAATTTTCTGAGGGCCAAGACTTACATCTACCTCCAGAAATATTGCAAATGGAAGGATTGGCAAGACTTAAAAATAAGGAAGGTAGAGAAGGAGTGAAAAAGATATGTAGAGAGAATTAAAACTACAATTAAGATACCCTAACAAATTTAAACTATTTCCTTCTGAACACATTTGTATGCTCAGAAAATAATATCTTGTGCTGAGCAGATTGCTCATGTTTAACATGCATAACTCATTTATCCAGTAGAGGAACTTGTGTTACAGTGAACACTGACTTTTCAGTTTGCAGGAAGTAGAAAGGACAACAAAAACCGAAGAGCTAAGAACAGACTCTTGAAACATCATCACTTCAGCAAAACAGGAGGCAAGGAAATCTGTTACAGAATTTTTATCTGCACCACCTGCAAACTCCAGTAAGTGACTCAATGTATCAACATGACAATAGTCTCACAAAATCCCAGGGAAAGCATATTACTTCTCAGAAAGGATTTATTAGCAACACTTTTTAATAAAACGCAGACTAAAACATGCATAGGTGTATTTCATGACACATACATGCATACCTTAAGGAAGATTCAACACGTGTGTGATGGGCAGTTACAGGTTGCCTTCAGCTGCTCTGTAAGGACTCAAAGGTAGGTCCTTTGCTCATTGGCCATTGCTTGAGAGGGAAGGCATCTCAGCCTTCATACCATATCTATACCCTATTTAGAGATTAATTTTTCACCTGTTTAGATGTGAAATTTTCAGTCTTTCTAGGACGTAGCATAAAAATCAACATGTTTTCAATATTTTTATGTTTCAGAGATATGAGAGTCACTGTACAGCAATAAAGAGGCATTCCATTTTTTCTCTTCCTGGATCAATACTAGGCAAGCATAAACACCTGATTTTAAGGCAATTGATGTTTCCCTTTGTTAGACAGTTTCAACTGAAGTCCCAGAGAAAAACAAGAAACTAATTTTCCTTTTATCAGAGTCCCTTGAGACAAGGCACTGTAAATAAGCTTTATTCTTAGTTTCTTTCTCCTTCACAGAAGTACCATACCAAAGGAGTGCAACATTACTTCTGTCAGAGTAGAGAAGATTTACTGATTGTTCATTATAGGCAGATACTTCTTGGTCATCTACACTTACATAAAAACCTAAGAAATATGATTTTTTAACTTGCACATTTAGGGTAGAAAAAGGCAACAACATATAGCTCCTATGTAAAGTACATGTTTTTAAAAAGTATGAGCACCACAAATCTTCAAACATGATCACTATGTCAGACACTGCTTTATTTGTGTATGTATATATGTGTGTGGGAAAAAAAGTTGGATTTGTTCAAGTTTTGAGGAAAACAAAAATAATTTTAGTTGCTTCTCACACTGGACACACAGTGATATAATATGTTTTCAAAGTGCTGGTATGTGCTTCAAGATACGGCACCATCCCTGTCTTCCCCCATTGTCCTCCCCAGGCGAAGACCTTTCAAATCCACTGAATTCTACTGTTCTAACCCTCACAGCTTCTACAACAATTGGATTATTTTTAGATTCCTAGATGGTAGCCTAAAACTCTGAGTATTAACTAGAAAAGTTAAGCTTCTCTTTCCATGGCTGCATTCTGCTAATGCCATGAAATGGCTTGTATATTACATTTAAGAGACTGTAAGGGGTGGGCAAGGAATCACAATACAACCATAAAAAAAAATTCTTGGGTACTTTTCTGTATTTAAACTGGTACATAAAAAAAGCCCAGGAAATTATATGATTACTATACTCATTCTTCTTACAATTTCAAATTGCATATATTGTTTTAAATGTCATAAATATTCTTAATTGCTTAAAATAATTTAATTTTAAATTATATCAATATACAATTGTTAACAATTTGACTTTAAAATGTTGTTCAATCACAATGACTTTTGCTTTTAATTTTGTCCTCTAGTTTTATTATGTTTATTGTGGGAGCTGGGTAATAAAAGGTAAAATACTGTGAAAACCTAGAAAAGGGTAAATAAATTCATATACCTGAATGACCAATGTGAGGAGAAAAGTTAGACACAATAAACAAAAACAAATAGGGTAGACAAAGGTAGTGTGTGCTGAAGAGAAATAACTCTGATTTCGGGTTAGTGGAGCAGAACCTCATTAGAGGTCAATCAGGCAACATGGCATTAAGAAGCTGTTGATTAAAGGAGCATGAAGGTGTTGCATGCCACTATACTCATTCTAGATGTAGACTAATGTGACAACATCTGGTGGTTTCACTCAGTTGAGTTATATTGCATCTTGTTATGGATGTATCTATTTAATTTCATTTTCTTCAGCAAAACCCTAAAATCGAGGTGTGAAAGGATCATGTTTATAGAGGAAAAAAAAAAAGAAAATAAATAGAACATAACAAAAAATGTAGTCTTAAAAGAAATTTTAATTAGACCATCTGTGTGACAAATCTAACACAAAGGTTACGGTCTTCTGGAAAAAAGTTGCATTTCTGACAAAATTCTGGCCACTTCTATATTAAGCATCTGTAAGGGTTGATCAGAAAAAACACTATTCCCTCATCTATTGTCATCAGAAACTTGGACAATAAGGGACCCCAAAATTTAGACTAACATCTAGCTCCAGCAGCCTGCCTGGACAATGCGTTACTGATTATCAGCTACAGATCCCAGGAATGGAATGCAATCTTCATGTATGCACAGGTGCAAAACATTAATTGCATGGTATGGAGAGCAAGGTTTCTTTCTCCTTCACCTGGGACAAGGTGCAAGGATGGATTACAATAGTGTCTTTCGGCAAGCCCCTAACTGCTGTCCAAAAAAGCTTGATACCTCAGTGTTGATGAGGAAATTATGAACTTTAGCTGAACTTTGCTCATTATAATGTCATTATAATATGAAAACACACCTCCTGGTTGAAAGTCAAGGCAAGCCACACCACAGATACTCCTCCTTGTGCATGTGTAGAAGTGACTCATCAAGGATACAATACATTTAAGCTCCAAGCAGTCTGCATAAAACAAGCATTTAAGAATTATTGTCAGGCTCCAATTAATTAAATAAATAATCAAAAGACATGTATAGATTTTCTATAACTACTATCATTTCAAGTCTACTGAAGGTCATGAGAGGTTATTTGAATGTTTTTTCCCTTTGTTTTCTATCACCTTGCAGTAACCCCATGAGAAAATGAACGTGAGTTAGCCAAAATTGGTAAGGAAAAAAAAAGTAAAATTTTTTATTGCCCTTAAAATATATTCCAAGACATCACTGAAGGGCCCTAACAGTAGGACATCTTTGGCTTTTGGCATGAGTGTGACCTCATCCATTTTCAACAGCCCGTAAGATTATGAGTTCGTTATTATGGAAATACACTCATTGCTGGTAATATGATCATATTACATGTACATAATACATCTGAGATAGATAGATAGATAGATAGATAGATAGATAGATAGATAGATAGATAGATAGATAGATAAAAGAAGTGACAAACTGACAACTGTTTCATCAGATTTTTTATCCAGTAACCTCATATAAAAGTGGAGTTATAAAACATTCTTACAATCTGGAAATCAAACAGATTACTAAAATGTTTTGGTATTGAGATGTGAGAGATGTGATTTTTCTTCTTTTATAGGGACAAAGAGTGGAGGTCTTGACTTAATCTACACTAAATTCAAAGGTGTTAATAAGACACTCCTAGCAAGCAAACTTTTTCTCTTTGTTCTAAGCAGCTCATGACATGCTATGGTCACAAAATGCAAAGGTATGTGGAGAAGTTCTTTTAGATTATTTTTTCTGATTGTTTCACCTGTGATGGGAATGCAATAGACTTTGTGAAGACAATGTCAACACAAGGGAAAGAGAATCCCAGGTTGGCAGATTATAAATAGTTAGGCCAGAATAAAGGATTTGGTATCAAGCTGGCATCACATCTAACCAGAAATACGTGAAAAGACACCTTGACCTGAACATCTTAACTGGTTGTAAAACACCTTTTCAAACAATAGTTAGTTATTTCCTATTTTTAGATCTAACTTTATGACAAATAAGACAAATAAAGCACTTTAAGACAAATAAGACAAATCCAAACTTCATCCTGTGGACATAACAGAGGAATTTGTCAGATAGACAACAAAGGCCCATTTAATTTGTAAATACATTCATAACAAGCTCAGGATATCATTAAAATATTTGTTACTTAAAATTACTATATTTGGCCTGAAGATGCTAGACTAAATTTGAGCCTACTATAATTCATTGAAAAACAAGTTACATTGCACAGAAGTAATTTTACATATCGCTTCTCATCTGAACTCTGAGAGACTGTACTACATATATTTATTTTAAATTTCCTTCTCATTTTTCTGTTTTGACTTTATTTATTTATTTATTTAGGCTTTAATTTATTTATTATTTATTTATTATTATCTTCTCCCTTTTTGCTTTTATTTAGCTATTTATTTATTTATTCATAGATACCTCAGTTTTACTGCAACAGTTGTCTGGGAACAGACAAGTTTGCAGCATCAGGTTTCATCAAAAGGCGTAAAATGTTCTGGCCTTATTCCTCCAGTGCTTCAACCTCTGACAGCTACAGAGGAATAGCTGATGCTTCATTCCTTCAAAATGTTGAGATTTTCAAACTGATTGAGGGTTTCTATTTGGCTAGTGCATTTTGCTTTTCTCTCAAGTAATATTGGATAGTGAATGGGGAAAATGTAAGAGAAGAGAAAGGCAAAGCACTGCACTACCTGAGTCTAGAAAACTACAAGACTTCATAGTCTGTCAAGTGTTTAGGGAATAAAAAGTAATTTGGTTTCAGGTTCTGAAGTAGCATTCATTTTATTGTTATTAACTGAGAAATGTCTTTAGAGATTACTTTACACAAGCAGATAAATGTCTATATTAAAAGTGGTGTACTTTGCTCATAGCACTTTAGCACCAGACCATTTTATGAACCCTGGGAAACTGTAAATACAAAATGAGAGGGTAAACATCTTCCTCAGACCTTGTATATATGACTATAGTTGTCTTTGGTGATCTGTAATCCTGAAAGAAAGTTTATACATAAAAAGAATATTGAGAAATTGTGGCAATATGCATCCCTTTGCTTACTTCAAGGATAAGATATACTGAAACTGTTATATGAAGCTTCTTTATTTTGGGAGATTAAAAGGACTTTATTGTGCAGTTTATGCTCTCCAAAACTGTAACAAAAGAAAATGCTAGAATGCTACTTGAAAGTGCAAAACATGTATAAATGACAAAAATATATTTCTCTGTAGTTACACATGTTGAATTGTATAATTTAGATTTTCTCTAAACAAAAATGAACTTTAAAAAAATTTGTTAAAATATTTCAAAAAGTAACTTAGAAAAAATGTAAGAATAATTTTGTAAAACTGCCATATACAAAGGCCATATACTGCATAGCAGTAGTCAAAATGAAACACACTTTGAATACAGAACACTGACTCTTCAATATATATGCACAAAAGGATTATTTTGAACTTAAGAATGTGTGATGCATTTAGACATGTGTGTGTAGCTTCCATGATACAATACAATACAATACAATACAATACAATACAATACAATACAATACAATACAATACACCCGGTTGAAAGAGACCTTCAAGATCATCACATCCCACCCATCAACCAATCCAACCCACCTAAACAACTAAACCATGCAACCAAGCACCCCATCAAGCCTCTTCCTGAACACCTCCAATGACGGTGACTCCACCACCTCCACGGGCAGCACATTCCAATGGCCAATCACTCTCTCTGTATAGAACTTCTTCTTGACATCCAGTCTAAACCTGGCCTGGCGCAGCCTGAGACTGTGTCCTCTTGTTCTGGTGCTGGCTGCCTGGGAGAAGAGAGCAACATCTGCCTGTCTACAACCTCCCTTCAGGTAGTTGTGGAGAGCAATAAGGTCATCCCTCAGTCTCCTCTTCTCCAGGCTAAGCAACCCCAGCTCCCTCAGCCTCTCCTCATAGGGCTTGTGTTCCAAACCCTCACCAGCTTTGTTGCCCTTCTCTGGACACGTTCCAGCAAGTCAACATCCTTCCTAAACTGAGGGGCCCAGAACTGGACACAGGACTCAAGGTGCAGCCTAACCAGTGCAGTGTACAGGGGCACAATGACCTCCCTGCTCCTGCTGGCCACACTGTTCCTGATGCAGGCCAGGATGCCATTGGCCTTCTTGGCTGCCTGGGCACACTGCAGGCTCATGTTCAGCCTATGAAAATTATTGAAAACAAAGCACAGACATCTAAAGCTAAACCTGGGTTTTAAATGCCAGAAATAAACCTCACTAAAGTCAGTGGAAGTTTTGAGTCAAAGAATCTTTGGATCAGTGCAATTACTTTGCAAATGTTCCTCTGAGTAAGGTTCGTGGTACAAAATAAGCACTTCCATACTCTTTTTGGGGGGGTAATAACCACCAAAATAATCTGAGAAGATATCATTCTTGATATGGAAATGGATTTGCATGGAATTTCCTTAGCTGTAAGACAAATACAGGTTTGATTCTGCAGAAAATGTAATTTCATTTAGTTATATGCAAAACACTATCTGATAGCTGAAGAAACTGAGCCAAGAACATAGACCAATGAGAAACCTGTTGAAGCTGTTATTTCACAGACTCATTAAATGGTAAGTGGAAAAATGTCAAAGCCACAAGGCTTCAATCAAGCTATGAACTTCTTCAAAGTTCAATGTCACTTCAGTTGGGAGGCTCAACTAGGCCCAGCCCTGCAAGTAGCTTTTTAATTTCTCATAACATTTGGAAGTCTGGTTTAAGCAATTTGCCATTTTAGGGACCTAATTGTAAGCACAATGTGCATTTGTCCATGTGCCAGCACAGCTCAAGTAGTGACTGAAAGTCTGCAGCTACCCCCACACGCCTTGTGCATCTATATGTGTCAGTGCAGCTGCATATTTTTTTTAAATACTTCTCTGTCTGCTGCCAGTGACTGTAAGCTTAATGAGAGCATCTGCTGCCCTCTTGCCCAGTTATTTCATAGTGATATGCCTGAACTAAAGGAAATTTCAAACAAGCCTATGTTCTTCAGTAATAAATTACCAGTCTGTATCAGGGCCTAAAGGGCCTTTGATTCATGTAATATTACACTTACACGAAGCTCTGCTGGCAGCAGGGACATTTAGTTTCCCTAAGTAGAATGGGGGGAAGGGGAAAGAGGCAGAAAGGAAATGAAAGGAAAGGAAGTGGCTGGTGGGATTAAATAAAATGAGAAGATCAATTGCCTGAATATTGACAGCTGAGGGAGGTATTTATCCTTGACCTCTTACCCTGAAGCATTCATTCACTTCAGGTAAAAGCCCTGGCTACCATATCTCCTTTGACAAGCTGTAACAGTGTGTGGCATTTTAAAATCTTACTCTCTAACCAAAATGCAATGACTGCTATATACTGAATTTTAGATTTATCTCATATTTATCAGAAAAATTGTTAGTCTAATAAGACGCAAACTGAAATCAGTAATTCCCACAACAGCTATAATTCCATGCATTTCCTTAAAATAGAAACAATAAATTAGGAAGCTGCTAAGAAAATAAATCTGGAATAAAAAGCAAAAAAGGCAGGAAGTTAAAGTGAATAGAAAACAAAGAATGTTGCAAGGGCAAGTACAATAATACAATAATACAATACACCAGGTTGGAAGAGACCTTCAAGATCATCGCATCCAACCCATCAAACAATCCAACCCACCCAACAACTAGACCATACAGCCAAGCACCCCATCAAGTCTTCTCCTGAACACCTCCAGTGAAGGTGACTCCACCACCTCCACGGGTAGCCGATTCCAATGGGCAATCACTCTCTCCGTGTAGAACTTCTTCCTAACATCCAGCCTAAACCTGCCCTGGCGCAGCCTGAGACTGTGTCCTCTTGTTCTGGTGGTGGCTGCCTGGGAGAAGAGGCCAACCTCTGCCTGGCTACAACCTCCCTTCAGGTAGTTGTAGAGAGCAATAAGGTCACCCCTGAGTCTCCTCTTCTCCAGGCTAAGCAACCCCAGCTCCCTCAGCCTTTCCTCATAGGGCTTGTGTTCCAAACCCCTCACCAGCTTTGTTGCCCTTCTCTGGACACGTTCCAGCAAGTCAACATCCTTCCTAAACTGAGGGGCCCAGAACTGGATACAGTACTCAAGGTGTGGTCTAACCAGTGCAGTGTACAGGGGCACAATGACCTCCCTGCTCCTGCTGGCTACACTGTTCCTGATGCAAGCCAGGATGCCATTGGCCTTCTTGGCTGCCTGGGCACACTGCAGGCTCATGTTCAGCCTACAATCAACCAGTACCCCCAGGTCCCTCTCTGCCTGGCCACTCTCCAGCCACTCTGACCCCAGCCTGTAGCGCTGCCTGGGGTTGTTGTGGCCAATGTGCAAAATCCGGCACTTGGATGTGTTAAATCTCATGCCATCGGACTCTGCCCATCTGTCCAGCCTGTCAAGGTCCCTCTGCAAAGCCTCTCTGCCCTCCAGCAAATCAACTGCTGCCCCCAGCTTGGTGTCATCTGCAAATTTACTGATGATGGACTCAATGCCCTCATCCAGATCATCAATAAAGATGTTGAAGAGCATGGGGCCCAGCACTGATCCTTGGGGCACACCACTAGTGACTGGCCGCCAGCTGGATGTGGTGCCATTCACTATTACTCTCTGGGCTCGGCCCTCCAGCCAGTTCCTAACCCTACACAGTGTGCTCCTGTCCAAGCCACGGGCTGCCAGCTTGGCCAGGAGTTTGCTGTGGGGAACGGTGTCAAAGGCCTTGCTGAGGTCCAGGTAGACCACATCCACAGGCCTCCCCACATCCACCAGGCGGGTCACCTGATCATAGAAGGAGATCAGGTTGGTCAGGCAGGACCTGCCCCTCCTAAATCCATGCTGGCTAGGCCTGAGCCCCTGGTCATCCTGTAAGTGCTGTGTGATCGCACTCGAGATGACCCGTTCCATAATCTTGCCTGGCACTGAGGCCAGGCTGACAGGCCTATAATTCCCTGGCTCATCCAACCGGCCCTTCTTGTGGATGGGCACCACGTTAGCCAGCTTCCAGTCTTCTGGGACCTCTCCAGTGAGCCAGGACTGCTGAAAAATGATGGAAAGTGGCTTGGACAGCTCATCTGTCAGCAATCTCAGCACCCTAGGATGGATCCCATCCGGTCCCATGGCCTTGTGGGGGTCCAAGCGGCTCAGTAGATCTCTAACTTCCTCTTGGAGCAGTGGGAAACTATGCAGCTCTCTGGCTCCTTCTGCCAGCTCTGCAGGCCAGCTGTCTGGAAGACGTGCTGCCCTGCTAGTGAAGACTGAGGCAAAGAAGGTGTTAAGTACCTCTGCCTTTTCCTCATTCTTTGTTACAACGTTCCCCTCCATGTCAACCAAGGAGTGGAGGTTGTCCTTGCCCTTCTTCTTGCTATTGATGTATTTATAGAAGGGCTTTTGTTGTCCTTCACAGCAGAGGCCAGTCTAAGTTCTAAATGGGCTTTTGCCTCCCTAATTTTCTTCCTGCACAACCTAGCAACATCCCTAAACATTCTGTAGGTTGCCTCCCCTTTCTTCCAAAGATGATACACCCTCTTTTTTTCCCTAAGTTCTATTAAAAGTTCATTGCCCATCCAGGCTGGCCGTCTGCCCCGGCGGCTCATCTTCTGGCACACCGGCACAGCCTGTTCTTGCACCTTCAATAGTTGTTCCTTGAAGTAGGTCCAGCTCTCCTGGACCCCTTTGTTTTTAAGGGCTGATTCCCAAGGAACCTTCTGAATTAGTTCCTTGAGTAGCCTGAAGTCTGCCCTCTGGAAGTCCAGAGTGGAGGTCTTCTTGCTCCCCCTCTTGTAGTTATTAATTATTAATTAATTATTAATTAATTAAGTAGATTAATTATATTCCCTTGGAAAAGCATGTGATGCAAATCACAGAACCACAGAATCACAGAATGTTAGCAGTTGGAAAGGACTTCCAGAGATCATCAAGTTCAACCCTCCTGACAAAAGCAGGATCACCTAGGGTAGTCCACACAGGAATGCATCCAGGTGGGTTTTGAAAATCTCCAGAGAAAGAGACTCCACTACTTCTCTGGGCAGCCTGTTCTAGTGTTCCATCACCCTCACTGTAAAGTTTCTCCTTGTGCTGAGGTGAAACCTTCTATATTCAAGTTTGTTCCTTGTCTTGTTACTGCACACCATCAAAAAGAGATTGGCCCCATCCACTTGGCACCCACCCCTAAGATATTTATAGACATTGGCCAGATCCCCTCTGAGTCTTCTTAAGACTAAAGAACCCCAGGACTTTCAGTCTCTCTTCACAGGGGAAATGCTCAAGTCCCCTAATCATCCTTGTGGCTATCCATTGGACTCTTTCCAGCAGATACTTGTCTCTCTCTAACTGGGGAGCCCAACACTGTACATGGTATTCCAGGTGTGGTCTCACCAGGGTAGAGTAGCAGGGGAGGAGAACCTCTCTAGTCCTGCTGGATACATTTCTCTTGATGCACCCCAGGATACTATTGGCTCTCCTGGCCACAGGGGCACACTGCTGTCCCATGGAGAACTTGCTGTCCACTAGGACTCCAAGGTCTTTCTCCATGGAGCTGCTTTCCAGCAGGGCAACCCCTAAACTGTATTGGTGCTTGTTTTTATTCCTCCCCAGATGCAGGGCCCTTCACTTGTCCTTATTGAACTTAATGAGGTTTGCCTGCATCCAGTTCTCCAGCCTGTCCAGATCTCTGATCTTAATAAAGATATTGAACAAAACTGGACTCGGTACCAATCCCTGCAAAATACCACTGGTCACAGGCCTCCAAGTTGACTCTGTGCCACCAATCACAACCGTATGAACTCTGTTGTTGGGACAGTTTTCAATCCACCTCACAGACCAATTGTCTATGTCACATTTCCTGAGCTTTTCTCTGAGGATGTTATGGGAGACAGTAGGAAAGGCCTTAATGAAGTCAAGGTCTATGTCATCCACTGATCTTGATTTTTCTATTCATTTGGTCGTGGTTTTGTAGAAGGCTATCAGATTAGTCAAGCAAGATCTCCCCTTGGTAAATCCATCTTGATAACTCTTCTTCTATGTGATTAGAAATGACCTCCAGAATAAAACGTTGTAGTCACATTAAAAAAACTAAACCAAAACACAAACATAAGCAGTATAAAATAAAAAAAAAAAAGAAAAAAAGAGTATTTAAGTGAAATTAGAAACTGTAGAAGCACAAGGCATTATTAATAAAATATTGTATACCCCACAGTTTCTGACTTCCTCAAAATTTGTCTTTTTGAGCATTGGAAGGTTATGACTTACATAATTTGCATGACTAATTTGTGTCAGTAACTAAGTGCATATGCCTTAACTTTAAGTTAAGAGATCTGAAACAAACACTGAGTATGGAACTAAGCAGGTGCAGAAAGATGGTAGAAACACAATAAAAATAACTAAATGGAAGCAGTAGGAATAGCATTCTGTAACTAGCTTTAAATTGCCTCAGGTTCATATTTTATGTGCTGCAAACATGCATAAAAAATAAATAAAATCCAAATAAACATTTTATACTTTGAATAAATTGTTTGTTCTAAATTTATCATATAGTTAGATGATGTTACATTTTATGCAGCTTGAAAGACACCTGAACATAAACTTCATTACTTTTTCAAGCATCTTTCTATAGTACTTTTTAAAAGTTTTCCTGAATAAAAGTCAATTTTCTTAATTTTGGCATTATAAGAACAAAAAATACAGCACCAAAATTATACAACTATATCATAAGAATTTGCAACTGAAGAACTTTACCTTCTGCTGTTCATAGGTGTTTACATTATTATAACGTAGGAATAAAACTTTGCTAATCTTGGCTGATAACATGCCAAATCTACTTCTTACTCAGAATACAGAGACACAAATGTCCATAGCACAATACCATCTCGTTTTTTGTAGTTCTCATTCTCATGACCCGGATGTCCGTGTTTTCCACATAAACAGAATAAAAGGTGCATAAATATTGCACAATTTTCACGTTACTCTAAACCATACTTGGCATCAGCTCTAAACTTAAAGCCCTAACAGACTGTTTTTTTGGTTGGTTGGTTGGTTTGCTGTTGCTGTGGGTGGGGGGTTTTTTGTTTGTTTGGGTTTTTTTTAAGAGGTCTGGCATTTTTCTTTTTAATGAGGCTTGCTAGAGGCTTAGTTCTCTTTTCAAACCAGAACTGAGAGGTCGTTGCACATAGCCACAGGAAGGTGAGAG
This sequence comes from Picus viridis, assembly GCA_033816785.1. Lineage (NCBI taxonomy): Eukaryota > Metazoa > Chordata > Aves > Piciformes > Picidae > Picus > Picus viridis. Next base: position 17,616,946 of record CM066606.1, read on the forward strand.
AGTTCAGACATATCTAGTCATCATTGCCCAGAAAAGTGTAATGCAATTACAGGAGTGGATGTGTAATGGGTAATTAGAAAGTGCAGTGAATGTGATCCAGTAATCAAAGATACCATCTTGCACTGAATCACAAGATGAGGGTCAAGACGCTAAAAAAACTTCCTTTTACTTCAAATAAACAACGGGAAACCCTCTCTTACTTGTTTCATGTACCAGTAGTAACTTTTCATAAGCAAGTGAATTGCTCTATGCATCTCAAATGATAAAATCATCATAGAGAACAAAATGTGATGATGAACACAAATAAAGGAGTTACTCACATTGACAACTGCAGCCATTCATCCCCCAGTAACTACTGTGAGTGGAGAACAAATACCTGGACATCCAGAAACAAGATGTTAGGTACAGAAAAAGTGCTTTGTCCTCTTCTCTTTACAATGACATCTCCTATTATATCACATCTACTGTTCTACAACCATTTTAAAATATGGAGGCAGTATACCAATGTTCTCTTGTTTGACTCAGTGATACTACCCTGGTGAAGCTTTTCTGTGCAGGAGACGATAGCTTTATTAAAGCCGTCTCTAAATTTTCTCCCTTCTTGTTCAAACTGCATTTCTTCAGCACAATGCTCTGTGCAACTAAATCTCTGTCTTAATTGCAGTCCATATGCACCACAGTGACAAATGTCTCTCAAGAGTGGATGTCCTACTGCAAGAATCCAACAATAAGAATGATGTAACACAGAGACTGTTATGGAAAGAAGGAATACTTCAAGAAATTTAAGATGCTTTTTGCTGTCACTGATGTTCCCCTGTTGTGTTCACCATACAATGGAGACCTTACATAGCAGTATTTTCCAAAGCATTAAATTTTTCATTTTAAACAAAACATACTGAAATAGCTGTTATAAACTCATTGATCCTCGCCTAATATGCTTTGTGTACACAGAAATCCTTTTTCATTGTTAGTGGGTGATTAGGTTTTACCTATACCATTTTTCTTCTTGAATTAAAGTACCAAAAGACTACATAGCTACACACCCTGTAATTCCATCCAAATAACAAATTACAGAATTTATAGCTTGGTTCTTGCATGCTGCAAAGTCATACGGTGCATATGACATTGGGCTAAACATTTGAGAGACTCTCAGGAAAGATCTGATTGATTTTATTAGAGAAACTCCCTTTAAATACACACTAAACTCCCTTTAAATACATACTAAACTCATTCAGATCACATAAAGGGTATCTGAATCTATTACAGTTTTGTCTTGACTGCTGCATGTAGTCTGATTTCTGTGCTTCCCAGGTATAGCTTTCTATGATTTCCTTCCCAGTCTCATAAAATCTTTCACTAGGAACTTGACTGACATTCAGTCCTTCCCTGAAGCAGTCAAAAGCAGTGGTAGCTGTCTACGTTTATACAGCTGCCACCATTCTCACACCATAATTCTGGAAACCATTAATTAAGTGATCAAATTAGAAACTAGAAACTGAGTATTAGTCACAGTACCTAAACAGTAATCCAATTAATAAAGAATTAATACAAAGAAATGAAAGAATACTGAGACAAATGATATGCAGAAGCAAAACACTCATTAGGAAAATGGATTGTATCAACATCTGCATGTGTTTACTACATATGGAAGCACACAAAGGATATCTTTAAAAACTGGAATTTAAACCTGGCAAAACCAGAAGAGGCTCTCAGTCTGTGAGCTGTGAGGCAACTGCATCAGCACCGGCTAGCTCTGTGCTGTGCTGAGATCTTTAGAAGAGAAAAGGGGACTCCTGGAGACAGGGAGTCAGAGAGAGAGAAAAAGGGAAAGAGGCAACCTAACATGACAGCGTCTCTTATGAGGGTGCCTGAGAAGGTGGCATGGCTGGGAGCATTCCCAGAGAAGCTGCAGGAGATTTAAACCCAGCAAAACCAGAAGAGGGTCTCAGACTGCAAGCTGTAAGGCAACAGCCTTCTTGCTAGTTGGAATCCAGTGAGTGGTGAAGGAGTGTGGTCAGACATCTGGGAGTGTGTGGCCAGTGGTACAGACAGGCTAACAGGTACAGGGAGAGCAAATACTGACTGAGTGTACCCTTGGGGCTCCTTTTGAATTAGCTCAGTAGTTGGCATGAGTAAGGCATGGGGGCAGGACACAAGGTACTTCAGTTTTACAGAAGGCATGATGGTGGCTGCTTGGAGGAGAACTGTGCTCTCTGCACCCACCAAAATGGATTTTGGCATTCGGGCCACAGGTTGTTAAGAATGCCACAGCCTTTCACAGGCAACAGGGGGCAACACTGACTATGGGTGGTGTGCACAGGTTTTTGACCTTCTCAGCTGGTTCGCACAGCTCCAGGATGAAGAGATAGAGCTCAGGGAAGAGGTGAGTAGGTTAAGAAGCATCAGGGAGAGTGAGAGGGAAATAGATTACTTTCACAAACTGATCTTTATGAATACAGAACATGTGTCGACTCTGAGTGGAGCAGAGAATTTGATATCCTCTCATCAGCAAGCCTCCCAGCCTGTAGCAACTGTAGCAACTCACATGTTCAGGGTCAATGGGAACAGGTGGCTACCTGACAAAATAAACGATACGAATGGAGCAAACATGCTTCTTTAAGAAGTGCAACACCCACAGTGCCCTTGCACAACAGCTATGAGGCTCTGCAGGAGGAACTGATTGTGAACAAGGACCAGGGCTCAATAAGGCCAAAAGTGCCTCAAAGGTCAGAAGTGCCACCAAGGCTGATCTACCTCAGGCCAGCAATAAAAACTGACCCTGAAAAGAAAAATCAAAGGTCATTGTTGTAGGTGCTGTTGTAGGCTGCTGAGGAGAGCAGCAGCCCCAATATGCAGACCAGACCCACTTCATAGAGAGGTCTGCTGTCTTCCTGGTGCCTGGGTAAAGGATGTTGTAGGTAAACCTCCCACCCTTGTGAGTTCTTCAGACTATTAGCCACTTATGTTTTTTCAGGTAGGTAGTGATGATACAGCAGTGAGAGGCTCGCAATCAATTACAAGAGACTCCAGGACCTTGAAGCAACTGCTAAAGGGATAATGAGCTCAAGTTGTGTTCTCTTCCATCCCTCTGACATTGTCAATGGATGAGGGAAGATTTAGGAAGAGCCAACAGGTCCATTCATGACTCCAGGACCGGTGCCATCAACAGGGGTTGGATTTTATGATCACAGCTCAATTTACAGGGCAACAGAACTGCAAGTAACTAATGGGATGCACCTGTACCAAAGGTGCAAAAGGATTCCAGGGCAGAAGTTGGCAGGGCTCATTGATAGGGCTTTAAACTAGATTTGAAGGGGGAAAGGGAAGGGATTGTTGATGTCATGGGGCAGCTCATCAGAGGCAGAGGGATGGAGAGCTAGCAAGGGACCTCAATATGTTGCTCTGAGGCAAGCCAAGGATGAAGCACTGGGGCACACCAAGAGAATCAAGGGTTTCACCTAACAGGGTGGCATGGCCAGCACAGCTGAAGTGCTTCTATGCAAATGCAAGCAACTTGGACAACAAACAGGATGAATTAAGGGCCACTGCACTGCTGGAATGCTATGACATAGTGGCTATTGCTGAAATCTGATGCAATGATTTCCACCACTGGAATGTACGGATAGATGGGTACAAGCTTCCTAAAGAGGAAGGACAGGAAGGGTAGCGGGGGAGGAGGTGTTGCTGTCTATCAGTGACCAGGTGGAATCAGTGGAGCTCCACCTGGGGAAGAATGATGAGCTGATTGGGAGCATATGGGTTAAGATTAAGAAGAAGACAGGGCAAGGTGATGTTACCGTAGGGGTCTGCTACAGGCCACCTGACCAGCAGAACCAAGCAGATGAGGCTCTTCACAGGCAAATAGAAGTGGCTGCATGTTCACAAGCCCTGGTCTTTATGGGAGATTTCAACCACCCTGACATCTGCTGCAGGGACAATACAGCTAGGTGCCAGCATTCCAGGATGTTCCTGGAATGCATAGATGACAACTTCCTCCTCCAGATGGTAGAGGAATGTGGTGGTTTAGGCTGGATTCTGGCCCTGATGCTACTGCACAGGCCACATCTGGGATCTTCCAAAAGGGGGCCCAGCCCAGTGGGTGGTCACAAAAGCCAGGTATTTCATTCCCATAATGCCCTGCTCCCCTATAATGCATCAGCGAGGGGTCTTCCCTGTCTCTTTTCTTCCCTGCTGCTGCCTAGGTAATGGGCTGAGCCACTTCCCTTGGGCCTGGCCAGGCCCAAGGCTGGGTTGGGGGGTGGAAAGAGCCCTGGGGGGAATTTGGGTGTACCCCCAGGTGGGGGTGGGACATTCTTGGGTATGTTCTGGGATCTCTCTCTCTTTTGTCATGGTGCTTCTGGTTTTCTGTGAAACTTTCATTGTGTTTTTTTTTCCATTTAAGCTTTCCACCATTTTTGCAATCCATTTTGTCTGAGTCTTTCTTTGGCCCATGTTGGGAAAAAATTGGACTCCCAACCCACTACATTTAATGGCATAGCCAGGGTAGGAGTTGATTGCTGTGGCAAGCTGCAAATCGGATTGCAAAAGATGGAGAGTTTAAAGTCAGATCTGGAGTGTTGCTGGGTTGGAAGTTGGGGCTCAAGTTTTCTTGCTGGGGCAACTGTGTGAGCTTCTATGGACTGCAGGGGGACACCTGCTGTGTGGCTGATGGCATGGAAATCCCTCCTGCTGCTTGAAAGCAGCGAGGAGTGGTTCTTTCTGTGACTTTCTGCTCGGGGTAGCTTAAGAATGCAAGACCTGCTTTTTTCCTCCTTGTTCTCTGAGGAGCTGCAAGCAGCAGGGAGTGGAGTGGAGGAGGGGCAGTGGTGAGCAGACCGAAGTTGGACCCGCTGTCACTGCGGGGTAGGGCCACCCATGGTGACCGGACAAGTGATGGCTCCTGAAACCTGAGAAGGTGAGTGGGGACTTCAGCTGGAAAGCCGTTCTCAAAGACTCTGGGAACGCACTCATGGCTTTGGCTGGAAATGCCGTTTGGGCGCCTGAAGGGGTGGAGGTGATTTTGATTCTGCTTCTCTTCTGGGAAGAGGGGCCCAGGACAGCTGGTCAGTGTTCAAGGATCACCTTCTCTGTGTCCAGGAGCAAAGTATACCCACGAAGAAGAAAGCAGGAAAGAATGTTAGGAGATCTGCCTGGGTGAGAAAGGAGCTCCTGGACACATTATCACACAAAAAGAAACTCTACAAGGAGTGTAAGAAAGGACTGCTAGAATGGGGGCATATAAGGAAGCTGCCTGAGCAGCAAGAGACCTGGTTAGAAAAGCTAAAGCTCAGTTAGAATTAAATCTAGCCAAGAGGAACAGTAAAAATTTCTATAGGTATATTAATGGCAAAAAGAAGGCTAGGGAAGGTGTGGGCCCCCTCAGAATGGACACAGGTGAACTGGTGACAAGTGACATGGAGAAGGCTGAGGTTCTCAATGACTTCATTACCTCAGTCTTCACTGACAAGGGCTGCAGCCACACTCCTAGAATAATGGAAGGTAATGGCAGGGACTGGAAGAAGGAACTGCCCATTGTAAGTGGAGATCAGGTTCATGACCATCTGAAGAACCTGGAAGTGTTCAAGTCCAAGGGACCTGATGGGATACACCCACAGGTGCTGAGGAAACTGGCAGATGAGGTTGCTAAACTACTTTCTATTATATTCCAAAAGTCATGGCAGTCTGGGGAAGTCCCCACTGACTGGAAAAGGGGAAACATAACTCCCACTTTCAAAAAGGGAAAGAGTGATGACCCAGCCAACTATAGGCCAGTAAATCTCGCCTCTGTGCCTGGTAACATCATGGAGTACATCCTCCTGGAGGCACTGCTGAGACAGAAGAATAATGAAGAGGTGTGACCATTTTAGGCTATGCCTTTAAGAAAGGGACAGTTACTGGAACACTCTGGCTGAATGTTTTGGTGTAGTAAGGAAAACAAAGATAATTCTAAACTAATTTCATTGGTAGATTGGTAGAATGCAACTTTAAATTTTACTTCAGTCTGAATCTCAGTCAGTCTGTTGTGTTCAGTCTGCCTGAGTAGCTGCTGTCTTTCCTCTGTGCTGGCTGGAGTTGACCATGAGCTAACGAACTAACGAGATAAGAAACTAATTATTTTTTTCCTTTCCTTAACACACGCTTTTAACTAACAGAATTTCCTCCTTAATAATTACTTTTCTCTCTCTAACCCTTTTTGGGAAAAAAGGGAGGAAGGGAGAGAAGGGAGTTTTGAGGGGACCCTCCTCACTGGGATTCTTTTGGCTTAGTAAATATGGAAATGCAACTGCTACCATTCTACTCATCAAGATCCCGGAGTTTAAGATTCCAGTAGGTGAAAGAGGAATTTTAAGTGATGGCTGGGATCCAAAGGTGATTTATTTGGTATGTGTAATCGGGCTGCTGGTTGTGATTAATGTGTGCTTGTTAGTAGCTCTGATACGGGAGAAGAAGGTATCTAAAACTTGCTTCATTGTCAAGCATAGACAAAAGAGAAGAAAACATAGCTCTAACTCGACCCCAGAGATTTCTAGTGATGAGGAGAATGGAGAATCTCAATCAGTTAAACATAGAGCTAAACAGGATATCGGAAAGGCTGCTTTGAACAGTGCTGTTGTTGATTCTGGCAATTAGCCAGTGGCAGCGGCAGTGGCAGCTCCTAACATGGTGGCTCCCATGTCCTCGGCAGCCGTTAGAGAGGCAAAGCCATTTCCTTCTTCTTTGGCAGTAATGGAAACGTCCCTATGGCAGCTGGTCCATCTCAAAACCTGTCAGCTTCTGTTAAGGTGGCTGTGAATTCAAACACAGCTCCAATTAAGCAAGTAGCAGCTTTAGATAAGAGAGGTGGAAGGCGTAGAGCTGATCCAGGAGCTGATGGGGGAGAGCAGCAAGATACCGCTGCTGATGAGGGAACTTCTGCTCAAAAAGAGCCTGCTGGGGAGGAAGAGAAGGTTTGTCTTAAAGCTATAGCTGAGTTATTGAGACCATCACAGGATGGAGATCCAGCAGGGCAAATTGCAGGTCCTGGTAAGACAACAGCTAATGAACGTGCTTCTGAGCTTAAAGAGATCTTTAAGAGGCTGGCAGCAGGAGCATGGGGACAACAACTATAGGAAGATGAGACAGATGAAGAAGACAATGACATTCAAAACACCTCGGCACCAAGGCAAGAACTTAGACATGTGTGGAAGGATTACATTAGAGCAGAGAATGAGCCAGTTCTAGCCTGGCTTGGTAGATGTTTTGATACAGGTGCACCAGCTCTAATAGTGGGAGACAAGTCAGCATCTCAGCTAGGCACTCTCTCGAAGGATAGTGGAATAGATAGACATCTAGGCAGGCTTCTCGATAAGGTTACTCTGTGGATACGCCTTTTAATGGCAGCTCTCATGAGATACACATCGCAAAATGATCTTCCATGGAATTCTAAACCCTGGACGACCACGGATGAGGGAATTAAGCATCTCAGAGAATTTGCTGTCAGAGACGAACTCTATGGTAACCATGAAACTGTTAATCCTGATGAAATTCCTGTAGAAACTGGTCTTGCTAAAAAGCTCATCAAACTTGCTTCTCCTAATTATGCAACTATTCTGGCAAGCAGAATTGTGGCAAGAAATTATGGTGGAGCTCCTCCTACAGTTGGCCAATTCACTGATCAATAAGAGAATTGGAGATACCCTGACATGTGTTTTTCTTTGGTTTCAGCCATTGAAACTCTGTCTGGAAAAATTGAGAATTGCATGAAAGAGCTGAAAGATTCTATATCTCAATTGGTATAAAGAGATAATTCCAATTCTTCCTCCAGATGGATACAAGTTTCATCTGTGAGAAATAGACGTCCTCCAAGGAGGTCATTCCAAAGCAGATTGAACCAATACTGACCAGCAAGGCAATCACATGGGAGTATTTGGATCAATCTGCATGATCAGTTTGGTGAGAACATGAACAGATGGGATGGTCAACCAACTTCTAATCTTTTCAGGAGACTGAGGGAACTGCAAAGTGGCAGAACCCAAGGTAGCAATACCAGAAGGGTAGCTGTTACTTCCACAGTTTCCCAGGACAACTCTCATAGCTCCAACGGTGGCTCCAGTTCTAACACTGCACACTGTGCTCATTGCACATGTGGGCATGTTCCCCATAACTAGGGGTGCCCTGTCTCCCACCAGTGGGAGGAGAGGGATAATAGAGATAACAGAATCTATTGGGATGTGTACATCCAGTGGCCTGGCACTTCACAATTTCAGAAGTACAGGGCCTTGGTTGACACAAGAGCTCAGTGCACCATAATGCCATCAAATTATCCAGGATCAAAGGCTATAACTATTCTGGGAGTCACTGGTGGATCTCAAGAGGTAACTAAAGTAGAGATAGATATAAGTTTGACTGACTGATAAACAGTGGAAGAAGCATACAGTTGTGACTGGACCTGACACACCTTGCATTTTGTGAACTGATTTTCTGAGAGAAGGGCGTTTCAAAGACCGTAACAATTACAAATGGGCTTTTGGAGTAACATCTGTAGAAGTTGATGGACAAAAATTGAAGCTGTCTGCTAGACCTGAGCTTTCTGATGAATCTGCAGTTGTGGGACAACACAAGATTCAGGACATTAAATTGTTGGTTGATTCTCAGACTGTATATCACAGACAATACAGAACCCACCGTGACTCTTTGTTGCCCATTCAGAATCTGATTTGTCAGTTGGAGAGTCAGAAAGTCATCAGCAAAACTCATTCACCTTTCAACAGTCCAGTGTGGCCTGTGTGAAAGCAGAATGGAGACTGGCGTCTGACAGTCGACTACCATGCCCTGAATGAAGTAACTCCGCCTATGAGTGCAGCAGTACCAGACATGATGGAACTGCAGTATGAGCTGGAATCCAAAGAGGCCAAATGGTATGCTACCATAGACATTGCTAATGCCTTCTTCTCTTTTCCCATAGCAGAGGAATGCAGGCCTCAGTTTGCTTTCACCTGGAGAGGAATCCAGTACACTTTCAACAGATTGCCAATGGTCTGGATCCACAGCTCAAGCATCTGTCATGCAGTGATCCATAATGCTCTGGAGAAAGGTGGTGCTCCAGAACACATCCAGTTCATCGATGATATCATCGTCTAAGATAAAACTAATGAAGAAGTCTTCAAGAAAGATAACAAAATCATTGACATTCTCCTGAGCACAGGTTTTGCCATCAAGTGAGACAAGGTGAAAGGACCTACCAGAGAGATCCAGTTTCTAGGAGTGCAGTGGCAGGATGGACGTCAACACATTCCAGTGGATGTGGTAAATAGAGTCTCTATCATGGCAAATCCCATGGACAAGGAAGATACTCTACTTTTCTTGGGGATAGTGGGATTTTGGAGACTGCACATTCCTGGATACAGTCAGATTGTGAAACCTCTGTATGATGTGACTCGAAAAAGAAACAGTTTCTGAACAGTTCCTGAACAACAAGCAGCTTTTGACCAGATAAAGCAAGAGGTAGTTCAAGCAATGTGTCTGGGACCTGTTCGAGATGGTCCAGACATTAAGAGCATTTTGTCCATGGCTGCAAATGACAATGGTCCAACTTGGTGCTTGTGGCAAAGAGCTCCAGGCGAGACATGAGGACAACCTCTTGGTTTCTGGCATCAATGTTACAGAGGTTCAAAGGCAAATTATATTCCAACAGAGAAAGAGATTCTAGCTTTCTATGAAGGAGTAAAAGCAGCTTCTGAAGTAATTGGAACTGAATCCCAACCTCTTTTAGCTCCCAGATTACCAGTTTTGAATTGGATGTTCAAAGGCAAAGGTTCCACACCACATCATGTCACAGACTCCACATGGTCTAAGTGGATGGCTCTGATAACACAGAGAGCTCGAATGGGAAATCTTGAAAGACCTGGTCTGGTGGAGGTGATCTCAAGTTGGCCTGAAGGTACTAACTGTACTAAACCTCCAGAGGAGAGAGTAACTCATGCTGAGGAAGCTCCTCCTTACAATGACCTTTCTGATGATGAAAAGAAATATGCTTTGTTCACAGACGGTTCCTGTCATCTTCTTGGGAATAAGTGAAGGTGGAAGTCTGCAGTGTGGAATCCAACATGCTGAGTTTCAGAAGCAAAGGATGGAGAAGGAGAATCCAGTCAATTTGCAGAGGTAAAAGCTGTCCAGATAGCTTTTGATGTAGCTGAACGTGAGAGATGGCCAAAGCTTTATCTCTACACCGACTCAAGGATGGTAGCCAATGCTCTGTGGGGTTGGCTAAAGGACTGGAAAAAGAATGGTTGGCAGAGAAAAGGAAAGCCTATTTGGGCAGCTGACCTGTGGCAGGACATTGCTGATTGAGTTAAGAGAATTCCAGTGAAGGTGAGACACATCGATGCTCACATTCCTAAGAGCAAAGTTACTGAGGAACAAAAACACAACCATCAAGCAGATTTAGCTGCAAGAGTTTCTCCAGTAGACATGGACTCTGATCTTGATCTCTACTGGAAACACCGAGGTGAAATATTTTTACCTCAGTGGGCTCACGATTCATCAGGACATCAAGGCAGAGATGCAACCTACCAGTGGGCTTGTGACAGATCCATAGACATTTCCATGGATACAATCACACAAGTCATCCATGACTGTAACATTTGTGCTGCTACTAAGCAGGCAAAGACAAGCCTTTATGGTATGGTGGCAGATGGTCCAAGTACAACTATGGTGATGCCTGCCAGAATGGCTATATCACTCTACCACGTTCTCATTCTGGTAAGCAATATGTGCTTACTATGGTAGAGGCAAACACTGGATGGTTGGAAATTTATCCAGTTCCACATGCAACTGCACGCAACACCATTCTTGGTCTGGAGAGACAGATCCTGTGGAGACACGGAACTCCAGAGAAGATTGAGTCAGACAATGGAACTCATTTCAAAAACAATCTTGTGAAGAGCTAGGCCAAAGAGCACGGCATCGAGTGGATATTCCACATCCCCTACTATGCACCAGCTGCAGGGAAGATTGAATGCTACAACGGTTTGCTGAAGACCACTCTTAAAGCCATGGGGGGTGGATCTTTGAAAAACTGGGAAAAACATTTAGCACAAGCAACCTGGCTGGTAAATAGTAGAGGTTCAGTGAATCGAGCTGGACTGGCACACTCAGATCTGCTGCAGGAAGTAGAAGGTGATAGAGTTCCTGTTGTTAGAGAAAAGAATCTGTTAGGTAAAACTGTTTGGGTATTTTCTCCCTCAGGAGAGGCTAAACCTGTCTGAGGGGTGGTTTCAGCTGAAGGTTCTGGTCACACTTATTGGGTAATGCAAGAGAATGGTGAAATTCAGTGTATTCCACAAAGAAATTTAACTTTAGCTGAGAGAGTTTGATTTCAGAGTGTTGTACAGATACATTGCACTCTAAGGAAGAATCCATGAGGAAACTACAATGCGTGAACCCTGAGAACCCTGAGATCCCTGAGTCAACTGAGAGTCCCTGACTCCCTTTTCTTCACTTCGTCTGCGAAGAGAGAAGCTGTTTTCCATTTTCCTGTTTCCTAATTTTCTTGGTCTTCTGAATAATCTACTTTTGAGTATAGCTGGAATGGACTATGAACTTTACTTACAAATTGGAGATACTGTTTTAGATTGGATGGACAGTATGAACAGCCAATGAAATTGTTTAGAAGGGGTGGATTGTGACAGTTTTAGGCTACGCCTTTAAGAAAGGGACAGTTACTGGAACACTCTGGCTGAATGTTTTGGTGTGAAAAGGAAAACAAAGATAATTCTAAACTAATTTCATTGGTAGATTAGTAGAATGCAACTTTAAATTTTACTTCAGTTTGAATCTCAGTCAATCAGTCTGTTTTCAGTCTGCCTGAGTAGCTGCTGTCTTTCCTCTGTGCTGACTGGAGTTGATCTTGAGCTAACGAACTAACAAGACAAGAAATTAATTCTTTTTTCTTTCCTTAGCACATGCTTTTAACTAACAGAATTTCCTCCTTAATAATTACTTCTCTCTAACTCTTTTTGGGGAAAAAGGGAGAAAGGGAGAGAAGGGAATTTTGGGAGGACCCTCATTGCTGGAGGAGGGCAGGATTTCTGTGTTATTTTCTTTGCTGTTTATTTTTTATATATTGTAAATACTATATACTGTGTATATATTCACTACACTTCATCCTGCTTGTAAAATATAGCTCTTCCATTGTTGCTTCTCTGAGTTAGATGTGGTTGGGGGGGGGGAGGGGGTACTGGACATTCTCTCACCACTACATAATTGGATTGGATACAATCAACATGGCTTCTCAAAAGGGAAGATCCTGCCTGACAAACCAGGTGGCCTTTTATGACAAGGTCACAACATTAATAGACGAAGGCTGAGCAACTGATGTCATTTACCTGGACCTGAACAAAGCCTTCAGCACTGTCCCATAACACATCCTGGTCTCCAAGCTCGTGCAGAATGGGTTTGATGGATGGACCATTCAGTGAAAAAAGAACTGTCTTGATGGCCACACCCAAAGGGTGGCTGTCAGTGGATCCATGTCCAAGTAGAGGCCAGTGACAAGTGGAGTCCCTCAGGGATCAGTACTGGGATGAGTCTTGTTTAACATCTTTGTTGGTGACATGGACAGTGGCATTGAGTGCACCCTCAGCAAGTTTGCTGATGACACCAAGCTGTGTGGTGCAGCAGACATGGTGGAGGGAAAAGGATGCCATCCAGAGGGATTTTGACAGGCTGGAGGGGTGGACCCATGACAACCTCATGAAGCTCAGCAAGACCAAATACAAAGTCCTGCATCTGGGTCAGGGCAATCCCAAGCACTGATATAGGCTGGGCAGTGCCTGGATTGAGAGCAGCCCTGAAGAAAAGGTCTTGGGGGTGCTGGTGGATGAGAAGTTCAACATGAGTCACCAGTGTGCACTTGCAGCCCAGAAAGCAAGTCACATCCTGGGCTGCATCAAGAGAAGCATAGCCAGCAGATCGAGAGATGTGATTCTCCCCTCTACTCTGCTCTAGTGAGAACCCACATTTGGGACAGAGTAGAAGGGAACAGAATTAACCAGGTTGGAAAAGACCTTTGAGATCATAAAGTCCAACCTATCACCCAACACCATCTTACCAACTAAACCATGGCACCAAGTGCTTCATCCAGTCTCCTCTTAAATATGTCCAGTGACGGTGACTCCACCACCTCCCTGGGCAGCCCATTCCAGTGGCCAATCACTCTTTCTGTGAAGAATTTCTTCCTAACATTCAGCCTAAACCTCCCCTGGCACAGCCTTGAAGAAGCTGTTACTTTCTCAATCACTGCTTGTGAAGTACCTTTGGGTTCACAATTTGTAATCTCAACAACAGATCTACTAGATTACAGTACAGCCTGTCACAATTCTGCCATTGAATTATGTAACACTCAATGGACTGAAATACATCCAACCAACTCTGTTCTCCAGAATTTAATTTCAAGCCCTTCTCTTTGGAGGTCTCTGAAGGACTCTGAACAAAAAAGAGTATTTTTCCTGTTCACTCACAGTTTGGTTTTAGCAAGCATTACATTCTAGTCTGTTGTTCTACATGCCTAGGCAAAGCATGAAAACTATTTTCTCAAAATATGCATTATCTTAGTCAGTGAAAATTCATTTGAAGTTCAATTCCTCCAGCTTCCTCCCCAGCTGCTAGGTAGAGAAGAAAGGAGGAAATTGACAATTTTTTTCTCCGCTTCTTAATGCACTATTGGAAACTCAAATTAGGAGATGATATACAAAAAGAGGTATTAAAATGTATAAAGTCCTAGCAAAACAGAATTTTCTTTCTTGATCCCTGAATAACACTAGGCTTTTTGGTTATTTACTAGCATTATTAATAACATCTAGTAACAGATGCAGACAGTATCAGTAGATTCATTTTTATTCTTACCTGTGTCCAGTTCTGGAGCCCCTATTACAGGAAGGATCAGGAGGTGCTGGAACATGTCCAGAGGAGGGCCACAAGGATAATTAGAGAGCTGGAGCACCTCTCCTATGAGGACAGACTGAGGGAGTTGGGGCAGAGAAGGCTCTCAGGAAACCTTACTGTGGCCTTCCAGTATCTCAAGGGGCCATATAAAAAAGCTATGGAGAGACTTTTTAGGGTGTCAGGTAATGATAGAAATGGAACAAAAATAGAAATGGGTAGCTTCAGATTGGATGTTAGGAAGAAATTCTTCACCGTGAAGGTGGTGAGACTTTGGAACAGGTTGCCCAGGGAGGTGATAGAAGCCTCATCCCTGGAGATTTTTAAGGCGAGTCTGGATGTGGCTCTGAGCAGCCTGATGTAGTGTAAAATGTCCCTGTGCATAACAGTGGGGTCGGTAATAGATAATCCTTAAGGTCCCTTCAATTCCATGATTCTACAATCTTTGCAATACAATGCAAAGATTACTACACGTTCAGAGGAAAATTTGAAGATCAACTGTCCTTCCATAATATTCCTCTTCTACTATTACGTTAAATAAAAATCTCTCTTCCTGATGCTTTCAAGAAGATGCTGTCCCTCTCTGAATGAATTTGAAGAACTAGCTTTTCAGATCATTTGATTAAAGTGAAAATATTCCTCAGAACACGGGAATAGTATGAAATTGTTCAGGCTTAAACTTTTAAACATGAGAACTCAGTCCTTACAGTACTAAAATTGGCGACACTTTTTGCCACACTAAGTTTCCACATGAAAACAAAAATCATGTACATACACTCACACATATATTTACACAGACTCCATTTCTTTTTCTGATAGAAGTCACTGCCTTATGATATATGTTTTGTTTACACCACAAGGACTGATGTGCATAGCAGTTGTGCTCTGTAACACAAGTCAGGCTCTGACTTAATTTCTTGATATATTTCAGAGACACAGACATATAATCTAAACCAGCCTATAGTCAATACAAAATTGCCCATATGTCCTTCCCCTTTGAACCACTGCTGGAGTCTCTCCAAAGCATGCAATCCCAGTCTGAACATTTATGCTCTAAATTGGTATGTAAACCAGTCCTGTCATGTAACTTGCTGCAGTGTGTACTTCTTGTTTGTGGACTTTCCTCAGAAATTTAAACAACACTCAGCCATGTGTAAGTTAAAAGCTGCAGACTCCTCAGCAGGACAGAGGAAAGAGGTATGAAAAAGATATGCAAAGAAAATAATGAATCTACAGGAGAACCAAAAGTCCTCATGGAGCCTTCTAGTTCATAATAAAAGTCTTTCGTCCATGTAATTCCATCTTTTACTGATATTTTCTGCCAAAATCAGAATGTGGATGCACTGCATTTTGTTTAATTGAAAAGACAATTTATAAACATAATTTGAAAAGGTATAAATTATCTATTAAATCTTACTCCTTTCAATTTTTAAAGTAGTTTCTACAGACCAGAGTTTTGATGTAAACCAAAAGCTGTTTATTTAAGAAGTGAATGTAGTTAGCTAGTGTGGGTGGGGTTTTGTTAATTATTCATCGCTTGCATTAATCACTAAATAATTTGGAATAGAATCTTCTAGTTACATTCTCAAACAGAATGTTTGGGGAAAAAGATGGCAGCTTTCATCAACTTTAGCTCTGACTATTTCTAGCTGCCAAAGAATACCCTTGCAGAAGGTGGTTAAATTTTTTCTAATGTGTTTTCATTAATGGTTTGGGGTGAAATAAAGACACTTTTGTGGGGATTATCTTACAAAGAGTATAGAGTACAGCAGCTTAAAAAAGCCAAATGACTAAAATTGTTTCCTTAAAAGCTAATTTTAGCAGCTGAAAAATGTATTGGTGCTGCTAGGATATTTTAACATCAAAGAAAGGCTATGAATATTTACACTTGTAGTATATGAGAGAACATTATTGTTGCTAACCTAGGACTTCAGTTACAGCTTCCATTCATATCTCTTTGGCATTCAGAAATATACCACATAATAAACCCACAACACCACTGTCCTGAAACATGCTGTCATGGCTGAAAGCTTTTAAAGCAGATGCAGTGGTATCACATAGAACAGTTTGAATCTAAGGGATGTTTTATAGGGTTACATGAAAACATTTAGCCTGTGTAATGAACAGCAGTAGAAGCAGCAATCAAAGAAAATCTTGATTGTCAACAATGAGAAATAATGTCTCTTAGCAACCAAGTTTCAATTACTCTTTGTTTGCTAACAAGCTGCAAGATATTTAAGGCTGGTAGCTTTATTCCAGTAAGTAATGCACTATCAAAACTATGATAAAAAGCTCCTGCTTTAAGCAGTTCCAGCTTCAAGTCAAACATCATGCAATGAATATTGTTACTGTTTTAGAACTAATTTACCTTGAATAAGCTGTAACTATGATTTGTTATTGTCATGCAGTAAATGGAGTTGTAATGTGTAGTAGTTATGTGTTTAAATAATAGAATCATTGGCATGCAGATGATAATCCAAGTAAGAAAAAAATTATTACCATTAATAATAAGATTAAACAAAATGGTATCCAAGAATAGATCCCAGGAGGACCCTTCAGCTATTTTAGGTGAAGTAGAAATAATATTACTAATTAAGACAGAACTCTGGCTCTCATACAGTTGCAAACACTACTTGCTAGTGAAAAAATGAGACTTGAATTCACTGTGCCTGTGGCTGTTACCCAGTCTCTGAAAGTAGTTAGCATAATTAGATGTCTTACATGTCACCATGACCAGAATATTGAAATTGTATAGTTTTTGAAAGCAATGCAGGTGTTTCCCCCCTCCCCCCAAAAAATTTCTTCCTTCCTTCTGCCAAAAGAGGTTTTAACCAAATATTCAAGCAGGTGGTTGTTCTTCCAGTAGAGTGGCTGGATAGAGACACAGGTAGAGTGGCTGGATAGAGACACAGGTAGCTAAGCCTGAAACCAGCTGATCCATGTACTCCATCTGCTATGCCTGTGTTACAGAAAAGAAGAGGTTCTTACTCCTCTCTTGTTCTTGAGCAGCACAGGTTTTTATTCAGAGAATCAAATGATGTTAGGGGTTGGAAGGGGCCTTGAAAGGTCCTCTAGTCCAGCCCCCATGCCAAAGCAGGATCACCTAGAGTAGATCATACAGGAATGCATCCAGGAGGGTTTTAAATATCTCCAGGGAAGGAGACTCCACAGTCACCCTGAGCAGCCTATTCTACTGCTCAATCACCCTCAGAACAAAAAAAAAAAAATTCTCATGTTTACATGGAACTTCCTATGCCTCAACTTCCCCCAACTGCCCCTTGTCCTGTCTTTGGGCATCACCAAGTAAAGCCTGACTCCGTCCTCTTGGTACTCACCCTTTACATATTTATAACCAATGAGGTCATCCCTTAGTCTTCTCTTCTCCAAGCTAAAGAGACCCAGCTCCCTCAGTCTCTCCTCATAAGAAAGATGTTCTTAATCATTTTTCTGGCTCTGTGCTGGACTCTTTCAATATCCCTGAGGCTCTTCTTAAACTGAGGGGCCCAGAACTGGACACAATATTCCAGATGTGGACTTGCCAGAGCAGAGTAGAAGGGGAGGAGTACCTCTCTCAACCTACTAACCACACGTTTTCTAATACCCCCAGAATGGCATTGGCCTTCTTGGCCGCAAGAGAACATTGCTGGCTCATGGTTGTCCTTTCATCCACTAGGACCTCCAAGTCCCTTTCCTTTTCAGAAGTCAAATATTTGAGCAGCACTGTGTAAGGATTCAGAAGACTTTCTACAAGGGCTTGTAGTGACAGGATGTGGAAGAATGGCTTTAAGGTGGAAGAGGGTAGCTTTATGCTTTACAGTGAGGTTGGTGAGACACTGGAACAGGTTGCTCATGTTGAATGGAACCTTGAGCAACCTGGTCTATTAGAAGGTGTCTCTGCCCATGGCAGGGATGTTGGAACAGATACCTTTAAGGTCCCTTCCAATTCAGACCATTCTATGATTCTGTGAAGAGTAGCAGAATTCAGACTATAAAGAAATGCTTGTATTAGATAGTGTGCAGGTTAAGACATTCAAGGCACAGGCACAAACCAGTTTGATAGTTCCCTGTCATGGGTTGGGAGAGCAATCCTCCCACCACGGGCAGAAATAACGACTCAGACAAACGGATTGCAAAAGTAATGGAAAGTTTAAATAGAAAACCAAAAAGGAACAACAATGAAAGTTTTCCAGAGAACCACAAGCACCGTGACAAAAGAGAGAGATCCCATCACCACCTGGGGGTACACCCAAACACCCCCTCAGGGCTCTTTCCCCCCCCCCCCCCAACCTAGCCTTGGGCCTGGGTAGGCCCAAGGGAGGCAGCTCAGGCCATTTTACCTAGACAGCAGCAGGGGACGAAAGAGGAAGTGAAGACCCCGCATGGATGTTTTATAGGGGAGCAGGGTGTGGTGGGGTAGGAAGGTTCCCCCACACACACAAAAGAATCCACAGCTAATTCAGCCGGAGAAGCAGATGAAAGCCATATTTACAAGCAGAAAATGGAATGCAATGAATATGTACAAAAACATACAATATTTACAATATATACAGAAACATACAGCAATGTATGTAATACAGGAGACCTTTCCCCAACTCCCCTGTGGCCAGGGGAGTTCGGCCTGTCCCCCCTTCTCCCTCCCTACCTCCCCTTTTTCCCAAAAGGGCTAGAGAGAGAGAGAAAGGAAGGAAATTAAAAGGGTAAATTTTTTGTTAAGCTCAAAAGCGAATGCAAGAGTTAGTTCTCTTATCTGGTTAGCAAGATTGTCCCTGCGTAGCAAGCTGTTGCTTCAGAGAGGAAAACAGGCTAGCTCACGGGACAGGGAGAAGAAGAAGCAGACTGCCTGCCCCAGACTGAATAGACCAAGCTAGAACTTACAGCTGGATTCCACCAATGAAATTGGTTTAGCATATCTTTGTTTTCTGTTATAATCCCAAAACATTCAGCCAGAGTGTTCAGAAAGTGTCCATCTCTTAAAGGCACAGCCTAAACCGGTCACACAGGGCATTATGGGAAATGGAATACCTGGTTTCCTGTGACCACCCCTTGGGCTGGGCCCACCCCTTGCGACCTCCCATGTGTGGTCTGTGCAGTGGCATCCGGGCCAGCACCCAGCCTAAACCACCACATTCCCAAACAAACCCATGTTAGTAGAGGAAGGGCATTGGCACAATATGAGTCCTGGTGAGGGTAAAGGACAAGACCCGACTCCACATATGGCAGAGGCCATTGTACCAGGGACAACCCAAGACAGTATTTCCCTATGAGTGCTGTAATGCCCCAGCCTCACTGCTGGCTTCCCATTCTTTCTGCCCTCAGCCCTCCCAAATTGGTAATTTCTTTTTTCAGTTCTTCAAAGCTTCTCCTCTATAATCTGAAGATATAATAATTTCTTTTGCTGACATTTTCACATGTTGTTGGGGCACAGGGCTTCATTAGAGCTATCAAACATACATGCCCTACACTAGCACATTGAAAAAACTGTCAACAGTGAACTTCAACCTTTTCACCTCATATTTTTATACTACAAATTAAGTTAGAGCTTTTTCTAGTCAAAGAAAAAATAACTTAAGATAATCTCAGTCAAAAATTATTTGGATTGAAAACTCTTCTTGCCCCTAATGTATAATGAAATTACTGATTCAGGGTTTTATATTTTTTTACCCCAATAAGAACAAAATAAATAAAGTTATAGTACTTTATGTATTGGTTACTTTTTAGATTTTATTAAGCTCTCCTTTCAAAATTGCATTAAAATTACTTTAAATAATTTAAAGTATCTGTATGCATTCCCAGTGTACAAGATGACTTCATGCTTCTTCCAACATACAATAGAGAGAAGACCATTTTACAATCAGTGATAGCATTATATCTCTTTTATTTGTTCTGTTCACATGCCTCAGTAGTTAACAATTCTAACATGTTCATTTAATTCTTTGTTTGAGAGGAATTTATGAAGGTTCTTTAATAGCAACACTTCAAGAATTTGGTTGGCCCACAGGACTGTTAATGGGCTGAAATGCCTTCCATGTAAACCATCTAACAACAGGCAGCGAAGGAATAATATTTTAGGAGTTGTGAGAACTCAGACAACCAATATTTAACAGTGTTAGTACCATGCACCCACTGTTGTTATAAGCTGTTTGTCATAGTAAAACAAAATTTTCTGAGAGTGTTTTCGAGGGTATTTTTCCTACATGAAACCTCAGGAAAACGTAAGATCTCCGACCATGTACTGAAACAAAATAAAGACTGACTGGAGGCAATGAATTTCCAAACCACTCTCTGTGCCATCATCAAATATGATTGAATTCATGATGTTGATTCAGACACTTGCTGTTTCTCACATAGAATAAGATACTATACAAATATTTCCAATGGAGAGCTACCAGGATGAATGAGGGACTGGAGTACATGCCCTTATGAGGAGAGACTGGGAGACCTGGGGCTTTTTAGTCTAGAGAAGAGAAGACTGAGAGGGGATTTAATAAATGTTTATAAATATCTGAGGGCTGGGTGTCAAGCAGGAGGGGACAGGTTCTGCTCTGTTGCACCCATTGATAGGACGAGGGGCAATGGATATAAAGTACAACACAAAAGGTTCCACCTCAACATAAAGAGGAAATTCTTCACTGTGAGGGTCACAGAGCACTGGAACAGGTTCCCCAGAATGGTTGTGGAGTCCTCTGGAAAATTTCAAGGCCCATCTGGATGCATTCCTGTGCCCCCTGTGGTAGATTCTATGGTCCTGCTCTGGCAATGGGGTTGGACTCAACAATCTTCGGAGGTCCCTTCTAAACCCTAACATCCTGTGATCATTCTGTGTGATCCTGTGATTTCCAGACTTGAAAAGAAAGGCTACTTCCATGCTCCTTCTCAGAAATTACAAAGATCTAAGGTTTAGCTCACAGAGTACTAGCTTCTGTATTAGCACAATCTCTTACCTTGAATCTGCAATTTGTTATCTGGACTAATACTGTTTAAGAAAGCATAAAGACTGCTTTTCAGTTTAATAGGATTTTGGATCAGAAGCTGAAGAGCTAAGGATCCCTACTATCTAAACCACACTGATCATTCTTTGCTCTTTGTACTGACTCTTGCTGCATTATTTTTGTTTAACTCACCTTCTATGTCTTTTGGCTGTTCTCTTAACACTATAGGGGGTCTTGAACTTTTGACAAAGAATGGGACATGCTAAGCTAGGATTAATTACTTTATTGATGTCACTTCAGCTTTCAGCCCACTTTTAACCAAGCTTCTTCTGCTTGAAACAGTAGGTCATTCATAACACATTATGCAAATGTTAAAACTAATCTTTTGCATAATACATAAGAGCTCAGTTTGTGCATTAACTAATTTATCTGACTACACAGGAGCTATGAATGCTGATTTTTATTAAGCCCTTCATTAAGTCAAAATGTAGCTGAAGTATGTGCATATATATATATTTATATAGTCACAAAATGAAATTACTTCAAAGGTAGAAACAATCACTTAAAACATATTCTTTTCCAATTCCACTAATAAACAAGGACTCCTTTCAGCGTAATCTGGAAGAAAAATGGATTCCCCTTTGCAATAAGTAGATAAATGAATGAAGATATGCATATGATTTCAAGAAGTTCTAAAATTAAGTGTGCATAAGATGCAAACAATGCAGATTGTTAGATCACATACAACCTTTTCCTTGATTAAGTCACTGCAAGTTGTATAAAACCTCATCCATCTCATCTGTTGGGATGTTTAAGCATGTGTGGTGGGTTGAAAATTCTCCCCAACACTAAACTACCACAGCATGAGAGAAGTAGAGGAAATTATGATGGCCACCTGAAATATGTATATTTAGACTTCTGGGGGTGGGGAGAACACACACAGTAAAAAAAACAAACCCCAAAAAACCACCACACCAACATATTATTTAAATATATAATAAACAACAAATGAAAAAATAATAAATTAATAGATAAAATAAATTACTATTTCTACTGCACTATAAACAAATGTGGATATTACCCTACCTACAACTCTGCGCCCATAGTTGTTCTAATTGTTGGATTGCTATTCTGTTGATCCTGATGGAGAGAGCATTTCAAGTTTCATAGCAGGTGGAGGACTGTACTGCACTGTGCTCTACTGTGCTACACATATTGTGTGGCCTTCAAGGATAACCTGGGATGCACAAAGTTCCTTACCAGTAGCATAATCTCCACCAGTGCATTGCAGGAGAGAAGCCTGTATACAGCTTGCATGGGTTGCTGCTGATTGTGCCTCTTTATGGCCTTTCCTTTATCTAAAAGGACATTGAGAAACTCTTATATGAACATTCTTTAGGAATAGAGTTGTTTTCTTGTGAGAAAATCATATGAACAAAAGGCAGACCTGTTCACAGACAGAATCTTCTCTGCACAGCATGCTGTACAAAAATCTGTCTGGGCTTCCACCAATGTTGCATGAATGCAGGGAGCCTAGCAACTGAATTGACTTCAGATTTTCTGGGTGTCCATATTCCTCCTCTTATTAAAGCAGTTATGTTTTTAAGACATTTATTGCTGAGCTTTTAATCAGATCCAGAAATAGACCTGCACTGGCTTTCTATCACCTTGCTGCTCCCAGCATCCAATGCAGAACAGCTGTTGTTGTTGGAGACCTTTGATCTTTCACTACATTGCACTTTACTTACAGGAGGCAGTTTACCAAGGCCACATGCAAAAAAACCCCACCAACTTCCAGATAATTCATGATACTTGTTCCAGACATGATCAAAACCAATTACTCTAAATCATAGTTATAACACTGAAATTTTAAATAATAATAATAAAAAAAATAGTCCCAAAATATTGTCACCATCTGCTTTACCTTTCTATTTAGTCTCCTCCCTTTTCATGTGAAATAAATTCACATTTTTTCTATTTGTATTTTTCTGGGAAAGAGCTGAGCCTCCCATTAAGATGTATGCTGACATTGCAGTCACTTTGCCGAGAGCCTAAAAGGTCAACTGGCTTTGAGAGAGGTGATGCCCCCTTTATTTTCAACAGTAGTATCTAACAGCCTGCAAGAGATAGGGAAAGAGGAGAGGGATGTCATCTATTCTTCTGACTCCTGCAAGTTCCTATATGCAGCTCATTAAAATTAATGACTGATTTCCACATGTCCTGCATAAGAATAGATCACTCTTCCACTATCTAGGAAAATAAAGAACACCACATTTTTATTATGATACTCTGTGTGCAAAGAGCTCTGGGATTTGGACACATGCCACACTTTATGGTAGAATATTTATTAAATTATTAAAATTATTAATTAAATTAGTATAAAAATGTATTGTAACTGTAAAACATTTTTAAGTTTTGAAAGCATAATAAAGTTGATTTAATAATCCTCTAATCTTATACATAACTTTGGACATTTTCTCAAATATGCCTCATAAATTGTAATTTATTGTATTGTGACCGGTTTAGGCTGTGCCTTTAAGAAAGGGACACTTTCTGAACACTCTGGCCGAATATTTTGGTATATAAATGAAAACAACGATATGCTAATCCAATTTCATTGGTGGAACCCGGCTGTAGTTTCTTGTTTAGTCTTTCAGTCGGGGGGGGGGGCAGGCAGTCAGTCGTCTTCTTCTTCCCCCTGTACTGTGAGCTGGCCTGCTTTTCTCCCTGAAGCAACAGCTTGCTACGCAGGAACGATTCTTGCTAACCAGATAAGAAAACTAACTTTGCATTCGCTTTGAGCTTTGACAAAGTTTTCCCCTTTTAATTACCTTCCTTTCTCTCTCTCTCTCTAACCCTTTTGGGGAAAAAGGGGTGGTAGGGAGGGAGAAGGGAGCGGCAGGCCGAACCCCCTGGCCGCAGGGCGGGGTTGGGGAAAAGTTTCCTGTATTACATACATTGCTGTATATTTCTGTATATATTGTAAATATTGTATGTTTTTGTACATATTCATTGCATTCCATATCTGCTTGTAAAATACAGCTTTCATCTGCTTCTCTGGCTGAGTTAGCTGTGGAATTCTTTTGTGTGTGGGGGGAACCTTCCTACTCCACCACATGTACGTTATAGAAACACTAAAAAGAAACACTGCATGAGAATTTCATCCATTTAATTATTTTTTTTCTTTTGGAGCTAATAAGGAAGTGTAAAAATTTCACACACAATCTCTGATCAGATGGCCTCAAATTCAGTCCACCATCAAGAAAATCTGTCAGAGTTTACAGCTAAAAGTTTTATTCAGCTTGAGCCGAGAAGCTGGTCCTAACAACTAACATAGGAAATGAATAAAACATAACGGTACCACAATTATTTCAGGCATTCAAAAACAACATTGCAGTTTAAACATTTTTTTAAAAAAAAAAAAAGAGTTTTCCATCAATTTCTATGAGGTCTGTTAAGTAAGCATGTGTCCCTGGAAGAATTAAAAAACTGCTGCAGAAAAAAAAAAAAAAAAAAAAGATATAATTTGTGCTCTATGAGGGAGAGACATCACTACAGTGTCAGCAACATCTATGTCACATCAGTCAAATACCTTATTAAAAATATTTCCCTATTTGTAGTTGTGGTGTTTGTGCAATTATTCTCGTATTTGTTTTATTCTGCATGTATCACATCATTTAAAGAGCTCTAGTAGAAGCCATGGCAAATGTCAGTGTACACGAAATGTAACACTACAGCAGAGCTAGACTAGTCAGCAAATTGTCACAAATTAGCCATCCCCTGAAGGGATGTTAGGGCAAGCAATTCTTAACAGTGACGACCACACTTGATAGTAAATAGTGTTCATGATGAGTCTGGATTCTTTCATACAATTTCACATTATTTTAAGCCATCATACATTCACTTATATTCACACTGAATCTGTCGTTAGTAATTTTTCTTCCATCTCTATGTTTGACAGTATATAACAGTGTACAATCTAATTCGCAGACTCCTGCTTCTTGAAGTTAACTTACTCTTTGTAGTAGGAGAGTGACAGTAGGATTATTGGGAAAACAAGTTCAGGAAGTGGAGGCAGAGGATGAGACAGATGATATTCAGCACTGTGTGCCCCCCGGGAAGAGCTTTGAAATGTGCAGAAGGATTATATCAGAGCAGATAAGGAGCCAATTCTACCTTAGCTTGGTAGATGTTACGATACAGGTGCTCCAGCTCTAGTAGTTGGAGACAAGTCAGCAGTTCAACTAGGAACTCTCTCAAAGGATAATGGAATAGATAGACATCTAGGCAGGACTCTCGGTAAAGTTACTCTGTGGATACACCTTTTAATGGCAACTCTCATGAGATATCCTTCCTGAGATGATCTCCCATGGAATCCTAAACCCTGGATTACCATAGATGAGGGAATTAAGCATCTGAGAGAATTTGCTGTCAGAGAGGTACTCTATGGTGGCCATGAAACTTTGAATCTTGATGAAATTCCTGTAGAAACTGGTCTTGCTAAGAAGCTCATCAAACTTGCTCCTCCTAATTATGCAAATATTCTGGCAAGCAGAATTGTGGCAAGAAATTATGGTGGAGCTCCTCCTACAATTGGCCAATTCACTGATCAAATGAGACAATTGGAGGATAGCATGACATGTGTTTCTTTGGTTTCAGCCATTGAAACTCTGTCTGGAAAAATTGAGAATTTCATGAAAGAGCTGAAGGATGAATTTAAAAATAACATCTCCCAACTGACACAAGGCAAAAATACCAATTCTTCCTCCAGATGGATACAAGTTTCATCTGTGAGAAATAGACGTCCTCCAAGGAGATCATTCCAAAGCAGATCGAACCAATACCGACCACCAAGGCAATCACATGGGAGTATTTGGATCAATCTGCATGATCAGTTTGGTGAGAACATGAACAGATGGGATGGTCAACTAACTTCTAATCTTTTCAGGAGACTGAGGGAACTGCAAAGTGGCAGAACCCAAGGTAGCAATACCAGAAGGGTAGCTGTTACTTCCACAGTTTCCCAGGACAACTCTCATAGCTCCAACGGTGGCTCCAGTTCTAACACTGCACACTGTGCTCATTGCACATGTGGGCATGTTCCCCATAACTAGGGGTGCCCTGTCTCCCGCCAGGGGGAGGAGAGGGATAACAGAGATAACAGTATCTATAGGGATGTGTACATCCAGTGGCCTGGCACTTCACATTTCAGAAGTACAGGGCCTTAGATGACACAAGAGCTCAGTGTACCAACCATGACTCTTTGTTGCCCATTCAGAATCTGATTCATCTGTTGGAGAGTCGGAGAGTCAGAGAGTCATCAGCAAAACTCATTCACCTTTCAACAGTCCAGTGTGGCCTGTGTGAAAGCAGAATGGAGACTGGCGTCTCGCAGTCGACTTCCAAGCCTTGAATGAAGTAACTCCACCTATGAGTGCAGCAGTACCAGACATGATGGAACTGCAGTATGAGCTGGAATCCAAAGAGGCCAAATGGTATGCCACCACAGACATTGCTAATGCTTACTTCTCTATTCCCATAGCAGAGGAATACAGGCCTCAGTTTGCTTTCACCTGGAGAGGAATCCAGTACACTTTCAACAGATTGCCAATGGGCTGGATCCACAGCTCAAGCATCTATCATGCAGTGATCCATGATGCTCTGGAGAAAGGTGTTGCTCCAGAACACATCCAGTTCATCGATGATATCATCGTCTGGGGTAAAACTGCTGAGGAAGTCTTCGAGAAAGATAACAAAATTATTGACATTCTCCTGAAGGCAGGTTTTGCCATCAAGCGAGACAAGGTGAAAGGACCTACCAGAGAGATCCAGTTTCTGGGAGTGCAGTGGCAGGATGGACGCCGACACATTCCAGTGGATGTGTCTCTATCATGGCAAATCCCATGAACAAGCAAGAAACTCTACGTTTCTTGGGGATAGTGGGATTTTGGAGACTGCACATTCCAGGATACAGTCAGATTGTGAAACCTCTCTATGATGTGACTTGAAAGAGAAACAGTTTCCACTGGGGACCTGAACAACAAGCAGCCTTTAACCAGATAAAGCAAGAGGTAGTTCAAGCAATGTGTCTGGGACCTGTCCGAGATGGTCCAGACATTAAGAGCATTTTGTCCATGGCTGCAAATGACAATGGTCCAACTTGGTGCTTGTGGCAAAGAGCTCCAGGCGAGACATGAGGACAACCTCTTGGTTTCTGGCATCAATGTTACAGAGGTTCAAAGGCAAATTATATTCCAACAGAGAAAGAGATTCTAGCTTTCTATGAAGGAGTAAAAGCAGCTTCTGAAGTAATTGGAACTGAATCCCAACCTCTTTTAGCTCCCAGATTACCAGTTTTGAATTGGATGTTCAAAGGCAAAGGTTCCACACCACATCATGTCACAGACTCCACATGGTCTAAGTGGATGGCTCTGATAACACAGAGAGCTCGAATGGGAAATCTTGAAAGACCTGGTCTGGTGGAGGTGATCTCAAGTTGGCCTGAAGGTACTAACTGTACTAAACCTCCAGAGGAGAGAGTAACTCATGCTGAGGAAGCTCCTCCTTACAATGACCTTTCTGATGATGAAAAGAAATATGCTTTGTTCACAGACGGTTCCTGTCGTCTTCTTGGGAATAAGTGAAGGTGGAAGTCTGCAGTGTGGAGTCCAACATGCCGAGTTACAGAAGCAAAGGATGGAGAAGGAGAATCCAGTCAATTTGCAGAGGTAAAAGCTGTCCAGATAGCTTTTGATGTAGCTGAACGTGAGAGATGGCCAAAGCTTTATCTCTACACCGACTCAAGGATGGTAGCCAACGCTCTGTGGGGTTGGCTAAAGGACTGGAAAAAGAATGGTTGGCAGAGAAAAGGAAAGCCTATTTGGGCAGCTGACCTGTGGCAGGACATTGCTGATTGAGTTAAGAGAATTCCAGTGAAGGTGAGACACATTGATGCTCACATCCCTAAGAGCAAAGCTACTGAGGAACAGCAACACAAGCATCAAGCAGATTTAGCTGCAAGAGTTTCTCCAGTAGACATGGACTCTGATCTTGATCTTGTCTGGAAACACCGAGGTGAAATAGTCTTAGCTTGGTGGACTCACAATTCATCAGGACATCAAGGCAGAGATGCAACCTACCAGTGGGCTCGTGTCAGATCCATAGACATTTCCATGGATACAATCACACAAGTCATCCATGACTTTGACATTTGTGCTGCTGTTAAGCAGGCAAAGACAAGCCTTTATGGTATGGTGACAGATGGTCCAAGTACAAGTATGGTGAAGCCTGGAAGATTGACTACATCACTCTACCACGTTCTCGTTCTGGTAAGCAGTATGTGCTTACTATGGTAGAGGCAAACACTGGATGGTTGGAAACTTATCCAGTGCCACATGCAACTGCACGCAACACCATTCTCAGTCTGGAGAGACAAATCCTGTGGAGACACGGAACTCCTGAGAGGATTGACTCAGACAACGGAACTCATTTCAAAAACAACCTTGTAAAGAGCTGGGCCAAAGAGCACAGCATCGAGTGGATATTCCACATTCCCTACTATGCACCAGCTGCAGGGAAGATTGAACGCTACAACGGTTTGCTGAAGACCACTCTTAAAGCCATGGGGGTGGATCTTTGAAAAACTGGGAAAAACATTTAGCACAAGCAACCTGGCTGGTAAATAGTAGAGGTTCAGTGAACCGAGCTGGACCTGCACACTCAGATATGCTACAGAAAGTAGAAGGTGATAGAGTTCCTGTTGTTAGAGAAAAGAATCTGTTAGGTAAAACTGTTTGGGTATTTTCTCCCTCAGGAGAGGCTAAACTTGTCTGAGGGGTGGTTTCAGCTGAAGGTTCTGGTCACACTTATTGGGTAATGCAAGAGAATGGTGAAATTCAGTGTATTCTACAAAGAAATTTAACTTTAGTTGAAAGAGTTTAATTTACAATACAATACAGTACAATACAATACACCAGGTTGAAAGAGACCTTCAAGATCATCGTGTCCAACCCATCAACCAATCCAACCCTGGGGAGCTGGGGTTGCTTAGCCTGGAGAAGAGGAGACTGAGGGGTGACCTTATTGCTCTCTACAACTACCTGAAGGGAGGTTGTAGCCAGGCAGAGGTTGGCCTCTTCTCCCAGGCATCCAGCACCAGAACAAGAGGACACAGTCTCAGGCTGCGCCAGGGCAGGTTTAGGCTGGATGTTAGGAAGAAGTTCTACACGGAGAGAGTGATTGCCCATTGGAATCGGCTACCCGTGGAGGTGGTGGAGTCACCTTCACAGGAGGTGTTCAGGAGAAGACTTGATGGGGTGCTTGGCTGTATGGTCTAGTTGTTGGGTGGGTTGGATTGTTTGATGGGTTGGACGCGATGATCTTGAAGGTCTCTTCCAACCTGGTGTATTGTATTGTATTGTATTGTAACCCACCTAAACAACTAAACCATGCAACCAAGCACCCCATCAAGTCTCCTCCTGAACACCTCCAATGAAGGTGACTCCACCACCTCCATGGGCATCACATTCCAATGGCAAATCACTCTCTCCGTGTAGAACTTCTTCCTAACATCCAGCCTAAACCTCCCCTGGCACAGCCTGAGACTGTGTCCTTTTGTTCTGGTACTGGCTGCCTGGGAGAAGAGAGCAACAGCTGCCTGCCTACAACCTCCCTTCAGGTAGCTGTAGAGAGCAATAAGGTCATCCCTCAGTCTCCTCTTCTCCAGGCTAAGCAACCCCAGCTCCCTCAGCCTCTCCTCATAGGGCTCGTGTTCCAAACCCCTCACCACTTTTGTTGCCCTTCTCTGGACACGTTCCAGCAAGTCAACATCCTTCCTAATCTGAGAGGCCCAGAACTGGACACAGTACTCGAGGTGTGGCCTAACCAGTGCAGTGTACAGGGCAGAATGACCTCCCTGCTCCTGCTGGCCACACTGTTCCTGATGCAGGCCAGGATACCATTGGCCTTCTTGGCTGCCCAAGCACACTGCTAGCTCAGGTTCAGCCATCTGTCAGCTAACACTGCATGGGGTTTTTGTGAACAATGCATAGAACCTGGCACCTAGATGTGTTAAATCTCATTCCGTTGGACTCTGCCCATCTGTCCAGCCTGCCAAGGTCCCTCTGCAGAGCCCTCCTACCCTCTAACAGCTCGACTCCTGCTCTGAACTTGGTGTCATCTGCAAACTTCCTGATGATGCACTCAATCCCCTCCTCTATGGTCTTTACATCTTAACCTGCACAACCAGTGGGTCATTCCTGAGGGTTTTGAGCTGCTTTGGCCAATGTGCAAGGATAAAGAGACAAGGGAGGTTGAAGGAAATTAACCTTCACCGATCTTCATATGGCTGGAAATAGAACACAAATGTTACTTGTCTTCAAAACCTGATAGACTGAGTCTCCACATTGCCCTCAAACAAGTTCATGAACCTCATCTACCCCAGCATTGTGATTAAGGTTTGATTATGACTCCAGTGAGACTCATAAAAATGTAAGACTGTGTCTGACATATTAATGCTTTAATGCTTTTAAAAAAATCATGACAATGAAATTAGTTGGACACATTGTGAAACTATGGTGGCAAAAATAAAGTATAAAGTATAACCCTTCACAATTTTTTATTTTAGTTATGGGTATTAGAAGTTTATGTAATGTGATAAAACAAAGTTTATGTAATGTAATAAAATGAAGTAGTAGATAAAACATTTAGTAATGTTAAGGGAAAATATAATCTAATAGAAAGAATACCCAATATCTTCTTAATATTTGTTTTAAAATATTTTTATATTTCACAAATTAATACATTTTTTAAATAGAATTTATTCTTTGGGAACATTTTTTAATAATAATTTTCAGACTCACACCGTAGTATTACAGGGTCTGAAATACTCATTCTATTTCTTTTGAATGCAATGAGGTACTTTTGCAGGGAAAAGGCTGGGGTAATTTTTCTCCTCTCTAAGAAACTGTTAGTTAACAGCCATTTTCTCATGTAGAAGCAGTTGGAGCATCTACTAAAATCATGCCATAATCACATTTTCTATGTCCTAGATAATATATCCTGTGTCTCAAATCTTGTCAATCGTCTTAAGTACTTCCGTAGACTTAACCAAAAAAGACTGTTCCCTAAAACGTATTTCTACACAAACCAAGTTTTTAATGAACTTAGCAAACTCGTCTTAGTTTCTTTTCAAATTTTTTTATATCCTAACCGTAAGCAAGATAATTTTAAATCTCAAGTACATGAATATACCCACAGTAGTTTTTCCATTTGAAACCAGAAAATGAAAATATTTGTATATGTGCCACTTGATTTACTTTGTCTGCTGCTAATACTTTGCCATTAGTCATTGATTCCCACCATGGAGGAGCGAGGCTTTTCTTTACAACTGCACCTTTCACCTATCTCCCCAACCACCTCTCCACACATCCAGGTACCGCTTACATGTGCTGCAAGACCCTTTCACATTTTTATTTAGTCCCATTTTTTCAAGCATAACCTACATGTTTCTGTCACACCAGAAGGCCTGTATCTGTATTCAATTCATCAAAAATTTCTTTCCTGCTGCAAAAATACCTCAAACAAACCAGAAAATGACACACACACACAAAAATCAAACCAACCAAGCAAAACCCACCAAAACCAACCAACCAACCAAAACACAAACACAAAACAATGCAAAAAACAAAACCAAAAGATAATAATAAAAAAAAAAAAACAAAGCAAACCAAAAAGCCACTTGAAAACCCACATATTTATGAAACATTATCTTGAAGCATCAGAGTGACTAACCAGTGTCATAGCAACACTTTACCAAGTGTGTGAAAGATGGGAGAATCCAGCATTTAAGGTGAAATCAGGCAGCCACAGCAAAGGTGTCGATACTGAACAGTTAATTTCATGCAGATTTGTTTCATGTTGCAAATTTCAGATCTCATATACATTTTAAATATCCCTTCCTCTGTCAAATATAGCTAGAAAACTGAACTGTGAGAAGTTACACTAGAGTACAGGCTTTTGACAGCAGCATCATGCATGGCATTCATCTACCATCATAAAAGCTCATAAAAGCTGTATCTTCTTAATTCAGTACATCACAGTCTCAAGCTGTACCCGGGGAGGTTTAGGCTGGAGGTTAGGAAGAAGTTCTACACAGAGAGAATGATTGCCCATTGGAATGGGCTGCCCGGGGAGGTGGTGGGGTCACCATCATTGGAGGTGTTTAGGAGGAGGCTTGATAGGGTGCTTGGTTGCATGGTTGAGTTGATTGGGTGGGTTGGATAATAGGTTGGACGCGATGATCTTGAAGGTCTCTTCCAACCTGGTCTATTCTATTCTATTCTATTCTATTCTATTCTATTCTATTCTATTCTATTCTATTCTATTCTTACACTTCCAACAATGCTGTTTCTTCTACTCAGTATTGTTTTGTTACTTTCTCTGTTACTTCCCCTATTTCACTTTCTTTCACAGTATCACAGTATCACAGTATAACCAAGGTTGGAAGAGACCCCAAGGATCATCAAGTCCAACCCGTCCCAACAGACCTCACAACTAGACCATGGCACCAAGTGCCATGTCCAGTCTCCTCTTCAACACCTCCAGGGACGGCGACTCCACCACCTCCCTGGGCAGCCCATTCCAATGACGAATGACTCGCTCAGTGAAGAACTTCCTCCTCACCTCAAGTCTAAACCTCCCCTGGCACAGCTTGAGACTGTGTCCCCTTGTTCTGGTACTGGTTGCCTGGGAGAAGAGACCAACCCCCTCCTGTCCACAACCACCCTTCAGGTAGTTGTAGAGGGCAATGAGGTCACCCCTGGTCCTTTCTGGGCAGGCATTCTCACTGTTTGGAATCCTTCTCTCACTCTGTTTTTCATTGTTTTACCAAGACTGGCTGTGTGTAAACTCTAATAGATAGTCTCGCCAATTTGTGATTAGAGTTAAGAGCTGTTACTGGAAGCAGAGAACTCCGGGTTTTCTGGAAACTCTGAATTCTTATTGGAAACATAACCCAAAAAAGTGTTTAAGCTTTCAGACTTGCAATGGGTTAAAAACATCAGAAATTGGTTTTGAGATAGGGCAATAATCCTGGCCATGAA
This sequence comes from Picus viridis, assembly GCA_033816785.1. NCBI lineage: Eukaryota > Metazoa > Chordata > Aves > Piciformes > Picidae > Picus > Picus viridis. The sequence continues at coordinate 17,649,896 of CM066606.1, forward strand.
GACCAAGAAGGACCAAGCATATCCTGATGTTTCAGCTAAGTAATTTATTGCTGTTAAGATGGACCTTCAGTATTTGACAAGAGGGAAAAAATCAATATTAATCCACTCATACATGTAATGGAAGGATGTGGTCACATAAAGTATTGCTGGGTAGTGCAGGGCTGTAGCTTGTGTTTGAAGACAGGCGCTGTAGTTTTGCTATGGAAACAATAGACCTTAACAACCTATCTGGTACAGAAAAATCGATTTCACTGCTACTAGCTGGAAACTGCTGCACTTTGAAGAAAGAATATAAAGTGCTTCAAGCAGCTGTTAAAAAGAAGAGGTTTCATAATTACTTAATCACTTTAAAGGTCAAATGAATTAAATTATCATTTGTCAGTATTTTGTCACATTTGTTTTCAGGAGGGAGGAAGAGGAAGATACTATTTTGTCAGTGTTCATTATCTTAAATGGTGACATACAGCGGTAATAACAAACAGCAACGGCAGCTCAGATACACATGTTTTTTCAGCTAGAAAAGACTTTAAAAAATAATAAAAGAAACCAACAGTAGCTATGAACACTTACGGGTTCCATCGTACAACGGATGCTGATCTCTACAATTTCTTCTGCTGTACTAGGCTTCTTTGTTATCAAAGCTCTTTATTGATTAACATCAATTACCATTTCTTCTACAAATAAAAAATAAATAAACAGCCTTTCTTACATAATTGTGTAACCTAGCTGCTTGAATCACAGCAAGCCAAGTGTCAATATTGACCTTGGATGACCTTGTCTGAGGGGTAATTCTGTGAAAATTCCTTCAAAAAGAGCAATCAGATTACACTGTGTTTAAAAACACACTTAATCAACTGTGTGGGATAAACAGCAGCTCTTAGTCCATTTCCTAGCTATGCTTTCCAAACCATAGTATAAATAATAGTAATACTAATAGTGCTGGCATTAATAATTAACTTGATGAAAGTTGGCAATGTGTGACACTGTTTAAGCAGGATAATTTTCAAAGAATAGTACTGAAGATGAATGATGAAAAGTTAACAATAGCTGTCTATCTTATACTGCTTCAGGGAATGAGCCATAAATGTCTGAGGATGGCTCAGCTCCTGTTTTCACTAGCACAAAAGATTGTAATTCTTGAAATCCACAGCTGTTTGTGAATATATTTTGATATGAAATACTGGGTTTGCACAACATAAATACTTTTCCTGTGAAAACATTTGCATGTTCAAGTCTGGTAAACAGCAAAGCATGAATGTATGAAGTTGCTTTTCTTTCTGATTCCTGAAAATAGAGTACATCAGGTTATTAACAATTATACACCCAAGAGCAATTTGAAAAAATGAATTATCCATGGTCTATCACCATCTACAAGTTGTGTTCTTTCCACCTTTTCTTCAGACAAAAAAAAAAACAGAGAGGAGAACATTGCCAGCTAGCATATGTGAGCAAACAAACAGAAACTATGAGCAGCAAGTAAACAGATCACAGACCTTCCTCGCTAGCCACTGCATATCTGTAATTTGCAAAGTAAATTTAGGGATTAAACTGTTTGTGAGTGACATGATATTTTAAGAAGGTGCTTGAAAGACCAACTCTTTAATGTCTTCATTACATTCCTCATCAATAAAAAAAAAAAAAACCAAACCACCAAAAACCCAACAACTTGCAATTGCTACATAGTTAGATTAAACTATTCAAACATATTGCATATATGTGCACGTGTGTCATTTGACAGGTGTATGTATATGATCCCCAGAAAGCTCACTGACTTTTTTCTCATTCTCACTTCTTCTCAAGTCATTTCATTGTCTCTGTGAGTGTTTGAGCACAGACTGGAAATTGGTTTTGGCACTGATGTGCACTCCTGGTGAAGTGCACTGTGTAAATACTGGAAGCAATGAGTACAAATAAACAACAATCAATCTCCAATCTTCAGAAGCGTGTATTGAATTATTGTTTGTGAAGAGGACTGAAAGAAAAATAGGATGCAGTATAGAGGACAATTTTGTTCTCTAAAAAGCTCTTATTGCCACTGAAGTCAATGGGAGCCTTGCATGGTTTTCCAAAGGCAGTCTGTATACTGAAGTAGCTAACACATCTGAAGGACTGAGGCTGTCAGTCTTTCAAGTGGAATGGGATAATGACACTTTCTTTGAAAAAAAATCAGTTAACCAAATGAGCATCATAATTTAGACCCTGAGTCTGAAGAATAAAACAGAAATAGCACCTCCCTTTGAAATAATGTCAATCTTTTTCCATGGCTTTAAGAAGTAAGACAAATGGTCAGTACTTCTCCACAAAGCTGTTCAAATATTATTGAATTATGTTTTTTATTATTTGGAGTCAACAGTGCAACAGAAATATTTAAAAATATTTCCTGAGATGTTTTAAAGAATGGTCCTCCACATTTTGGCATTAGTTGTATTTGGATCAGGCACATATAAAGGTGTCAGCTTTTTATTTATTTATTAAATTTCTTTTTTTACTTATTTATATTTGCTTGCTAGGCAGGGATTTTTTCCTCAAGCTCTTACAAGCTTTATTTATTATTCATTTTCATCCCAGGAAGAGAAACTTGAAATATTTATTCACAGAATATTATTTTTAAAAAATACTTTCCTCAAGTGCCAGATATGCTAAATGGCTAAATCCTTTCTGAAACAGCCAACATGATTGTCTTCTCTGAAATCTCATTTTAAAAAAGCTTAATAATTAAAATGCAAAGAGTTAATAGGATGAAATGGTCATTTGGAGAAAAGATGTGAACTGAACTTCTTTCAGTTAAGTAGGCTTTTACTTTAATTTCACTGAGTTTTATTCTAGGTCTAACAAAATTAATAATTTCTGGGAAATGCTAACCACAATGACAGACCTCACTATGCTGAATGTTTTACAGGGAAGTTGTTTCAAGCCATAAGCTGACACCATGAGCAAACAACTGATGGCCAGCAGTGTTTTTGTTAGACTTTGACATGGGAATCAATAAAAAGACACAGAAAAGGTTCAATCAGAACAGACACCACTAATAAGAATGGTCTTTTGGGACCCAGGGAAGCGTGGAACTGCTTTTCCATGTTAATTTATCCTCTCTACCCTTGGGGTTATCACCTTCTTTGGCCCCTGTTAATTAAAAACTGCCTCCTGTTAAAGTTCTTTGGCAGGCATTCTCCTTGTGTCAACCCATTTTGTTGGCTGATGAAAGAGGAAATTAAGGGAAGGAGAATTCAGAAACTGCTGTGTGAAATGCTGCCAAAATCCTTCCTCACAACTGCCACTTGAAACAAACATCCAGATTTCTCTCTCCATCTTTTAAAATACTGAGACAAACTTACACATGACATGCAAAAGGCAAATTTTAAATATTCATTAAGTAACTGTCTCTTTTTATCAGAATATAGATAAAGTAGCCCTGATAATAGTTGTGAAAATAATAGATTTTTAAGATGGGCAGACAAACACAGGGACCAAAATAGAATATGAATTCAGTGCATTCAATTAAAGCTTATGTAATATTTTTCCTCTGTTTTCTATCTTACAAAAATGAAATCTACTCCTCTGTTCTAGCTCCTCCCAGAGTACTTCATGCTCATGTTTCGTTTTACCCACAAGGAAACATTTTCTTGCAGTTCATAAGAAAAGCAAGAGCAATGAAATGACAGTTTCCAAGAATAGATGGAAGCAGTAGTATCTCAGTTTTGCTTAATAGTTCAGTGATTAGAGTATTTGTCCTGGATGGATTCAGTCCTACCTCTGACAAAAGGCATTTAGATCTTTCTGCCCCAAGAGACTGAAAAGTTATTCAAGGGAAAGGCTTTCAGGCCATGGTGTAGCTGTTCTCTCCTTGTTTATAAATAGTTAAATACTCACTAGACTGAGGACCAAGCCGTCACTGCTGAGATTCATTTCCTCTTTCCAGGTCGTATTATATTTATTTATTATATACAAAGGTGGAAGGACTCCACCTGAGGTAGAGCTAAGGAGCCCTACCGAGAATGCTCTGTAACACCACACTTTAGGCACATATACAAAGACAATGAGCTGTAATCTCAGCCTGATCTTGAAGGTGAAAACTTCACTCTTGAGGTTTCCAACAAAAGACCATGGCTGACATGACCTATCCTGGGGTATGGATCAGCTCAGAGCAGCAGTCTGGGAAAGGTGACCTCCAGAGCTCCTCAGAATCCCAAGACCCTTAAGAGTTTCCTGTACCCCTAAACTTCCTTGAAAAAACCAAGCTGATCAAGAGCTTTGAAAGCACTTTCATTTGAAAACAAGTATATTAAGTTCCCATTTCCTTTTTTGTGTACATATTTTATGCTAATATGTGAAATGTTGTATTAGGGAAGATCAAGTTTTTCTAGTATTATTTATCTCCAAATTTAATTGTAAACATTTTCCTAAAACTTGCCTGGGTTATTTTATCAGTTTTCTGGGTGAAAAATTCAGTAAGTCTAAACTCTCCTTTTACAGGACATGATGAATTAACATTTAGCATATAACTATCCTTTAAAGGTTTAACATCTTGTATTATTGGTATTTATAAGACAACATCTGAAATTCCATCAGTGTCAGATTTGCACTGTCTGAACCCAGACTATTGTATTAAAATTATGTATTTGACATTGATCATCCATGCAATCCATATCATGTTGCTGACAGTGTCAAGAAGATAATACTGGTGAACAACTATTCTCTTAAAACTTATTCTTGCATTACCAAAAATACCACAAACACCCCTCCCCCCCCAGCTTTTTAGATGTGATTTATGATTTTATTTCAAGGCAAACATGGAACAATTTATTGTTAGAAGATGCAATTATAATACCAGAGGCTAGTCCGTTGACCATAGCTCAAGAGTGATTATACTTGATTTGTTATTATAATAACAATTACACTTTTTACTCATGTATGAATTAAATCAGACAAAATAGAACTGTTAATTTTAAAAATCAAGGTGTTTGGGGTGGGTTTTTTCATCTTTTTTTTAAGCTTCCAGTAATTATCCAGTAAAGTCACAACAATGCCTCCCACCCACAGATTTCTGATTAACCTACAATGTTTAGTCCTGTATAGACCTAAAATCTAAACCCTTTCCTATCCAATACTTACCACAGGCTATTAAATTGACATTTTCAGAGATGGCTACACACATTCATTCTGTAAAACTGCATATAAGGCAAGATCATCTGACTCTCCAAATCAACTAAGCATTTTAATTTGAAAACAAGTATTTTAGCTTCCCATTTCTTTTTCTGTGTACATAATTTATGTTAATGTTTGAAATGCTGTACTAAGGAACATCAAGTAGAGTGAAGAAAAAGAGAAAATTTGTTTGTAAATTGATGTATACAAGCCTGTCTGTAGTCTGCATTTCTTCTGCTATAACTTCACTTCACCACATGGAAGAATGAGGGATTACACATGATTTTTTTTTTTTTTAATGAAAATAAAAGAAATTCAGAAATGAAAGAGATTGTTGTGCAGAATGAAGATAGTTTCCTTTTTCACTACCATTGTACTTTAGACATTCATTGACTCTTCTTGATTAAGAACATATTCAAACATGCAGTAAAAATTTAATCTGGTTGAATGAATTGTTGAAGTAGAACTAGCTGGATTTGGACAACAGTCTTATGAACTTTTTTAAAAAGTGGTTCTACCTCCAATGTTTTCCCTAAGTCACTTACTGTCTCTTTGTGGTGGGAAAGGATAAGACTTGAAGCCACTTTTTCATTGAAGTCTCATGCAAAGAAAGAAACCATTGTAGGAGTGACAGGCAAAAGGAAACATCTGTGAGGAAAGGATAGAATCACAGTATCATTAAGAATGTAAAAGACAGATGATATTCTCTATAAAGTTCTTGATTTATCAAAAGAGCTGAAGTAGGTGTTCAGTTTCTGTCATGATATGTTTATAAAAAGTTCAGGAGAACAATAAGGAAAAGAATGTACATTTTTTGAAGCTTCCACCCCCAAAAGATTTTCACCTTGTCCAAAAGCAGTTGTGACACAAATTGCAGAACAAAGTGAAATCCCAACACTCAAAGTGTGATCATGTTCTTCATCCTGTTTTACCCTGAGGTTGGAGAGAAAGGTTCACATGTTAGAAAATTGTCTTGAAATAGCAAGAAATTTGACTCTGTAAAGCCCTCTAAAGCCTCACTATGAAAGCAGTAATGAAATGGTAGTAACATAAGAGTAGCATGTGTTTTTTGATATATTAGTAAGATTTTGGTTTTGTTTGAGCAATAGGAAAAAGTCCACGCAGTTGTCCTTTTGTACTGAATTGCTGAAAACTCCCAGACACTTCATTTACCCTTGTCATGAGATATATCTGGAGTAGATCTCAGAGGGCAGACACACACACGTGCACAAACATATGCACACACACTATGTATCTATATGCTTCTTTGTGAGCAAGTATATGCACTCTGTTCAGCCCAAGTATTTGTATAATAGACCACCATGTTTTTCTTTCCTAACACAACTATGTATTATTAAACTGCATTACAAAAGTACATACTTTGAAGAAAGTGTAGATCTAAAAATTGCCTCTACCAAGCCAGGAGAATGCCTGAAAAATATCTACTGTAATTTAAACTCTATAACATTTTACATATTCTAAATTCTAAGATTGTAATATCTGCTGCATGAAACCCACAACACTGCATCAAGATTTTTCCCCCTATTATTTCAATATGTATTTGCTGGCTCCCATACATTTAAAATGAATATTCCCAATCACAGTTCACAAAAATAAGTAATACGCATAATAAGCAATCACACATCAAATCAAGTTAAATGTTTGACATTACAGTCACTATCAGTTAAGTAAATCATTTTGATGTTAACAAACAGACAAAACCCTCCCACATTCAGAAAGGTAAATCAGTTTATATTATCTTTCAATATATGGCACTAATTTGTAGGATGAATGTTGTTTTATCCTATATGCTTTATCCTTTAGAATTTTAATATTTAATTATAGTAGAAGGGGCAGAGCAATTAACTCATCTCCTGACAACCAGTTTCTTTGTCTAATTTCCATTTATTTCTTTGGCAGCTAAAACACCTTTAAATTACCTTCTCCAGCATGGAAGAATGACTTTTTTTCCCTCCCCTAGCTCTGGCTGTCAGAGTGATTAGAATTTTAATTAGCAAAGCAATGAGGACAGAGGAATATCATGGAGAAAAACCCTTGAAAGATTCACCAGAGCAGGGAAGACAAAAAGGGTTGGACACATCCTTGAGTCTTGCTTGTAACAGCAGCACTTTCAAGACCATGCTTAAGTCTATAGCACTAGCACAGCACTGTCCTTTAGACCTCTGACAATGTCAGGCTTCTAGGGCACTAAAAAGCACTTTTATCAGTTGTCACTCAGAGCAAAACAAGGTTTTTAAAGCATTCCAACTAGGATCTACTCCACCGCTGGGATCATTTTGGCCTTTTCATCTGCTCTGCAGGACTCTAAGCTCAGAATGCAAGCTGCAGAGTAAAGATTGTCAATGATACAGACTGCTACCATCCAACTATCATGTAAATTAATACTGTATTTCTGTACCAGCATCTGAGTGTTGTATAAAACAAAGGAAGCCTCTAAGTGCTAAAGGGGTAAGGGATGAGAGAAACAGCAGAAAGATTTCTGTGAAAATGATACATATTTTAATTTTGAATTAAAAAAAAAAACAAAAAATGCATTTTAACAGCAGAAATACTGTGACTGTGTTCAGTTGTATGGGATCTTGACATGAATTTTTCCTTGACATCGGGACTTTGATGATTTATCTCAACACAGGAGGTATCATGGACCAGGAGGGGAAGTCTCTTCAAGGATAAAAAGCCAAGTGCTCAGTTTGCACATGGCTGAATCAAACCCAGGCCATGCTGAGCTGCAGATACAGATTACTTGTCTTGGTAGCATTCCCAGACTCTTTCCACCCTCCATTCTCCCTCCTCCAGTGTTTCTTCCCATCACTTGCTGGTGCAGAGCAAAGAGGCCAGCTGTCAGAGGCATCCTTCACCTCCCAGAGCATTGCTCCTCACTAGGTTTGTCAGCCTCATTCTCCACTCTTAATGACATCAGTGTTGTCACTTGTTTGTCGCTTGTTTTATATGAGCACATTCCATTGACAAGTAAGATCAGTGGCACTGTTCATGGCAAGATACATGCATGTACTAAATGCAGGAAAGAATATGCGCTATTACCTATTCAACAGCAGGAGAGCTCAGGAAATAAGGTGTAGAGTGGCACAAAGGGAAATCAAATCCCATTCCAGTGCCTGAACAACAAATTTATTCTTTCTAAACTCATATCCTCCCAACCCAGTCCTTGCACTCAAAGATGTTTTAGTCAAGTGAAAGCAATATAATTTCCTAACTCTACAGGGTCTTATCCTGAATTCCTCACTCACATAGCTGGTCTCCTTCCAGTGATTCCAAGATTTCAGCACATAACAGATAAATAACCAGAGCAGATTTAAAATATTTTAAAAGAGGTGTAGTGGGCTAAAGCTCCCCATTCACATTAACTAAGCACAACAAACTCAGTTAGAAGCAAATGGAAGCTGTATTTACAAAGCAAAAACTACACTCTACAATTGAATGCAATGAATATGTAAAAAAATAGACAGTATTTATAATATTATACAGGTATTTACAATCAGAAAATAGCATGGAAACCCCTGGACTCCCCCTGGGATCCCAGAGAACAGGGCAGCTGCTCCACTGCTGCACCCCTCCTCCCCCTCCTCCCCCAAAAGCTCCCAAACCCCCTTGTACCAAAAGGAAGAGAAGCTGAAAGAAGAGCAGTGTTAATCTTACCTGTTTCTCAAGGCCAGCCAGAAAGCAATTAGGTCTTCCCCAGCAAAGCAACTAGAGAGGAAGAAAATAAAGGGGAATACAGGTGACAACATTAATAGATGAGGGGTGAGCAACTGATATTGTTTACCTGGACTTGAGCAAAGCCTTCGACACTGTCCCGCACCACATTTTGGTCTCCAAGCTGGTGACACATGGGTTTGATGGATGGACCACTAGATGGATAAAGAACTGGCTTGATGGCCACTCCCAAAGAGTGGCTGTCAATGGGTCCATGTCCCAGTGGAGGACAGTGACAAGCAGAGTCCCTCAGGGATCAGTCCTGGCACCAGGCTTGTTCAACATCTTTCTGGGTGACATGGACAGTGGCATCGAGTGCACCCTCAGCAAGGTTGCTGATGACACCAAGCTGTGTGGTGCAGCAGACATGCTGGAGGGAAGGGATGCCATCCAGAGGAACCTTAACAGGTTGGAGAGGTGGGCACAAGACAACCTCATGAGCTTCAACAAGACCAAGTGCAGGGTCCTGCATCTGGGTCAAGGCAATCCCAGGCACAAATCCAGGCTGGGCAGTGACTGACTGGAGAGCAGCCCTGAGGAGAGAGACTTGGGGGTGCTGGTGGACGAGAAGCTCAACAGGAGCTCTCAATGTGCACTTGCAGGCCGGAAAGCCAATCAGATCCTGGGGTGCATCAGGAGAAGTGTGGCCAGCAGGTCAAGGGAGGTGCTTCTTCCCCTCTACTCAGCTCTGGTGAGAGCCCACCTGGAGTACTGCGTCCAGTTCTGGAGCCCCTATTACAAGAGGGATATGGACATGCTGGAAGGTGTCCAGAGAAGGGCCACAAGAATGATCAGAGGGCTGGAACACCTCTCCTGTGAGGACAAACTGAAGGAGTTGGGGCTGTTCAGTCTGGAGAAGAGAAGGCTCCGAGGTGACCTCCTTGTGGCCTTCCAGTATCTGAAGGGGGCCTACAGGAAGGCTGGGGAGGGACTTCTCAGGCTATGAGGTAGTGATAGGACTAGGGGGAATGGAATGAAGCTGGAGGTGGGGAGATTGAGGCTGGACATGAGAAGGAAGTTCTTCACCATGAGAGTGGTGAAGTCCTGGCATGGGTTGTCCAGGGAGGTGGTTGAGGCCCCATCCCTGGAAGTGTTTAAGACCAGGCTGGATGAGGCTCTGGCTAGCCTGATCTAGTGTGGGGTGCCCTGCCCATGGCAGGGGGTTTGGAACTAGATGATCCTTGTGGTCCCTTCCAACCCTGACTGATACTATGATACTATGATAAAATGTGTAAGATGTTTATAGAACACTTGCTTCTATACCAGATATTCTGCCCAAAGAAATTAATTTAGAATAATATTTTGTTTTCATTTTTACATCCAATTGTGAATTGTTTATATTTTTCTACTTTTCTGCTCGAAATCTGCAGCTAACTTTAAAGGCATAGCCTAAAACTGCCACAATCCACACCTTCTAAACAATTTCATTAGCTGTTAATATTATCCATCTAATCTAATACAATATCTACAATTCGCAAGTAAAGTTCATAGTGCATTTTATCTGTCCTCAGGTGTAGACAATTCAGAAGTCAAAAAAAAAGGAAACAAGAAAACAGATGAAGCAAAAGAAAGGAACAGGGACTCTCAGTTGACTCAGGGCTCTCAGGCTTCTTAGGGTTCGTGCACTGTAGATCCCTCATGGATTCTTCCTTTGGGCATGACGTTGTATCTGTACAACCCTCTGAAGTACATGTCCCTTAGTTAAAGTTAGATTTCTTTGTGGAATTTCACCATTCCCTTGCATTACCCAGAAGGTGTGACAAGGACCTTCACCAGAAACCACCCCTTGGATAGGATTGGCCTCTCCTGAAGGAGAAAATAACCAAAAAAGTCTTGTCTAACAGATTCTTTTCTCTAACAACAGGAACTCTATCACCTTCTACTTTGTGTAGCAGATCTGTGTGTAGGTTTCATATAGTGTGTGTGAAACAGAGTGTGCAGGTTCAGCTCGATTCACTGAACCTCTACTATTTACCAGCCAGGTTGCTTGTGCTAAATGTTTCTCCCAGTTTTTCAAACATCCTCCCCCCATGGCTCCAAGAGTGGTCTTCAGCAAACCATTGTAGCCTTCAATCTTCCCTGCAGCTGGTGCACAGTAGGGAATGTGGAATATCCACTCAATGCCATGCTCTTTGGCTCAGTTTTTCACAAGATTGCTTTTGAAATGAGTTCCGTTGTCTGACTCAATTCTCTCTGTAGTTCCATGTCTCCACAGGATTTGTCTCTCCAGACTGAGAATGGTGTTGCATACGGTTGCATGTGGAACTGGGTAAGTTTTCAACCATCCAGTGTTTGCCTCTACCATAGTAAGCACATATTGCTTACCAGATCAAGAATGAGGTAGTACAAATGTCAAAGTCATGGATGACTTGTGTGATAGTATCCATGCAAATATCTATGGATCTGTCACAAGCCCACTAGTAGGTTACATCTCTGCCTTGATGTCCTGACGAATCTTGAGCCCACCAAGCTAAGAATATCTCACCTTGGTGCTTCTAGCCAAGATCAAAATTGGTGTCTGCATCTACTTGAGAATCCCTTACAGCTATATCTACCTAATGATTATGTTGCTGTTCCTCAGTAGCTTTGCTCTTAGGAATGTGAACATCAATGTGTCTCACCTTCACTGGAATTCTCTTGATTCAATCAGCAATGTCCTGCCACAGGTCAGCTGCCCAAATAGGCTTTCCTTTTCTCTGCCAACCATTCTTTTTCCAGTCCTTTAGCCAACCCCACAGAGCATTGGCTACCATCCATGAGTTGGTGTAGAGATAAAGCTTTGGCCATCTCTCACGTTCATCTACGTCGAGAGCTAGCTGGACAGCTTTTACCTCTGCAAATTGACTAGATTCTCCTTCTCCATCCTTTGCTTCTGCAACTCGGTGTGTTGGACTCCACACTGCAGACTTCCACCTTCGCTTGTTCCCGACAAGATGACAGGAACCGTCTGTGAACTAAGCATATTTCTTTTCATCATCAGAAAGGTCATTGTAAGGAGGAGCTTCCTCAGCACGAGTTACTCTCTCCTCTGGAGGTTTTGTACAGCTAGTGCCTTCAGGCCAACTTGAGATCACCTCCACCAGACCAGGTCTTTCAAGATTTCCCATTTGAGTTCTCTGTGTTCTCAGAGCCATCCACTTGGACCATGTGGAATCTGTGGCATGGTGTGGTGTAGAACCTTTACCTTGGGACATCCAATTCAAAACTGGCAATCTAGGAGCAAGAAGTTGTGACTCAGTTCCCATTGCCTCAGAAGCAGCTTTTACTCCTTCACAGGCAGATAGAATCTATTTCTCTGTTATAGTATACTTTGCCTCTGAACCTATGCAGCCTTGACTCCAGAAACCAAGAGAACGTCCATGCGTCTCAGCTGGAGCTCTTTGCCGTAAGTACCAGATTGGACCATTGTCACTTGCAGCCATGTACATAATGTTCTTAATGTCTGGACCAGCTCAGACAGGTCCCAAAACCATTGCTTGGATTACTTCTTGTTTTACCTGGTCAAAGGATGCCTGTTGCTCAGGACCCCACAGGAAACTGTTTCTCTTTCGAGTCACATCATAGAGAGGTTTCACAATCTGACTATTCAGGAATGTGCAGTCTCCAAAATCCCACTGTACCAAAGAAATGTAGAATTTCTTCTTTGGGTGATTTGCCATGGTAGATACTTTGTTTACCACATCCACTGGAATGTGTCGGTGTCCATCTGTTGTGAAGAGGTTATTAAATTTATGAATATGAAATACAAATTATAAAAATATTATTTTTATTATAAAATTATTATAACTGACGAATCAACAACTTATATACATGTTCTAGTGCACGTTCGTGAAATACATTCCATAAGTGGCTTAGTGTTATGATTAGAACTCAATTAAACAATCTACAGACTATTTCTAGATTTTATATAATGAAGGGTGCAGTTCTGCCGCTTGGCCACTAGATGGCGACTCAGTGGAATGTGGGTGGTTTCTGGCTATATACAGCAATATTGCAATCTCTATACATCAGCGATTACTCTGCTAGATGCGGATACTTTGAACTGAGTGCTAGTGGATGGAAAGCACGTGGAAGATACTCTGTAGCTGTTGTTTGTAGCAAGGTGGGTGTCCAGCAGACTACTGTCACTGGACTGGCTCCTAGTCGAGTTGGACAGCAGCATTGGGTTACTGTCTCCCCTCTTCGCAGCAGTGGAGGGGGAATACTGGAACCTGGGCTTAGCTCAGAAGCAGGTTCCCTTCAGGACTCGGTCAGTTCCCTCCAGACAATAGGGATAGGTCCTGGTCAGATTCGGCCCATGGGGTCAGCCCTGGGAGTCAGCTCGCACAGCAGGGCGGGGCGACGGTTGCCGATAGGCAGGCTCAGTCAAACAATGACAGCAAACAATAGCTGTGGGGTCAGCCCCATGGTGACAAGTCTCAGGGTGGATGTAAACAGTCTTGGAGAGAGAATGCGGCTGCACTGAGCTGTGGTTTCTCATTTACTGGGCTTAAAGGAATAGCAGGATGCTTGGAATGGTCCCGGGTTTGGTGCAGTATAGGCACGAACAGTGCTTTAGTCTTCCCTGAGGTTTACAGGGCTCAGAGCAGCACATGTGGTGGCTCCTCTCCCGCTATGGCGGGGCTAGGCATATGTGGACTCAGTCTCTATCAAGTCCCTTCTCCCTGACAGCTGGGCAGATCTTACCCTCGGGGGCTGGTCCAGTCCTCCAGTAGCACAGTGGGCTCTCCTGGTCGGTACAATGGGCTGTGGTGACGCTGGCTTCTTGGGCTCAGCGAAAGTCCTCCCTCTGGGGTGATCCTCATGATCAGAGTGCTTCTCACGATGCAGAGGCTTTCAGTATGCGTGCATGTATGATAGAAGCTAACAACAATAAGCTCAATGGTAGAGGCTATGGCTCAAGAGTTGTTCTCTTGAGCAAGTACAGAGACAAAGTGAAAGAGAAGGCAACTTGTTTACCAACAGGGGTAATACTTATAGATTCCTCAAGGCTGGATTTGACTAATGGGCACTCTCATAGACAACTGGTTTCAGCCTGTAGAAAGTGTGAAGCTAGAATCATGCCCATACTTGGTATTTGCACAGCACTGCATGCACTGAGTGCATGCTGGCCTGGCTAATGCCTTGGCTTTTGTGTTCTTCCTGAAGGAGGGGAAACCTGTCCACATGCTGGGACAAGATCTAGTATCTGGGCAAAATGTACCTCCACCACACCATCCTGCCACCGTGCTCCCAGAAACTGGATCTCTCTGGCAGGTCCTTTCATCTTCTCTTGCTTGATGGCAAAACCTGCTTTCAAGAGAATGTCAATGATTTTGTTACCTTTCTTGAAGAATTCTTCATCAGTTTTACCCCAGATAATGATATCATCGATGAACTGGATGTGTTCTGGAATTCCACTGTTCTCCAGAGCATCATGGATCACTGCATGACAGATGCTTGAGCTGTGAACCCAGCCCACTGGCAATCTGTTAAAAGTGTACTGAACTCCTCTCCAGGTGAAGGCAAACTGAGTCCTGCATTCTTCTGCTATGGGAATAGAGAAGAAAGCATTAGCAGTGTCTATGGCAGCATACCATTTAGCCTCTTTGGATTCCAGCTCATGCTGGAGTTCCATCATGTCTGGTACTGCTGCTCTTACAGGTGGAGTGTGGCAGTTTGGGCTGGGTGCTTCCTGCTGCTGTCATATGGGGTGCACCTCTGGTGCCCCAAGTGTCCAGCCCAGTGGATGGACACAGGAAATAACATATTTCATACCCATAATATCCTGCTTCCCATAAATCCATCTGCAAGGTCTCACACTTCTTTCTTCCCTTGCTGCTACCATAGGAGATGCTCCCTATCTGGTAATGGAAGAGGAGTTATCTCAAGGCCTCTTAGGCCTGGTTAGGCCTAATGCCAACAGGAGAAGGGGGAAGGGCAATCTCAGATCTGGCCAGCTGAGATTAGCCTAACAGTGGAAGGGGGGAAAGAAAGAGCCCTAGGGGTTTTGGGTGTACCTTCAGGCAGGGAGAAGGGGAGTGCTGGGAGGCTTTTGGGTATGCTATGAGGGACTCTGTATGCTTCGGGATATCTTTTGTCACTGTGCTTGTAGCTTCTGTAAACCACTCATTGCTTTTCCATTTACACTTTCCATCTCTTCTGCAAGCCATTTGTCTGAGTCTCATTTTTCTGCCGTGGTGGGAGGTAAGGGAGAATCTGCCTCGAACTGGGACAGTGGAGTTACTTCATTCAGGGCACAGAAGTCGACTGTCAGACGCCAGTCTCCATTCTGCTTTCGCACAGGCCACACTGGACTGTTGAAAGGTGAATGAGTTTTGCTGACGACTTTCTTACTCTCCAATTGACAAATCAGATTCTGAATTGGCAACAAAGACTAACAGTTGGTTCTGTTTTATCTGTGATGCACAGCCTGAGAAGCAACTGTCAACTTTATATCCTCTATCTCACGCTGTCCCACAACTGCAGATTCATCAGAAAGCTCAGGTCTAATTGACAGCTACAATTTTTCTCCATATATTTCTAGACATGCTACTCCAAAAGCCCATTTGTAATTGTTACGGTCTTTGAAATACCCTTCTCTCAGAAAATCACTTCCCAAAATACAAGGTGCATCAGGTCCTGTCACAACAGTATGCTTCTTCCACTGTTTACCAGTCAAACTTTTATCAACTTGCATCTTAGTTAACTCTCGAGATCCACCAGTGACTCCCAGAATAGTTATTGGCTCTGATCCCTGATAGTTTGATGGCATTATGGTGCACTGAGCTCCTGTGTCAACCAAGGCCCTGTACTTCTGAAATTGTGAAGTGCCAAGCCACTGGATGTACACATCCCAATAGATTCTCTTATCTCCATTATCCCTCTCCTCCCCCTGGCTGGAGGCAGGGCACTGCTAATTACGGGGTATATATCCACACGTGCAGTTAGCACAGTGTCTGGTGTCAGAGTTGGAATCACTGTTGGAGCTATGAGAGTTGTTCTGGAAAACTGAGAAAGTAATAGATACCTTTCTGGTATTGCTACCTTGAGCTCTGCCACCCTGCAGTTCCCTCAGTCTCCTGAAAAGATTAGAAGCTGGTTGACCATCCCATCTGTTCATGTTCTCACCAAACTGATCACGCAGAGCTATCCAAATACTCCCGTATCATTGCATCTGTTGTCTGTTTTGGTTTGACCTGTTTTGGAATGGCCTCCTTGGAGGACGTCTGTTTCTAAGAGCTGGAGGAAGAAGAATTGGAATTATCTCCTTGTGCCAATTCGGATATGGAGGTTTTAAATTCCTCATTTAGCTCCTTCATGCAATTCTTAGACAGAGTTTCAATGGCTGAGACCAAAGAAACACGTGTGAGACTATCCTGCAATTGTCTCATTTGGTCAGTGAAATGACCACCCGTAGGAGGAGCTCCACCAAAATTTCTTGCCACAATTCTGCTTGCCAGAATAGTAGCATAATTAGGAGGAGCAGGTTTGATTTGACATGGCTCTTGGTGCCATGGTTTAGTCATGAAGTCTGTGGTGACAGGTTGGACTTGATGATCTTTGAGGTCTCTTCCAACCTTGGTGATTCTGTGTGATGAACTTTTTAGCAAGACCTGTTCCTGCAGGATTTCATCAGGATTCAGAGTACCATGATCTCCGTACATCACCTCTCTCACAACAAACTCTCTCAAATGCTTAATTCCTTCATCCACGGTGTTCCAAGGTTTAGAATGTCAAGGTAATTTCTGAATGGGTACCTCATAAGAGCTGCCAGTAAAAGGCATGTCCACAGAGAAACCTTACCAAGACACCTGCCTAGATGTCTATCTATTCCACTATCTTTTGACAGGGTTCCAAGCTGAGATGCTGACTTGTCTCCCACTATTAAATCTGGTGCACCTGTATGAAAATATCTGCCAAGCCAGGCTAGAATTGGCTCATTCTCTCCTCTGATGTAATCCTTTCCCACATGTCTAATTTCCTGTCTTCTGGGGGCGTTGGCTGTTTGGATGTCTTCATCTTGTTCATCCTCTGTCTCATCTTCTTGAAGTGTCTGTCCCCATAATCCTGCTGCTACTCTCTTGAGGATCTCTTTAAGTTCAGAAGCACCTCCATTAACTGCTGCCCTACCAGAACCTGTATCCTGTCCTGCATCTCCACTATCCAGTGATGGTATCAATAATTCAGCTACATCTTCAAGACTGCAGTGGTTTGAGACTTAACTGGTATTTAAGAGCTCAGATGTGGGACAAGACTGAGAATCCCTGCCCCACTCTCCCCTCCCTCTTTTCTGATAAGGGGAGAAAAATGGGAAGGGGGGCAAATCCACAGAGAAATAATTTCAAGTTGGCTTGGAAGTAGAGAGGCAAAAATTTCCTTTAAACAATATATATGTATATATATATATATATATATAAACAATTACAGGAAGCATTGACAAGGGTAAGAAACAAGGATGGATGGGGGGAAAAATATATGTATACAAAATCAATCCTTTGAAGTACTTTGAAAGGGTGTGGATGTAGCAGGGAGGAGGACCAGGCCTGACCAGATAGCAGAGAAGCAGGAAGCCCGCAGCAGTCCTCTTGTCCAGGAAAGGCAGGAGCAAAAGAAAGCAAATGACTGCAGTGTCTTCGTTTTTATAGGCTTGCTCACCAGGGAGGCATAGTGGAACTGACTTAACTCAGTTTCCCAGGGCAAAAACCCCCTCCAGGAAGGGCAAAGCTCTCACAAACCCCCCCCACACACACACTTCTTTCAGGATAGGCTTAACCCATCACAAAGACAAACCTTCTCTCCATTCTCAGAAGGATCTTTTTTAACAGAAGGTCCCTCACCATCAGAGGGATCTTGCTGTTCTCCTGCATTGGATCCTGTATCTGAGTTGCATCTGCCCCTTCTATCCAAAGCTACAATTTATTGTTTAAGTGGGGCTGCATTTGAATTTACTGCAGGCTTAGCAGAAGAAGTAAGAGTTTGCAAGGAAGCAGTGCCAGCAGACAAGTTTTGAGATCCAGCAGCTGTTGCAGAAGTCACTTCCAGTCCTACCGCTGCAGGAGGAAATGATTTTGCCTCTCTAATGGCTGCCAATGAAACTGCAGCTGCTATATTAGGTGCTGCCACTGCTGCTGGCTGAATGCCAGAGCTGCCCGTGGTACCACTGAGAGATGCCTTACCAATAACTCCTTCCTGTCTGTTTCTAGCTGCTTCCCCTATCTCCTCATCACTAGAAGTCTATGGATTTGAATTAGAACTGCTTCTCCTATGCCTATGCTTACTGCATTTAAAAATGAAGCTGTGGTTTGCTGCCTGTCTCTCTCGAAGCAAAGCCATTAAAAATAACACATTAATGATTACCAACAGCAGGATTACACACAGCAAATAAATCACTTTGGAATCCCAGTTGTTACTGCTCACGATGCTTTCATCCACAGGAATGATGAACTCATATATCTCTGCAGGCAAAGTGTTTTGGGTGACATTTTCATATTTCTTTAGCCAAAGAAATCCAAGACACTGATTGTACAAGAGCTGCACTTTGTACTTAAACCAATGGTGAAAGTTATATATCAGATATCTTCCCTGGTTATTCAATATTAAACCAATAATGTATTTGCAAATGACCACAGCCAGGGCAGAATATAACAAATGCCACAGAATCCAAAACAGCTTCGTTTTGCTTCCTTAATCTGAGCAGGAATAAATCAAGCAATTCCCCCACATATTTTGTGTAATGTGGTGGGTTAAAGTTCCCCATTCACATTAACTAAGCACAACAAACTCAGTTAGAAGCAAATGGAAGCTGTATTTACAAAGCAAAAACTACACTCCACAATCGGATGCAAAGAATATGTAAAAAAACATACAGTATTTATATTATACAGGTATTTACAATCAGAAAATAGCATGGAAACCCCTGGACTCCCTCTGGGATCCCAGAGAACAGGGCAGCTGTTACACTGCTGCCCCTCCCCCATCCCCCCCCAACTCCCTCAAAACTTTCCAAACCCCCCTTGCACCAAAAGGAAGAGAAGCTGAAAGAAGAGCAGTGTTAATCTTGCCTGTTTCTCAAGGCCAGCCAGAAAGCAATTAGGTCTTCCCCAGCAAAGCAGAACAGCCAAGCAGCTAGAGAGGAAGAAAAGGAATGGGAATGGAAGTAAAATGTGTAAGATGTTTATAGAACACTTGCTTCTATACCAGATATTCTGTCCAATGAAATTCATTTAGAATAATCTTGTTTTCCTTTTTACACCCAATTGTGAATTGTTTATATTTTTCTACTTTTCTGCTTGAAATCGGAAGCTGTCTGTATGTGGTGGTTTGAGCCTTAACTGGGAGTTAAGAGCTCAGATGGGGGCAAGGCTGAGGATCTCTCCTCCACTTCCCCCTCCTCCCTCCTAACAGAGAGGGGAGAAAAGGAAGGAGCAAATCCACCAAACAATAATTTGGAGTCGGCTTAGAAGTAGAGAGGTAAAGAGTTGTCTTTAAACAATATATATATAACACCCTTTTTTTTTTTTTTTTTTTTTTTTTTTTTTTTTTTGGTTTCCAGAGTGTACTACACTGTGCCACCAATCTGTCAAAACAATTGTTTGTGCTCTCCTATTTCATCAGTTACTGAGAAGGTTAGTCATTCACAGAACATTCATAGAAACATCATGGAATTTTTGAATGCTTTATTTGACATGTGTTTTAATTGTATTCCTTAATCAGGCTTTGCTATTTTTCTACTTAGAATGAAAGACAAGAATTACAACAGCCAGCCTCTCACAAGGGGTGGTCATTGTACAATCTCTTATAAGTATTGTACTAGGGGAACAAATTGACTTGCTGAACTTTTGTTTGGTGATACAGCACATGACTTATTTGTAATTTATGGAAATAAATTGATAGAAAATTTTTGGTTTCAAGTAATTATACCTCAGTGTAAAACCTGAATAAAGGTGAAGGTAGCTAAGAAAGTAGTAGAACAATACAGATAAACTTAAAAAAAAATAAAATAGGTTTAAGGCAATGATCTTAACTGTACAGCCATAAATACTGGTAAGAAGCCAATAGACTAGACTAGACTAGACTAGACTAGAATAGATTGGAAGAGACCTTCAAGATCATCACATCCAACCTATCAACCAATCCAACCACCCTAAACAACTAAACTATGGCACCAAGCACCCCATCAAGTCTCCTCCTGACCACCTCCAATGATGGTGACTCCACCACCTCCCTGGGCAGCCCATTCCAATGGGCAATCACTCTCTCTGTATAGAACTTCTTCCTAACATCCAGCCTAAACCTCCCCTGGTGCAGCCTGAGACTGTGTCCTCTTGTTCTGGTGCTGGCTGCCTGGGAGAAGAGAGCAACAGCTGCCTGCCTACAACCTCCCTTCAGGTAGCTGTAGAGAGCAATAAGTTGCAGTTAAAGTCAGTTGACAGCTGTTCTATAGCGCATCATTGAAACCAGTATTGCAATTGGTACCTCCCAGTCCTGGCTGCTAAAACAGATGAGAAGAAACTGAAAACTAAGATCCAGACTTTCAAGAATAGTTCACCATATTTTCCTTTAATTGCTTGCCTGCTCTGAAATAATTTACATTTTATGGTATGTTTTGTGACAATGACTTTGATCAATGCTTTTACCACTATGATGACCTCATTCTGAAATATCACTATGAAAGCCATGTGTGTTTACAAAAACTCTAAGGGGAATTAGATCACCACAGCCAAGAGGACACAGTGAACAAAAGAAGAAAGAGATAATAGAATGTGCAGGAAATAATCTTTTTCTCTCACATTTGTTGACAGATCCACAAATACACCATATGATCAGGACTTTCTGTGGATTCAACATGTGCAAGAAAATCAGATGCACATCTACCCTTTCCAGGCATTAATTGAAGTTTCCATCTCTGAGGTGTTCAAATCTCTCTTTAGCAGGAGTAGCAGTCATACTAGCAAAAACAAGTGCTGTTCATTCCTGCAGGGGTGGACCTGATTTGTGCTTTTACAATACAATTTTATTTAGAGTTCCAAAAAACCCAGGAATTTGATTTATGTACTTTCATGTGAACCATTTCTACAGTAATTTGAACTATATATTGCCTTAAAAGATCTTTCTCTACTGCCTTGGGAAAAAGTCTTAAATCTGAAAGTTTGTTAAATAATTCCTGGTTTAGCTCTTAAAATGCTCAGCTGAACCACAATACAAGGCACTCCAGTGACCTAGCAGCCCTGGTAAGTCATCACAATCATACCTCGATATACAGTCTGCCTATTCAAGTCACTTAAAATCTTCCCTAATTCCTCAGTCACACAGTTATGTCACAGAAAGGATTCCTTTACAAGGCAAATAAACATTAGCAACATACAAACCAGTCCTAGTTAATACTGTAAAGAACAACCAATTGTACCAAAACATTCTATCTGGAAGTGTCTTTTCACAACACTGACATAAAGTCACCTCAAGAAGTAAAGAATACATGGGTAAAAGAGATTAAAACTGGGTAGAGCATCAGGAAATTAAGATTTAAATAAATGTGGGTGATATTTTTGCTGAATGTTACACAAATATGGTGTGAGAGAAAAACTAATCAAATACAATTCTTCAGCCACAGAGAGTGGTTTCATGGAGATTTTAAAAGCTGCTTTGGGACTTTCATTCTAAAAATGATTTGGATATCCTGCAGAGTTAAATCCCGGCTGTATATTCCTTCTTCAACATGAGCTGGTGTCTTCCCAAGCTTGGCATTTTTACATTTCAGGCATAGGATTAAGACATTCAGAGAATTTCGAAGTTCAGTAAATGGAAACAGAAGATGTTACCACCAAGTATAGATTCCACCTAGCTTATCTTCAAAGCCCTAACAAAGCTGGGGTGTACACAAAGATATAAACTAAAGGTAGGGCTTTTGGATATATTCACAGAAATGAACTCTGTAAAGACAAATAATGTTCTGTCAGATCTGAAACTACACGAAGATTCAAATCAGGGTGCACAAAAGAAGAAACTCTTGAATAGCACCAGAACTTCTGATTTTACTGACAGTGACAGTATTTAATGTACTCCAAACACCTGGAAGCAGATGATTTCAGAAGATTCCTTCTAAGAGGCTTGGTTTTGTCTTTTTTTTACTTTTTATTTTTCTGCATCTCCGAGCTGTAAAAAATATTCAAAACCAGAAAAGCAGGATCATTCTGAAAGCCCAGAGCTGTGAGATGAGGCAAGACAGACAGAAAGGGAAAGAAAGCAAGAAACCAAAGGGAAAAACCAAACACAAGCCAAGCCAATTAGAAATGGCATTTCCAGAACTGGATCTTTTTCTCTCTTACATGATTTGAAATAGGCAGATCTGAACTTATGATTTTAAAAGTACAGAGTAACCTAATGAGAGAAAAGTGAAAACATTTAAAAGAAAAGGTTATTTATATAAAAGTTGTGGTATTCCAGACTGAGGATTTCTATCCAAACTGAGGAGCTCTTGTTATTCAGTGAGATGTCCATGGAGGTTTCCTCATTAATCCCACTTTGTAGTGGGATTGTCTGCTCAATTTGTATTCCTAAGTTTTCTTTTCAATGCAATAATTTATTTTGACATGTTAGGAATAAAACAGTGCTGATACATAGGTGAGTTTTCCCAAAGGCTAACTGAAAACAACATCATTGCAAAAGAAAATTAGTCCTCTCTCAGACTTTTGCTTCGCTACACAAATATGACCAGAATAAAATGGTTCAAGTTGAGACCATGAGTTTTGCAATCCCCTTTGTAAAAACATGTCTTTACACAGCCTGTCAGAAGATAGGAGACAGATGTTCAGTGCTTTCCACAGTAATTTTCAAATAAACCACGAGTTTTATGAGCATTTCTCAGTGGGAAAGAAAATGGCCTAACCAAACAGCCTGCAAACTACAGACCTAGCATCTTTTGTGTTGGAAGCTAAAAGTAGACACCCTTTTTATCAGTTGAAAAAAATTGTTTGGAGAGTCTCTGTTGTAGAAAGCTTTTGCGTCAATTTTAGCCCCAAGTGTTCCTGTTTCGCATAGCATTGCCTGAAAAACAGAGCCTGAGAGATCTATATTCAGTTTTTGAAAGCAAACATAACAGGAGTGCTGTTCCTGGGTTACATTTGACTCCCACAATACAAAATGTGAGAGAACATTCCCTACTGGCATTCAAACAATGTTCTTGCAATTTTCAAGTGTCAAGAGTTCTTGATTTTGTTTCTTGGAAGAGAGATATTCTCACATGCTGACTCTGTCCATTGAACAGCTATGCAAATTCTGCATGCCAGCATATAATATTTCCCATGTCAAATTAATATCTTTTCTAGAGGGCAGTAAGAATTTGAAGTTCTTACATTGTGGTTAGATACTGATGTTCTTACTCAGGAGAAATGGTCACCTGATTAGCACTCAGTTTACAGAGGCTGAGGCTAGAAGGGACCATTAAATCTTAAATTTCGTCTACTTATCTCAGTATTGAGCTTATTACCTCAGTTAGAACATAATTTTTCTTTGGCCAAGCTGTATTTTCTATTAAGTTTTCATTGTGCACACAGCAACACATAGACAATTCACCAACAGTCCCAAGAGTTAAAAAAGAAAACTAAATGTCCCTAATTTTCAAATTAACTGATCAGTCTGTGCCTTCCAATCACTTTTTTTCTCTTGTTCTCTTCTTGACTAGACAAAAAAATCTCTTCACTACTCTGTTTTTCCAGTCAATGGGACTATGTAAACTCTATCAAGTCACTTTGATTTGGTGTGTGTGAATTACACAGCATTAGCTTGAAGCCCGTCACATGAATATATATTCCTCCAAAATAATTTTTTTTTGCTTTCTTCCCACACCTTCTCCAATTTAAAAAAGACACACTTTCTAAAACAGACACGGTAGTATTTGGAACAGTATTCTATGAGCAGTTTCACCTCTATTACTTGCAGCTGAATAGACGTTTCCTCTCTCGCTTTCTTATACTCCCAAGGATAATACAAGCCCTTATGGCAGTAGAATAACATTAGGATCCCTGTCAGAGATCCTTACAAAAATGGTAGTTCAGTTTTCTGTAAAAATGTCCTACAGTCTTTTTCTCTACATATGTAATTTCACAGTTTGCTGTTTTGCAAGTGTTTGATGCCATAGGATATCAAACAGCTTCCATGAGAGGCTATTTTACTTCTCTATAGCTGGCAATTCTCTTTTGAACCACACTGACTGCATAGGAAAAGAGTAAAACAGAGCATGTAGTGGACACTGCAGGGGACCATTACGATATGATAATACTTCTGAGGGTAGTAGAAGCAATTAGTGTCAGATTATTTGCTGAAAACAGTATTTTGAAAGTGAAGAATTCTGTGGAGAATGGAAAGTGAAGGAAAGGGATCAACGCAAATTATTTAAAATTTCTGAAGACTTCACAGAAATAGACATCATATTTAGAGATATCTGCCTTTTGTATGCAGCATAATCAGCTCTTGACATCCTAGTTTATGCCTTAAAGAAAGCTGCATGGAGTCAACCCAGTTGCACACAAATAGGCGCTAAGAGCCATTTTGAGGGTCATTTAGATAGCAGTGACATCCACAGGATTTCAATAGATTGGTCCTGAGTCATATGGGAGATTTATTCCTTTCTGGAGTGGTTATAACAATCACACAATGAATACAGATAACATTTTAATGTGCTATGGAATCATAGACAATATTGCATTTACTCCATGGCCAGCAGGATTTCTGAAGTACTGGTGTGAATTATGCAGCATAATCACAATTAGTACTGTGCACCAATGATGAAAGAGTGACTTGAGGATCATAAAGACTGGCCAGTAAGTGAGTGTAAATGAAGAACCATGTAGGGTAGAAGCCATATAAAAGGAATATAGTCACGTTCTGTCCCCAGTGGCATAGTGGTGTGACGTATCAGAAGGTGTATGAGTCTAGGTGTTCTAGCTTTGCCAGTTGCTTTTGTGCACACTTTGTATCAGATCATTTCTAACAAATATGAGGGATGTGAAGTGCTCATGAAACATGGAGGTTTCCCTGTCAAATAACAAAAAGTGTGTTGAGTTTTGTTATCTCCAAGAACAAGTCCTGCTAGGCTACACAGCCAGCAAACTACAGTACTGATCAGTAGAAAAGGTGGTGTCTTGTTTATTTTATGCTGCAATAGAATAAAAGAGGACTGCAGATTCATATTTTCCACTTCTGTGTTTGTGGTTGGGTTTTTTGTTTGTTGGTTATTTGGTGTTTTTTTCGGGGGGGAGGGTTGTGGGGTTTTGTGGTGTTTTGGGGGGGGGGGGTTGGTGTCTTTTGTTTGTTTGGATTTTTTTTGTTGTTGTTTTGTTTTGTTTTGTTTTGTTTTGTTTTGTTTTGTTTTGTTTTGTTTTGTTTTGTTTTTACCACTATGAACCACATCTTCCTGAGAGAGAACAGGTTTGCAGAGTATTATGGAGCAGCAGACAGTAGCACTACATCAACCCTGAAACAAGTGGAAACCATTCTGGTGCCCCTAGTAATGGAAGGAGCAGAAAGTGTAAATATTCATGCCATCTATCTCTTTTTTATCATGAAGTTCTGGCAGCAGCACAGTTCCTTCTAAACAGGGGCCATAATCAGTAATTGAACTTTAATCTCATATTCATATCCTGCAAGTACCAACCTCTGACTGATACAGTATGGAGATAAGTGAACCGAAAATCTAATACTCGTTTGAAGAAATTCAGAAATACTATTCTTAACTGCGAGACAAAAGACATCAGTCTTTCTTTTGGTAATATGCTAGAAGAGTCTGAGTGCACAACATGTGAACAATAACTAGGTCCTTTGATCTGTCTTGATGCATCATATTCTAGCATACTGTAATGAAAAACATATATAAAGAAAGTGGGAGAGGAGTTTAATTCTTCAAGTAATTCCTGACTGAAGGCATAGGACACTTCACTAAAAATTCAATCCTCTTTAATCAGAGATCAAAATTTGCAGATATAATCAAGGTGGCAGTGAAACTAAAAAAGGTATGACTTTTCTTGATATAACCATGAAAGTCTCAGTCTCATGGCATAGTTTGGGTAGTGATAAATGTATACCCATAGTGACAGCAAGTTTTAGCAACAGTTTTAAAAAGTGGGGGCAGATGCTGCCAAGGAGAGTTAAGAACGTTGTATTTTTATGTGGATCAAATGTAAGTCACTTGTCATCTTACACTTACATTTTCTATTTGATTATGTCAACATACTGAGAAATGGCCAAAGTAAATTTGTTAGGCAGCAACACAGCACATTCTCTACAGAAGGGCAATGGAAGAATCAGATTATATTCACGAAGTGCAGCTGTGAATGCTGTCTGATTCTGACTGATTAAGAAATAGGGCATGACAAAATTCAGAAATATTGTAGCTCTTGCAGAGTACATTATATTCACTAGGACACATGAAAAGGAAAATATGAAATAAAGCAATATTTTTAGATCGGTAGAACCAGCCACAAGACATGTCTAGAGAATACATTGCTTTTTCTTCTATACCAAGGCATAAAAAATGGTGAGAAACACTTCCATTAATGCAGCACATTGGAGACTCATTTTCCCCCTGAAATTCCACACCTGACTAACTTGTGCTTATTCTAAGAAAAGCAAGATGTGTGCAGCTGCCTTCACAATTACAATCATCAGCAAATTAAGTGTGAGTTTGACAGGCAGTACCACTTGGTTGAGTAGGTGGGCCATGAGCAATTCAAACTTATCTCAATACTAGCTTTCTCTTCTCTCCCTTCTCTCCTCTCTTCAAAGCACTCACCTATCTGCCTGACCCATGAAACTAGTCTTCCCCCACATCTCATTATTTTCCTTCTTCCCATCTTCTCCAGATCTACAGTTTTACAGTTGCAATCTCCTTATTGCTTTCCCCCATTATCGTCCACCTACTTCTATGACCCCAGCTCATCTAATATACACTACCTCATTTTTCTCTTGGTTTTTCAGGGCTTAAAGACAAGTCTGTGTCATGACAATACAGCTAGATCACAGGAACAGGTAAGCTTTGGCTACATGCTTTGGCTGACCAGACGCCTCAGTAGCACTAACAGCTTGAATTTTGTCTGCTGGTGGGCAAGAAAGCCTAGCCTTCAGGCAATAGTCTTCTCCCAGGATGTGCAGACCAGGGCTGGTCAGGGAGAGGGCTAAACCACAATTGCAGAGGTACACAAGGATCTGCCAAACTTAAGGAATGAGTTGTGCAAAATGTCACAATACCTTCACTTTTTAAAAGTTATTTTAAATTTTTTTTAGCAAAAGTCCTCTGGGGTTTTGAGGTGCTGTTTATAGCAAGTAGAAGAAAATAAGGCAGATTACATATTAATCCAAACATTCATAAGTGATAAATTTATAGTCTATGTGGATAGATAATGCAGCTTCCCAAAAAACAAGTAGCAGAAAGAACCATAAAACAGGCACTGATGCTAGTTATTACTGAACCTATAGTCCCAGTCTTTACCCCCTCTCAGAGCAGTATTCACAGCACATAATATTTTTAAGTGTAAACTGCACTTACCTCATACATCTGAATATGGCACAGAATAACCAGCTCTCAATTAGGAAAGAAATAATAAAGCCAACAGAAAGCTGCCTAACTGAATTTTTGGGAGAATGAAGTGTGAACAGGTGTGATGATGTGTTAAACAGCATGTGGCAAAAATGCCTATGCTTGCTAATGAGATGACAGTTACTTGTTATGCAAACTGTCCTAATAAAATCATCTTTGAGTGATACCTGTGCCCTTGGGCTCACACCCAATCAACCTGAGAACTGCAACATGTCATTCACAATGACATTCATCAGTATAGACAACTATATGATATCTGTATGCATTGCAATCCCCCGTGCTCTCTATCTTTAAGGTAAAGGCAAGTTTTTGTTAGAGTAACTTTGGAACATGCAAGCTTCCTTATCCAAAAAAAAAAAAAAAGAGTGGCAACTGATGAGAATTGTGAAGTCCACTAGTGGGAAATATAGCCTAATTAAAATGAAATCTCCTTTACATGTATTTTTTGTAGCTTGAAATAACACTCATCTTTTACTCTGAAGTAATTTCTAAGAAATTTGCATATTTAATTGTGATGAGCTTAAAGAGAAGTGGAACAATAGAGCTTGTCTGTGAATTTTCTTCCAGAACACAAATTTCCTATTAATTTTATTTATTGGAGGGAGAATGGACAGGAGGCAGGGGAGGAAGAATAATCATCCTATAACTACTTTCCTGATTTTTTTTTCCCTGAAGAGTATTTTTTTCCTGAAGAGCCTTTTGTAACTTAAATAAATGAGAAAGAAATTAAAATCTACTGCAAATACATATATTAATGTATCAATAACTGAAACCATTGAAATCAATAACGGAAGATGATACATTAACCTTTAGAGAACTGGAGTTCAAAATGAAGACTAATGGAGTGCTTCTGTGTTTGTCCAGCTCATTTAAGCCAGCCTACAATGTAAGTCAATTGGCTGCTTCAAAGTAGAGCACTGAGATGTTAATGTTTAACAAAATGCTTATTTTTTATTATTGATAATGCATTAAATTTAAAACCATCTTACTTTATTTCCATGTTAATTTTCAGTCTATTTTTTTTTTTCTTGCCATGATCTTTACTTCCTCTGGGAGAGAGGAAAAGAAAGAAATCATACACACTGAATAGATAACAGCATACCACCACATAAATGTAGCACACACACACTATGGATATTTCAAGAAAAAAAAATTATAACAAAATGCATCCTGCAAAATAGATTCAGTGTTAATGAAAATAATATGCAAAAATATGATATCTGCTGAAGAGTTTCTGTTAGCTTTTAGCTAAAAGCAATATATTCCTTGCATATTTTGGAAGAAACTGGATATATGCAAATTAATTATTAGAAAGACTGAGGAAGCCAGTATGCAGAGAAAGTCATGTTTCTTTTTCCTGGTAGTTTAAAAAAAAAAAAAAAAATCATCTCAGTTTTGTACCACTTTGGCAAAAAAAAATTGCTAATAACTCATAAGAGAGGAAATGCATATAAATATCAAAGCATTATGGCAAACCATATTTTCCATTAATTTTTAAGATTAAATACTGTCACAGAAACAATATTGCATCTTAATATTATGCTCATTGCTTTCTGTGACAGCACATGTTCTCTAAATTTTAAGGGTGACATAATTCATAGAATAGCAATTATTTACTGTATGCATGTAACTGGTTATTTCAAAAGAGACGGAAGCATTTAAACAGATACATACCCTGAAAATAATGTGCAACCTTATCTTTCTGAACTCAGATTGTTCTGCATGGGCGTGATGACACTGTAATTATGACGAACATCATCATTTTAGAATAAGAAAAACTTTCTGTGGCTGTGTTGTTCTAGCAAATATCCGTGCAATATCAGTTTAACAAAAGCCCTTTGCAACAACAGAAATTTATGTTATAGTAATCTGCCATTATAATCAATAACTTTTATTATTCATGATATATGAAGTGCTAAGATGAACCTGCTGTGCAATAAATGTAGTGGTCTGTCACTTAATACAATGTGATTTTACAATATTGCTAATGTGCACAAAATATTCAAATATAGAATATTAGCACATATGAGATTTATGATAAATTTAAAGTAAGGAGAAATCTAGGCTAAGTCCTCATGTTGCTCTGCTGAGGTCAGGAAAATAAATATTGTTCATGTGTCTGTGACAGAAGCATATAGGAGTAACTTCCGAGTGACAAGCTACATTTATTTGCTCTTAGCTTTTTTATTTTCTAGATAGACATAGACGATAAAATCTAAGATATGTAGGAAAAATTACTTCAACTGTTTTAATCTTTCCAGAGGTTACAGTATGCATGTGATTAAGATCCACAAAATTGTCTGCAGTAACTGTTTCAAAATTATTTCGTTTTCAATTTACTTCATATCCCTTGTTTGCCTTTCAGATTTAACCATGAATAAAACAGATCTGAAACAAGAACAGACCTGGAAAAAAAACATTGTTCTATACATCTAAAATGCAACAAGTAGAAAGCAGATATATGAACAACTCTGCTTTTTGTCATGTTTACTTCTGTGGAACAAACCTACCCTACCCAGGGGCTTCAGAGTTAAAACAGAGATAATGTAGCTAGTGAGATTAGCTGCAAGGCTATCGAACACAAGCCCTGTCATATATGCCTTTTTTTTCCCCAGAGATATTTCTTTTGTAACACCCTATGACTGTGTACCTCCATTGGGATGTTAGATATAATGCATTTAATGCAATGGACCTTGTATTTTTCTAATCATATGTCCGAGGACAATGAGGTTCCAAAAAAAGCTTCACAAAATATACAAAATCTGGTTGTAAAATAATATCAGAAGTATCTTTGGCGTACACTGAAACATCAGAATATAGTATGCATTAGCCACACATCTGTAAGAAATATCAAGAAAAGGTACAACTTAAATGGGAATAAGCAGTTTAAAGAATCTGTCAACATTCTGATGGTTTTATAGGCTGCATGTCTGATTCAAACCACCTATTTTTGGAGTCCCCACAAGTTCAAGACTGCATCTTCAAAATGAACGTAAAATTCATACCTACATGAAATTCTGCAGAATAATTAAAACCAACCAACCAACAAACCCAAACCAAAACAAAAACCAAGGAAAACAAAAGCAAAATCCAAACCACGAAAGTATTTCCTTCATTGCCATATAATTCTGTAAGGTCTGTGTTAATTAGTCTTGGTTTTCTTTCTACTAGTTTGTTTTGTTTTGTTTTAATGCTTGCGTTTAGCTTCCATTTACAATACAGCATCTTTAGGACACAGACTGGATTGCTTTACTCATCTGTGATCATATTGATTACCATACCCAGTTTTAAAAGCTAACAACAGTGGCTCATTTTACTTAAATAAAGTCATAAAACAGGTAGGAACTTTCCAGGCAAGGGTAACACTATTTCTGCTTATTGCCCATTCTGGTAAATGCATTGCAATCATATGTCATGATTGCACTCAGAAGCAAGGGAAACTTTTAACTTTATGTAGTGAAATTTTTTTTTCATGCATGTAGTATATTCTCCTGACTGGTAATTATAATTCAGGAAGCTCAAGTAGAACCACATATATAATTTCTTCTGCCAAAAGTACTGTGGTAAATCATAGTTTCTTTGACCTGAATCCCTTGAGTCAGTCCTGGGAAGTCTATAGTATGTTATTAGACTGGAAGCATACTGTAAACTCTCATCTGTTTTCATAATAGTATTGTATGTCTTGCTTGAGCTTTCTTACCTACATCCCTAAGTTTACTACTTCATAAATATCTTTAAATATCCTACACTGTATAGTATCAAAGTTGCAATTCTGTGTCATGCAGTAATATCATAATGAAGTGGATTTAAAACAGAGTTCGCCTTTTATCTTTTTTCTATAAATAGAAACTCACAGTCAATATATCTTCTTACATTTTTAGTTTATGTTGACCTGACAATGACATAATTTTTATGACCTCTTTTTTAAGTAAGGTCACAATTTATATCAAGTACGTCGTCTTTCTTAAATCCCTTTTTATATAAATACTTTTAGGTTTTCCATCCAAGGTCTGGGGGCAGTTAGACTTGCTGCATGGCTTGGTTATTTAATTATTATTTGTTTGGGTTTTTTTTAGTTTTCATTTGTATAAGACTGCATCCATCAGTGAGGAAAGAGATGAATATTATGACAATGCCATCTCTCTGCACTTGCAAAGTGTAATCTCAGCAAGTTTGCTGATGACACAAAACTGGGAGAAGTTGCTGACACGCCAGAGCCTGTGTGCTGTTTAGCAAGACCCAGACAGGATGGATTGCTGAGCTGAGAGGAATCTCATGAAGTTCAAGTGTTCATGAAGGGCAAGTATAGAGTCATACACCTAGGGAGAAATAAACCCATGCATCAGTACAGATTAGGGGTTCACTTGCTGGAAAGCAGCTCTGCAGAGAAGGACCTGGAAATGCTGCTGACAAGTACAGCATGAACTGGCACTGTGCCTTCATGGCCAAAAAGGCCCATGATATTCTGGGGTGCATTTAGAAGAATGAGACCAGTAGGTCACAAGAGATTCTCCTTCCCCTCTGTCCTGCCCTAGTGAGGCCTCACCTGCAGTGTCATGTTCAGTTCTGGACTCCACAGCTCAAAAGTGATGGGATTACTGGAAAGAGTCCAACAGAGGGTCACAAGGATGATGAGGGGGCTGAAGCATTTCTCTTTTGAGGAGAGGCTGAGAGGCCTCTGACTGTTTAGCCAGGAAAAACGTCTGGGAGGGATCTTATAAATGCATATAAATATCTGAAGGGTGGAGGTGATGAGGATGGGGTTGTGCTGTTTTCAGTGGTACCCAATGATAAGAAAAGGGGCAATGGGTACAACACAGAACATATGAGGTTTCACTTAAACTTAAGGAAAAATTTTTTAACTTTGATGTTGGAGGAGCACTGTAATAGATTGCCCAGAGAAGTTGTGGGCTCTTCTCTGGCGACTTTGAAAACCTGCCTGGACTCATTCTTGTACAACCTGCTTCTAGGCATACCTCTTATACAATACAATACAATACAATACAATACAATACAATACAATACAATACAATACACCAGGTTGGAAGAGACCTTCAAGATCATCGCGTCCAACCCATCAAACAGTCCAACCCACCCAACAACTAGACCATACAGCCAAGCACCCCATCAAGTCTCCTCCTGAACACCTCCAGTGAAGGTGACTCCACCACCTCCACGGGTAGCCGATTCCAATGGGCAATCACTCTCTCCGTGTAGAACTTCTTCCTAACATCCAGCCTAAACCTGCCCTGGCGCAGCCTGAGACTGTGTCCTCTTGTTCTGGTGGTGGCTGCCTGGGAGAGGAGGCCAACCTCTGCCTGGCTACAACCTCCCTTCAGGTAGTTGTAGAGAGCAATAAGGTCACCCCTCAGTCTCCTCTTCTCCAGGCTAAGCAACCCCAGCTCCCTCAGCCTTTCCTCATAGGGCTTGTGTTCCAAACTCCTCACCAGCTTTGTTGCCCTTCTCTGGACACGTTCCAGCAAGTCAACATCCTTCCTAAACTGAGGGGCCCAGAAGTGGACACAGGACTCAAGGTGTGGCCTAACCAGTGCAGTGTACAGGGGCAGAATGACCTCCCTGCTCCTGCTGGCCACACTGTTCCTGATGCAAGCCAGGATGCCGTTGGCCTTCTTGGCTGCCTGGGCACACTGCAGGCTCATGTTCAGCCTACAATCAACCAGTACCCCCAGGTCCCTCTCTGCCTGGCCACTCTCCAGCCACTGTGACCCCAGCCTGTAGCACTGCCTGGGGTTGTTGTGGCCAATGTGCAGAACCCGGCACTTGGATGTGTTAAATCTCATGCCATTGGTCTCTGCCCATCTGTCCAGCCTGTCGAGGTCCCTCTGCAAAGCCTCACTGCCCTCCAGCAAATCAACTGCTGCCCCCAGCTTGGTGTCATCTGCAAATTTACTGATGATGGACTCAATGCCCTCATCCAGATCATCAATAAAGATGTTGAAGAGTGGCTGGACTAGATGACCTCCAAAGGTCCCTTCCAACCCTTACCGTTCTATGATTCTATGACAGATACCATGACAAAAAGATGTCTTCATGTCAATAGTCATTGACAAGTTTCCATGAAATTCGCTGCCAAACCTACACCCAAAAACATATCTACTATTTTTTTTGACAAGAAGGTTTTTAATTGGACTTACCTAGAAAACTGACAAGTCAAGACAGGCAACACCACAAATTTAGTCTTCTAGTATATGATTATGTTCAGAAAAAAAACATGCAAACTTATAGATGAATAAATTTCTGAAAATGCAATTTAGGTCATTTGAAAATATGACCAACTTTCATCCCCACCCTCTCTGAATAAAAAATAAAAAATAATAATAATTTTTTAAAAAATTGGACAAAAAGTTCAAACTTTTTCACATTGAAAGAAAAATGCTATATTCAGCCTGACAGTACAATTGATTTTTTATTTTCTTCACCTCATTTTGAAACAGGGTAAATATTTCATTTAAATTAAACAAAACATTCAAAGCAAGAATTTAGAATACTGCCATGAAAAAAAAAAAAAACTTTTCACAGCATATTTTTCATTACTGCTGTAATGAACTGCATGGAGTTGAAGATGAAAGATCAATGTGAGACTGTAATCTTTATTTTCAGACTTCCATTAAATTAATTCAAATGTGAGAAAACAGCAGTCTCAAATGTTATTAAGGTAAAATACCACAGACTTATCTATTCCAATCCAAAAGTGATGTACCAGGATGATGAAACTGAATTAATCAAATTTACTGTGATGCCAAATGACTAAGCAGAGTTTAGAAACTGTATTTTGAAGATGGTTTGGGGGAGAAAGCAGCCTGGGATGAAATGCTGAGTAAAATGCTTCACCTTATTGATTGGTTCTTTTTTCAAGAAACAGGATTACTTTTACCTTGTTGGGATATATTTTGGTTTTTGGATTTTTTTTTGTGTGTGGTTTACTTTTTTAGTTTTATTTGGGGGGTTTGTGTGTGTTTGCTATTTTTTTAAAGTTTATTTTTAATATAGGTTTGGTGTACTTGTTCATTTTCAAATGAAATGGCTGCATCTGCAGAACTGCAGACTCATCTCTTTTTACTCAACAAAAGCATCCTATGTTATTTTAAATTTTGGTAATTATTCAAGTCAAATGTTATTTTCAGGGCACACCTGGACACTGCATGTAATCTGAACTATGTTGTCAATAACACAAAGGCTCAGAGAGCAATGAGCTCACAAGTCAAGTGATATGAATGCTAATTTACCCTAACAAAGGACACAGTGACTTTTTCTACTTTAACGTGATTAAAAAAAGGGTACAGAAGAATAATTCAATACTTCATGAGTTTGCAGAGTTTATTCTCTGGACCTGTAAAGTTCCTTCTCATAAGATTCCTTTAAAAAT
Source organism: Picus viridis (assembly GCA_033816785.1). Taxonomy (NCBI): domain Eukaryota; kingdom Metazoa; phylum Chordata; class Aves; order Piciformes; family Picidae; genus Picus; species Picus viridis. The sequence continues at coordinate 17,684,734 of CM066606.1, forward strand.
CCACACTAAGGCAACCAAAGCCAGTTAGTAAACCTGTAGACACATTGTATTTATACACTGGAAAAAAAAAAAATCATAGTTAACAAGGTAATAAGGGTGGTAACATGATAATAAGGACCACTTATGAAGCCAGAAAGAGTAAGAGTTGGTGGAACTTTCCAGTATTAAAGAACTCTCTAAAGAGCAACTCTGCAACTCCTAGTCAAACCAAGAAAACAAAAAGATTATTAGGAAATATTTAAAAACCCTGTTGTTCTGATGATCTGTTTCAGAATGGAGAAGCAAAGGAAACCAAACAGGCTTTGAATAACTACATAACCTCTGCAGCTTTGCTTCTAGTGTCAAATAATTCCTCTGGATGAACTTGGATGATCCCTGGGGGACACCACTGGTGACTGGCCTCCAGCTGGAGGTGGCACCATTCACCACCACTCTCTGAGCTCGGCCCTTCAGCCAGTTCCTAACCCAGTGCAGATTGTTGCTGTCCAAGCCACGAGCTGACAGGTTAACCAGCAGTTTGCTGTAGGGGACGGTGTCAAAGGCCTTGCTGAAGTCCAGGTAGACCACATCCACAGGCCGCCCCACATCCACCAGGTGGGTCACCTGATCATAGAAGGAGATCAGGGTGGAGAGGCAGGACCTGCCTTTCCTAAATCCATGTTGGCTGGACCTGAGCCCTTGGCCATCCTGCAGGTGCGCAGTTATTGCTGTCAGGATAATCTGCTCCATCATTTTCCCTGGTACTGAGGTCAGGCTGACTGGCTTATAGTTTCCAGGTTCCTCCATCTGACCCTTCTTGTAGATGGGGACCACACTGGCCAGTTTCCAGTCATCTGGGACCTCACCGATCAGCCAGGACTGGTGGAAAATGATGGTGAGCGGCTTGGCCAGCTCATCTGCCAGCTCTCTCAGCAGGCAGCCTATGGAGGATCCCATGCCAGAGAAGGTGGATGCCCAAAATTACCCATGGGAAGACTGTGCTGGAGCAGGCTTATGGCACTACCTGTGCCCCTGTGAAGGGAGGAGCCCGTACTGGAGCAGGTTTACTGGCAAGACTTGTGACCTTGCAAGAGACTCATGCTAAAGGTCTTTATTTCTGAAGAACTGTACCTGCTGAAAAAGTTTTTTGCTGGAGGAGTTTCTGGGGAATTGTAGCCTGTGGGAAGGACTTACATTGAAAAATTCCTGGAGGACTGTCATCTGTGGGAGAGACCACATGCTGGAGCATGACAAGGGAGGAGTCTTGATATATGAACCTGTTTGTGTCTTAATTTCACTCACAAGAATGTTCAAGAAAGAACCACGTCTCCTTCCCAGCTTCCTGACTGAGACACTTCTCAAGTTTCAGCATCCTGCTTTTAAAATTAAATCCCATTCCTACTTCTCAGGAACGCTCTTTTATTTTTTAGTCACATTATTCACTAATTTTTATACCACTAATTTTGCAGCATAGTCACAAAAAGCACAACAAAAGTAGAATGCAGCTGTTAGTTTCCCTCTAGCTTTATATTCTAATATAAACTAAACTGTGAACTGAGGTTCCTAATCCTAGACAACATACCTTTACAAAATCAATTTGATGTTTTCAACTGAATCCATCTCTGGTGCAATTCACTGGTCAAGTTCACACAATTGATATAATAAGTCAGTTCCATTGTCAATTTTTAACCTAAGAAATAGTTCAAACAGAGATAGTGTGATGACTGGACTGTGTCACATCCCGTCCTTTACAAAGAACAGTTATTTTAACTCAGCATTGACCAAGGTAATCAATAAACCAATAAGAAAATCCTTGTATACCAAACACTATTGTAATATCCCTGAAAACATTGAATAAAACACAGAAGATTGTTTTTCATCTATTTGTTATTGAATTTTGGTAAGCATTAAGACTGGTAAGTGCAAGATTCCATCAGAGAAAAGAAAGTGCAAAACATCTGTGGGAGGGAAAGTCTACAGGGACAAGTGCTAGTAAGGTGAATGTATTGAACCCAACATGCATGCTACTGAGGAAGAAACAAAACAAATCACATTTAAAAAAAAAGAATTGTGGGTTCTGAAAAAGAGAATAAGTTCATCTGGAAAGATGAATTATGGATTTTATTTTCCTTCTGGTTTGTATTCCAAATTCCAGTGTACTGAATGATGAACACATTTTTATTTTAAATACAACGGGTGCCAAACATCCTTGCTACCTAGAAAATGTGAGGAGAAAAATGTTTTTTCATAGAAAGCTTCTTAATAAATGTTCTATTTCAATAAAACTGTTGATATAACTACTAGAAATTTATGGGAAAAAATAATACAAATTCTCTAAATTAGTCTCTTGTTTTAGCCATAAACAAGTTAGTAGTTGACATTGCTAAATAGGAACTCAGTCTATGCTGATGTATATCACACAAAAACTAAAAAGTCTTAAAATGTGAAATCTCTCAGCTGCATCCCCAAATGTCCCAACTTGTCCAGCATCAGTACACTACATTTAAGGATTATATCTCATATACTTCCAAGTTTTCACAATTCACTGTAGAAGTAGAAAAGATTATATCTCACAGAGATTTGGAAGACACTTTTTTCTTTTTTTTTTTTTTTTTTCCTGACAGAATTTTTTTTTTTTTTTTTTTTTGCTGTTTTTTATTCCCCCATTAGCAGTATAGTATGGAAGAGTGTTCAGCCTACTAATAGATGTAGTTTAACTGAATTCACAGAGAATTCAGTCACCGTAGCTCTTCACAGCTTCACATCTACCTTCTGTACGTTTCCATTTATGTTCTTGTGTGTGTCAAGCCCACAGCAGAATATACTGAGCAAAAGTAAGCCTGTAAGTATAAGCTGTTGGGCAAGATTTCTGAGAAATACTGCAGTAAAAGGATGGCTGTTCTATCTTGCCATGAGGTGTGGGACACTGCCTCTAACTTCATTCAAAACCTCTGAGCCATTCAGCCCTGTGATGTCCCACTCACAATTTCCCTATCAGTTATGAGTTGCAGGATGTTTTCTGTCTGTCCAGGAGGAATTTTTGCAAACATTTTTTCCCTATTATCTCAAAAAACATGACTAAGGCAAAGATTACTCTGATTTTCAAATATGAAGTTCTCACATTGTTCAACAATTCTTTTCAGCTACCTTTTTCTTTACCACAATTAGATACTTTATTTTTTCCCCCAAGATATTCTCTCAGACACTGTCTTTAAAATCTGCCAAATTTGTTCACATTAGGAGTACCTAAAAGACTGAAGAAGCATTTTTTCATAATTTAGTAGTGAAATTCTCCCCTGAACACCAACTTCCTTGTATTTTAAACAAGGAAGATGTCAAATATAGACCTGTTTTTCTGTGATGATCTATTCGAAAGAATAGAATAAGCCTTAGTTTAGCTGCATCCACCTTCTAACTTACTTCCTACCCTCTAATGCTTCTGAACTCCTTTCATTCACTTAATTCAGCAAATAACTCTTTACTATCATAATTATGTATTTCATATATATAATAAAATTAAATTTACAACAGCATTAGCTAGATTGTACTTCAGTTATTTAATAAATATACAAATGGCTAAAATAATCCGATTAACTATTTAAATGAATGAGGAAGGCACATTTTACACTAAGAAAGCATTTTAGGCAGTGGATACATTAAATTCTCCCATCATGATTTACAGATTTATGCTTCTGTATGAGCACATAAAAAATAATGGAATTTAATGAGAAGGTTAGAATCAATGTAATAATTTTGCATTAATAACTTATTTTGCCAGAGCTATAAACGAGATTTACATATTTAGACACTGCCACTCCAACAGAGAACAATAATTTGATGTAGCTATTGAGCTAGAAAGGCAACACTGCTAGTGCCAGAAGCAAAGTGTAACTAGGTAAACATGGTAGCCTCAGAGCCGCATTTGCACTTATGACTTCTAAATTGCTTGCTATCATGACAGAATTACAGTGTAGGAATACAAGAAAGATTCAGAAAATAGATAAATTAGTATAGAAAGTCTGTAGAGGCACAGAAAACAAACAAACAAGCAAACAATAAAACCAACACAAAACCAAAACTGACCTTCTGGCTAAATAGCAACACTAAATCATGTCAAGTCTCTGTGACTAGGAATGTAAAAAATGAATGTCAGAACTCAGCTGCAATTTAGTCAGGGGTAGAGGACCAAAATAAGCGTGGAAGAATTTGAAGACAGTTTCCAGGGAGTAAGAAAGCTCTTAAATTATGTACTGAAAAAATCCTGAAGAACCCTGACAGCATCTGCCCTGGAGAGTGTTCTGTTTGCCTGGAGGCAGAGGGTAAGAGAGATCCTGAGCTGACCCGTTGCTCTGCAAATCCTAGAGCAAGCCACATGCTTAGATGTTCACTCAAAATAATTTTCTGAAATACATAAAATGGCAGCACCTTTTGCTCTTTCAAAGAAATACTGCTAGAGCAACACAGCTAATACCAGTTCTTCCCCTACCCCAGATGCAGGAAGCACAGCAAGCAGCAAAGTCGTATGTGACTATTCAATCTCTTTTTCAGCCTTGTCAGATTGTCAGGTTAAGTCCAGCCCTTTAAGTGTTTCAAAAGAATTTATAGTACTCCTAGAAGTTTGCTGATATTAAAGTGGTCCTATGATCTAAAACCTGACATTATGATTTAGGGAGAGCCAAAAACAGTAGAAGATTGTGATCAGAGGCCCCAGGCAGCATTTGGAAAGAACTGTTGAATAAGCAATAAGAGACAGCAAATCTAAAATAGAAAGTGAAACAGGAAGATATTTAGTTAGGAATAAGTATCCATTGTCTCATGTCACTGCTGCTGAATCTTTAACAACAGATTAAAGAGCTTGCAAGAGACAAAATAATGTATATATATGCATATACATATTTATATATATACATATTTTGTGTATTTTTATATGTGTTAGATGGCAAATAGACTGAAAAATGTTCACCTCTATATAAATGAAACTAAACCCAACAAAATCTTGATATTTAATGATGCACTTAACACTTACCATAGCAACTCCCATTTTGCTGTTATGTAATGACAAAACAATTAAAAAAAACTCCCAGAAAGCATATAATTTTCCATTTTTTCATTTAAATGAAACTTTCATTTGCAATTCAAAAATTAGTATGTGAAAGCAGACCACTGCAAAAAATTAACCTCACTTTAAGTTCTAAATAACAGTTGGAAAGAAGATACAGAATAAGTTTTGCAAAAAATTATGGGAGAAAAGAGTGGTTTTCTAAATTTTCTATTAAATTCCATAGATTAATCATAAATTGGATTAAAATCACTGTATTAAATATATTATGAAGATGTGAAAATTTATTCAGAGATAAGCTATGAGAAATATAGATTAGTAACTAAAGAAGAGTTTGGGACAGCTCTATGGAGTTTTCTGTGAAAATCCTCCAAGCACAGGAACAGAGTAGCAATCTCCTCATGAAGGCACTGAACAAAGGTATTTTCAGGCCTATGTTTGCAAAGTCCTCAGTCAGATCTCAGTTCTCTCAAGAGTGAATACTGTATTTTGTTGTCTGAAATGAAGGGAAAGATATTAAAATGGGAGGAAATTAGAAGTCTTTTAAAGGAACTGACAAAAATCAACTGGTTTACTTCACACCCCTCATAACTATCACAAAATTCACATCCTCCCCACTGTGACTATGCATTGATAACAACAGCCATAGGAATATGAAAAAAAGTGGGCCTTACAGTGATACATCATTTGAAAGGAGTCTGAACTAGGAATATAGGAACATTGTCAGAGAATGTAGGGATACAGGAAGGCAAGGCCCACTTGGAATTAAGTCTTGTAAGAGATGTCAAGTAGAACAAAAAGGGCTTCTTCAAGTACATTAGTGGCAAAAGTAAGACTAGGGTAAATGTAGGCTTACTGCTGAATGAGGTGAGGGACCAGGTGATGGAGGGTGCAGAGAAAAGGGAGTTAGTGAATGTGTTCTTTGCCTCAGTCTTTCCTGGTAAGGCTGATCTGCAGGAATTCCAGTTCCTGAAGGTAGAAAAGAGAGTCTGGAGAAAGAAAGACTTTCCTTTAATCAGTCAAGTTAGAGACAAAGTGGACTCATACAAACCCATGGGTCCCAATGAGGTGCAACTTCAAGTGTGAAGGGATACAGCAGGTGTTATTGTTAAGCCACCCTCCATCATTTTTGAAAGGTCATGGAGAACAGAAGAGGTGTTTGAGGAACTGCCAAGAGAATAGGCTGCCCAGGAAGATGGTGAAATTACATCCCTGGAGGTGTTCAAAAATGTGTAGGCATTGCAGTTTGCTACATGGTTTAATTGCCATGGTGGTATTAGGTTTACGATTGAACTCAGTGATCTCATAAATCTTTTCCAACCAAAACAACTCTATGACTGTGATTCTGTGACTGAAGGAATGACAGTGTCACTCCAGTCTTCAAAAAGGATGTGAAGAAGGAAGAAGGATTCAGGTATCTACAAACCAGCCTGCTTCACCTCCATCCTTGGAAAGGTAATGCAGCAGCTCATTCTGCATGTCATCTCTAGGAATGTGGAGGAAAAGAAAGTTACTGGAAGTGGTCAAGTTGGATTCACCAATGGGAGCTCACGCTTGGCCAGTGTGGTGGAGTAGGAAGGTTCCCCCACACACACAAAAGAATTCCACAGCTAACTCAGCCGGAGAAGCAGATGAAAGCTGTATTTTACAAGCAGATATGGAATGCAATGAATATGTACAAAAATATACAATATTTACAATATATATACAGAAATATACAGCAACAGGAAACCTTTCCCCAACCCCCCCCCCCCTGCGGCCAGGGGGGTTCGGCCTTTTTCCCCCCTTCTCCCTCCCTACCTCCCCTTTTTCCCAAAAGGGTTAGAGAGAGAGAGAGAAAGGAAGGTAATTAAAAGGGGAAAACTTTGTTAAAGCTCAAAGCGAATGCAAAAAGTTAGTTTTCTTATCTGGTTAGAAGGAATCGTAGAGAGAAACGAGCCAGCTCACAGCACAGGGGGAAGAAGAAGACGACTACTGACTGACTCCCCCGACTGAAAGACTAAACAAAAAAACTACAACCGGGTCCCACCAATGAAATTGAATTAGCATATCATTGTTTTCATTCTAATATCAAAACATTTGGCTAGAGTGTTCAGAAAGTGTCTCTTTCTTAAAGGCACAGCCTAAACCGGTCACAATCCACCCCTGCTAAACAATTTCGTTGGCTGTTTGTACTGTCCATCCAATCTAAAACAATATCTACAGTTTGTAAGTAAAGTTCATAGTCCATTCCGGCTATCCTCAGGTGTAGATGATTGAGAAGTCCAAGAAACAAGAAAAATGGAAAACAGTTCGTCTCTTTGCAGACGAAGCGAAGAAAAGGGAAAACAGGGAAACAGGGAAACAGGGACTCTCAGTTGACTCAGGGCTTTCAGGGTTCGTGCACCGTGGATTCCTCAGGGATTCTTCCTTTGGGCGCGATGTAGCTGTACAACACTCTGAAATTAAACTCTTTCAGCTAAAGTCAAATTTCTTTGTGGAATACACTGAATTTCACCATTCTCTTGCATTACCCAATAAGTGTGACCCGGACCTTCAGCTGAAACCACCCCTCGGACAGGTTTAGCCTCTCCTGAGGGAGAAAATACCCAAACAGTTTTACCTAACAGATTCTTTTCTTTAACAACAGGAACTCTATCACCTTCTACTTTCTGTAGCAGATCTGAGTGTGCAGGTCCAGCTCGGTTCACTGAACCTCTACTATTTACCAGCCAGGTTGCTTGTGCTAAATGCTTTTCCCAGTTTTTCAAAGATCCACCCCCCATGGCTTTAAGAGTGGTCTTCAACAAACCGTTGTAGCGTTCAATCTTCCCTGCAGCTGGTGCATAGTAGGGAATGTGGAATATCCACTCGATGCCGTGCTCTTTGGCCCAGCTCTTTACAAGGTTGTTTTTGAAGTGAGTTCCGTTGTCTGACTCAATCCTCTCTGGAGTTCCATGTCTCCACAGGATTTGTCTCTCCAGACCAAGAATGGTGTTGCGTGCAGTTGCATGTGGCACTGGATAAGTTTCCAACCATCCAGTGTTTGCCTCTACCATAGTAAGCACATACTGCTTACCAGAACGAGAACGTGGTAGAGTGATGTAGTCAACTTGCCAAGCTTCACCATACTTGTACTTGGACCATCTGTCACCATACCATAAGGGCTTAAGTCGCTTTGCCTGCTTAATAGCAGCACAAATGTCACAGTCATGGATGACTTGTGTGATAGCATCCATGGAAATGTCTATGGATCTGTCACGTGCCCACTGGTAGGTTGCATCTCTGCCTTGATGTCCTGATGAATCGTGAGCCCACCGAGCTAAGAATATCTCACCTCGGTGTTTCCAGTCGAGATCAAGATCAGAGTCCATGTCTACTGGAGAAACTCTTGCAGCTAAATCTGCTTGATGTTTGTGTTGCTGTTCCTCAGTAGCTCTGCTCTTAGGAATGTGAGCATCGATGTGTCTCACCTTCACTGGAATTCTCTCGATTCGATCAGCAATGTCCTGCCACAGGTCAGCTGCCCAAATGGGCCTTCCCTTTCTCTGCCAACCATTCTTTTTCCAGTCCTTTAGCCAACCCCACAGAGCATTGGCTACCATCCATGAGTCGGTGTAGAGATAAAGCTTTGGCCATCTCTCACGCTCAGCTACGTCGAGAGCTAGCTGGACAGCTTTTACCTCTGCGAATTGACTGGATTCTCCTTCTCCATCCTTTGCTTCTGCAACTCGGCGTGTTGGACTCCACACTGCAGACTTCCACCTTCGCTTGTTCCCGACAAGACGACAGGAACCATCTGTGAACTAAGCATATTTCTTTTCATCATCAGATAGGACATTGTAAGGAGGAGCTTCCTCAGCACGAGTTACTCTCTCCTCTGGAGGTTTAGTACAGTTGGTACCTTCAGGCCAACTTGAGATCACCTCCACCAGACCAGGTCTTTCAAGATTTCCCATTCGTGCTCTCTGTGTTATCAGAGCCATCCACTTAGACCAGGTGGAATCTGTTGCATGATGTGGTGTGGAACCTTTGCCTTTGAACATCCAATTCAAAACTGGTAATCTGGGAGCTAAGAGAAGTTGTGATTCAGTTCCAATTACTTCAGAAGCTGCTTTTACTCCTTCATAGGCAGCTAGAATCTCTTTCTCTGTTGGAGTATAATTAGCCTCTGAACCTCTGTAACCTCAACTCCAGAAACCAAGAGGTCGTCCACGTGTCTCACCTGGAGCTCTTTGCCACAAGCACCAGGTTGGACCATTGTCACTTGCAGCCGTGTACAAAATGTTCTTAATGTCTGGACCATCTCGGACAGGTCCCAGACCCATTGCTTGAACTACCTCTTGCTTTATCTGGTCAAAGGCTGCTTGTTGTTCAGGTCCCCAGTAGAAATGGTTTCTCTTTCGAGTCACATCATACAGAGGTTTCACAATCTGACTGTATCCAGGAATGTGCAGTCTCCAAAATCCCACTATCCCCAAGAAACGTAGAGTTTCTTGCTTGTTCATGGGATTTGCCATGGTAGAGACTCTATTTACCACATCCACTGGAATGTGTCAGCGTCCATCCTGCCACCGCACTCCCAGAAACTGGATCTCTCTGGTAGGTCCTTTCACCTTGTCTCGCTTGATGGCAAAACCTGCATTCAGAAGAATGTCAATGATTTTGTTACCTTTCTCGAAGACTTCTTCAGCAGTTTTACCCCAGACGATGATGTCATCGATGAACTGGATGTGTTCTGGAGCACCACCTTCCTCCAGAGCATCGTGGATCACTGCATGACAGATGCTTGAGCTGTGGATCCAGCCCATGGGCAACCTGTTGAAAGTGTACTGGATTCCTCTCCAGGTGAAAGCAAACTGAGGCCTGCATTCCTCTGCTATGGGAATAGAGAAGAAAGCATTAGCAATGTCTATGGTAGCATACCATTTGGCCTCTTTGGATTCCAGCTCATACTGCAGTTCCATCATGTCTGGTACTGCTGCACTCATAGGTGGAGTTACTTCATTCAGGGCTCGGTAGTCGACTGTCAGACGCCAGTCTCCATTCGGCTTTCACACAGGCCACACTGGACTGTTGAAAGGTGAATGAGTTTTGCTGATGACTTTCTGACTCTCCAACTGACGAATCAGATTCTGAATGGGCAACAAAGAGTCACGGTTGGTTCTGTATTGTCTGTGATGCACAGTCTGAGAAGCAACCGGCAATTTAATGTCCTGAATCTTGTGTTGTCCCACAACTGCAGATTCATCAGAAAGCTCAGGTCTAACAGACAGCTTCAGCTTTTGTCCATCAGTTTCTATAGATGCTACTCCAAAAGCCCATTTGTAACCTCTAGGGTCTTTGAAACGCCCTTCTCTCAGAAAATCAATTCCCAGAATACAAGGTGCGTCAGGTCCGGTCACAACTGTATGCTTCCTCCACTGTTTACCAGTTAAACTTATATCAACCTCCACCTTAGTTAACTCTTGAGATCCACCAGTGACTCCCAGAATAGTTATAGCTTCTGATCCCTGATAATTTGATGGCATTATGGTGCACTGAGCTCCTGTGTCAACCAAGGCCCTGTACTTCTGAAATTGCGAAGTGCCAGGCCACTGGATGTACACATCCCAATAGATTCTGTTATCTCTGTTACCCCTCTCCTCCCCCTGGCGGGAGGCAGGGCACCCCTAGTTATGGGGAACATGCCCACATGTGCAATGAGCACATGGTGTGGTGTTAGAACTGGAACCACTGTTGGAGCTATTAGAGTTGTCCTGGGGAACTGTGGAAGTAACAGCTACCCTTCTGGTATTGCTACCTCGGGTTCTGCCACTTTGCAGTTCCCTCAGTCTCCTGAAAAGATTGGCAGTTGGTTGACCATCCCATCTATTCATGTTCTCACCAAACTGATCACGCAGAGTTATCCAGATACTCGCACGTGATTGCCTTGGTGGTCTGTTTTGGTTGTACCTGTTTTGGTTGGACCTGTTTTGGAATGACCTGTTTTGGAATGACATCCTTGGAGGACGTCTATTCCTCACAGAGGAAACCTGTATCCATCTGGAGGAAGAATTGGAATTATCTCTTTGTGCCAATTGGGAGAATGTATTTTTAAATTCATCCTTCAGCTCTTTCATGCAATTCTCAATTTTTCCAGACAGAGTTTCAATGGCTGAAACCAGAGAAACACGTGTCATGCTATCCTCCAGTTGTCTCATTTGATCAGTGAATTGGCCAACCGTAGGAGAAGCTCCACCATAATTTCTTGCCACAATTCTGCTTGCCAGAATATTTGCATAATTAGGAGGAGCAAGTTTGATGAGCTTTTTAGCAAGACCAGTTCCTACAGGAATTTCATCAGGATTCAGAGTCTCATGGTTACCATAGAGTACCTCTCTAACAGCAAATTCTCTCAGACGCTTAATTCCCTCATCTATGGTAATCCAGGGTTTAGCATTCCATGGAAGATCATCTCGGGAAGGATACCTCATGAGAGTTGCCATTAAAAGGCGTATCCACAGAGTAACCTTGCCGAGAGTCCTGCCTAGATGTCTATCTATTCCATTATCCTTTGAGAGAGTTCCTAGTTGGGCTGCTGACTTGTCTCCAACTACCAGAGCTGGAGCACCTGTATCATAGCATCTACCAAGCCAAGCTAGGATTGGCTCCTTATCTGCTCTGATGTAATCTTTACGCACATGCCTCAATTCCTCCCTCGGTGACGAACAGCTCTCAATGTCATCTGACTCCTCCTCCTCTGCCTCCTCTTCCTGAAGTTCTTGTCCCAATAATCTTACTGTCACTCTCCTAAGAATCTGTTTGAGGTCAGGGGTACCACCTTTAGTTGTTCTGCTATCAGCAATTTGCCCTGCATCTCCATCCAGTGATGACCTCAATAACTCAGCTATATCTTTAAGACAAACCTTTTCCTCCATCTCAGCAGGGTCTCTTTGAGCAGAAGTTCCCTCACCAGGATCCTGCTGCTCTCCCCATCAGCATCTGGATCAGCTTTGCCCTTTTTTCCTCTCGTACTTAAAACAGCTACCTGCTTAACTGGAGCTGTGTTTGGATTTACAGCTGGCTTAATAGAAGCTGACAGGTTTTGAGACGAATCAGCTGCTGTGGAGGACACTTCCGGTCCTGCCGAAGAAGAAGGAGGAAATGGCTTTGCCCCATTAATGGCTGCCGAGGGCGTGGAAGCCATGTTAGGAGCTGCCACTGCCGCTGGCTGATTGCCAGAGCCACCAACAGCACTGTTCAGAGCAGCCTTTCCGATGGACTTTTTAGCCTTGTCGTTAACTGATACAGATTCTGCATTTTCCTCATCACTAGATACCTCTGGGGTAGAGTTAGAGCTGCGCTTTCTGCGTTTCGATCTACGCTTAATTACAAAGCACGCCTTAGCCACTTTTTCCTTCCGATACAGAGCATATAACAAGAACACATTACTTATCACCAACAGCAGGATTGCACACATCAAATAAATCACCTTCGGATCCCAGCCATCACTTAAAACAACCCTTTCACCTACCGGGATCTTAAACTCCTTTATCTCTATGGGCAGAGTGCTGGAGGTCACATTCCCGTATCTGTTAAGCCAGAAGAATCCCAGGCACCGGTCGTAAAGAAGCTGAATCTTATACTTAAACCATAAATACAATGTATACATCAAGTATCTGCCTAAGCGATCGAAAATCATTCCCATGAAGTACTTGTAGACCAGTACCGAACAAACTGAAAAGACCAAACGTTCTAAAAGCCAAAACACTTTCATGTTTGCAACTCTGACTCGAGCAGGCAATAAATCAAGGAACCTTTTCGCCCAGCTTCTGGACAGCAATTATCCACAAGCCCCACGTTGGGCGCCAATTTAAAAATATGTGGTGGAGTAGGAAGGTTCCCCCCCACACACAAAAGAATTCCACAGCTAACTCAGCCGGAGAAGCAGATGAAAGCTGTATTTTACAAGCAGATATGGAATGCAGTGAATATGTACAAAAATATACAATATTTACAATATATACAGAAATATACAGCAATGTATGTAATACAGGAAACCTTTCCCCAACCCCCACTGTGGCCAGGGTGGTTTGGTCTGCCGCTCCCTTCTCCCTCCCTACCTCCCCTTTTTCCCAAAAGGGTTAGAGAGAGAGAGAGAAAGGAAGGTAATTAAAAGGGTGAAAACTTGCTAAAGCTCAAAGCGGATGCAAAAGTTAGTTTTCTCTTATCTGGTTAGCAAGAATCGTAGAGAGAAATGAGCCAGCTCACAGCACAGGGGGAAGAAGAAGACGACTGACTGATTCCCCGACTGAAAGACTAAACAAAAAAAACTACAACCGCGTTCCACCAATGAAATTGAATTAGCATATCTCTTGTTTTCATTCTAATATCAAAATATTCACCCAGAGTGTTCAGAAAGTGTCTCTTTCTTAAAGGCACAGCCTAAACCGGTCACACATACAGATGCCCTTTCAATTTAGGAGAAAGGGTCCCTGCTGGTCAGATAAATAATTTTCCCGTTTTTTGTGCCTTAAACATTCATTTTGAATGCATCCAACTGAGTTAATTTCACCTTTGAAATTATATGCAAAAGTAGTTTCAGTGCAACATGCTTATGTGACTACTAAGATTAATAACAGAAAAAAAAAAAAAAAAAAAAAAAAACCAAGAGATTACTTTCAGTTGTAAATCAGCTGTTATCCATCCTCTGCATAAGTGCATGCAAATACCCTCAAATGTATCTGGTTGAAAAGAATATAAGATCTGTTTGGCAAACATCAGTATGTGAAAAGTCATGGCAGTCAGGTGAAGTCACTGGGAACTGGAAGAAAGGAAACATCAGTATGTGAAAAGTCATGGCAGTCAGGTGAAGTCACTGGGAACTGGAAGAAAGGAAACATCACACCCATTTTAAAAAAGGGTAGAAAGGAGAACCCTGGGAGCTACTGACCTGTTAACCTCACCACCATGCCTAAGAACATCATGGAATAGATGCCATGCTGAGGCACATAGAGGACACAGAGATGATTTGCGACAGCAAACATGGCTTTACTAGGGACAGATCCTGCCTGACTAACCTTGCTTTTTAAGCACTCCTTTGGCCTATGAAAGATAAACATATCCTCAAGATACCAGATGTGTTTGATAAATGACCTCAGGTGACAGCACAGGGAATTTCAAATGTTATATTTCTAACATATGAGATTCACATTTCTTAAGTCTTTAAAAGATTTCTTAAAACTTTTACAGGTTACATAAATTGTTCTGTACAATTTAAACAAATATTTCTGTGTAGGGTGATTTAAAACCTGGCAATTTCCAAAATGTCCTGGTTTCCCAGCTGTTGTTGATCTCTCTGTTTTAGTGAAAGTTTATGCATGTAAATGTTTAATAAGAAAGGACACTTAATATAATTACTTATCGTCATACTGCTATTTGAAATATCGTGGAGAGTGGTTTGGCAATGTGGTAGTAAGAAAGTTAAATTCACCCCCCACATACAAACCACAGCTAACTCAGTCTGAGAAACAAATGGAAAAGGCTATATTTTTACAAGCAGAATGAAATGCAATGAATATATACAAAATACACAGTATTTACAGTTTATGCAAAAATACACAGGAAAGAACGTAACACAGGAAACTCCCTCTGCAGGAGAATCCCTCTCCAGGTTCTCCCCAAAACCTCTTTTCCCCCTTCCTCCCCTTTGCCCAAAAAGGAAAAGGGGAAAATTAATATTAAGTGTAATTTTGTTAACTCAAAGCAGTTGTTAAGGGAAAAAATGTTAGTTGTCTTATCTCATTAGTCCAAGGTCAGCTCTGGCAAGAACAGCAGAGAGAAAAAAACACTGCCCAGCACAGAAACAGCTGAACAGACAGCTGAAACTAGAATCCTTAAAGTTACATTTCTATTGATCTACCAATGAAATTCATTTAGAAGTATCTATGTTTTCCTTTTTACACCAAAACATTCAGCTAGAGTATTCTGTAGCTGTCTTTTCTTAAAGGCACAGCCTAAAACTGTCACAGGCAACTATATCATTTAGTTCCTTCAGGACTCTTGGATGTATTTCATCAGGTCCCATGGATGTGTATATCCTCAGGTTTCTCAGCTGATCATGCACCTCATCTCCACATAGAGTGGGAGAGACTTTGTCACCCTGGTCTCCAACTTGTGGTGCATCAATAGAAGAGACATGAGGAGAGGGGTTGACAGTGAAGACTGAGGTAATTTATCAAGCACATCTGGTATTTTGAGTATATGTTTATCTTTCATAGACCAAAAGAGATTTTAAAAAGCAAGTTTGAGGTCACTACATACATTATAGTTAATTTAATTTTTCACTAGTCCAGCAGAAAAATTCAGCTGAGCAGCCGAAGTTAGACTCTTTGGATATAAGACATCTTCCTTTTCACTACTAGATCACACTTTCAATTGGAATTATGCAGAAATGTCACATTCAAATGCAAATGAGCTCAGATGAATTTTTCTCTGATTTTGGACATCTGGAGAAATGTGTGCAGTCTTTCCTTTAGCAATTTTCCAGCTTATCTCTTGTTGTCAGACATCCATCTCACATGGACTGCAGCACTGAATTACATTACTATGACAAAATTATCCATTTTAACCCAGACCTCATTTTGACTTGAGAATACAGACAAAAATTAATCTCTGAGTAACAGTTACATTCAAAGTACCTGTCCATTAGTAAGTGTAATAAGGAATATTCAGGAATATTTAGGATTGTCTTGTGGCTAACAAAGTGCTGGAACTTGTTCTAAAATATTCAGTGCAGCCACCTACACATCATATCTGGTTTTGGACTCCTCAGTACAGAAAAATATATCAATAAAACAGCGTGAGCTCAGCAGAGAACCAATGAGGTGACTGACTGCAGATGAAGTCAGTCCTCACTCTGTGAGGAGTGGCTGGAGGAACAAGGCTGGCACAGCTTGGAGAAAGGATAGTTCAAGGGACACTTTAAAATAGCCCGTAGTGACCCTAAGAAGCTGAAGCCAGGGTTTTCTTGTCAAAGCACAGCCAGTGAGTGAAGAACATGAGAGACTGCAATTTGCCATAAAGAAACCTTTCCCTTAAATTAAATTAATATTAAAAGCTGTCTGAAATATTCAATTGTACTCACCTTTCCTGAGAAAGATTTTTGTGAACTATATTATGAACCATGAAAATAATTTCAGAAAAGCCTCTAGATCCAGACTTTTGAAAGATCATTGACCATCAGACATTGCAGATGTAAAAAGTGTTTTAAAATATGGACATGTAAATTTTATCACAATTAAAGCAGAGTTTTTATTTGTGTCCTGGAAGAGTCATTAACAAAAGAGCTAAGCCTGTTTGAGCCACTGCCCTTTCTCTGCCCTCTCTGTTCAGTGTCCAGTTTGAGGTCAAGGAGCCATTAGGCAGGTGCTGTTAAGGCTGCCTGGAGGGGTTGGAATCTGGACCCCAAGCCTCACATTTCAGAGAGGCAACTGCATGTGTCAGAGGCTATGAGAGAAAGCGTGTGCAGTTTTGCTCACAAGACAACATTTTTTAACTGATTGGTGGTATTTGAATAGGTAATGTGCCATTGGGCTGCTCAGTTTTCAAAAAGGGTATTTATAGGGGAAGATTTCAAGAGTCCACATGTTCGCTGTTGGTTGCTCTTGTCTCTCTCTCATCTTCTCTCCCCTTGTTCATCCACGGGATTCAAGGAAGCATCAAGCACCTACTTGCCCTGTCTTTAGGGCAATTAACTTCTTTTGTCCTAGCACCATAGTGCCCACATCTTTGCCACAGCAGCGTGTCTCCCTCTCTCTCACTTCCTCTAATTTTGGATATTGCCCTTTTGGACTATAAATATGTGGCAATGCCAGCGACGAGCAGTGTGAGCAATCTGGCAGTGTAGGCTTAGAGCCTGACATGGTGGTAGGCCATGTTCAGCATAAGTGCAAAAGTGGCTAGCAGTGTAGCAAATCAGTGCTGTGCCTGCAGCATGTAACTAAAGCAGAACACTGGTAGCTATAAACACAGAAAGTTATCTGGGAATAACAGGACACGTACCTGCATCAACAACCTCGCGTGTTAATAGTAGTTTGACCAATAATCTACAATAGTGCAATGTGTGGTCACTTGTGGGGAACCAATGAAGCTGTGCCAATGATGCTTCCCGAGTTTATATAAGTTGTAGAAGTTCCCTTAACACGCACTTCTTTTTCTTCTTCACTCCACTTTACTTTGCTGTGCTATTCTCACTGTGCTTGCACTATAGCCGTACAATACTGGAACAATAAAGGAACAATACTAGATCATATTGGTCGTCCATATTGACTTCAGTCTCCATTGCCGATATAAATATGAACTCAGAATGTCACTTCATTAAGCAAAGGTTTTGGTAGTTAATGGCTTGGCGGTTTGTGAATAACTTACACTAATTTACATGGTTATTTCTGAGGTTTATAGCTTGTTTACCTGTTGGTTAGCTCCATTGTGAACTCAAGGCTGTCCGTCTCACCACCCGAGGCAGTATTGCTGATTGTTTCAGGCATAAAAGAAGATTCCAGTTTGTTCCTCTGTATTCCAAGTTCTGATTTTTCTAGACTGTTATTCAACTGTTTATTAACGTCCTATTGTATGTAATTAACCTATCATCAACCAGGCAAACAAACCTGAATCAAATTGGTTCAGAAAAAATATTATTTTTTTTTTTTTAACCAGGTTGCAAGAGACTTTGAGATCATCGAGTTCAGCCTATCATCCAACACCATCTAATCAACTAAACCATGGCACCAACCACCCCATCCAGCCTCTTCCTAAACACTTCCAGTGATGGTGACTCCACCACCTCCCTGGGCAGCCCATTCCAATGGCCAATCACTCTTTCTGTGAAGAACTTATTCCTAACATCCAGCCTAAACCTCCCCTGGCATAGATTGAGGCTGTGTCCTCTTGTTCTGGTACAGGTTCCCTGGGAGAAGAGACCAATCGCCTCCTGGCTACAACCTCCCTTCATGTAGTTGTAGACAGTAATAAGGGCTCCCCTGAGCCTCCTCTTCTCCAAGCTAAGCAACCCCAGCTCCCTCAGCCTGTCCTCACAGGGCTTGTGCTCCAAACCCCTCACCAGCTTTGTTGCCCTTCTCTGGACACGTTCCAGCGAGTCAACATGTCATATTCATATTTTATCATATTTCTGGCTTATGAATTTGATAAAATCTACATCAAAATGTTGCAGTCTAGGACATATATGATGAAAATATCCCTTCTTGCTAGATAATAGAAAATATCAGAATAAGAAAATGTCATTAAATGGAATAGAATAGAACAGAACAGAACAGAACAGAACAGAACAGAACAGAATAATAGAAGTGAAGTTATTTCTTTTGAAGTGACCTACAATGATCATCTAGTACAACTACCTGACCTACTCAGGGCTGACCAAAAGTCAAATCATGTTACTGACATTGTCCAAATACCTCTTATACACAGATGTGAATTACATAGCCCCACAAAAAGTGGGCTAAATAAAGAATGATATCTAAGATGATATATTTGAAGATGATATATTTGGAAATGTCCCTGCTCACTGCAGGGGATTGGACAAGTTGACCATTGAAGATCCCTTCCAATCCAGCGCATTGTGTGATTCTGTGAAAATCCTATGAAAGGAAGATCTCTTTGGCTGAACTATGATGTAGTAAAACACAACTGAGACCATTAGGAAATTGCTCCGCTACAGGCAAGACTGTTGCTCATGTTTCTGGACATGAAAAGGCTGGGTTCACAGGATCACAGGGTGTTAGGTGTTGGAAGGGAGCTCTGGAGATCATTGAGTCCAACCCCCTTGCCAAAGCAGGACCATAGAATCTAGCACAGATTGCATAGGAATGCATCCAGATGGGTCTTGAAAGCCTCCACAGAAGGAGACTCCACAACCTCTCAGGAGCCCATTCCAGTGCTCTATAACCCTCACAGTGAAGAATTTCCTCTTTATGTCAAGGTGGAACCTCCTGTGATGTAGTTTGTACCCATTACCCTTCATCCTATCACATGGTGCAATTGAGAAAAGCCTGTCCCCTCCCTCTTGATAACAAGCCTTCAGGTATTTATAAACATTTATTAAATCCCCTCTTAGTCTTTTCTTCTCCATACTAAAAAGGTGCAAGCATCTCAGCCTCTCCTCAGAGGGCATGTGTTCCAGTCCCTCAGTCATTCCTATAGCTCTCCTTTGGACTCTCCTGAGTAGATCCTTGTCCTTCCTGAACGGTGGAGCCCAAAACTGGATGCAATACTCCATGTGAGGTCTCACCAGGGCAGAATAGAACCTCCCTCCATCTACTGGACACACTTCTCTTAATATACCCCAGGATACCATTGATCCTCTTGGTCACAAGGGCACATTGCTGTCCCATGGATAATATGTTATCCACCAGAATTTCCAGGTCTCTCTCCACAGGGCTGCTCTCTAGCAGATCACCTCCTAACCTGTACTGGCACAGTTTATTATTCTTTCTTCTTTTAATCTTTCCCAGGTGCAGGACTCTGCACTTATCATTGTTGAATGGCCACACAGCCTTCAGGTGTCTCAGCCAAGCCTCCCAATTTGGTATCGTCAGCAAACTTGATGAGCAGACACTGTCCCCTCATCAGTGTCACAGATGATGTTGAACAGGACCAGACCCAGCACTGATACCTGTGTGACTTCACTAGTTACAGCTCTCCACCTGGACATGGCACCATTGAGCACCCCTCTCTGGACTCTATTTTGTAACCAGTTCCTAATCCATCTCACTGTCTGTTCTTCTATCCCACACTTCCTGAGCTTGCTTACAAGGATGTTATGGGAGACAGTGTCAAAAACCTTACTAAGGTCAAGGTAGATACATCCACTGGTCTTCCTGCATCTGCCCATTAAGTTGCAGTATCATAGAAGGCTATCAGATGAGTCAAGCAGGATTTCCTCTTGCTAAATCCGTGGTGACTACCCTTGATCATCCTTTGGGCTGGCTGTGCCTGGCTGTGTGAGCTTTCCAGCACATGTCAGGGTGATTGAAGTCATCCATAAGTACCAAGAAATGTGTACCAGAGGCTACTTCCAGTTGACTGTAGAAGGCCTCATTAACATGTTCTGCTTGATTTGGTACCTACTCTTTAAGGCCCTTAAACCTGTTATGTTTAAGTATATACCAGTAAACTGGCACTAAAAAATAGAAATATTCATTGTTTCCTAAATGACTGATGTCATTTGCAGTTTTCTACCTGTACTGCACACACCAGCAAATCTGAAACTAGGAAAAAACCTCCCATGACAACTTGCATTTGGGAGGTAAGCAACAAACTGCCCTCTCATGGAATCTTTTAAATAAAGTTAATGAAAAACTGAGGTGGAGAAAATATCATGGAATACACCAGTATCAGAAATGCAGAATAACTTCACAGTTTTGTCCTGCAAAGCTGATGGAGCTTGCTGCCCTTACCTTGTGTAATGCAATGTATACTTTAATATATTTTACTACTTAATATCTTGGGTGGTGGTACCTTCAAACACTGCTGTAACTTATTTACAAAGTGTATTTAAGGGTTCTATTCGGTTGTGGGTTCCACCGATAATGACAGTTAAATGATTTAGGCACAGATCTAACATTTCCAATACAGCAATTCAAATTGGAAATAAAGGTTCTGTGATCTGTGGGTTTCTCACAAATGGGATCTAGTGGCAGATTAGGAGGGAACTCACAACTTGCTCCTCTGTCTGATATCTTCCCAGATGCTGTGGCTATAATGTGAGCAGTCCTTAACTTGAAGAGGGCTAAGGGGCATCTCTATTGTGTGCTCTGTCACTGGGCTGTAGCCTCTTCTGGGGTTCAATTCTCTTGGAGCTTTTTCCTTTTCTGTCTTGGTCCAGGTGCAAGGCCTGGGTGTAGTTGTTGCCTATTAGGACAAGTTATTCATCTGCTTCTCTGGCAGCCTTTGGCTCTTGTGGCAGTCTGGGTGAGAACAAGGTAAGTTGCCTGACTTCTTGGCTGGTTTAAATACTGTCCCAAAACTATTAATCCCCTTTGGTAACACAGAACCCTGATAACTGAACCTGTAGGATGGGGCACATCCAAACATGGCCAGGGACACACACAGTTCACAGCTGCGGTACAAAGTTAATTACACGTGCTACATATTTATCTAGACCCCAGTAAGCGTCCAGGTTTGCACGTTCATGGGTGCTTACAAGGTTAATCACACATGCTGCACATTTGCCTTGACCATCTGGACCCCGGGAACGGCCCAGGTTAGCAAATTCACAGGCGCTTAACCCATTGTCTGGGCTAGGACATGTTTTGAGGTTTGACCCTTCAGGACCTTCTTGAAAGAGATAACTGTAAGATTAATAAAAAACACTGATGTCTCTAACTAAAATTATCAGTCTCTGCCCTGATAAGTATAAGCTTTTGCCTTCTCAACTAAAGAATTTTACAAATGATCCTACCACCTTGTACACATACCACAGAAATCTCTCACACTAAAAGATATTATATTCACTACACATGACTGCAGTAGATCCAATCATGATCCCGTTTACAAACGTCTTCTTTCAGCAGCTCTGAAATTAGGTCAGCCGAGCACTTACAATTGGCTGCTTCAGTCACATAGAACATCAGCTGCTTCTCACTGCAATCAGATTTATTTGACTTCTTTACATAGATGCAACATTTGATGAATGAGAGTTTTGGTGTTAACATGGCTTAAAATAGTCAGCCATAATTAATGTCAGTTTGTCATTAAAACCAGTTTCTGACTAGTCTTAAAGGTAATGTTTTTAATACACTTCATCAAGATTGGACCCATTAAAATGCTGTCAGAATTTTTCCTCTCTTCATCCATGAAGCAGCAGAGACTGTGAACTTAATTTTTTTTTTCCGTTCTAAATCACTGAAGTAGAGGGCAAAAGATCTCTGGATTTGATAGCTATGGTTGAAGCAATCAAAATGATAAATACTCAGATTATCTGACCATGTTTACAAATGGCTGTGATGGTCCTTTTTAACACTGAAAGGCCACCATGTGTTGCAGTCACTGTTTGTGAATCTGCCTCCCTGATTAGGCAGTGCTCTCTGTAATAACCTTGATAGCACTGAACATATGTCATGGGAAAATGCTGTCAAGCAAAAAGCTAAGCTAATCTCATCTGTCTCTGTCACCTTTAATACATATGCTTAATTTTTCAGCTTTTTAAAAATAAGATAGTAGTAGATTTGAATCATAATACTTCAAACTTTTTCATATCTGAATAAAATAATCTATTGAATTTAAAACAGCATTAATGGATTCATTAGGAAATGACTGGTCTGTGACTCAATTTAAATTCAAGGCATAGACTAGCACAGATAATCATTAGCCATACCTAATTAAACAAGGCACATGTAACAGAGACACTGAGCAGGAAAGCAAAATGTACCTTGCTATATATACAAGCACAGTTAGAGGCTTTTGAAATGTACTGTATTGTGCTAGAAGAAATTCAATGTTTAACATAAACACTTGGTTTTATTTGATTTTTACTTGCAAATCTCAAAGAACCTTTCATGATGTAGGTATTGCTTGCACATCTGTAACCTGGAGATCACATGCAGAGGTAACTAGAATGGAAACATAAATAATACTATGTCACTGTTTTGATTATTTTTGCACAGCTGTAGAATCCCAGACAAAATGTATATTTTACATGGTTCAATGACCTTTTATAAAGGCAAACAATGTTTTTTACACAGGAAAGGCTTTTCAGGACTGTCTGTGCTAAAACCTTTTCATAAATAGTGTAATATCTCCTGGTTTTATTACAAGAAAAAAGAACAATTATGTAGTAATGTATTGGATGCACAAGTTCGTTCATGTGTAACAGCCACTGCCATGTTATGCTGAATGATCCAAGAGGGTTGACATTCTTCTAAATTAATTAGAGCCGTTTAGCAATAACAATAACTGTAGTAGTCTAAAACACATTTTGCTCAGTCAGAGCTGCCTGCATGGAAAAGTTGCTGTTTCAGATGGCTGTTATGCAATTTGTTTCTGAACACACGTCATATACTATACCATGGTCTTACTATTCAAGCAATATTTATAACTCAGAAGACACTGAGCTAAGACCAACAGACCCATACTCAACACTAATTTTATAATGTAGCTCAAGCCAAATGCCCATAATATGCCAACAAGGAAAAAAAAAATCTAATGCTCTTTATTCCCACAGACCTGCTAAACAGTATATGCAACTAAATGTACAGCACATGTTAAATGTGATTAGAGTGATTGCTCACTGCTAACATGTCAGCAATGAGAACCTTATGAAAAGTAAAGGTACAGAGCAAGTACAGGGAATTACTCATCTGTAAACCTCTTTCCCCTTCCCTTAACACCAGAGGGTTCATATTTAGTAGCGTTTCTGTCCTGTTTGTCGCTGGAAGTACAACTGGCTTGATTTCTCACATTTCAAAATTACTATTAAAATAACCAAACTGAATTTCTTTAATAAGAAAAATTTACATTGAAAACCAGGTTGCTAGGTAGCTTAAGATTTTTCAGAAAAGATTCTAAGTGCATTGTCAAACAAGCAAAAAATTTATTTAGGTCCCCAAGTCCTTATTAGAATTTGAGCAAAACTACGGCAGTGGTTTGAGCCTTAACTGGGAGTTAAGAGCTCAGATGGGAGCAAGGCTGAGAATCTCTCCCCTGCTTCCCACTCCTCCCTCCCAACAGAGAGGAGAAAAAAGGAAAGGGAAGGAGCAAATCCACCAAGAAATAATTTGGAATTGGCCTGGAAGTAGAGAGGTAAAGAGTTTTCTTTAAACAATATATATATAACAATAACAGGTAAGGTTCACAAGGGCAAGGAACAAGGATGGATGGGAGGAGGGGGAAAAAACAAGAATACCAAACCAGCCTCCCTCTCTGAAGAAGCACAGAGGCAGCAGGGAGAAGGATCAGGCCCAACTACGCAGCAGAAGAGCAGGAAGGCAGCTGCAGTAGCTTTCATCCAGGAGAGGCAGGAGTCAAAAAGGAGACCTAATGACTGCAACGTCCTGCTTTTATACCCTAGCTGGGCAGGGAGGGGAGAGTGGAACAGATTCAGTTTCCCAGGTGAAAAATGCCCTGCAGGGAGGGCAAAGCACTTGCAAGCCCTCCACCCTGTTTTCAGAATGGGCGTTAACCCACCACAATCCACCCCTCTGTTCCACTTCCATTCTCCTGTCACAGCCTCTTCATCCAATCTTGCATCCTCTATGCAAGTCCCTCATTATCTTGGCTCGCTCTCTCTCAGGGAAATCTCTCTCCCTCTGGTGCTGGTCAATGTAGGTGGTGCTTGAACTGGGCAGGGATGTGGAGAAGAATCAGGAATCAGTCTGTCTTTGCAAGGGAAAGAAAAAAATCAGGAAGAGTCCGTTGCTATAGGGACATCAGGAAAAGTCCATTGCTGTAGGGAAGCAGGAACAGGTGCAGGTGAGATGACCCAGGAGCTCTCTGGGTTGGTGTGCGATGTGTATGTTAAGTCCTGGATGCTAGGCTGGTATTAAGCTAGGAGTGAAAAAACTTAGAACAACTTATAACTATTCATACAATGACTATAATATACTGATGTGTGTTGCCCCCTCTGAGTTCATCCCCTCTCGGCCAGCGTCACATTCCGCTGTGGGATACACTGGATGTTCCCAGTTTCTAACATGACCCAGTACATGTGACCAGACCCTCAGCCGAGACCACCCCTCAGGTTGGTTTGCCCCCATCAGCAGCAGGAAAAACACACAGTGATTCCCTAGCAGGTTTTTCTCACAAATAACAGGAACTCCATCTCCATCCACTGTTTGCAGCAGGTGGGACTGGGTAGGACCAGCTCGTTTCACAGATCCTCTGCTGTTCACTAACCAAGTGGCTTGAGCTAGGTGTTTTTCCCAGTTCCTAAAGGTTCCACCCCCCATGGCTTTTAGGGTGGTCTTTAGCAAGCCATTGTAACACTCGACCTTCCCTGCAGCTGGTGGATGGTATGGGATGTGATAAATCCACTCAATGTCATGTTCCTTTGCCCATTCCCTTATGAGATGGTTCTTGAAGTGGGTTCCATTGTCTGATTCAATCCTCCCAGGGGTGCCATGTCTCCACAGGATATGTCTCTCCAGGCCCAGGATGGTGTTGCGAGCAGTGGCATGAGCTTGCCCTTGTGTTCCCAGTCCAAGTCTATTTGGGGGATTTTAGCAGCCAGATCTGCTTGGTGGTTGTGCTTGTGCTCCTCTGTGGCTCTGTTCTTGGGGATGAGTGCATCGATGCGCTGTACCTTTACTGGCAGCCTGTCCAGGCAGGCAGCGATGTCTTGCCAAAGGTCAGTGGCCCAAACCAGCTTCCCTTTTCTTTGCTATCTGTTCCTCCTCCATTCCTTCAGCCACCCCCACAAGGCATTGGCTACCATCCAGGAGTCAGTATAGAGGTAATGCACTGGCCAGTTCTCTTGTTCTGCCACATCCAAGGCCAGCTGGACAACTTTTACCTCTGTGTATTGACTGGATTCACCTTCTTCATCCCTTGCTTCCACCACTTGCCTTGTTGGGCTCCAGACAGCTGCCTTCCATCTCCACTTGCATCCTGCAAGCCAGCAGGACCCATCTGTAAATAGAGCATAGCCCTTCTCATTGTCAGGGAGATCATTTTAAGGGGGAGCCTTCTCAGCACGGGTCACTGTCTGCTCTGGTGGCATTCCAAAGTTGGCACCCTCTGGCCAGTTGGCGATCACTTCCACTATGCCAGGGCATTCAAAGCTCCCCATATGAGCTCACTGAGTTATCAGGGCCATCCACTTACTCCAGATGGCATCTGTGGCATGATGTGAGGCTGAGCCTCTCCCTTTGAACATCCAGGTCAGGACTGGAAGCCTTGGAGCTAGAAATAGAGGTGACTCAGTCCCAATTACCTCAGAAGCAACTTGGACTCCCTCACAGGCAGATAGGATTTCCTTCTCTGTTGCAGTGTAGTTGTCCTCAGAGCCTTTGTACCCCTTACTCCAGAAACCTAGGGGCCTGGCCCTGGTTTCACCAGCAGCCTTCTGCCACAAGCTCTACATAGGACCATTCTCACTGTCCGCAATGTACAGCACATCCTTATCTCTGGTCCAGTTTAAACAGGGCCCAGAGCCATAGCATGGACCACCTCTCATTTTATCTGGTCGAATGTTACCTGCTGCCAGGTCCCCACACAAAATCATTTTTCTTTCTTGGTACATGGGAGAGAGGTTTCACCATTTGACTGTACCCAGGAACGTGCATTTTCCAGAATCCCATGAGCCTCAAAAAGAACTGTGTCTCTTTCTTACTAATGGGTTGCACCACAGTGGCTACCTTATTCACCACCTCCTGAGGGATGTGGTGATGGCCATCTTGCCATTGAACTCCCAGAAACTGGATGTCTCTGGCAAGCCCTTTTACCTTGCTCCTCTTTATGGCAAAGCCAGCCTCCAATAGGATATCAATTATCCTTTTACCCTTTTGGTAAACATCCTCTGCTCTCTCACCCCATACGATGATGTCATTGATGAACTGCAGATGCTCAGGGGCTCCACCTTTCTCTAATGCAGTCTGGATCACCTCATGGCAGATGGTTGAGCTATGGACCCAGCCCTGAGGCAACAGATTCCATTGGTACTGTCCTCCCCTCCAGGTGAAAGCAAACTCTGGCCTGCATTCTTCTGCAATGGGAATGGAGAAAAAGGCATTAGCAATGTCATTTGTGGCATACCATTTGGCCACCTTCGATTCCAGCTCATACTGGAGCTCCAGCATGTCCGGCACTGCAGCACTGATCAGCGGAGTCACTTCATTCAGGCCACGGTAGTACACAGCCGGTCTCCATTCCCCATTTGCCTTCCACACTGGCCATACTGGGTTGTTGAAGGGGGAGTGAGCCTTGCTGATCACCTTCTGGCTCTCCAGTTGTCGAATCAGTTGGGGTATGGGGTGCAGAGAGCTCTTCTCCAGGAGAGGCAGAAGCCAAAAAGGAGACCTAATGACTGCAATGTCCTGCTTTTATACCCTAGCTGGGCAGGGGGGGAGAGTGGAACAGATTCAGTTTCCCAGGTGAAAAATGCCCTGCAGGGAGGGCAAAGCACTTGCAAGCCCTCCACCCTGTTTTCAGAATGGGCGTTAACCCACCACAACTACTCAGAAATCCATCATCACTTATTTTTTGATCACAGAATTCAGTGAAAGCCTTATCATGAAGACAACTCTGGGCAGAGATTTGTCAAAGCTGTCATTCCCTAACCTGTGCTTGCATATCCATTTGACTTTTAGGTGTGAAACTGTCTTGACCCACAACTTGAGTGTAGACATGACTTTATGATGCATACTGTATACTGGAGCTGATTCTTACATGCACTAGTTAAGCTTAATTAGTGTTGTTTAGAACTCTCAGAATACCCAGACACAGTTTATATATGGGAAAGTTTATGGGAAAAATGGAATCTGTTTACAAAGCCTACTCCAGACTCTGTCCTCCAGCCAATGATATGAAATAAGCTGTATGGATTTGGGTATTTTTTTTGTTTGTGGTTTTTTTTGTGGTGGGTTTTTTTTTGGTTGGTTGGTTTGGTTTGTTTGCACTTTTTTTCTGTTTGGTTTTGGATTTGTGGTGATTTTTTGTTATTGCTTTTTTTGTTGTTGTTTGTTTGTTTATTTGTGGGGGTTTTGCTGTTGGGGTTTTTTGGTGGGTTTTGTTTGTTTGTTTTATAGACGAAGGTTATTAGTTGGATACTATCCACAGGCATACTTACACTGTTGTGATTTTTCTACTCCACTATGACAATGATGGCAATGACTGTTGTACTTAACAAATAAAGCATTCTTTAAGAGAAGGTCTTCAATCTAAATTAATTATGTAGGAAACCTCTTCATAAAGATGTCCCTATTGCTTACTGTCAACTTTAATGGCCTTTCTCTGTCTGATCTCAGATAAATTAGGTTTTTCACAATTGCCCTAGTCAACTTGTCCATGTATTAAGTAATTCAAAGAAGTGACTTAAAAAAGTGTGGGCACATCTTGAGATCAAAATCTATGATTTTCATGTAAGAAATCTCTACAAATATCTTGCAATGCTGAGACATAAATAATTATTTGTGCCAGTTTTTTTCTGTCATGATGTCTGAAAATAGATTCTAGTCCCATGATTGAAATACCACGTAGAAGAACAATTTTGAGCATAAATCATCAATATTTTTATGAAAAGTGTATATTATATATGCCACATTACCCAATTTAATTGCACTTATTTAATTGTATAGATAAGCATATTTTTCATTGTCTCATTGGGTCATAAATTGCACCTTTATTCCTCCCTACACTGAGACCACTCTTTTTCTTCATATTAATAACTTCTCTCTTCACTGAAGGAAGGTGTTCAGTTATATCACCACAGGAGAAAGAAAATGCTAGTACTTGCTTCTGGCAGCCCTTGAAACCCCAGCTCTCTTAACAGGCATTTCTTTTTAAGCAAAATATGCTTTCTGTTAGATTAAAGGTAACTATCCAGGCTTTTAAATAAAAATTGTTAAAGAAATTCTTCCAACAAGACACTTCACAAATGTTCATGCTAACATCAAAAATCTTAGTTGCATGCCTCATCTCAAATCTGTGTCTGTCTTCCTGATAAGGTTTTTCTTCGTAAAGCAGTCTTTACTCCTCATCAGTTGTTTTGGCAAATAGTCTCTTAATAAATAAAAGATGTCTCTTAATCATAGAATCATAGAATCATAGAATCAGTCAGGGTTGGAAGGGACCACAAGGATCATCTAGTTCCAACCCCCTGCCATGGGCAGGGACACCCTACACTAGATCACGCTGGCCAGAGCCTCGTCCAGCCTGGTCTTAAACACCTCCAGGGACGGGCCCTCAACCACCTCCCTGGATAACCCATTCCATGGCTTCACCACTCTCATGGGGAAGAACTTCTTCCTCACATCTAGCCTGAATCTCCCTATTTCCAGCTTCATTCTGTTCCCCCTAGTCCTATCACTACCTGATATCCTGAGAAGTCCCTCCCCAGCCTTCCTGTAGGCCCCCTTCAGATACTGGAAGGCCACAATGAGGTCACCTCGGAGCCTTCTCTTCTCCAGACTGAACAGCCCCAACTCCTTCAGTCTGTCCTCATAGGAGAGGTGCTCCAGCCCTCTGATCATCCTCGTGGCCCTTCTCTGGACACGCTCCAGCACGTCCACATCCCTCTTGTAATAGGGGCTCCAGTACTGGACGCAGTACTCCAGGTGGGGTCTCACCAGAGCTGAGTAGAGGGGAAGAAGCACCTCCCTTGACCTGCTGGTCACACTTCTCCTGATGCAGCCCAGGATCTGATTGGCTTTCTGGGCTGCAAGTGCACATTGAGAGCTCATGTTGAGCTTCTCGTCCACCAGCACCCCCAAGTCTCTCTCCTCAGGGCTGCTCTCCAGCCAGTCACTGCCCAGCCTGGATTTGTGCCTGGGATTGCCTCGACCCAGATGCAGGACCCTGCACTTGGTCTTGTTGAAGCTCATGAGGTTGGCTTGTGCCCAACTCTCCAGCCTGTCCAGGTCCCTCTGGATGGCATCCCTTCCCTCCAGCGTGTCTGCTGCACCACACAGCTTGGTGTCATCAGCAAACTTGCTGAGGGTGCACTCGATGCCACTGTCCATGTCACCCACAAAGATGTTGAACAAGACAGGTCCCAGGACCGATCCCTGAGGGCCTCCGCTTGTCACTGGCCTCCATTGGGACATGGACCCGTTGACAGCCACTCTTTGGGTGCGGCCATCAAGCCAATTCTTTATCCATCTAGTGGTCCATCCATCAAACCCATGTGTCACCAGCTTGGAGACCAGGATGTGGTGCGGGACAGTGTCGAAGGCTTTGCTCAAGTCCAGGTAAACGACATCAGTTGCTCGCCCCTCATCTATTAATGCTGTCACCTGATCATAGAAGGCCACCAGGTTTGTCAGGCAGGATTTGCCCTTGGCAAAGCCATGCTGACTATTCCCAATCACCTCTTCACTATTCTGAGTCATTAGTGCCTCCAGGAGGATCTGCTCCATGATCTTTCCGGGCACAGAGGTGAGACTGACTGGCCTGTAGTTCCCCGGTTCCTCCTTCTTGCCCTTTTTGAAAATGGGAATAATGTTTCCCCTTTTCCAGTCTGTGGGGACTTCCCCAGTCTGCCATGACTTCTGGAATATAATAGAGAGGGGCTTGGCAACCTCATCTGCCAGTTCTCTCAGCACCCGTGGGTGTATCCCGTCGGGTCCCATGGACTTGAACACTTTCAGGTTCTTCAGGTGATCACGAACCTGAGCTTCACTTATGATGGGCAGTTCTTCCTCCCCGTCCCTGGCGTCGTCTGCCATGACACCAGGAGTGTGGCTGGAGGCCCTTGCAGTGAAGACTGAGGTAAAGAAGTGATTTAGTACCTCAGCCTTTTCCACATCACTTGTGATTAATTCACCACTTTCCTTTCTGAGGGGGCCCACACCTTCCCTAGTCTTCTTCTTGCCATTAACATACCTATAGAAATTCTTAGTGTTCCCTTTAACCCTCCTGGCTAGATTCAATTCAAACTCTGCTTTGGCTTTCCTAACCAGGCCTCTTGCTGCTCGGGCAGCTTCCTTATATACCCCCTGTTCTATCTGTCCTTCCCTCCACTTCCTGTAGAGTTTCTTTTTAAGTGATAGTGTGTCCAGCAGCTCCTTGTTCATCCAGGCAGGTCTCCTAGCATTCCTTCCTGCTTTTCTCCTTGTAGGTATACATAGCTCCTGGACACAGAGGAGGTGGTCCTTGAATACTGACCAGCTGTCCTGGGTCCCTCTTCCCTTCAGGGCTTCATCCCACGACACTTTGGCTAGCAGATCCCTGCAGCGATCGAAGTCTGCACGCCTAAAGTCTAGGGTCGTAAGCTTAGAATATGTCCTCCTGATTGCCCTGAGGAGATTAAATTCAACTGCTTCATGGTCACTGCAGCCAAGGCCATCTCTGAGCCTCACATTCATTATCAGCCCTTCCCTGTTGGTGAGAACAAGGTCCAGCGTAGCACCTTTTCTTGTTGGTTCCTCTACCATTTGGAGGAGGAAGTTGTCTTCTATGCAGTCCAGGAACATCCTGGATTGCTGATGCCTTGCTGTGTTGTCCCTCCAACAGATGTCAGGGTGGTTGAAATCCCCCATGAGGACCAGGGCTTGTGACCTGGAAGCTGCTTCTATTTGCCTGTGCAGAGCCTCATCTGCTTAGTTCTGCTGGTCAGGTGGCCTGTAGGAGACCCCCACAGTAATATCTCCTTCCCCTGTCTTGCATTTAATTCTAACCCATAAACTTTCAACCAACTCATCATGCCTCCCCAGGTGGAGTTCTGCTGATTCCAGCTGGTTGTTGACATAGAGGGCAACACCTCCTCCTCTCCTTCCCTGCCTATCCTTCCTAAAAAGCTTATACCCGTCTATTCCTACGTTCCAGTCATGGGAGTCGTCCCACCAAGTTTCGGTGATGCCCACTATGTCATGGCATCCCAGCATCACGGTGGCCCTTAACTCATCTTGTTTGTTGCCCAAGCTGCGTGCATTTGCATAGAAGCACTTCAGCTGGGCTGGCCCTGTCGTCCTCCTGTGCCAACTCCCCTTGGTTTCCACAGGGTGTCCTGGTGTGTCATTTGTGTCTTGCCTCAGGGCAGCAAGCTGAGAGCCCCTACTGGCTCTCCATCCCTCCACCTCAAGTGAGCTGCCCCTCTGCTTGTCACAGGCCAGCAGGAGACCACCAACCCCTCCCCCCTTCAAATCTAGTTTAAAGCCCTGTCTATGAGCCCTGCCAATTCCTGCCCCAGGATCCTTTTCCCCCTCTGGGACAAGTGTGTCCCATAAGTTGTTTTTAGCTCTGCTGCCTTGAAAACCAAACCATGATTGTAGAACCCAAATCCCTGCCAATGGCACCAGTCCCTGAGCCATGAATTGACCTGTTGGCTCTTCCACAATGTTCCCTCATCCATCACTGACGTTAGAGGGATAGCAGAGAACACTACTTGAGATCCTGACCCCTTTAGCAGGTGCCCTAACGTTCTGAAATCTCTTTTAATTGACCGTGAGCCTCGCATTGTTGCATCGTCACTACCCACCTGAAAGACCAGCAGTGGGTAGTAGTCTGAAGGGCTCACAAGTTTGGGAATTTTGCCTACTATGTCCTTTACTTGGGCACCAGGGAGGCAGCAGATCTCCCTATGAAATGGGTCTGGTCTGCATATTGGGCCCTCTGCCCCTTCAGTAGGGAGTCTCCTACAACGATGACCCTACGAGGTTTCCTTTCTGGACTAGTTTTGATAGTTGGCCTGAGGGAACCTGTCATTGGTGCAGCTTCTGTCTTCCTTGAGTCCTCATCCTCACCTATGACCTGCTTCTCCTGCAGAGCCTCATACCTATTCTGAACCTGCACTGTAGGCAGCGTGCTGCTCAAAGTAACATGCTTGCTCCGTCTGCCTTTCTTCCGTTGGGCAGAGACCTGCTCCCATTGGCCCTACTCATGTGGGTTACTGCAGGGAGGCTGAGAGGCTAGCTGATGGGTAGGTATCAAACTCCCTGCTCCACTGAGAGTTACCCCCTGTTCTGGTTTGGTAGAAGTTAGATTGTGGGGATAGTCAGTGTTCCTTTCACTGTCTCTTATAGCTCTAAGCCTTTCTACCTCTTCTTTTAGTTCGGCCACCATGCTCATCAGATCGCTGATCTGCTCACAACTCACACAGGAGTTGTTCCTTCCATCCTCCATATCGAGTGCCAGGTCCCAGCACTCACTGCAGCCACCTACCTGAACACCTGCATGCTTGTGAGTGGCCTCTGTTTGGGTGCCAACTGTTCTTCTACTAGCCTTACTTCTAGTAGTAACCATGTTGCAGTAACCACCCTCTGAATCACCCTCTGAATCACCCTCTGAACCACCCTCACCACCCGGCTTTTTTTTTTTTTTTCTTTCCCTCCCCCCCCCGCCCCGGTCAGTAAAGAGGCCTCAGAGCCGAGCTCCTCACTGCTGCCTGCTCTCAGCCATGCGCTGGGGTATGTTTGGTTTGCCGCAGTTTCTACGGCAACCCCTCCCCCTGCTACGTCACTGCCCTCAGGCACGTTTTTTAATGTCCTATAAAGGCCTTGAAAAGGTTGATCAGTGATTGAGGAGTACATATTTTTATGGAAAAGACACTAGGATCTAGTAGCTATATGCAAAGCTCAAAGAAAGATATTTTTTAACTTGGTGAAAGAAAGGAGAAGAAGGAAGGAGAAGAGAGGACAATTTTTGGTTTTCCAAACTATGCCTTTTGCCTGTACCCATTCTAATATCTTCCTGTATGTTGACTTTAAGAACATATTTGGATTTTCACACATCATACACTTCCTTCTTGAAGGCTGTATCAGCCACAAGTTCTTCACACTGGAAGGATGTTAAACTCTGATTCATACAAAGAGCTTCCTACCACCACTTCTTAAGCCCCAAACCCATCAACTCAAGGTTAGCTCACAAAGATAAGGAAAACACTTAAGAGCCTTAAGCTATTTTCTCCTGTGCTTTTTCCTTTACTGTTCCTCATTTGTCAAACTATGTGATGACTTTCATTCTCCTTCACTTCATTCCTTCTCACCAGGCATTGCATTAAAGATGTCAACTCACTGCAGCATACAAAGGATAGACAATGTTTTTCTATTAGGTCAGATAATCAAAGAAGGATGCAGATGAGAGAAAAAAAAAGACAATTCATACCTTGTGACACAAGGTATATGTATTTTTGACTCAGATGACATGTTTCACACTTAAATGTCATAACCACTATTTCAGGGGTTTTCTCTTTCTGATTATTTAAAAAAAGTTCCACAGATCTGTGAGGATTATTAAACATGAAAATTATCTTAAGTCGAACTTGGGACATCAGTGATGTCAAGAACAGGGACAGCCTGTGCTGCAGTGGTCGGGCACTGGTGGAGTTTGCGGTCCTAAGTTATGTGGGACAGGCAAGGACCAGAGTCAGGACTCTGAATTTTAGGAAGGCAAAATCCCAGCCACTTAGGGAGTTACATCAGTAAGAACCCATGGGAAAAGATGCCCAGGGACAGGGCAGCAGAGCTGGTAGATTTTAAAGGACAACATCCTCATTATCAGTACAGGTTGTGGAATGAGGTGATAGAAAGCAGCCTTGCAGGAAAGGATTTGGGAGTTCTGGTGGATGAGAAGTTGGGCATGAGCCAACAATGAGCTCTTGAAGCCTGGGAGGTTGCATCAAAACAAGCATGGCCAGCAGATCAAGAGAGGTGATTCTGACATTTTACTCTGCTCTGGTAAGACTTCATCTGTAGTACTGCATCCAGCTCTGGAGCCCTCAATACAGAAAGGACATGGACACGATGGAGTGGGTCCAAAGCAGGGCTACCAAGATGACTGGGGGGCTCAAACGCATCTCCTATGAGGACAGGCTGAGTGAGCTGGAGATTTTTCAGTCTAGAGAAGGGAAGGCTCTGAGGAGACCTAATAGAGGCCTTCCAGTACCTGAATAGGGCCTACAAGTAGGCTGGAAAGGGACCATTTACAAAGGCCTCTAAAGATAGAATTAAGGGTAATGTTTTTAAATTAGAGAAGTGTAGATTTAGATTGGATCTTAGGAGCAAGCTCTTCACTATGAGGGGAGGGGAACACTGGAACACATTACCCAGAGGAAGGTAAGGCCCCATTCCTGGAGATATTCAAGGTCAGCTTCAACAAGGCTCTGAGCAAACTAGGGGAGAATGTCCATGCTCTGTGCAGGGGGGCTGGACTAGATGACCTTTGGAGGTCTTTTCCAACACAAACCATTCTATGATTCTGACATCATCTACAGAAGGCAAGACCCCATGCAGTGCTACCGGCTGGGGTTAGAGTAGCTGGAGAGCAGCCAGGCAGAAAGGGACCTGGGGGTACTGGTTGATAGTAGGCTGAACATGAGCCAGCAGTGTGCCCAGGGGGCCAAGAAGGACAATGGCATCCTGGTCTGTATCAGGAACAGCGTAGCCAGCAGGAGCAGGGAAGTCATTGTGCCCCTGTACTCAGCACTGGTTAGGCCACACCTTGAGTCCTGTGTCCAGTTCTGGGCCCCTCAGTTTAGGAAAGTTGTTGAGTTCCAGAGAAGGGCAACAAAGCTGGTGAGGGGTTTGGAGCACAAGCCCTATGAGGAGAGGGTGAGAGAGTTAGGGTTGCTTAGCCTGGAGAAGAGGAGACTCAGGGGAGCCCTTATTGCTGTCTACAACTGCATGAAGGGAGGTTGTAGCCAGGTAGGGGTTGGTCTCTTCTCCCAGGCAACCAGCACCAGAACAAGGGGACACAGTCTCAAGCTGCACCAGGGGAGGTTTAGGCTGGATATTAGGAATAAGTTCTTCACAGAAAGAGTGATTGGCCATTGGAATGGGCTGCCCAGGGAGGTGGTGGAGTCACCATCACTAGAGGTGTTTAGGAAGAGGCTGGATGGGGTGCTTGGTGCCATGGTGTGGTGGAGTATAGAATAGACCAGGTTGGAAAAGACCTTTGAGATCATTAATTCCAACTGATTACTCAACACCATCTAATCAACTAAACCATAGCACCATAAACAAATACAAATGGTAATTCCCACTGAACATTTTCTTGAGGAGAAGATCTTTGTGGAGTGAAGGTCAGTGAACATAATGGCCAGAATCTAACAGATGAGAAATTTCTGCTTGCAGTAAACTTGAAAAATTAATTTCATCTTGACTTTTTTCCCCCTGAAGCCTGCATAAAATGAGCAAGGATGTGCTCATGCTGTCCACTATGACAGTCTAGGTAGAATTTCTCTCCTTTTCTTCCTGCATCAGATGTATCTTCATTAAAGCATGCTCTTTTTCTAAAGATGTTACTACTTCTGCAGTCATGACAGAAACAGAGGTTGTGCTGTACAGCTCCATTTTGTGTTTAACAAACCATATAACCAGACCTGCTATTGCATGTTTCTCTGTCTTTGAATCTATTCATGTGGAGACATCCTTGAATTTAAAATTAGAGAAAGAGAAGGCGTCTTTTATATTTATTGAAGACAGTCATTTCCTTTGACTTTTTCTCACATATTAACATGCTATTAATCTCCAGTGGGGAATTCAGCTGTACATGGCAATGATTACATTGCAAAACCTGAGACAAAGCAGAGAACATACTCAAAAAGCTTCAAACTAAGAAGCAATCCAAGGAAGACAGGATTGCAGTTTGATATGGTTATGTTGCAAGGGATTTAGGAGGAAATGCTTAGAAATACTGTGCTAATACAAATCACATTTCACAATTATTAACATTGCTTCATTTAAGTACTTGCATTTACTAAAATCTCCCCATATCATATTCTTTAAGTTTCTGAAAATTTATGAGAAACAATGTTTTGTCCTTCACCCATTTTAAAAAAGATGTACACACTAAACAAATTGCAGAAAGATTTTCCTTGATTTCATAGAATCATAGAATCATAGAATCAGTCAGGGTTGGAAGGGACCACAAGGATCAGCTAGTTCCAACCCCCTGCCATGGGCAGGGACACCCCACACTAGATCAGGCTGGCCAGAGCCTCGTCCAGCCTGGTCTTAAAAACCTCCAGGGATGGGGCCTCAACCACCTCCCTGGATAACCCATTCCAGGGCTTCACCACTCTCATGGGGAAGAACTTCTTCCTCACATCTAGCCTGAATCTCCCTATTTCCAGCTTCATTCTGTTCCCCCTAGTCCTATCACTACCTGATATCCTGAGAAGTCCCTCCCCAGCCTTCCTGTAGGCCCCCTTCAGATACTGGAAGGCCACAATGAGGTCACCTCGGAGCCTTCTCTTCTCCAGACTGAACAGCCCCAACTCCTTCAGTCTGTCCTCATAGGAGAGGTGCTCCAGCCCTCTGATCATCCTCGTGGCCCTTCTCTGGACACGCTCCAGCACGTCCACATCCCTCTTGTAATAGGGGCTCCAGTACTGGACGCAGTACTCCAGGTGGGGTCTCACCAGAGCTGAGTAGAGGGGAAGAAGCACATCCCTTGACCTGCTGGTCACACTTCTCCTGATGCAGCCCAGGATCTGATTGGCTTTCCAGGCTGCAAGTGCACATTGAGAGCTCATGTGAGAACAAGAAACATACATTTTCTCTATCCAGTATTAAATGTTATTTTAAAATAATCTGTAAACCTGTTCTTTAAAATCCTGGATGAAACTTTCAGGTTAAGGGTTTTACTCTATAACAAATGAGGCTAGTAAGATTAAGGAAATGTGATTCAATTCTTTCAATAAGGAGAGCTGTTGAAAGATAAGGAGTATCAAAAGTGTGTAGAAAAAGTGCAACAGCTTTAAATTAATATCACAGCATCATTTTCCCTTACATAAATTTCCCATTTGCATTAAAAGCAGATATAATGGTTTTATGAACTTATTTCACTGTAAATTTTTCAAGTATTTCTAAACACTTTCACACACAGTTAAATCAGGTTCATTCAATGTAAGCTAAAGAACCACAAAAAATTTTTTGAAAAGAATATTCATGATGGTTAAATATCCAACAACTTTAATTCTTTTACGACAACAACAACAAAAATTGGGGTTTTGCTTTTTACCCCAGAAATATGTCCAGTTAAATTCTATCTATCTATCTATCTATGCATCTATCTATCTAAAACCCCAAAACCCAGACAAACTTTGCTGCTTCTTTGACTACTTCTACTAAAGATATAATCATGGACTGTCCTTTTAAAGGCTATTTAATTCAGTATTTGTTGCCCATAAAAGGTATACTGTTGCCTGATTGTGAGTGCAGTAGAGTTAGATGTGAAATTGTAAATAGATCTGTCGACGTCAAACTCTCAATGAAGTAAGCAAATTTGCATGGCCAGGATAGTGTACTGAAACATAACCATTTTTAAAGTCAAGGTCAGAATTAAGAGGCAAATGCTAGAAACTAAATGTACATGAATGTGCATACATGCAGCTGTCTGTTAATGGTGATGTATTTCTAATGAGCTGTTATGGATTATTTTTATTAAAATGCAAAGAGGAGAATGCCAGGTCATCTCCAGGCAACTCAAAACACCATTTCCCACATCTATACCTTACTAAAACGAAAGGTTCCATGCTGTAAAATGTCCTTTTTGATCTGAAGACAAATTATTCTATTAGTTGTACTTTGAAATTAAACATTTCTAATTTTTTTTTTAGGTTTTTTCCTCCCTTTCACATTTTTTTCAACAAAGCATATTCAGCTGAATTGCACAATGTTTGCTTACAGCTTTGTCTGTCCCCTTCAACTCATGAAGTCTCATATACAGTGCTTTACTCAGTCTTCCTAGTCACAATCATTAGTAACACAGTCACAACAGAATTATTATCTGAAATATTGAGGGCTAAGGAAGAGTGTTCCCATGTTTTTTTATTGTTTTGTTGTTGGGTTTTTGGTGCTGGATTTTTTTGTCATGGTTGTTTGTTTGGGGTTTGTTATTTTTTATTTGTTTTTGGTTGGTTGTTGGGGTGTTTCTGCAGTTTGTTTTGGTTTGAGTGTGGGGTTTTTTGTTTTGCTTTGTTTATTTTTATCTATTTTTCTTTCTTTGTAGCACAATTTTCTGTGTGTAACAGTAGAAAGCTTTTTTGAAAGCCTCCCAGTTTTTCACCTGTCCTGAATCTGTCTCACTTGGCTACAAACGGCTTATCAAAACCACCAATTCCAGATTGGAATAGATCACTAAACTGATGGAGTGCAGAAACTAGGCCCATCTGTCTGCAGGAAACTCTGTCATCACGATGAGAGGTTATTGTTGCCTGGGAGCTGAAAAGTGGCAAACCATGCTGTTCTGGAGGATCAACCAAAGCATTTACATAAGTAAAAAAGATGGAAAAAGTAGTCATACTCTGCTGAATATAATGAACACCATCAAGGTGCTGTAAATACACTTGAAATACTATTTCACTGAACATACACCTTTTCAGGATGACTTTCTGTAAGAAAGAGAGGCTTAAAGAAAGCCAAAGTTTTCCCTTTTGATGAAAAAGGGCATCATCACAGCTTGGGAGGGAAAGTCGTCAGGGGAGAGAGGGAGTGGAAGTTTGGCCAATTATTTGTTTCATAAATAAACTTTCCCCTGGTGAAAAACACTTCTGCCATGAACAAAACAGTTGGGTGGAGGGAGAGGGTCAAAGGGGAGGTGTTTTGCATGGTCCTCTGGTGCCCTGCAGAGTAGGGCTGAGCTTGGTGGGGAGGTGGCTCAAGACCTGGGGAGGGGAGTGTGGGTCAAGAGTTGGGAGAAGAGTGTGGATCAGTACCTGGGTGGGGAAGAGTGTGGATCAAGACCTGGGGGAGAGTGTGGATCAGGACTTGGGCAGAGGAGTGTGGGTTAAGACCTGGGTGGGGGAGAGTGTGGATCAGGACCTGGAGGGGGAGAGAGTGGTCAAAAACTGAGGTTTGGAAAATTTGGGCCTGAATGCCTTCTTGAATGCTAGTAGTCAATTAAGTAGGTAAACTACTACCCACCAAACTCAAGTGTAATAATGCCACAGAGACATTTGGAAAGAGAATAACCTCACTTAATTATTATTCTTAATCTGATATCTTCTTACTTCTTAACTTGGAATTTAAATCCATTTTGTAATGAGGGATGTCTCTAAGCTGAAGACATGCATTTGATGTGTGGACTGAACTTTTCAGTGGATAGTGAATTGGTTGGATGCCTGTGTGCAAAACATAGTGGTCAATGGCTTGGTATCCAAATGGAGACAGGTGACTGGTGTGTCCTTTAGGGGTCTGTATTGGGACTGATGCTGTTTGATATCTTCATCAATGATATAAGCAGTGTACCCTCTGTTGTGGTTTGAGCCTTAACTGAAATTTAAGAGCTCAGATGGTAGCAAACTGAGAGTTCCTCCCTGCTCCTGCTGTCTTTTCCTAATAAGGAAAAAAAGAGGAAAGAATAGGAAAAAAAGGGGGGGAAAAAAGGAAAAAAAAAAAAAAAAAAGGTGTAGGGAAAAGGGGAAGGAGGTAAATCTACCAGAAAATAATTTGGAGTCAGTTTGGAAGTAGGAGAAGTAAATTTTTTAACAAAATATATATGTAGCAATAACAGGAAGGGTTTACAAGGGTAAGAAATAAGGATGAATAGGAAAATATACAAAACCAAATTTGGATGTCCTTATATCTCCCTTGATGTATGTGGATTTTAGTCTTTTAGAGAAGCGTGGACGCAGCACGGAGAAGACCACGCCTGACTACGTGTCAGAACCACGAGGCTAGCAGCAGCTGTTGGTCAGGTGAGGCAGGAGCAAAGAGACAGATGGCCACCACACCCTCCCTTTTATAGTCTTGCTGGACAGGAAGGGGGAGTGGAACAGACCAGTGGAACATACCTGGGGGAACCCTCCTCCTGGGAGGGAGAAACCAAGTCCACCTGGATCAGGTTTCTTTTGTCCCCTGGGGAAAGCAGGGTTCTTGCAACCCTCCCCACCAGGATGGGTGTAATCCAGAAGAGTCCATCCCTCTGTTCCACTTCCACTTTCCTGTCGCAGTCCCTTTATCCAGTCATGAAAAATGTGGTATTAAGAGTTCTTGATGCAAGAACTTTCCTGTTACAGTCCCTTTATCCAGTCATGAAGAATGTGGTATTAAGAGTTGATGCAAGTCCTTCTTTACCCCCGCTGTCTCTCTCTCAAGGCAGTCTCTCTCTCAAGGCAGTCTCTCTCTGGTGCTGGTTGATGCAGGTGGTGCTTGGGCAGGGATGTGGAGAAGAATCAGGAACCAGGAAACTGTCTTTATCTTTAAAGGGGAAATCAGGAACAGTCTGTTGCTGTAGGGAAACAGGAACGGTCTTTTGCTGTGGGAAACAGGAACAGGTGCAAGTGAGATGATGCAGAAGTCCTCTGGACTGGTGCTTGTGTGCAGTAGGTTCTGTTGAGTCCTGGATGCTAGGTTGGTATTAAATTAAGAGAGAAAAAACTTGGAACAACTTATAACTATTACACAGTGACTATATTACATTAACCTGTGTTACCCCTTCTGAGTTTATCTCCTCAGACAGAATTATGTTTTGCTGTGGGATGCACTGAATGTCCCCAGTTTCTAGCATGACCCAGTGCATGTGACCAGGCGCTCAGCCATGACCACCCCTCAGATTAGTTTACCTCCACCAGCAGCAGGGAAAACCCACATCGATTTCCCTAGCAAGTTTTTCTCACATATCACAGGAACTCCATCTCCATCCACTGTTTGCAGCAAGTTGGACTGGGCAGGATCAGCTTGGTTTACAGATCCTCTGCTATTCTCTAACCAAGTGGCTTGAGCTAGGTGTCTTTCCCAGTTCTTAAAGGTTCCACCCCACATGGCTTTTAGGGTGACCTTTAGCAAACCATTTTAGTATTCAACTTTCCCCGCAACTGGTGCGTGATATGGGATATGGTAAATCCACTCAATCCCACGTTCTTTTTTCTAGTCCTTTATGAGATGGTTCCTGAAATGGGTTCCATTGTCCAATTCAATCATCTCTGGAGTGCTGTTTCTCCATAGGATGTGCCACTCCAGGCCCAGAATGGTGTTGTGAGCGGTGACATGAAGTGCTGGGTAAGTTTCCAGCCACCATGTACTTGCTTCTACCAGTATGTGTTGTTAGCCACTGTGAGACCAAGGAAAGGTGATGTAGTCAATCTGCAAGCCCTCTCCATACTTTAACCATCTCCTCCCCATACCGCAGAGGCTTCATGTGCTTGGCCTGCTTGATGGCAGCACAGATGCCACACTCATGAATAACCTGTGAGATCGCCTCCATAGAGATGTCTACTGATATGTCCCGAGCCCACCAGTATGTCGCATCTCTCCCTTGGTGGCCAGAAGTGTCATGGGCCCAGTGAGCTAAGAGTAGCTCACCCGTGTATTCCCAGTTCAAGACTATTTGGGAGATTTTAGCAGCCAGATCTGCTTGGTGGTTGTGCTTGTGCTCCTCTGTGGCTCTGTTCTTGGGGATGAGTGCATCGATGCGCTGTACCTTTACTGGCAGCCTGTCCAGGCAGGCAGCGATGTCTTGCCAAAGGTCAGTGGCCCAAACCAGCTTCCCTTTTCTTTGCTATCTGTTCCTCCTCCATTCCTTCAGCCACCCCCACAAGGCATTGGCTACCATCCAGGAGTCAGTATAGAGGTAATGCACTGGCCAGTTCTCTTGTTCTGCCACATCCAAGGCCAGCTGGACAACTTTTACCTCTGTGTACTGACTGGATTCACCTTCTTCATCCCTTGCTTCCACCACTTGCCTTGTTGGGCTCCAGACAGCTGCCTTCCATCTCCACTTGCATCCTGCAAGCCAGCAGGACCCATCTGTAAATAGAGCATAGCCCTTCTCATTGTCAGGGAGATCGTTATAAGGGGGAGCCTTCTCAGCACGGGTCACTGTCTGCTCTGGTGGCATTCCAAAGTCGGCACCCTCTGGCCAGTTGGT
The DNA here is from genome assembly GCA_033816785.1 of Picus viridis. Taxonomy (NCBI): domain Eukaryota; kingdom Metazoa; phylum Chordata; class Aves; order Piciformes; family Picidae; genus Picus; species Picus viridis. The sequence continues at coordinate 17,727,209 of CM066606.1, forward strand.
GATCACTTCCACTATGCCAGGGCATTCAAAGCTCCCCATATGAGCTCACTGAGTTATCAGGGCCATCCACTTACTCCAGATGGCATCTGTGGCATGATGTGAGGCTGAGCCTCTCCCTTTGAACATCCAGGTCAGGACTGGAAGCCTTGGAGCTAGAAATAGAGGTGACTCAGTCCCAATTACCTCAGAAGCAACTTGGACTCCCTCACAGGCAGATAGGATTTCCTTCTCTGTTGCAGTGTAGTTGTCCTCAGAGCCTTTGTACCCCTTACTCCAGAAACCTAGGGGCCTGGCCCTGGTTTCACCAGCAGCCTTCTGCCACAAGCTCCACATAGGACCATTCTCACTGTCTGCAATGTACAGCACATCCTTATCTCTGGTCCAGTTTAAACAGGGCCCAGTGTCATAGCATGGACCACCTCTCATTTTATCTGGTCAAATGTTACCTGCTGCTCAGGTCCCCACACAAAATCATTTTTCTTTCTTGGTACATGGGAGAGAGGTTTCACCATTTGACTGTACCCAGGAACGTGCATTTTCCAGAATCCCATGAGCCTCAAAAAGAACTGTGTCTCTTTCTTACTAATGGGTTGCACCACAGTGGCTACCTTATTCACCACCTCCTGAGGGATGTGGTGATGGCCATCTTGCCATTGAACTCCCAGAAACTGGATGTCTCTGGCAAGCCCTTTTACCTTGCTTCTTTTCATGGCAAAGCCAGCCTCCAATAGGATATCAATTATCTTACTTTTCTGGTAAATTTCCTCTGCCATCTCATCCCATACAGACGTCATTGTTGAACTGCAAGTGCTCAGGAGCTTCACCTTTCTCTAATGCAGTCTGGATCACCTTTATCAGATGGTTGAACTGTGAACCCAGCCTTGAGGCAACCTATTCCAGTGGTACTGAACTCCTCTCCAGGTGAAAGCAAACTGGGATCTGCATTCTTCTGCAATGGGAATGGAGAAAAAGGCATTAGCAATGTCATTTGTGGCATACCCCTTGGTCACCTTCATCTCCACTTTGTACTGGAGCTGCAACATGTCTGGCATGACAGCACTCATCAGAAGAGTCATTTCATTCAGGCCACAATAGTCCATAGTCAATCTCCATTCCCCATTTGCCTTCTGCACTGGCCATATCAGGCTGTTGAAGCATGAGTGAGTTTTGCTGATTACCTTCTGGCTCTCCAGTTGAATCAGTTGGTGCATGGGGTGCAGAGATTCTCTGTTGGTCCTGTATTGCCTGCAATGTACTATGTGAGACACAATGGGTAATTTCAAATCCTGCATCTTATGGCTGCCAACTACAGAGGAGTCATCTGACAGTTTGGCCATGGTAGACAGCTGTTCTTTGCAGTCTCTACAGCTGCCACCCCAACCACTCACTTGTGCTCCCTTGGGTCCTTAAAACATCCCTCCCACAGAAAGTCAATGCCAAGAATGCAAGGTGCATCTGGATCAGTCACTATGGTGTGCTTTCCCCATTCATTCCTGGTCAGGCTTATCTCAGCCTGCAGTATGGTCAAATCTTGTGAGCCCCATGTGACTCCCTGAATGCTTATGGGCTCAGCCCCTTTGTAGCTTGATGATATCAGGGTACATTTGGCCCCTGTGTCTACCAGAGCTCAGTACTTCAGGGCTTCTGAAGTGCCAGGCCATTTCACATAAACATTCCAGTACATACTGTTGTCCCTGGCCTCCACCTGGCTGGAGGTAGGGCACCCCTAATGCTGGTGGTGATCCTCACACTTGTCACAGGGTCCACAGGGCCACCTTGCAGTTCCTGCACTCTGTTCCAGAGGGCAGAGGTGGGTTAGCCATGCCAGCTGTCCATGTTCTCTCTGTGGTCACAGAGAATCCTTCATAGAGATGTTCTTGATGTCCAGTGATTAGCTTGGGGTGATCTCCTAGGAGGAGGATGTTGATTCCTGATGGCTGAAACATGGACCCATTCTGAAGGAGAAGGGGAAGGGGAAAAAGAGGTATTGTTCCCCTTTCTCAATTCAGACATGGAACCCTTAATCTCTTTGATGATGTCTTTAGTCATAGTTTCTATGACTGAGATTATGGATCTCTGATTTACACTGTCCTCATATTCCCTCAAGTCACTAGCAAACTCACAGTTTCAGGACTTCAATCCCATCCAGTCAGAGGCATACCCTCTAATGTGTGTCCGTGTTTTTGAGGGTGTTGTGAAGAGGTTATTAAATTTATTAATATGAAATATGAAATATGAAAATATTATTTTTATTATCAAATTATTAATAACCAATGAATCAACAACTTATATACATGTTCTAGTGCACGTTTGTGAAATACATTCCATAAGTGGCTTAGTGTTATGATTAGAACTCAATTAAACTATCTACAGACTATTTCTAGATTTTCTATAATGAAGGGTGCAGTTCTGCCACTTGGCCACTAGATAGCAACTTGGCAGAACGCGGGCGGCTTCTGGCTATATACAGCAATATTACAATCTTTCTGCACGCCAGCGATTACTCTGCTACTCGCAGATACTTTGAACTGTGTGCTAGTGGATGGAAAACACGTGGAAGATATTCTGTAGCTGTTGTTTGTGGCAAGGTAGAGGTCTGGGTGACTTCTGCTGCTGGACTGGTTCCTAGTTGAGTTGGACAGTGGTGTTGGGTACTGTCTCCTCTCTCTGCAGCAGTGGAGAGGGAATAATGGAACCTGGGCTTAACTAGGAAGTAGGTTCCCTTCAGGACTCGGTTGGTTCCATCCAGACAGAAGGGATAGGTCCTGGTCGGGTTCGGCCCGTAGGGTTGGCCCTGGGAGTCGGCTCTCACGGCAGGGCGGGGCGACAGTTGCCGGTTACTGGCCTTAAAGGAACAGCAGGACTCTCAGAATGGTCCCAGGTTCAGTGCAGTATAAACACAAACAATGCTTTAGTCTTCCCTGGGGTTTACAGGGCTTGGAGTGGCACACGTGGTGGCTCTTTTCCCGCTATGGCAGGGCTAGGTATATGAGGACTTAATCTCTATCAAGTCCTTTCTCCCCGACAGCTGGGCAGATCTTACCCTCGGGGGCTGGTCCAGTCCTCCGGTAGCACGGTGGGCTCTCCTGGTCGGTACGACTGGCTGTGGCGACGCTGGTTTCTCAGGCTCAGCAAAGGTCCTCCCTCTGGGGTGATCCTCAGGATCAGAATGCTTCTCACGATGCAGAGGCTTCAGTGTGCGTACATGTGTGATAGAAGCTAACAACAACAAGCTCAATGGCAGAGGCTGTGGCTCGAGAGCTGCTCTCTTGAGCAAGTACAAAGTGAAAGAGGGGGGCAACTTGTTTAAGGGGTAATACTTATAGATTCCTTGAGGCTGGGTTTAGCCAATGGGCAATACAATACAATACAATAAACCAGGTTGGAAGAGGCCTTCAAGATCATCGCATCCAACCTATCAACCAATTCAACCCACCCAAACAACTAGATCATGGCACCAAGCAACCCATCAAGGCTCCTCCTGAACACCTCCAATGATGGTGACTCCACCACCTCCCCATGCAGCCCATTCCAATGGGCGATCACTCTCTCTGTACAGAACTTCTTCCTAACATCCAGTCTAAACCTCCCCCGGTACAGCTTGAGACTGTGTCCTCTTGTTCTGGTGCTGGCTGCCTGGGAGAAGAGATCAACCTCTGCCTGGCTACAACCTCCCTTCAGGTAGTTGTAGAGAGCAATAAGGTCACCTCTCAGTCTCCTCTTCTCCAGGCTAAGCAACCCCAGTTCCCTCAGCCTCTCTACATAGGGCTTGTGTTCCAAACCCCTCACCAACCTTGTTGCCCTTCTCTGGACACGTTCCAGCAAGTCAACATCCTTCCTAAAATGAGGGGCCCAGAACTGGACACAGTACTCAAGCACTCTCATAGACAACTGGCTGCAGCCTATAGAAAGCGTGAAGCTGGAATTATGCCCATACTTGGTAATTGCACAAGCACTGCATGCGCTGAGTGTGTGCTGGCCTGGCTAATGCCTTGGCTTTTGTGTTCCTCCTGAAGGAGGGGAAACTTGTCCACATGCTGGGACCAGACCTAGTATCTGGGCAGAATGGGGCTTCACCACAGAGGGGCACCCTGGGTGAGTTTCATTAAAAAGGACCGTTTCATGTGCACCTCATCTGGATCCAAGGGGAGCTGGCCATCTCCATAAATTATTTCCAGCACAGCCATCTGTCTTAGATACCATATGTTCCATAGCTGTCCAGGTAATTGGGACCCAGAGCAAGTTGTCTTTTGAGTGGTACTGGCCCTTTATGGCATTGAGGATCTGGGCCCAGAGAGTGTATGTTCCATCAAGTTTTGCTAACTCTTTTTCCAGACCGGCTTCATGAGACAGGGAGACTAAAAGCTGTGCCTCCATCTTATGTAGATCTACAGTTTCTACACCCTCATCCCAACATCTCAGGGCCCATCTTAATATTGTCTCACCCTCTTTCCTTGTGTAATCCAGACAAATTTACCTTAATTCCTTTCTGGGCAGAGATGTAACAATTATTATCTCCTCATCTGAGTCATCCTCATCCACTGTTGGGTTCTGTAATGTGCTAGGTCCTGCTGATGTGCCTTCCTCATCATCCATGTTTGGAGATGATGTTTGCATCTCTTTCCAGCATGTGGAGACAGGTGATAGAGAAACTACGTGGGCAGGAGCAGCAGGGGTTAAGTGGGGAACTGCCAGCTGGGGGGGCAAACCCTTGTGTCTGGGGCTAGGGCTGATAGCAGGTGGCCCTTTTAACTGGGCAGCATTGACTACAGCCTGACCCTGCCTTTTTTGTGTCCCTGTTTACACAGTGCTTCAGTGTTCACAGCACCCCACCCCTCAGCCATAAAAACTTACAAAGGATTGCATTGTGCCCATTATTCTTCTGCAGAGACTTCTTAATGGGTTAGCACCTTCCTCTCCCCATAAGGCCAGAGTGAATGCCACTACAAGGATTACCTTTAAACATATAGAACATATTGCTATATAATGCAATTTTCCCTCAAAGACATTTTTATCTACACAGTAAGTTTCATAGCCTGCTTCAGAAAAATTCTCTATGTTAGAGAAATTACCACTTCCAGTAAAATTCATAGAATTTAAGTGGTACATGCCCAACTGCATTGGTAAGGTTTTTCCCAGTCAAGCAGCATATCTATCATTAACCAAACCACATGGTAAGTTATTAGTTTATAGATATGGGTCCAAAAGATCCAGCAAAAAACCCATGCAAAAACTTGGATTATTAGAGTCTTCAAAATTAACATCTCTACTTCAAATCCTTTCTTTCTAAACAAAGTATTACTTTTCAAATAAAATATTGTTTTCCAAGACCCACATTGGGTGCCAAAATATTGTTGTGGTTTGAGCCTTAGCTGGAATATAAGAGCTCAGATGGTAACAAACTGAGAATTCCTCCCTGCTCCTGCTGTCTTTTCCTGATAAAGAAAAAAGACGAAAGAATAAGGAAAAACAAAACAAAACAAAACAAAACAAAACAAAACAAAAAAAAAAAAAAAAAAAAAAAAAAAAAAACACAAAAGGGGTGGAGGGAAAAAGGGAAGGAGATAAATCTACCTGAAAATAATTTGGAGTCAGTTTGGAAGTAGGAGAAGTAAATTTTTATACTATATATAGCAATAACAAGAAGGGTTTACAAGGGTAAGAAATAAGGATGAATAGGAAAATATACAAAACCAAATTTGGATGGCCTTATATCTCCCTCAATGTATATGGATTTCAGTCCTTTAGAGAAGCATGGATGCAGCAGGAAGAAGGCCTGACCACGTGGCAGAACCAGGAGGCTAGCAGCAGCTGTTGGTCCTTTGAGAAGAGACAAGGCAGAAGCAAAGAGACAGATGGCCACCACACCCTCCCTTTTATAGTTTTGCTGGACAGGACGGGGATTGGAACAGACCCGGGGGACCCCTCCTCCTGGGAGGGAGAAACCAAGTCCACCTGGATCAGGTTTCTTTTGTCCCCTGGGGAAAGCAGGGTTCTTGCAACCCTCCCCACCAGGATGGGTGTAACACAGAACACCTTCAGAATGTTTGCTGAGAATACAAAGCTGAATCTTGTGGTTGACATGACAGGAACAGGGTGCCATCCCAAGGACCTAGACCGGGTAGAGATGTGGGCTTATGTGAACTTCATGAGGTTCAGTAAGGTGAGAGGGCAACTCTCTACATCAGTATGGGCTGGGGGTTGATGTGATAGTGAGCCCTGTAGAAAAAGATTTGCATGTACTGGTGGGTGAGAAGTAGTACATGAACCAGGAATATACACTTGCACCCCAGAAGGCAAATTGCATCCTGGGCTGTATGAAAAGAAGCATGGTCAGCAGGCCAGGAGAACTTTCTGCCACTCTGCTCTGCTTTGGTGAGATATTTCACCTGGATTATTTTATCCATCTCTGGAATCCTCAAGACAGGAAAGACATGGTCCTGCTGGTGCAGGTTTAGAGGAGGGCCATGAAGATTATCAGAGAGCTGGAGTACCTCTCCTATGAAGACAAGTTGAGAAAGTTGGGGTTGTTCAGCATTGAGTAGAGAAGGCTCTGGGGAGACATTATAGCAATGTCTCAATATCTGAAGGGGACCAACAGGAAAGCTGGCATGGAACTGTTTAGAAAGGCATGTAGTGACTCGATGAGGGGCAATAGTTTGAAACTAAGGCAGGGTAGACTAAGGTTGTACCTTAGGAGAAAGTTCTTTACCATGAGGTTGGTAAAATACTGGAAGAAGTTGCCCAAGAATATAGTTGAGGCCTCATCCTTGGAGACATTGAAGGACAAACTTGGTGGGGCTCTGAGCAACCTGGTCTAGTTGAAGATGTCCCTGATTACTGCAGAGAGGTTGTACATGATACAATACAATACAATACAATACCATACAATACAATACAATACACCAGGCTGGAAGAGACCTTCAAGATCATCGCGTCCAACCCATCAACCAATCCAACCCACCCAACAACTGAACCGTGCAGCCAAGCACCCCATCAAGTCTTCTCCTGAACACCTCCAATGAAGGTGACTCCACCACCTCCACCGGTAGCTGATTCCAATGGGCAATCACTCTCTCTGTGTAGAACTTTTTCCTAACATCCAGCCTAAACCTGCCCTGGTGCAGCCTGAGACTGTGTCCTCTTGTTCTGGTGGTGGCTGCCTGGGAGAAGAGGCCAACCTCTGCCTGTCTACAACCTCCCTTCAGGTAGTTGTAGAGAGCAATAAGGTCACCCCTCAGTCTCCTCTTCTCCAGGCTAAGCAACCCCAGCTCCCTCAGCCTTTCCTCATGGGGCTTGTGTTCCAAACCCCTCACCAGCTTTTTTGCCCTCCTCTGGACACGCTGCAGCAAGACAACATCCTTCCTAAACTGAGGGGCCCAAAACTGGCCACAGTACTCAAGGTGTGGCCTAACCAGTGCAGTGTACAGGGGCAGAATGACCTCCCTGCTCCTGCTGGCCACACTGTTCCTGATGCAGGCCAGGATGCCATTGGCCTTCTTGGCTGCCTGGGCACACTGCAGGCTCATGTTCAGCCTACAATCAACCAGTACCCCCAGGTCCCTCTCTGCCTGGCCACTCTCCAGCCACTGTGACCCCAGCTTGTAGCACTGCCTGGGGTTGTGGCCAATGTGCAGATGACCTTCAAGGGTTCCTTCCAACCTGATGCACTCTGATTCTAAAAGATTGGGTTTCTTAATCCTAATGGAGTGTATCAAGATGGTGCCATAAATTGCATAAATACAATATTTCAATACTATCTCTCTTATAAATGCCTCTTTTAGAGTATACCATTATTTAAGTTTTCTCACTGAGATAAAATATGTGAAAGCTACAAAGGAAAGAAAATTATCAGGTAGGATTGTGTGTTAAGGAAAACAACACAAACTCTGGTAAAAAAAAATAAATAACATCATATTCTTCTGATTTTGCCTGTTGTACTTGGAATGTCTCTACTGCTGCAGAATGCTTGCAAGGTGGAGACCTGAAGAGAAAAGTGTAGCTAGGAGTTTATTCTTGGCTATCCCTAGGCAAGCTGCTTAAACTAAAGAATTGATTAGCACTTTTCTCTTTGCTACTACTTTTAACGATGCAGAACACGATGAAGTGGTGATAATCACGCCACATTTTTTTCTTCCTACTATTATGAAAGCTGAACAGGTACCTAAAAAAAAATCTTAACAGTTTTACAATAATTGTATAAATATACACTCATTGTCTAGTTACAGGGATTTGGTCTTACTACTATGTTTGCCCTAGAACCTCTGATTAATATCCCGGGAAACAGAGAGCTGACTGCGCTAAGGAACAGAATTTTTGTAATTGAATATCTTGCTTAGTGATGCATGTTTTCTTCCAAATGATAAGATATTGAAACTTATAGTAAAAACTATGAATAAGATATTGAAACTTACAGTAAAAACCACAAACACAGTCCTCTATATTATGGAATATTTCTACTTTATAAGAGTAAGATAAATGTCATGTGCAGGTATTAGTTTCCCTATTTCTTTCTGCTCAAAAAATTTATGCATGATTTCTAGCATGATGCATTTTGTACACTACATGAGCACTTTATAAATGAGATCCTACAAGCATTTGTGATAAGAACAAAAAATGGAAGCAAAATCTCACATCCTAAGTATTTTCTAGATACTCTTAAATATTTTTTTAATGCCTGTGAAAAATCAAATATTGATATATCACTATCTCGCTCACCTACCTCTCTAGCAAATTAATGATGTGTACTGTACTTTGTCTACTATGTGTGCCTTTCATTTTGCTCAAAGCCTTTAAGCCTCCACTTTTTGGATATAATGCCATAGCCATACTGTAATAGGTTAAGATTGTTTGGCAAGCACATATAATTATGACTTCAATATTGGCATATGTTCTACAGTTGGAAAAACACACAACATTGAAAATAAATTCGTGCCTCATTCTTTGGGATAAGAGGATCATATCAAATTGTCTCATTTTCTTGACAAAAAATAAATAAAATACTTCCTTTAAAAAAAGGGTATTTCCCAAAAGGCTTCTAGAGGGTGTCGTTTCCACTAGAAAATACTGCACCAAGGAGAAAATCGAGAAGGTAACAGTAGAATATTAGGAGATGTTGTCCTACTCATGTAGGATAATGTATGGCAAGGATAAAATAAAGGAAAGGCTAAGAACTTTTATCAGCATTATTATTGTGAGAAGCACAAGTTGGTAAATGGGAAAGATGTTGAATCCTCCTAAGTAAATATTCTTTATATCAGCTTCTGTTACTGCAATTTCAATACGTTTAAAATTCAAATAGACAATAAAATAGAAATTTAATCTTGATTTTCTTAGTCTGGATCACTGGCCAATTTAGTCTTATTCAAAAGACTTACAGCTTTTGAGGGATGATAGAGAGATAAAAAAAAAAAAAGAGCCTGAAAGACATAATGTAAATTCAGATTTTCACCACAGGGAAGAAGATCTGGGTTTAAAATGCAATTTAACATTGACATAGACATATGCAGTAGCAGACTGTATTTTCTCTTACGTATGCTGGGCATTTCTGGCAGGCATCAACCTTCCAGTTCAGAATATAAATATGAGAGGACTACAGTGTACCATGTATAGACACACATCCTGGTGGATCAAGAGCAGATGAAGACATTCACACACGCTTGGAGGCTTTGTGAGGAAGAGCACTTGGGAATGGGAAACACAACATGCTCACAGTATCCAGACATTTACAGTTCTTATTAATCCTCCATTACTGGGATCCTCTACTACTTCATCTCAGCCACTGATGTAACCCTTCAATCTTCCTTTTGTTCAGAAACTTTTGTTCCTGAGAAGAAGGGTTGCTACTTTAGTGTAGGGAGTTGCTGCACCCTTTTACTTAAGAGTAAATTCCAATCTAACAGTCAGACTAACATAAAGACAATTTACAGAAAAACTGTTCATCACAGTCTTTCTCCCTACCTGTTCTTGAGTACTTCCTGGCATATGTTACCACTCTTTCAGAGTGTGTCTTACATGACAAGTAAATGTGTTGAAGAGGGTTCTTTACACTGTAGTGTGGACATTACCACTGACTCCAAAGGAATATCTCTGCATGAACAAACTCAGTAAACTACAAGACCAGTTAAAGCAAATAAAATGGAACTTAATTTTGATACAATGTGTATTTCAATGCTACTTTTTCAGTGGCTGTTTTCCTTAAATAACAATTGGTTTAATATCATTATATTAATGTAATTTTTTTTTTAAAGTTAAAAATAATTGTTTGCCTTTTAGTTTTGCTATGGAGTCATCACCACATCAAGTAGCAGAAAAGATGTGTGCACTCTGTGGTGCATTTTCAGACAAAACTGCTGAGTAGAAAAGAAGTTTGTTTCATATTAGAAAGTAAATATAGAGCACAAAATAATTTATTAATATAGTTGGGAAAAAAACACACACCACAAAATAAAAGACTGGAACTACTATGTTTTGAACCACATTTAGACTGGACTAATTAAAAATAAATTCTGTGTATTAACATTTCAAGTTTCATTATATTTAGATTTATGAAGACACTTAGTATACAGTAAATGTGGTTCAACTGATTATTAAAAACATATTCATTAATATTTAATGTTTTGTGAGATTCTTTTCTCACAACTTTATCCAAGCTCAACACATTTGTTTTTCATAATCCACTATTCCATACGTAATTACCACAAAAAACTGCCTTACTGTATCTAATATAAATGTAATTCAATACTTTTTATAAAAACACTAACTTACAAACAATGTAACTTGATCATCAAAATGTTCTTGTTTGTGAAGCTTCCTTTACTCAGCACCAAGGAAGCCATACCTTGAGTATTGTGTTCAATATTTGGGCTCTCACTACAAGAAAGATATAATGGTCCAGAAGCAGATCTAGAGGAGAAAGAAAAAGCTGGCAAAAGATTTGGAGAACAGGTCTTATGAGGAGCAGTGGAGTCAATTGGGGCTTAGTCTGGAGAAGAGGAGGCTGAGGGGATATCTTGCTCTCTACAAGTACCTGAAAGGTGGATGTAGTGAGGTGGGGGTTGGTCTCTTGTCCCTAGCAACAAGTGATAAAACAAGAGAAAATGGCTTGAAGCGCCATGAGGGGGTGTTTAGATAGGATGTTAGAAGATACTTCTTGACTGAAAAGGATATTAAAGAGTGAAACAGGATTCCCATGGAGGTGGTTGAATCCCCATCTGTGGAAATGTTTAAAAGTCTAAAGGATATGGTGCTAAAGGTACGTGGTTTAGCATCAAATTTGGTTAGACAGTGGTTGGACTCAATGATTTTTACTTTCCCAAGAAAAATGTTTCTGTGATTCTTTTATTCCATGACTCAAAATGTTCATAGGGAAAAACAGATAGAAAGACAGATTAGGCCTTAAGAAACTAAACTGATGGCTACTTTCCAGGATTTTTACTGTATATAAGGGACATTATACTCATGTCAATGTTTTATGTGTTTTTTTACACAACAAAACAAGTAAATGTAGTTTTATTTTAATAGTTTAAAAATAAAAAAATAAATTTGTCTCCTGCACTCACTACTATGATTTTAACACTATGATTTTAATCTTATTTTTAAAAGGCAAAATGAAGACAAACTCTCAGTAATTTCCCCAAAATTATAAATGGGGCAAAACCTTTGTTCTCTAAAGTCTGGATTTTTTACAACCCTGTCTCTTGCAACTATCTTGGTTTCTGTGACAGAAAATTTAGGCTTACATACTAAAGTCTGTCTAATCATTGCGATTAACAGTTTGAATAAGTTATGAGCAGTAGAAGGAGTAAATTATATTGAGTCTGAAAGTAGGACCAATTCCAAAGCTGTTGCTTGATTAAGGTGTTTATACTGAAGAGTATTGAAGGGATTAGGCTAAAGCTTTACATCTTGCAGCACTGAATTAATATGCAGGATTTAAACACTCAAATTAATTCAGGTGCACCGAACAATTATATAGAATAAAAACACTCGACTCAGCTAATGGCTACACTAGTCCACTGAGCTAATTTATATTCATGTACTTACTGACCTCTCTGCGTGTTCACGAAAAGGGCTGTTCTAATGCTAATGCATGCTTCCAAGACAGTTTCCATCTACTGTGTCTAATCACAATGGACTTTAGTGAGAAGATAACAATGTACCTCATTGCTAACCTTTTGCACCAATGAAATATTTCCTGAAGGACAGATGTGACTCTCAGAGGTCTGTCTGTACACAGTGGTCTAAATGATGATCTCAGATACACCAATAAATCACTGTCAGTGGAAGAAGTCTCAGAACATTCAAGCATAACACACACCAAAATTTAATAATAATAATAATAGTAATTTAAAAAAACAAACAAACCAAAAAACACCACCAAAACCAAACAAAGCAAAAAAGCCAAAAGACAGGATGCACTAGGCAATATAAAGAACCATGTATATATGGGATGTTGTGGACAAAAAGAAAAAAAAAAGGAGGAGGAATAACTGATTATCTTTATCGAGCAAGTCCTTCCTACATGCGCCAAAGCAAAGTAAAGCATTAAAATAAAATAGTGAATAGTGCCAGGAGTCAGGTTGCATTAATAACAGCCTTCAGATGGATGTGTGACCTTGTGGAAAGATTTATTCAGTGTTGAACTCGTAAGCAAATGACCAGGCTGATATTGTGTACTTACTGTCTTGATCTCACACATAAGAGACAATTTGCAACAGAAAGAGAAGGAAACATTCATAGATCTCCAAGTCTTTAACTTGATAAGCATAAATATTTTAACATTGTGCTTAACCATTTTATGTCCTGCAATAAATTTTTTGTTGTTTTCAACATCACTCAAAGAATGAAGCTTCAGGATTCTTCAATATGTTCTACTATTAAAAATGTCCAGCCAACACCTCTTTGCTTGACAGCTTTGGATCATCTTCTGGTCAAATATTTAAGTCACCAAATCACAGACCAGCTGAGTCCTCATTGATCCAGTATTTAGTCTCTTGAGAGCTTTCTTATTGTGGGATATTATAATCAAATTGACTCCCTCTTCTGTACTTCCTCTTCTCCTTAGACTGAGAGAAGATCTGTTATGATAACATCAAGGGTTACAATATCTATTTTGAACTCATTAGTAATAAATTAATTTTTTCAGATCACTTACAGAGTAGTGAACACTTTTCCTTTCTGCAGCTGTGTTTTCCGTCATGTTTGTGTTGGTTTGGCTTCTTAGTTACTTCCAAAGGCTAATGTGAACATTTGGGACTAAAACTTTTCTTTGCACAGCAAATTCAGCTTGCTCAGCTGAATGGCAGTCCTGTGAGTTTCTGCTTTTCCTGTCTCACATTGCAGCCATGAATCTTTTTTTTTTTTTTTCCCATTAGAAACTCATTCCTTCACCCTCTGCAAAATTTTGCTTCTCTGCATTTTATATGCAATGCTTATGCAGAACCTGAAAAATTATGCTATTATTCATAGCGCTAAGTAACACACACATACACACACCATCCACTGAATTACTGTGCTGCATTCACCCTTCTCTGTTTAATTCAAAACTGCTGAATATATCCCAGGCTGCAGAGAACAAAATAAGTCAAATGTTAAAGGTGGCAACCTTCAGATTATCTTCCATTTTACTGGCTACATGAAATCCCTCCAGGAGTCTTCTTTCAATTGTCTTTTGCATTCCCAGAGAGCAGCAACTCTGACAGAGATTTTAATTGCTCTACCTTTATGTCTGCAGTACTTTTTTTAATTACTTCTCACTCCTGGTACCATGCTCCCAAAATCTGTTTTTTTTTTTGTTTATACATTCAAAGAAAGGTGTTAAAACACAAGGTCACAGAGGATAACTATGTAACACACACAGTTATCTCCTGACCTGACTAAACGCTGAAGAGATTTTATTTGCAGCCACAGTGTTCTGGGGAACAAATACAGTTATATCACCCCACAAAAAATGTAATAAAAAGAGAGCTAGAAGTATTTAGCTTTGCTTAGAGTGGAAAAGTCTATGGAGATAGCTAATCTCAGTCTTCACCTACCAAAAGGGGGATGTAAAGGCAAAAGAGTCAGGCTCTTCTCAGGCATGCACAGAAAAAACTCTGAGAAGTAGTGATGTCAGTTTGCATATCTCTGTGTTTAACTATACACACCAGAGTTTTCTCATTTATTGTTCAGTTGCTCTTTGAACCCTAGTAAATTTCAAGCACTCACATGTCCTATGGAAAGAACTTCACAAATTTATAGCAAGCCCAACTCTATCTTTATTTTGAATGTACTGATACTTTGCTTGATGTTTCCTTATTTTTATAGTGAAAGCCACTCTTAATTTGATGTCATGTTGTAATCTTCATTCTTCCTTACTCTCTGGGCAGGGATATTTCTAAATTCAGGAGTCACGTATGCATGTGGAAATGTATTCATACTTTCAACGGTGCAACAAATAATAACTATGTACTGATCAAAATCTATGACAGACTGTTCCTCTAATTTTGGCCTGTTTAACTAGAACAAATTCTCCATACCATACCCTTCATAGAGTATAAATAGTATAGAAATAGATTTTAAAATATTTTCTTTTTAAATTTGTAGATGCCAGAAAGCACCTACGGAAATATGACAGACAAGTGGTACCCTTTCTTTCTCTCTTTCCTTCATTCTTTCTTTTTTTCTCTTATTTTCTTCCTTTCTTTTTCATTCTTTCTTTTTCTCTCCCTCTTTCTTTCCTTGCTTCCTTCCTTGTTTCCTTCTTTTCTTTTCTTTTCTTTTCTTTTCTTTTCTTTTCTTTTCTTTTCTTTTCTTTTCTTTTCTTTTCTTTTCTTTTCTTTTCTTTTCTTTTTTTTCTTTTCTTCTCTTTTCTTCTCTTTTCTTCTCTTTTCTTCTCTTTTCTTTCTCTTTTCTCTTTTCTTCTCTTTTTTTTTTTTCTTTCTTTCTTTCTTTCTTTCTTTTTTCTTTCTTTCTTTCTTTCTTTCTTTCTTTCTTTCTTTCTTTCTTTCTTTCTTTCTTTCTTTCTTTCTTTCTTTCTTTCTTTCTTTCTTTCTTTCTTTCTTTCTTTCTTTCTTTCTTTCTTTCTTTCTTTCTTTCTTTCTTTCTTTCTTTCTTTCTTTCTTTCTTCCTTCCTTCCTTCCTTCCTTCCTTTCTTCCTTCCTTCCTTCCTTTCTTTCTTTCTTTCTTTCTTTCTTTCTTTCTTTCTTTCTTTCTTTCTTTCTTTCTTTCTTTCTTCCTTCCTTCCTTCCTTCCTTCCTTTCTTCCTTCCTTCCTTCCTTCCTTTCTTTCTTTCTTTCTTTCTTTCTTTCTTTCTTTCTTTCTTTCTTTCTTTCTTTCTTTCTTTCTTTCTTTCTTTCTTTCTTTCTTTCTTTCTTTCTTTCTTTCTTTCTTTCTTTCTTTCTTTCTTTCTTTCTTTCTTTCTTTCTTTCTTTCTTTCTTTCTTTCTTTCTTTCTTTCTTTCTTTCTTTCTTTCTTTCTTTCTTTCTTTCTTTCTTTCTTTCTTTCTTTCTTTCTTTCTTTCTTTCTTTCTTTCTTTCTTTCTTTCTTTCTTTCTTTCTTTCTCTCTTTCATTACAGTTGCAAATGACCTTTACAATTTTCAAGTCCAACTGCAACTCAGCTTCCATGATCACTAAACTACATCCTGAAGCATCACATCTATATGCTTCTGGAGCACCTCCAAGCTTTGCTACTCCACCACCTCCTTGGACAGCCTGTTCCAATGCCTCACCACTTTTTCACTAAAGAAACTTTCCTAATATCCAGTCTGAATCTTCACATCTTCAGTCTATTTTCTCCATCCTCTTGATAGTTACTTGGGAGAAGTCTTTGCTGCATTCTGGTTCCCAGAAATGAACATAGTTGTGACCGGTTTAGGCTGTGCCTTTAAGAAAGGGACACTTTCTGAACACTCTGGCCGAATATTTTGGTATATAAATGAAAACAACGATATGCTAATCCAATTTCATTGGTGGAACCCGGCTGAAGGTTCTTGTTTAGTCTTTCAGTCGGGGGGGCAGTCAGTCTTCTTCTTCCCCCTGTACTGTGAGCTGGCCTGCTTTTCTCCCTGAAGCAACAGCTTGCTACGCAGGAACGATTCTTGCTAACCAGATAAGAAAACTAACTTTTGCATTCGCTTTGAGCTTTAACAAAGTTTTTCCCCTTTTAATTACCTTCCTTTCTCTCTCTCTCTAACCCTTTTGGGAAAAAGGGGAGGTAGGGAGGGAGAAGGAAGCGGCAGGCCGAACCCCCTGGCCGCAGGGGGGTTGGGGAAAGGTTTCCTGTATTACATACATTGCTGTATACTTCTGTATATATTGTAAATATTGTATATTTTTGTACATATTCATTGCATTCCATATCTGCTTGTAAAATACAGCTTTCATCTGCTTCTCCGGCTGAGTTAGCTGTGGAATTCTTTTGTGTGTGGGGGGAACCTTCCTACTCCACCACAATAGTATTCAAGCCGTAGCCTCATCAGGGGCAAGATCACTTCCCTACTCCAGCTGGACACACTTTTTGATACAGATCAGGATGTCATTGGCCTTCTTGGTCATTCAGACACAGTGCTGGCTCATGTTTACCCAACCATCCACTAACACCCCCATATCCTTTTCCACTGGGCTGCTTTCCAGACACTCTTTCCCAAGCCTGTAGTCTTGTCTGAGATTGTGATTGAGTGCAGGACTCAGCACTTCATCTTGTTAAACCTCATACAATTTGCCTCAGTCCATGAATCTAGCCTGTCCAGTGCCTTCCTACCCTTGAATCTCAAGCTGTGAAAGGGGAAGTTTAGGCTTAATCTTAGAAAAAGTTCTTCACAGAAAGAATGATTGCCCATTAAAATGGGCTGCCTGGTGAGATGGTGAGGTCAGTGTCCCTGGTGGTGTTTAAGAAAAGACTGTATGAGGCATTTAGTGCCATGGCCTAGTTGATTAGATAAGGTTGGGTGACCGGTTGGCCTTGATGATCTTGGAGGTCTCTTCCAACCTGATTGATTCTGTGATTATGTGATTCTGTAAGCAGATGAGCCCTCCCATTCAATTTAGCGTTTTCTGCAAAACTACTGAGGTGCACTCAATCCCCTCATCCAAATCATTGTAAAAGATGTTAAACAACACTGGCTTCAATACTGACCCTTGGTGGACACCGCTTGTGACCTATTGCCAACAAGATTTAACTCTTTACCACAAATATTTAGGCTCAGCCATCCAGACAACTTTTAATCCAGCACATCTGTCCATGCCATGGGTCACAAGTTTCTTGAGAATTCTCTGAGACATGGTGTCAAATGATCTACTAATGTGACTATTTTAGGCTGTGCCTTTAAGAAAGGGACAGTTGCTGGAACACTCTGGCTGAATGTTTTGGAATAATAATTGAAAACAAGATATTCTAAATTAATTTCATTGGTAGATTGGTAGAATGCAACTTTAAGTTTTAGTTCTGTTTGAATTTCAGTCAGTTCTGTCTGTGCCTGTCAGCCTGTCTGCTTCTGTCTCTCTGTGAAGCAGCAGCTCCTGGATGGAGTTGACCTTGAATTAGCAAAGCTAACCAGATAAGAAAACTAATTCTTGCATACGCTTTGAGCTAACAGAATTTCCTCCTTAATTATCTTTTTCTCTCTCTCTAACCCTTTTTGAGAAAAAAAAGGAGGTAGGGGGAGAGGGGGTACAGGGAGGGGGACCCTCCTGGCTGAAGGAGGGAAAAGTCTTCTGTATTATGTTCATTGCTGTATATTTCTGTATATATTGTAAATACTGTATATTGTGTACATATTCATCTGCATTTCATTCCTGCTTGTAAATATAGTACATATTCATCTGCTTCTCCTACTGAGTTAGCCGTGGTTACATTGTGTGTGTGTGGGGAGAACCTTCTCTCACCACCACAACTAATGACCAGGTAGACAATATTCACAGCTTTTCTCTCATCCACTAGGTGAGTCACCTGATCACAGAATGAGATCATGTTGATCAAGCAGGACCTGCCTTTCATTGAACATGTATGCAAAAATCTGAGAGCATAACATGATTAACTTACACTGGAAAAGTCATGAGTATGTTGTGAAGCTTTAAGATCCATTGTAAAAGCAGACAGTCCAAGAGAAAATTAGAAATTACTACTTTTTTAATTTTATTAAACTATTCTAGGCAGCTTGAATAAAGAAATGGGTATTTACATTTGATTTTTGCTTCAAAGGGCATGAAAATAAGTCTAGACTTATTACACTTTGATGTATAGTTGCTATAGAAACATACATAAATTATTTATCTTTGTATATAAAATATCTCCAAAGGACAGATTACCTTTGTGTTAAAAATGCAGATGGTTTTAAATATTTCCCTGTGATGAAATAGATTGCTTATAAAATGGCAAATACAGTCAGAAAAATAGGTCTCCTGAAGTGTCTGGTATGTGCCCCAGAATGAAAAGATCATCTGAAGTTAAAAAATAAAGTAAGTGTAACAGCATGCATTTTTTAAAAAATAATATTTTAAATGGTTAAGTGTCTTTAAGATTTTGCCTAGAAATACCACTATTACACTCTCATAAGTTGCAGAAACATTTATAAAACGATGGACTGAAAAATACAAGATGGATAATGAGATATGCAACACGACTGCAAGAGACACCACTTATCTGCATTATAGTTCAATGAACTCCCTATAAATGAGGTTGTCTGTGACAGAAGAAAGGATTCCTTAAACCATGATGTCAGCCTTTTGGTAGTTGTGACATTTCTTCATTATCCTGTGAGGTCACTTTTAAAATCTGCCTATATATTTTAGTTCTTGGTATTTTTCCTTTCGAAGACATTAAAAGATCTACAGAGAGCACAATGTCTCAATGCTTTAATCAAAGACCAAGTTAACCAGGAGATCTTCAAGGACATTACTACAACTTGATCCACATGCACTGGAAACCAACAGTCTGAGGAACTTTTCCAATACATATATTCTATGATATAAGCGTTCCATTCTACAAAAAACACTAAGAAATAAATAAAGTAGGTCCCATACTGAGAAATTTCCTGAAATCATTAAAAAAAAATAATTAAAAAAATCCATCAGTTCACATTTTCACATTATTCTGGGCACACTGTAAGCTAACATTTGTTAACAATATTGGTGGGTTTCTTTCATTAGGAAAGGTGTTGGCTGAGAATAAGAAAGGAACTTGACAGAGTACCATAGTCATGTCGGACTGTAGCTGTAAAGTTGGTTCCTACTCAGTATCTTAGGAAATTAAAACCACTAAATCTAGGATTTTTTCCAATGGGACTTTATCTGGTCCAATTTACAAGTTGAGGATTTATAAAGGCTTTTCTCATAGGAAAAAGGAAATGTCAGCTACACTCTATCGCTAGAGCTGCATTGAATCTATTAACCTTGCCCAGAGAATATAGTGTTGTGGTTATCTCATTTACAATGTTATTGTATATGACTTATGACAATGGCATCAAAACTCATACTAGGTTTTGCATTTTCAGAAAAAAAGTTGCAGGTACATAGTACAAAATATTCTTTTCTCATTCAGGAAAAAAGTATTAAGAAGTTATTTACAATATTTTAAATTTATGGAAAATATAACACATAAGGAAACCAGAAATAGTGGGAAAATTTACAAAATCTTCAGACACCAATGAATATGTACAACTGGGCTAATGTTTCTGCTCTCTCATTAAGCAGTAAGAAGAATGAAGTATGTTCAGTGAGGCTAAATTTATATAGATACTGAGAGTATATATAAGGGGGAATGAGCATAAAGGAAGATTTTTGTGCAAAATGGAGCACAAGTGAAACTGCTTTCAAAATGCTCTAGAAATTTCCCTATATCTTTTAATGTGTCAAAAGCTTGAAATACTAAATATAATCTTTAATTTTAAATTATGTTTCCTTGCCTTTTTCTGTAATTTTGATTTACCAATTTTTTGCCCATATTTAATGTCAACCACAATGAATCAGAATTTCTTCTAAGCAGGTGTCACTGTTTCAAGTCATTTCCATACAAAGAGAGTACAAAAAGATAACAGAGGGGGCTCCCCAACCCATCAGGAATGGATGTCAGGTTCCTGCATAACACAGCCCTACAGATAACAAGGACATAACAGATAAGAAGGACATCGAGACTCTTGAACGTGTCCAGAGAAGGACAACAAGGCTGGGGAGAGGCCTTGAGCACAAGCCCTATGAGGAGAGGCTGAGGGAGCTGGGGTTGTTTAGCCTGGAGAAGAGGAGGCTCCAGGGAGACCTCATTGCTCTCTACAACTACTTGAAGGGTGGTTGTAGCCAGGAGGGAGTTGGTGTCTTCTCTCAAGCAACCAGCACCAGAACAAGAGGACACAGTCTCAAGCTGCACCAGGGGAAGTTTAGCCTTGAGGTGAGGAGAAAGTTCTTCACTGGGAGAGTCATTCGCCATTGGAATGGGCTGCCCAGGGAGGTGGTGGAGTCACTGTCCCTGGAGGTGTTCAAGAGGGGATTGGACGTGGCACTTGGTGCCATGGTCTAGTCCTGAGGTCTGTGGTGACAGGTTGGACTTGATGATCTTTGAGGTCTCTTCCAACCTTGGTGATACTGTGATACTGTGATAACAGAAAGGCTGTATTTTAAAATAGCATGCAAGAAATACTGCTACAAATAATTCTGCAGTAACAAAATATATCTCACTTAAAATTGTATCAGGCACAGAGATTTCTGACAAATCTCTTAAGAGCATGTTGTCCACTCTAATATTATAATCAGCACAGGTAACATTAAACCTAAACATATTAAATTGCCTGATCTAGTGACTGTATCAGGGAAGAACTACAGATGACGTCTGCCTATGCTTCTGTAAAGCCGTTGATAACACCCCACACAACACTGTTATTGCTTAAATGGACAGATATGGGTGTGATGGATAGTCTGCCAGGGTGGATGAAGAACTGGATGATGGATGCCTCCACAGTTACTGTCAAAGGCTCAACACCCAAGTACAAATCAGCAAGCTGAGTGGTGTCCCTCAAGGCTCCCTGTTGGCACAAATACTACATAATATCTTCATCAGTAATAAGACAGTGGTGTTGAATGCTCCCTCAGCAAATTTTCAAACAACAGCAAGCTGAATGCTACAGTTTATTCACTAGACTGAAAGAATGCCATTGAGAGGGACCTGCATAAGTTTGAGAAGTGGGCCCTTGCAAACCTTACAAAGTTCAGCAAGGCCAAGTGTGAGGTTCTGAGATGAAGCAATTTTCAACATCCATATAGACTGGGGGATGATGTGATTGAGAGCAGCCTTGTGGAGAAGGACTTGGGGATTCTGGTCAATAAAAAATTGGACATGAGCTGACAATGTGTGAATGCAGCCCATAAAGCCTCTACTCAATTTTGGAGAGAATGCACCTGCAGAAATGCATCCACCTCTGGAGCCCCCAGCATAAGAAAGACATGGACCTTGTGCAGCAGGTCCAGAGGAAGGTCACAAAAATTGTCAGAGGACTGGAACACCTCTCCTGGGAAGAAAAATTGAGAGACTTTGGGCTGTTCAGCCTGGAGAAGAGAAGGTTCCAGGTAAACTTTATTCTTGCCTTTTAATATATACAGGTATCTTCTGAGAAAAATGGAGAGATACTGTTCACCAAGGCTTGTAGTGACAGCGCAAAGGGCAACAGTTTTCTACTGAGAGTAGGTTTAGATAGGATATAACAACAGAAATTTTTACAAAGAGAGACCCTGGAACAGGTTGCTGTGGTTGGCCCATCATTGGAAATGTTCAAGATCAAGTTAGATAGGGCTTTGAGCAACCTGATATAGTTAAAGGTGTCCATGCTTACTCCATGGGTGTAGATGATCTTTAAAAATACCTTCAATCAAACCATTTTGTGATTTTATGAACCACTTTAATTTTACATGAAGATTATGGGTTTGTAACTCTGCTACTCTGAGATGAACTAGTAACGTTCAGCCACCGTTTGCATGTATGTGTTGACTTAACTGTACACTTTAGCTAGTTTTTGCTTTAAATAACAGCTGAAATCATGTTTTACAATTCTACTAGTTGGAGCCTGAGAAAAGAATGAATCAAAATTTTGAATAATGCCTCCTACTTCAAGTGTCTCACACTGTCACTCTGTCTCAGAGTCGATGTAATATAATGTAAGCCTTACTTTATTTTAAAGATTATTCTATATTTCTTCAGGAAAAAAAAAAAATCTGTTCAGGTTCTTTAATATATATGTAGATATGTGCAGCTTTCACTGAGTAATTTAGTATTGTAGCATGTTGTAATATGGTTTTGATGTTCTATCACTCTAGAGTCACTACAAGCACAGCTTCCAGGCCAAGATGTTACCAGGCAAAGACATTTATTGCATTATGCAGCAAGGTTATATACTCTATCAGAAGGCATCTATGTCACATCTTAATTGTTTATTTTCTACTGGTGTGTGTCTAATTAAGGCATACAATGGGTTAAAATAACAAAACAATATTCCAACACATCCAACCAAATTCTGCCAAGTTTCTCCCTTCAGTTACAAGATGTTTACATTCTTCTCTAAGTCAGAGACCAAACTTAACCTTCCTTAATTTGACCAAAGGCAAATCTTCCCCTACGTTTCCTCTTTTTTTTTTTTTTTTTTTCTAACAAGAGCACACTATTAATCAATCTTTTTAATATTTTTTGCATACATAAAAGCAAGAAGGGTAAAATTAGCAATATAAAAAAAAATCAATAAAATTAGCAATCCAGTTTTGATAAGAGATTTTATCCATCCAGGTAAGTTCCATCCTTTGAAGATCTTCTCCAATCCTAAAAAAGGTCTGGTCTTGTTGAATCTTTACTGTTCAATCCATTAGGGTTTTTATTCACTAGTAGATGGAACTAGATTTGTCAGTAAGATTCATGCAACACATTCCATCAAAATCTTCACACCCATGTCCATGGACAAGTAGCAAGAAGTCTATGGTGGCCCTATTCTGTAAAGTAGCATGTCTAGTAGATTGACGTTCAGTAGCCAAATCACTTAATATCTCTGATGTGGTATTGTTTTGTTTTGCCAACCAACAATTTGTTCTATTTAACTGCATGAGTGCTTTTGCAGCAGCTGCTCCAGGAGTAAAAATGTTAGCTGCTACTATTTCTCCTTTATTCCACAAATCTATGTCATTCCTACAATTACTATCCATGACTAGGCTTCTCCTGTGTCTGTGAGAGGCCAGCTGGGTATGGTTTAATATATCAGGTCTTAACAGAGTAACACGTCCCATGGAGTAAGGTTCTCCTATCATCCTAGAGGGCAAGCCATGCCAAGCTCGGTCTTTACAGATAAGAAAAATTCCTGGGGGTAATCTTCTAGGACAATCAGTACTTGACAGTCCTTTACCTTTTTCTTTCCTAAAGGTAACCTTACACTACATGGAATCATTTCTAAAAATAGGATTTGCCTGAGTAACATCTTGTGTCCAGGTATTTTTTCTAGGGTTCTTTGGATCCATAACTTCTGTATAAATAAAGTAGGTGCATACTGGCTTTTTTATGCTACCTAAGATTTCTATTTCTTGTGGCTCTACATTGATCTTAGTATCATAGTAACATAGTATCAGTCAGGGTTGGAAGGGACCACAAGGATCATCGAGTTCCAACCCCTGCCATGGGCAGGGACACCCTACACTAGATCATCCAGCCTCATCCAGCCTGGTCTTAAACACCTCCAGGGATGGGGCCCCAACCACCTCCCTGCACAACCCATTCCAGGGCTTCACCACTCTCATGGTGAACAACCTCCTCCACACGTCCAGCCTCAATCTCCCCACCTCCAGCTTCATTCCATTCCCCCTAGTCCTATCACCACCTGATAGCCTGAGAAGTCCCTCCCCAGCCTTCCTGTAGGCCCCCTTCAGATACTGGAAGGCCACAAGGAGGTCACCTCGGAGCCTTCTCTTCTCCACACTGAACAGCCCCAACTCCTTCAGTCTGTCCTCATAGGAGAGGTGCTCCAGCCCTCTGATCATCCTCGTGGCCCTTCTCTGGACTCCTTCCAGCGTGTCCTTATCCCTCTTGTAATAGGGGCTCCAGAACTGGACGCAGTACTCCAGGTGGGGGTCTCACCAAAGCTGAGTAGAGGGGGAGAAGCACCTCCCTTAACCTGCTGGCCACACTTCTCCTGATGCAGCCCAGGATCTGATTGGCTTTCCATGCTGCAAGTGCACATTGAGAGCTCATGTTGAGCTTCTCATCCACCAGCACCCCCAAGTCTCTCTCCTCAGGGCTGCTCTCCAGCCAGTCACTGCCCAGCCTGTACTTGTGCCTGGGATTGCTTCGACCCAGATGCAGGACCCTGCACTTGGTCTTGTTGAAGCTCATGAGGTTGGCTTGTGCCCACCTCTCCAGCCTGTCAAGGTCCCTCTGGATGGCATCCCTTCCCTCCAGCATGTCTGCTGCACCACACAGCTTGGTGTCATCAGCAAACTTGCTGAGGGTGCACTCGATGCCACTGTCCATGTCACCCACAAAGATGTTGAACAAGACAGGTCCCAGGACTGATCCCTGAGGGACTCCGCTTGTCACTGGCCTCCACTGGGACAAGGACCCATTGACAGCTACTCTTTGGGAGTGGCCATCAAGCCAGTTCTTTATCCATCTAGTGGTCCATCCATCAAACCCATGCTTCACCAGTTTGGAGACCAGGAGGTGGTGCGGGACAGTGTCGAAGGCTTTGCTCAGGTCCAGGTATGTATTATTATATATATATATATTATACTGTATGCTATATTGTATACTAAATACAATACAAGAAGGCCAGTGGCATCCTGGCCTGTATCAGGAGCAGTGTGGCCAGCAGGAGCAGGGAGGTCATTCTACCCCTGTAATTTGAACTGGTTAGGCCACACCTTGAGTACTGTGTCCAGTTCTGGGTTCCTCAGTTTAGGAAGGATGTTGACTTGCTGGAATGTGTCCAGAGAAGCTGAGGGAGCTGAGGTTGCTTAGTCTGAAGAAAGGAAGACTCAGGGCAGACCTTATTGCTCTCTACAACTACCTGAAGGGAGGTTTTAGCCAGATTGGGGCTGGTCTCCTCTTCCTGGCAACCAGCACCAGAACAAGAGGACACAGTCTCTAGCTGTGCCAGGGGAATTTTAGGCTGCATGTTAGGAAGAAGTTCTTCATGGAAAGAGTGTTTTGCTATTGGAATGGGCTGCCTGGGGAGGTGGGTGTTGGTTGATAGGTTGGACTCGATGGTCTCAAAGGTCTCTTCCAACCTGGTTAATTAAATTCTCCTCTTTCAAATCCTTTCTTTATATGATGTGTATAAGGTACACTATAGAAGAAAATTGAAAGAGAAATGCAAGCTACCAGTAAACTTTAATGCTTATTACTGCTCTCCCTTCTCACTTTCCTGCTAAGGAGATAAAATTCTATTAATAATGCAGATCAAAAAGCCAAATTCTCTACTGTAAAGACATATAAAGGTAAGTCCTTCTTAATATATATTTTATTGTAAGTCAGTCTTAGAAATCTACTAGGATGAAAGAAGGGACATAAGTGCACCCCTGCTTCTACTCCTTGCCACAACCACCAATGCAGTATAGTTGGAGTAGCCAGGAGCATGAGCTTTTCCTAAATTATAGTTCCAGGGTTCAAGCAGATCCTTATTGCATATCCTGACTGAACACATCCTTGTCATTGTGTGGCCTACCATACAAGAATTTAACAGTGCTTGATGTACTGGCTTCCTGGCAAAAGTTGTCTTTTGTGGGGACTTTCCCTCCCACCCCTCCAGAAAGGAGGTGCTCATTTTCTTATAAGCCCTGCAAAGTATAAATTCCCCCTCACTGACAATCAAGTTCAGCCCAAAGCATAACTGTCTCTCCATTTTTTTTTGCAAAAATAAAGCTAGTGTTTCCTCTCACAGTCAGTTTTTCTGTATATAACAAACTCTTCTACAAAAACCGGAAAACCAAAATGTAATTGTCACTTCAGCACGAGGAATTTAAATCCATGACACCCATATGCCCATGTGCCCAGCTAATGCTATTAACAGCCAGAATATGCACATTTATGCAGAAAGGATGTAAGATTCACGAAGTCAGGGAGGCAGGAAATATAGGAAGGTGCTTCACTCACTATTGTAGGGATGAAGACTAGGATGAGAATCCTGAATTTGTATCCCTTTTCCAGAATGAGATCATCATTTTGTATTAAAGGAGCAGTACCCAAACGACATTCAGTGTCCTGCCTGCATACTGTTCCCTCATCCTGAAAAAACATCTTTCTTAAAGAAAGCTGAAGAAATCTGTCAGGATGCTGCTGTAATATAATTTGTCCAAAAGCAGAAGTTGACTTCTGTAACCAGTTGCCCCTGAATGTTCTCACTCCACACTGAGTCAGACATGAGTTGTATTTAATTCAGGGTGCATTTTAAAATTGGTTATGACCAGAGTGAGAGCTGAAACAAGAAAATCACAACAGAATTTTCTTAGAATTTAAAAAAGACTTAAGGTCTCGATGACATCAATATATTTTCAGAACTTCAATGATGTTTGCCTTATTGGCAATATCAGTTACATCTGTTAACATCAAATACTTTGGAACCATCCTAATCCTTGTCTTTAGCCAATTTCTTTTGAAAATGGGGAAAACTGGCAAATACATCAAATACATGCTTCTGCATTTACAAGAGGACGCAACTCCAGCCTCCAGCGGATTTAAGATGAATAAAGAAAGCAGATACTCACAAAGTACATGTTGACTTTTGTTCTTTATTTTGACAGTACTAGTATTAGGTCATGTGAAAATCTCATTCCTTTAGACTGAAGGTTTATTATCTTAAAACATAACAGGATTCTCCCAAAAGAACCTTTTGTTACTTCGTAGGTAAATTAAACAATATATAAGTCAACTAATGTGCATAAACTACAATGAACAACAGAAAAAATAAATGTCATTCTTTATGTCGTATGTGTATGTGTAGCTGTCTGGTTGTTACGGTGTGCTCCGAACCCCCTTTCCCCCATCTCCATCAGCAGAGGTCTGAATGGGGAAAGACAAAGATGTAAAATTGCCTCCCCCTTCACCCGGGGACGGGTCATTAGCACCCATTCATGGCGTCGGGAAGGAGGTCCCTCACTGGTGTGTACTGGTGGGGGAAGTCCGCTGGGTTTGGAAACTATGATTAAGGGGGGTGCTTCGCGCCCATTATACATTGGCCTTGGACTGTCAGTGCTGCTGCTCACAAGTTTTGCCTCGTAGCAGCCATGTCCATGGACACTTTGATTGTGGTGGGTGCCTTTCCTTTGCATCGTGTTGCATTATCCACAAATTGGATTATAAAATCTGCAGTTCCTGGAGCCTGCCACCAATGAGATACCTAGGGACTATTGCCAAATTCCAGCTCCGTCCTCGTAAGAACAACCTGGCGTTCTCATTGGCTTTCCCTAAGGTTCCTGGCTTGTCTCTGATTAGAAGAGCTGTTCTGTGGCTTAGCCTTTTCCATTTTCTGAGGTATCTAAATTGTACTAAAGTTGTCCATAAGCATGCTGGGAGAATTTGTGACCAAATAGAACCTGTAAATAATCAAATAATTTGTACCTAATTTTGGGGCAGGGTTTTCAGGAAAAATAAAGATAACTATATTTTTATAATTCCTACCTCATTAATTTGTCCCCTATCAAATCGCTGGTTACATTAATTTTTACACTTGTTTTAACTAAATCTGAGATGCTACTGTACCAGTTACTACTAAAAGCCATTTAACTGTGATAATTACTAGAGAACTCCTTATAACAAACAGCAGCACTGCTGTCAAAATTCTGCAAGTGGTTATCAGAAACAGTATTTTGTTCATTTCCCTATTCTTTAATAGAAAACATAACTTGATGTCAATTGTATATATGAAATGAAAGCAGTTAGAAAACATCATGACATATGCAAGCAGCTTCCTGTCACATGTCAGAATGTTTTAGCAGACTATTTTGTTAATTCTTTCACTCTGCCTTGAGAAGGAAAACACTGAACATGATACACATTAGAACCAAGTTAGACATTTTGCTGGTAGTGCTTCCAATTTACTTCTGATCACATTTTTTCCTGGGATAAATTCTTTTAGCAAACAGAGAATTTCTCCACAAATGCTGTTTGGAAAATGGCATATTGAAACAAGAAATAAATCCAAAGCTAAAAAATAAAATTCTAAATATTTTCAGTTTCAAGAGTACTACACTTTAAGGAAAAATCTTCACTCCCTAAATTCCAAGGTGTTTTTTCATAAGATCCTGAAATGTTTTGCCAAATTACTTATAAAATGTCAAGCATCCATAGGATCTAAAACTTATCAAACCATTCCTTAAAAAAATAAAGTTCAAGGATGATACTTGTTTTTTTGGTTTTGTGGACTTTGTGGGGTTTTGTTTTGTTTATTTGTTTTGTTGTTGCTTGATTTAGTGTTTGTTGGTTTGTTTTGTGAGACAAAGATCTGTAAGTGAAATCCTCTCCTGGGAATCTGTACCCAGTCTTTTTGTTAATCTTTCCTTTTTCTTGAAACTACATTGGAATAATATCTATTGATCGATCTATCAATCTGTTGATTGATCAATCTTATGTATGTGTGAATTTGTGTGTATGTATACACCTATGTTGTTTACCCACCTAGGAACTGAGAGTCAAAGATAGACACTTGAGGTCCATGGTAGAAATTTGGAAATCAACAGTCATAAATACATTTTTTTATCCAGACATTATATTGCAGACACATTTCTTTCTCTCCCAGACAGATGAAAATGTTTGGTTATTCCCCATTTAAAAATGGTTTTCCTCAAACTGTTCAATATCTGAGGCAACAACTGCAATTCTTTCCTGCCCATGTAAAATCTTAATACTGTGATGTCATATAGCAAATTAACAGTACCAAATGCATTTCCTGTTTTTGCCTTAGCCTCTTAGGGCTGGAATTAAAAATATACATTAATGAAGCGATTTAGATAAAGTCAGCACTAACTTTTTCAATTCAGTGGCTCATTTTTGAAGGATTCTGCTAGACTTTTTAAGAAAAAAGAAAAAATAATCCTCTGTCAGGAGCACTAAGGTTTTGATAATATAAAACCCTTGAATGCAGGGTGATATACACGGTGATACTGGAAAACCACAGATACTGATTTAGACATCTTAAATGGCAGAGATATCATTACAATAGTACTAAATAATGATGCATATCATTAAAAAAAGCTCCTGGCATGACGTGTTTCTATTATTTGGATGCACTAGAAATACTGCAGGAATTTCTTTTAAGTAGTGAAAGGCTAACAATATGCAACTGAAACACAATAGAATGTCACAGAAATGCAGATAGCAAGAAAAACAATCATAGCATGCAGTTTATTGTGCTCTCTCCCTCTGTTAGAGAAGGAGCATTTTAATGGGCTCATGAAAACAAGGCAAGTTGACACTCTTGTCACATCTACCTCCTCACAATCATCTAAATACAAAAGAGGAGTTTGGTATAAATCTTACTGCGCCAGCTCTGAGAGAAGCAAATACTACCCTTAATAATATCAAGGGGATGAGGTCCATGTCCAGCTCAGAGCTCACGTACTCTTAGTTTACATACAGACCAGCTTATAGGGTACAGCCAAGAACCAGCATGGATTTAGGAAGGGCAGGTCCTGCCTCACCAACCTGATCTCCTTCTATGATCAGGTGACCCGCCTGATGGATGTGGGGAGGCCTGTGGATGTAGTCAACCTGGACCTCTGCAAGAACTTTGATACTGTCCCCCACAGCAAATTGCTGGTCAAGCTGTCAGCCCATGGCTTGGACAGCAGCACTCTGTGTTGGGTTAGGAACTGGCTGGAGGGCCAAGCCCAGAGAGTGGTGGTGAATGGTGCCACATCTGACTGGAGGCCAGTCACTAGTCGTGTGCCCCAAGGATCAGTGCTGAGCTCCATGCTCTTTAATATCTTCCCTGATGATCTGGATGAGGGCATCAAGTCCATCACCAGTAAATTTGTAGATGACACCAAGCAGGTGTTGGTCAGTTATAGAGTAGAAGGGCTCTGCAGAGGGACCTTGACAGGCTGGACAGATGGGCAGAGTCCAACGGCAGGAGATACAACACATCCAAATGCCAGGTTCTACACATTGGCCACAACAACCCCATGCAGTGCTATAGGCTGGGGTCAGAGTGGCTGGAGAGTGGCCAGGCAGAGAGGGACCTGGGGGTACTGGTTGACAGTAAGCTGAACATGAGCCAGCAGTGTGCCCAGGTGGCCAAGAAGGACAATGGTATCCTGGCCTGCATCAGGAACAGTGTGGCCAGCAGGAGCAGGGAGGTCATTCTGCCCCTGTACACTGCACTGGTTAGGCCACACCTTGAGTACTGTGTCCAGTTCTGGGTCCCTCAGTTTAGGAAGGATGTTGACTTGCTGGAACGTGTCCAGAGAAGGGCAACAAAGCTGTTGAGGGGTTTGGAGCACAAGCCCTATGAGGAGACACTGAGGGAGCTGGGGTTGCTTAGCCTGGAAAAGAGGAGGTGCAGGGGAGACCTTATTGCCATCTACAACTACCTGAAGGGAGTCTATAAGCAGGCGGGGGCTGGTCTCTTCTCCCAGGTAACCAGCACCAGAACAAGGGGACACAGTCTCAAGCTGTTCCAGGGGAGGTTTAGACTGGATGCTAGAAAGAAATTTTTCATAGAGAGTGTCATTGCCCATTGGAATGGGCTGCCTGGGGAGGTGGTGGAGTCATCATCACTGGGGGTGTTTAGGAGGAGACTTGATGGGGTGCTTGGTGCCATGGCTTAGTGGATTAGGGGGTGTTGGATGATGGGTTGGACACAATGATCCTGAATATCTGTTCCAGCCTGGCTTATTCTATCTATCTATTCTATCTATCTATTCACAGGTCTGCAGAATGAAATGTATCACGAAAGGCCAATGCAGGTTTCCACCGATTCTAATTGAAAACATCTAAAATCAGGCAAATATTTTATAAATGCTTGATTTTTCTGGCAATATTTGAACTGGCGTGGCTGATTTTAAAAGGCTTTTTGCTTAGCTGCGGTGACCAGTCCTTGGCTACATTTCAACCCATTACTACTAGTTCAGTGATCATTAATCCTTCTTAAGCACCTTAATAATTTTTTCTTCAATACTGACATTTTAAACTAGCAGATTCTTCTTGCAGTGATATAATTTTCAGGGAACCACAACCAATGTGGACATTTTATGGGGAAACAGGAGTATGTCAGTGAAATAAGTGCATGCATTAGTTTTATGTCAAAGCCCAGAAAAAAGAAAGAAGAAATGGATGATGAATAATATGGAATTGGCATTTCATTTACACTAGGAACTCAGAAATATATGTTTTGGGTGAGAGCACTGAAGGGTCAATGGAAAAGTTGTTTCTGCAGAAGTGTATGTGCTACTTTCAGGCAAAATGTATGGACATTAGCAGGAACTGAACCAGTGCTTCAGAAAGATTTGGAACATACAACCCCCCCCCAAAAAAAAAAAATTAAATTACAGTTTCAGTGTTTTGTTTTGTGTGGTTGGTTTGGGTTTGGGTTTTTTTGAGCCAGGGTGAGCACTTTTCCCTACAGCAGGGTTCCTAATTATGATTAGCTATTCACAATTGTGGAGCAAAAACTGTGTTAAGTGGCTGCATTTCCATCAGGATGAGAGGATGGACTGTTAAGTTGTCTTCACAGAAAGCACTGGCCCTTTGTAAGAGTTATCATTTTCAAAATAAGAAAGAGCACTATTATACCAAGCACTGAAATTGCTACAGGATGGGCCTTCTTTTGACAATATATACATCAGTAACTGTTGTTAATGACATCGCAGAAACACACCTCCTACATTGACAGAATAGTTACAAAACATGGAAAGCTGCAAACAACCTTTCATTATGCATCTCTCTGAGGCTTCATGTCATCTGATGAAAAATTCTAACTGAAAAATTTACGTGTACTTTCTATTTCCTCAGCAGTCTTAGTAGTTTCACATATCCCTAGTTTATCTTCCATCCCCATCTTATAAGAAGAAAAATAGCAAAACCAAAACACTTATTACTTATCCTAGCAATCTTGTAGAACTTCCACATCACTGTGGCTGTCATACATCTAACTGTATTTCCTGAAACTATATTTACTGAAAAAAAATGTCTTTTAGTGTACAACAATGATCCTTGCATTCTCTTGCAAGTACTCTTAAGACACACTAAAGCAGAAGGATGGGGGGGGAAAAAAAAAAAAAAAAAAAAAAAAAAAAAAAAAAAATTTTCCCATTTCTTTAATGGAAAACTTGCCCATCATAAACATTATTCATTTTTGTACATACTTGTTAAACATTACTAATAGTAATGATTACATTAAAAATTATACCATTGACGAAACTTACAGCTTCTAATTCTAGTTTCTATAGTCAACTGTCATTGCTTATTTACATCCCTTCAATAAACAAATAAAATGAAATTTAAGATGATAATTCAGAGCACAGTCAGCAGGAAATAAATAAATTAATTTAAAAAGTAAGTATAAAAAATTAAGTATCTGTGACCCAGAAAATAACCTTGCTGTCCTGTGTCACACTGATACTTAGGGTGTATCAGGGAATAACTCTGCATCATAGCTTTTTAAAATCAAAATTGTTGAGCAGTGTTTTATGTGTTGGGCATTATTCTTATTGTAATCTAGATATGCAAGAAGCTGGAAATAACAGATTTTTTTCTCTCTCTTTAGCATAATGCAAAGATATCTCATTTGCCCATAGAGAATCATCTTCATTTCCTGATTAAATGCAATCAGAGTTCTTTAGCTGGAAGTCTGGTCTAATTTAAAAACTATCATACCAAGCGATCACTGTTAATAGCTAACAATATTAGACAGCTTTGAAATGAAGGTCAAAGCTGTCACTTGAAAGCCGAGACAGGATGATAGCTCTAATGTTGATCATGGGAAGACACCTTTGCTTTAATCCAAATGGTTTTTATGACAAATGGCCACAGTATTTATTTCACTCACCCCTCACAAAAATAAGATTAGTAAAATTGCTAGGGACTAATGCTAGGGAGTCTTTCCATTGATGCATTATACGGCTTACAGAAGTTGTCTAAATTTCCTAATGTAGTTATGTAGAATGTTCCATGCCATATTGATTTGGTAATTTAGCAACATCCTGTCAAAGCTGTCAGCCCAACAAGTGCGCTCTGTACTGGGTTAAGAACTGGCTGGAGGGCCAGGCCCAGAGAGTGGTGGTGAATGGTGCCACATCTGACTGGAGGCCAGTCATTAGTGGTGTCCCCCAGGGATCAGTGTTCGGCCCAATCCTATTCAATATCTTTACTGATGATCTGGATGAGGGGATTGAGTCCATCACCAGTAAATTTGCAGATGACATCAAATTGGGAGCAGGTGTTGATCTGTTAGAGGGTAGAAGGGCTCTGCAGAGGGACCTTGACAGGCTGGACAGATAGATAAGAGTCCAACGGCAGGAATATAACATCTACAACAACCTCACGCAGTGCTATAGGCTGGGGTCAGAGTGGCTGGAGAGTGGCCAGGCAGAGAGGGACCTGGGGGTACTGGTTGACAGTAAGCTGAACATGAGCCAGCAGTGTGCCCAGGTGGCCAAGAAGGACAATGGTATCCTGGCCTGCATCAGGAACAGTGTGGCCAGCAGGAGCAGGGAGGTCATTCTGCCCCTGTACACTGCACTGGTTAAGCCACACCCTGAGTACTGTGTCCAGTTCTTGGCCCCTCAGTTTAGGAAAGATGTTGACTTGAATTATTTAGAATTTATTATTTCCCTTCTCACATTCAATAGCAATTTATTTACATTCTACCAATTTCTGTTCAAGATCTGTGGAAAATTTTCAAGGTACTGCCTAAAACTGTCACACTGTTGCCCACATCTGGTGCTGGTGGTGTGGATTTTTTCCAAAGGTGCTCAGCTTCAGCAGCACAGCATCTGAGAGCAGGAAGTACAGACACCAAATCTAACAATAACATTAAAACAGGCACACTCACTAACACAAGACCATTTTTTAATTGAACATAATTTGCAATAAGTAGATATGCTATTTCACAGAAAAAGTACTTAGTAATTTTTATAAAGCCTGATCATCGTAAGTCTGGTGAGGATGGACACAGATATATTCTTTTGTTCACAAATAACAAAGAGCTTTAATGCTTTCCTTAGTTTCAAAACTCTATGCAACCATAACAATGTCAATGCTGTAGCACATCTATAATCGGTAGTGCATTTTGAGATTTATATAAATAGAAACTATTATTATCTATATAGCAGACAGATCCCAGCTCCACAATAATCTGCTGTTCTCCTCAGGGGGCTCAGGCATGTGCGCTGCTAAGTACCCTCCATTTCCATTACATCTCCTTGGAGCTGAGAGCACTCAGCATCTAGGAGGATCAAGCACAGAACTGAGTCTGAGCTTCAAAATCACAACCTTCACATATGCAAAGCTCCCACTGGGGTTTTTAGTCTGTACTTTGGGCCCTGGAAAGGGTGGGAGAAGGAAGATGTGTAGCAGAAGCATTAGGGAAAAAAGAAAAACATAATAAAATTATAAAGATGTAAGTTACTTAAACCATCAAAAGGTTATTGCTATTTGAAGACTAGATTACTGAAATTACTAACCTCCCATCAGATAATTGAGTAATATACCACAAAAAGCAAGGCACATTGTACTGTCCATAAAACACACTTATTATAAAAGGAAATAATAATTATGTGAGCATTAAATGTAAAAAAAAAGTTTAAAAAAATAAAAATAATGAAAACCCCAAGGCATTCAAAATATTCCTGTGCATAAACTGAAACATTTGCTTAGTTTTACCCAACACACATATACAAAGCAGTAGATTTCTCACTAAGGATTTGTTCTTTTTTCTGCCTCCCCTCACTGGGAGCAGCACAATTTCACATCCTCAGTATTTCCACATCTAATTGCTAGAAGGGTTCATTATCAGCTGTCTAAAGTGCAATACATCAACCTTGCAAAGCTGATATACAAAAGACTTTCACACATCTGATGGGCTGCTGTGCTAAATACGTCTTAATTTGTGCTGCATCTGCTGTTTTCTAATTTGTTTGTCATGCTGTGAATGCTACAGACTTTGCTACAGCAGCTCCCTGATTTTTTATTTTTAAAAAAACAGCAGCTACTGAGAAAAGAAATGGCTGAATGCCACCATTGTTTCTCTGATTCATGAAATGACATCAGTTCTCTTTTGCTAAGTATTAAATACTTGTTTATAGATGTTAAATGTATTGCGTGCACGTTACCATATGTCTCAGTACACAAACTGCATGTGTACGTACTATGTGCATGTTCACTGATAATATTCACTAGATCATAGATGTTTTCAGATCAGTTTCTCTGCATTTAAAAGAATGCTCAAAGCCACTTCATGCTTGGTACCATTCAATTTTTAGTGGCATTCCAATTTTTTGTCCTACCAAACCCCTAATTCTTAATGACTCTTACATATTACTAAAAGATGGTGGGTTTTTCACGTGCTGAAGGGCATTTGTGAACCCACCTACAGTCCTCAGTGAAATGAGTTTGGCATTCTCTGTTCAGTCCCTGCTGAGCTGAAAAGCAAATGGTAGAACAACATGTGTAATTCAGCATGATTCAGAATAGATCAAAGTCTCTGTACAGAAGAGGTCTCAGCTTGATCTGGCAGGGAAATTATATTTCTACTAGTCACTTCTTAAAGTGGAGAGTTTTCCCAGGTACAGTGAGCACTAACACTTGGGAAAATGCAATAAATATTTAGTGAAGGAGCCTGTCCTGCCATTAACATTCACAATCACAAAAATCCCACACATACTTCTCCAAAAATAAGAGTGAAATACCAAGTGACATTTTGTGCACTTCCTCTGGCAACTTCATGGGTTGCAAGGTTAGAAGGTTACCCACCTGGTATCATACACATCTTCCAAGAGATGCTGATCTCTCAGAGTCTTTTTCTTAGGAAGTCCAAACCACTGACTGCCAATCAGACCACCATCAAAATCAATTTTCAAAGAGATTTGAAAACACGTGCATGCAAGTATAATCTTGCCATCATCAAAGCCCCATCAAATACCATAACCCAAGCCATAACTATTGCTACAAAAAAGGTCTCTTATTTGTTTACATCTAGCTCTCAGTCTTCCTATCTAGACACTAAAATGCATCTTGTGCACAGTAGGTGAGATATAATAAAGATAACTGCTTTTGTTTAAGTACGCCTCAGGCTTTAGGGGAGCAGTTGGAATGTAGACTTCTGTTTATGTAGCATGACCCTTGATGTTCCATACCTGGAATGTTATTTACATAACCATAGAATCATTTAAGCTGGAAAGGATCTTTAAGGTCACAAAGTGTAATCATTAACTTAGTTCTTCCAAGTGCACTACTAAAGCAAGTTCCTAAGTACCACATTCCTAACTTCCTAAGTTCCTAGCACTGTGTTCCATGTTCCTAAGTGTCAGTTCCTAAGCACTGTGAATTCTAATTCTATGAACTCCATGAATTCTATGTCTAGACATCTCTTAAATACTTCCAGCGATGTGACCCAACTATGTCCCAGAGCAGTTTATACCAATTCTTCTGTCTCCAGTATCCAGACTGTCAATCAGTGTCCAGCATGAAGACCTCTCAAGAACATGCAGTAGTTAGTATGGAGGCAGGCTTTATGGCTGGGGAAGCCATAGACAAATCAGTACTACCATAAAAGAGTATGTTTAATCAATAAGGCATATTGTTCAACTAGTGTGAAAGAAGAAAAACCTCATAGAGTAACAACATTTGTAAAGGTTAATCAATTCAGCTAATGGTAAATGCTCTCAGTTGCCAGTCCTTAAACAGTTCTTTCTCTTTGTAGCTGGTAATTCACCGTGGGGTACAGCAACACTAAGCTGGAAAAAAGAGGAGGGAAGGAAGGAAGTAAAATTTCACATGACTCTCCATGCTGTAGCCTGCCTCTGTCTGTAGCATCAATGCATTTACCACAGAGATATAATATTTTCTTCCCACTAACACTGCCTTGCCTCCTTCATTACACACAAAACAAAGCAAGACATCTACACTTCATGGGACTAGCAGATGAAAAGAAAATCAGGGTATTGATCTTTTTGTTCAGTTCTTTAAAGTCCACATCTATCTACTAATCAGCGTACTTATCTCAGTGTTCTTTATTTCATGGCCATAAGGAAAGATAACTTTTTATTCCCAAACAATTGTTTCCTGTAGAGAAAAGCACAACCAATACGTTTGTGTGTGTCTGACAACAAAGTACAGGCTCACACTCAAATAAAAGGGATAGAATCTGATTTTAAATTTTGTTTCTAGTCCAATTTAAAATCAGCCTGGGAAGGCAAATTTATGGTCTCTGATTCTAGTGAGCCATCTACTTGTTTGTTAATTCTGAAAGGACTTAGATTTTTCAAAGGTGGTGCCTTCTCCCTCATCAGAGTACACTCTAGTCCCACTTCTGTATCCTGAGCCTGAAAAACAAAAAGCTTTTCTTGAATAATGTCAAAGTTACCACATGAGATTTAGAGCACTGTTTGGTTTTTCCCTACTGTATTTCTGGTGTTCTCAGCAACTGAAAGACATCAGCACCTTATAATTGTACTTTTGCAAAGGTAGACAGGTCAGAACCCTCAAGTCTTAACAGAATCAATCAATATTGATTAAAGGTCAAAGCTAGTACTGAAAAAGCAACATGAATTCCCATCAGCAAAGTACCATCTTCCCAGTAGCAAAAAAAAAAAAAGAGAACAGAGGGAAACATAGCAGTTTATCTCATCCTTTTCCACCTTTACAGCCCTAGCTGCCAACACTCTCCTTGTGCTCTCTGTGCCCCTGTCAGCTCCTCCTGGCTCATTGTAGCCAACCAAGCCCATTCTCTATTGGATAATCTCTCAAGAAAGCTCTGGAAATTTTCTTCCTGTCAGTACTTAAAAAACCTCGACATGGGCTGCACTTGTTAAAAGTCTACCTGGACCAGGCTCCAAGGACCTGTAACAAGGACATATCCAGCAAAAATACACATTCATCCAAGGTAATTCAGCTAAGGCTATCACATAAATGTTCCTACTTGGATAAGTAGTTCATATGAAACTGATAGCTGTGTCATTGGTTTGATTATTTATAAGTGGATGGTCTGATATTTTGCCTTTCTTTGACTCAGCTGGAGAAGCAGATGAAAGCTGAGGAAACAATTGAAGCACAAATTTCAGTACTGTAATGACAATTATACTTTTAATTTGCTGTGTTTGGTGTCATATCTTTGCTCCCTATTCATAGTAGGAAAATGTGATAAAACGCTGGGTTAAGGTGGAACAAGAGCAGGAAACACAGTTATTGAAAGTGTATTTTTTTAAAGCAGAATTGCTTTTCTTAGAACTGTTGTTTAAAAAATATGTTAATATAAAATTTGTTTATTTTGAATGATTAATTGCACCTTTAAAGTGCCACTGTAGTTTACAGCACAAAAAAAAAATCAAGAAAAAGATATATCTGCATATCAGCTCAGTATCAGCCTACATGCTGAACAACCTGACTGTCAGCTGTGCTCTTTCTAAACGATGCAGATCCTTTTCCTCTTTTACTGTCATCTTCTCATAACCTTTAAGGTGGTGCTATCATAACTTCAAGGAGAACTTCTTTGCCACATTTTAGCAGCTGCTGTAAGTTTTTAAGTCCTATTAACTCACTTCTTACGCAGCAAAAGAAACTAAGACCCCATTACTCTGATAGATCTGGGGGTATGTTTCTTCTTCATCACATCCTTATATTATCCACCACTATTTCCATATTGCTACTTCTATACCTTCTCCTCTTGCCTCTCTCTTCTGCATCCTCCCTTCTTGTGGTAGTTTTAGGATATTCCTTTTACATTTAGCTGCAGATTTTGAGCAGAGAAGTTGAAACATGTAAATAAATCACTATTGGGTGTATTTGGAGGTTTGGGAGGTGGTGGTGGTGGTGTAGTGGAGCAGCTTCCCTGGTCTTTTGGACCAGGGGGTTTCCGTGTTACTTTCTAATTGTAAACATCTGTATAATATTGTAAATACTGTGTATTTTGTACATAATCATTGCACATTTTTGCCCAGATATTAGATTCTGTCCCAGCATGTGGACAAGTTTCCCCTCCTTCAGGAGGAACACAAAAGCCAAGGCATTAGCCAGGCCAGCACGCACTCAGCACATGTAGTGCTTGTGCAGATACCAAGTATGGGCATAATTCTAGCTTCATGCTTTCTATAGGCTGAGCCAGTTGTTTATGAGAGTGCCCATTGGTCAAACCCAGCCTCGAGGATTTTATAAGTATCACCCCAGTTGGTAAACAAGTTGCCCCCTCTTTCACTTTGTCTCTGTACTTGCTCGAGAGAACAACTCTTGAGCCATAGCCTCTGCCACTGAGCTTATTGTTGTTAGCTTCTATCATACATGCACGCATACTGAAAGCCTCTGCATGGTGAGAAGCACTCGTGAGGACCATCTCCAGAGGGAGGACCTTCGCTGAGCCTGAAAAGCCCAGCATCATCACCGCCAGTCATACTGACCAGGAGAGCCCACCGTGCCACTGGAGGACTGGACCAACCCCCGAGGGTAAGATCTGCCCAGTTGCTGGGGAGAAGGGACTTGATCGAGACTGAGTCCACATATGCTTAGCCCCGCCATAGCGGGAGAGGAGCCACCATGTGTGCCGCTCTGAGCCCTGTAAACCTCAGGGAAGACTAAAGCCTATACTGCACTAAGCCCGGGACCATTCTGAGCGTCCTGCTATTCCTTTAAGCCCAGTAAATGAGAAGCCACCACTCAGCGCAGCCGCATTCTTTCCCGAGGCTGTTTACATCAGCCCCGAGACTCGTTGCTACGGGGCCGACCCCATAGCCATTGTTTGCTGTCGTTCGACCAGAAACCTCTGAGCCCGCCTATCGGCAACCGTCGCCCTGCCCTGCCATGCAAGCCGAATCTGAGGGCCGACCCTATGGGCCGACCCCGACCAAGACCAATTCCTGTTGTCTGGAGGGAATCAACCAAATCCTGAAGGAAACCTGCTTCCGAGCTAAGTCCAGGTCCCATTATTCCCTCTCCACTACTGTGGAGAGAGAAGACAGTAACCCAATGCTGCCGTCCAACTCAACTAGGAACCAGTCCAGTGACAGAAGTCTGCCAGACCTCCACCTTGCTACAAACAACAGCTACGGAGTATCTTCCACATGCTTTCCATCCACTAGCGCTCAGTTCAAAGTATCCATGTCTAGCAGAGTAATCACTGATGCATAGAAAGATTATAATATTGCTGTGTATAGCCAGAAGCCACCCACATCCTGCCGAGTCGCCATCTAGTGGCCAAGCAGAGGAACTGCACCCTTCATTATATAAATATACAGATAGTCTGTGGATAGTTTAAGTTTTAATCATTACACTAAGCCACTTATGGAATGTATTTCATGAACGTGCACTAGAGCATGTATATAAGTTAGTGATTCATCAGTTATTAATAATTTTATAATTAATAAAAATAACATTTTCATAATTCATATTTCATGTTAATAAATGTAATAACCTCTTCACAACAACAGAAAATTAGACATGTGAGAAAGGATTACATCAGAGGAGAGAATGAGCCAAACTTAGCCTGGCTTGGCAGGTGTTTCAATACAGGTGCACCAGCTTTAACAGTGGGAGACAAGTCAGCATCTCAGCTTGGAACCCTGTCAAAAGATAGTGGAATAGATAGGCATCTATGCAGGTGTCTTGGTAAGGTTTCTCTGTGGACACGCTTTTTACTAGCAGCTCTTCCGAGGTACGCATCCCGAGATGACCTTCCAAGGAATCCTGAAACTTGAAATGCCATGGATAATGGCATTAAGCATTTGAGAGAATTTGCTGTGGGAGAGGTGATGTATGGAGATCATGATACTCTGAATCCTGATGAAATTCTTGTGTGAACAGGTCTTGCCAAAAAGCTCATCAAACTTGCTCCTACTAATTATGCTACTATCCTGGCAAGTAGAATTGTGGCAAGAAATTATGGGGGAACGCCTCCTAACGTTGGCCACTTCACTGACCAAATGAGACAATTGGAGGATAGTCTCATGCACGTTTCTTTGATCTCAGCTATTGAAACTCTGTCTGGTGAAATAAAGAGTTGCAAGAAAGAGTGGAACTTAAAACGTCCATATACAAATTGGCACAAGGAGATGATTCCAATTCTTCTTCCTCCAGATGGATACAAGTTTCAGCTCTTAGAAACAGACATCCTGCAAGGAGGCCATTCCAAAACAGATCAAACCAAAACAGAAAATAGAAGCAATCACATGGGAGTATTTGGATAAACCTGTGTGAACAGTTTGGTGAAAACATGAACAGATGGGATGGTCTACCAACTTCTGATCTTTTCAGGAGATTAAGGGAACTGCAGAATGGCAGAGCCCAAGGTAGCAATACCAGAAAGGTATCTGTTACTTCCTCAGTTTCCCAGAACAACTCTTAATAGCTCCAACAGTGATTCCAACTCTGACACTAGATGCTGTACTGACTGCACATACGGAAGTATTCCCTATAATTAGGGGTGCCCTGCCTCCCTCCAGGGGGAGGAGAGGGAAAATGGAGATAACATAATCTATTGGGATGTGTACATACAGTGGCCTGGCACTGCAAAATTTCAGAAGTACAGGGCCTTGGTTAACATACGATCTCAGTGCACCAGGATACCATCAAACTATCAGGCATCAGAGCCGGATATTCTTGGAGTCACTGGTGGATCTCAAGAGTTAACTAAGGTAGAGGTTGATATAAGTTTAACTGGTAAACAACGGAAGAAGCATACTGTTGTGACAGGACCTGAGCACCTTATATTTTGGGAACTGATTTTCTGAGAGAAGGGCGTTTCAAAGACCCTAAGGGTTACAAATGGGCTTTTGGAGTAGCATCTCTAGAAACTGAGGGAGAAAAATTGAAGCTGTCTATTAGACCTGAGTTTTCAGATGAAACTGCAGTTGTGGGACAACTTGAGATAGAAGATATAAAGTTGCTGGTTGCTTCTCAGGCTGCACATCACATACAATACAGAACCAGCCGTGACTCTTTGGTGCCCATTCATAATCTGATTCACCAGTTGGAAATCAGACAGTCATCAGCGAAACTGATTCACCTTTCAACAGTCCAGTGTGGCCTGTGTTAAAGCAGAATGGAGACTGGCGTCTAACAGTCGACTTCCGAGCCTTGAATGAAGTAACTCCACCTATGAGTGCAGCAGTACCAGACATGATGGAACTCCACCATGAGCTGGAATCCAAAGAGGCCAAATGGTATGCTACCATAGACATTGCTAATGCCTTCTTCTCTATTCCCAGAGCAGAGGAATGCAGGCCTCAGTTTGCCTTCACCTGAAGAGGAATCCAGAACACTTTCAACAGATTGCCAGTGGGCTGGATCCACAGCTCAAGCATCTGTCATGCAATGATCCATGGTTCTTTGGAGAAAGGTGGAGCTCCAGAACATATCCAGTTCAATGATGATACCATCATGTGGGTTAAAACTGCTGAAGAAGTCTTTGAGAAAGGTAAGAAAATCATTGACATTCTCTTGAAAGCAGGTTTCACCATTAAGCGAGACAAGGTGAAAGGACCTACCAGAGAGATCCAGTTTCTGGGAGTGCAGTGGCAGGATGGACATTGACACATTCCAGTGGATGTGGTAAACAGAGTCTCTGTCATGGCAAATTCCATGAACAAGCAAGAAAATCTACATTTCTCGGGTATAGTGGTATTCTAGAGACTGCACATTCCTGGATACAGTCAGATTGTGAAACCTCTCCATGATGTGATTCAAAAGAGAAACAGTTTCTAGTGGGATCCTGAGCAACAGGCAGCCTTTGACCAGATGAAACAAGAAGTAATCCAAGCAATGGGTTTGGGACTTGTCTGACCTGGTCCAGACATTAAGAACATTTTGTACACGGCTGCAAGTGGCAATGGTCTAACCTGGTGCTTGTGGCAAAGAGGTCCAGGTGAGACACACGGACATCCTTTTGGTTTCTGGAGTCGAGGTTACAGAGGTTCAGAAGCAATGTACACTCTGAGAAAAAGACTCTCGCTGCCTATGAAGGAGTAAAAGCTGTTTCTGAAGTAATTGGAACTGAGTCACAATTTCTTCTAGCTCCTAGATTGCCAGTTTTGAATTGGATGTTCAAAGGTAAAGGTTCTACTCCACATCATGCTATAGATGCCACACAGTCCTAGTGGATGAGTCTGATAACACAGAGAGCTCGAATGGGAAATCTTGAAAGACCTGGTCTGGTGGAGGTGATCTCAAGTTGGTCTGAAGGTACTAACTGTACTAAACCTCCAGAGGAGAGAGTAACTTGTGCTGAGGAAGCTCCTCCTTACAATGACCTTTCTGATGATGAAAAGAAATATGCTTTGTTCACAGACGGTTCCCGTCGTCTTGTTGGAAACAAGCGAAGGTGGAAGTCTGCAGTGTGGAGTCCAACATGCCGAGTTGCAGAGGCAAAGGATGGAGAAGGAGAATCCAGTCAGTTTGCAGAGGTAAAAGCTGTCCAGCTAGCTCTTGATATAGTTGAATGAGACAGATGGCTGAAGCTTTATCTCTACACCGACTCATGGATAGCAGCCAGTGCTCTGTGGGGTTGGCTAAAGGGCTGGGAAGAGAATGGTTGACAGAGAAAAGGAAAGCCTACTTGGGCAGCTGACCTGTGGCAGGACATTGCTGATCGAATTGAGAGAATTTCAGTGAAGGTGAGAAACACTGATGCTCACATTCCTAAGAGCAAAGCTACTGAGGAACAGCATCACAACCATCAGGCAGATTTAGCTGCAAGAGTTTCTCCAGCAGACATGGACTCTGATCTTGATCTCAACTGGAAACACTGAGGTGAGATATTCTTAGCTTGGTGGGCTCATGATTTGTCAGGACATCAAGGCAGAGATGCAACCTACCAGTGGGCTTGTGACAGATCCATAGACATTTGCATGGATGCTATCACACAATCATCCATGACTGTGACATTTGTGCTGCTATTAAGCAGGCAACATGAATTAAGCCCTTATGGTATGGTGACCAATGGTCC
The DNA here is from genome assembly GCA_033816785.1 of Picus viridis. Classification (NCBI taxonomy): domain Eukaryota; kingdom Metazoa; phylum Chordata; class Aves; order Piciformes; family Picidae; genus Picus; species Picus viridis. Next base: position 17,771,285 of record CM066606.1, read on the forward strand.
AAATACATGTATGGTGAAGCTTGGCAGATTGACTATATCACTTTACCTCATATTTGCTCTGGTAAGCAATATGTGCTTATTATGGTAGAGGCAAACACTGGATGGTTGGAAACTTATCCAGTTCCACATGCAACTGCACGCAACACCATTCTTGGTGTTCTCCTGTGGAGACACAGAACTCCAGAGAGGATCAAGTCAGACAATGGAACTCATTTCAAAAGCAATCTTGTGAAAAATTGAGCCAAAGAGCATGGCATTGAGTGGATATTCCACATTCCCTACTATGCACCAGCTACAGGCAAGATTGAAGGCTATGATGATTTGCTGAAGACCACTCTTAAAGCCATGCGGGGAGGATGTTTGAAAAACTGGGAGAAATATCTAGCACTAGCAACCTGGCTGGTAAATAGTAGAGGCTCAGTGAATCAAGCTGGACTGGCACACTCAGATTTGCTACAAAAGACGGAAGATGATAAAGTTCTTGTTGTTAGAGAAAAGAGTCTGTTAGGCAAAACTGTTTGGGTATTTTCTCCTTCAGGAGAGGCCAAACCTATCCAAGGGGTGGTTTCTGCTGAAGGTCCTTGTCACACTACTGGGTAACGCAAGGAAATGGTGAAATTCAGTATATTCCACAAAAAAATTTAACTTTAGCTGAAAGAGTTTAACTTCAGAGTGTTGTACAGATATAACATAGTGCCCAAAGGAAGAATCCATGAGGAAGCTTTGTTTGCTTCTGAGTTAGTCTGGCTAAAGTTAATGGTGGGGGAAACTTCAACCCACCACAGTTATTTTCAAAGAAACAGTTCCATTTTCTTTCCAGATGGTATATCTTTACATCAGTTTAATAATCTCTTGGAGTCTTGCTCGACTCATTTCTAAATTAAAGTACTTCTTAAAAAACTTAGAAGCATTTTAACAATTTTAAATCACTCTCCACATAGCAATTTAAAATTATTGGAGCAGTTTTATAAGCACTTGAATTTGGAGGGGATCAGAGACCTGAAAGTATGCAATATAGAGTAATTTAAAATTATTAGCATACTTCACCTTTTTTTTATAACATCTTCCGTTTGGAATTGATCAGGTTTTGACTTGTGAGCTTGCACTCATGTGAGTGTTCCTCATCCCTTCATAGATAAAACCTGTTAAATCAAACTGCTTCAAAAATTTTAATTTGCTATACATAGACCACGCTCAGAAAATGAAATCTGCTTTTTAAATTAACAATACATTGGATACCAAATCTGTTAAAAGGCTCTTAAATGACACAACAGTTATATACCCTTTTGGAGAAGGGTATATAGTTGTTTGAAGTTTTCCCAGAAAAAATTTAAAATAAAACAAAATAAATCCAAAAGTCTACATAAAAGATATTTAAAGTCATTATGTAAGAATACTGTCTACAAGTCTATATTACAAATCTTCAACAATCAAAATCAACCTTCCCTGTGTACACATATATTGCTCTCAGCACCTCAGTTTCATGAATGAGTGTGTGAACTCAAACATCTTATACAAAACTAAGTGAGAATTGTATGGGAATAATGTTACATATTTTCATATTGCTCGAACTAGTGATTAAATATAATTAGGGTCAATAGAGAAGTTGAGAGCCCAGCTGAAGTGCATGTACACCAATGCATGCAGCATGGGCAATAAGCAAGAGGAGCTGGAAGTCCTGGTCCACCAGGGTGACTATGATATAGTCGCCATCTCAGAATCATGGTGGGATGACACGCACGATTGGAGTGCTGCACTAGGGGGTTACAGGCTCTTCAGGAGAGACAGGCAAGGGAGAAGAGGAGGAGGGGTAGCTCTGTATATCAGGGAGTCACTCTCTGCCACACAACTTGAGGTGGAAAATGAAGGGATTGAGAGCCTGTGGGTTAAAATCAGGGGGCAGACCAGCAAATCTGACATCCTGGTTGGAGTCTGTTATAGACCACCCAACCAGGATGAGGAGGTGGATGAATTATTCTATAAGCAACTGGAGGCTGTCTCAAGGTCATCAGATCTTGTCCTTGTGGGTAACTTTAACCTGCCAGATATCTGCTGGGAACTTAACTCAGCAGAGAGGAGGCAGTCCAGAAGATTCCTGGACCACATGGAGGACAACTTCCTGATGCAGCTGTTGAGTGAGCCTACCAGGGGTCAAGGTCTGCTTGACCTGCTGTTCTCCAATAGAGAAGGGCTGGTAGGAGACGTGACCATGGGAAGGAGGGGAAGGCCTCTCAAGGTATGTTTAAGGAAGTTGTTAGATTATGTAGGAAAAAATTAGAGAGGCAAAGGCCCAGTTGGAGCTGAGGCTGGCCACCTCAGTGAAGGACAATAAAAAGCATTTTTACAAATATGTTAATGCTAAAAAGAAGGGCAAGAAGAACCTGCACTCCCTATTGGACCTGGAGGGGAACACAGTGACTAAATACGAGGAAAAGGCTGAGGTCCTGAACACCTTCTATGATCAGGTGACCCGCCTGGTGGATGTGGGGAGGCCTGTGGATGTGGTCTACCTGGACTTCAGCAAGGCCTTTGACACCGTCCTCCACAGAAAACTGCTGGCTAAGCTGTCAGCTCGTGGCTTGGGCAGCAACACTCTGTGCTGGGTTAGGAACTGGCTGGAGGGCCAAGCCCAGAGTGTGATGGTGAATGGTGCCACCTCCAGCTGGAGGCCAGTCACCAGTGGTGTCCCCCAGGGATCAGTGCTGGGCCACATCCTCTTCAATGTCTTCATTGATGATCTGGATGAGGGGATTGAGACAGTCATCAGCAAATTTGCAGATGACACCAAGTTGGGAGCAGATGTTGGTCAGTTCGAGGACAGAAGAGCCCTGCAGAGGGACCTCGACTGACTGGACAGATGGGCGGAGTCCAATGGGATGGCATTCAACAAGTCCAAGTGCCAGGTGCTGCACTTTGGCCACAACAACCCCATGCAGTGCTATAGGCTGGAGTCAGAGTGGCTGGAGAGCTCCTAAACAGAGAGGGACCTGGGGGTTCTGGTTGACAGCTGCCTCAACATGAGCCTGCAGTGTGCCCAGGTGGCCAAGAAGGCCAATGGCCTCCTGGCCTGCATTAGGAATGGTGTGGCCAGCAGGAGCAGGGAAGTCATTATGCCCCTGTACTCTGCTTTGGTTAGGCCACACCTTGAGTACTGTGTCCAGTTCTGGGCTACTCAGTTTAAGAAGGACATCGAGACACTTGAGCTTGTCCAGAGAAGGGCAACAAGGCTGGGGAGAGGCCTTGAGCACAAGCCCTATGAGGAGAGGCTGAGGGAGCTGGGGTTGTTTAGCCTGGAGAAGAGGAGGCTCAGGGGCGACCTCATTGCTCTCTACAACTACTTGAAGGGTGGTTGTAGCCAGGAAGGGGTTGGCCTCTTCTCCCTAGCAACCAGCACCAGAACAAGGGGACACAGTCTCAAGGTGCACCAGGGGAGGTTTAGGCTGGAGGTGAGGAGAAAGTTCTTCACTGAGAGAGTGATTCGTCACTGGAATTGGCTGCCCAGGGAGGTGGTGGAGTCGCCGTCCCTGGAGGTGTTCAAGAGGGGACTGGACATGGCACTTGGTGCCATGGTCTAGTCCTGAGGTCTGTGGTGACAGGTTGGACTCGATGATCATCAAGGTCTCTTCCAACCTTATCGATACTGTGATACTGTGATAATTCCACTAGTCTTTTTGTTGACAAAGTAGTTTTGTACTTTAGAATAACATTTCACAGCCTCTTCTATCAACAACAGAAGCATCCTGCCTGAATACCAGTTTGAAAATTAAAGCCCCACAAGGATTCAGGAAAGATCACTCTGTAGACATCATTGCATATATATAACATCAGACCCTTTCAGAAAGGCCTTTCAGTTTCTTTTTTTAACAATGGATGAAAGCAGATTTGCTGTTACTTCAAAATTCTGCAAGCCATAGAGTACACCTATTAGAGGAAAACAAAGAAGGGCACACAGAAGCAAGTAATGCCAAGCAGCTTTAAAAACAAAATCCCACATCTCTAAGAATTCAGCAAAAGGACAACAGAAGCAAGACTACCTTGCTCTCTGGTAGATGAAGCCTTAGACTTTAAAGTCAGATCTAAGAGGACACATAGCTGTGTTTATATTTTGTGACTTGTGTTCTTCTCTGTATTAAAACTGTGAGGATGCAATGTTGGGTTGATTGCTTCCGTGCACAGCAAGCTTTTAGACAGGCAAATGGGATTAATTGCTAGTCCTAAAATAGCATCAGAAGTAATTATTTTTTATCAGCAATAAATGCTCTATCTATGGCAATCCTTAGTGATTCAATGATTTAACTGGTAATGTTTGACTATCAGGGCTGCAAAATAAAAATCTCTTAAAGTATCTCTTTTAGCTGTTAAATAATGAGAAAGCACAAAGGGATAAGCTGATTGGTCAGTCAAGTCTTTCTGAGAGAAGGTTGATCAGCTTAGATGGATGAATATAACACAGCTGTGAATTTGTTTCCTAGCTTTTAGAAACAGAGCTGGTCGGCAGTGTAATCTAGCCCAGAGGTTTGGATCTGACAACGAACCAACTCGTGCAGTAAAGACCCAGAGAATTGTGTGATACACAATAATAGAGAATAAGATATCTGTCAGGGGAGTTTCCTCCTCTACTATTTTTCATGTGTTAAATGCCTTGTGTAAAAAATTGCAGGAAATTCTCTTCCTTCTTAGGTAAATCCACATGCAACTGGATATATATTTGTTCACATGTGTTCCTCTCAGAGTCCTGAGGAGACCTTAGCTTTTTTTAATTAACATGTTGAAGAATAACACACATTAGTGCAATGTGTTACATTGTGCTAAAGCTCTGTAGAAGTATTTGCACTCATAAGCTGAAAATGCCAGTCCATCTGCGATCATTGAAACAGTAGTCATTGCTGCTGTTTTACAGGGTCAGGATTCTTAATATTACTCATTTCTTAAAAATGTCCAACCACTTTTCAACTTTGTTTCATCTACAGTTCAAGTCTGGACTAGGTGTCCCTTTTCTTCAGTTGTTTCCACAGGTGCAACTTCAAAGAGCACTTCAAAAAAGCTTTGGATTTATACTTTTTCTAAACATATTTTTCAGAACTCCCTTTTCAGTTGTTTGCACAACTTCGATAGCAATACAGGTGAGAGCTCTTCATAAAAAGATGTTAGAAATTTCTTCAGAGGACCCATACTATGTGTTAATTCCGCAGTTATATCAGTGAGCAATTCTCTGTTACTACATCAGCAGTCATCAGCTGTGATAACCATAAAACTTCAATTTCCTATCCTTTGCAATACATATAAGTCCCTAATTCAACATGATATTGTAGGTCCTGGAGTCACTTGTGGAAAATGTACTTCTTCTCTATCAGAAGATGAGTCCCAGTTACAGCAGTTTGCATATCAGTTCTAGATGATTCCCTTATCCCAAAGTTTAATCCTTTTCTCAGTAAATCAGACATGTACTCCTTTACTCTGTGATATTTCTATGTAATTCTATGTATTTTTGAATTTTGGCTTTGATGCCTTTAGTACATGGCACATATTCCATTTGGACAGCACCGTGCCAAAAAGTAAACTGAATGTGATGCAGCCCTAATCTTCTAGCTAAAAGAGATTATTTTAGTCTCATGAAGTTTACATCTTATCAGTTCATGTTCTGCTGTTCAACAAGGAGCTATGACTATTCTAGTTTCTTTAACACATTTTATTAACTGCAATCCACTAAAAATTCTCCCCCTCATCAACAAACACAGCCAAGCTCCCTCATGGTTACACATGGTGCTATCAGAGGCTCTTCTCAGCTGTTTCACTTTACAAGATCCCTTGTCCCTGGTAACACATATATAATTCACGTATGAACTGAAATAGTTTCCTGAAATCCATTCATTCCCAGAGGAAACTGCTCTTTAATTGTTTGTATGCCCTCTCAGCAGGGAGACTGACTTACACCATACATGTGCATCATTTTATTTAAATTATATCCTACCTTGTTATGAAAGCTGCAAGAGCTCTTTGATCTTCTTTTACTAAGGCTACCAACTACAGAAAGTCCCCCGAGAACAAAGCGGCAGATGAAAAAGAAGTGCTGGTGCTCCAGGCAAATTCTTTTAACCAGACCTCTACCAGCAGCAATGTGTAGCAGGAAAAAAATAGGTGGTTTGAATGTAATTATAGTAGGATGTATCTACTTACCTTTATTTAAAATACTTGTTTTAGGATTGATTTCCCTCCTTTGGCATGGGAAACTGCAAACAGCACTAGCCTAAAACACTGAGGTTTAACTGCAATCCAGAAAAATAAGCCTCTCACCCTCTGCCATCCTTTCTGCAAGTGTCATACCTTGCAATAAATATCAGGAGGCTGATGGCCTGCAACAGCACATCTCCCTTATGCTTGCGACTTGGACCTCCCCACATTTAATCTCTTGCCTCCATTCCCTTATCAGGTAACTACACACTTCCTCAGATTGCATGGGGACTTTTTTTCCCAGTAGTACATAGGACTGGAAGTACCAGTGTGGGCATCAGTGAGATGGAGGATGAAGCCTCAGCGTTGGAAGCAAGAATGACACCTCTCACCGCAACGCAGAAGGCTGAATAAAACTAGCAATTTTGCTTGACAGGTGTTTACAAAAAACGTTTCTCCCCTTCTAATACTCGTGAAGTTGTTTCCTGAAGTTCGATTGATTTTCAGGACTTTAATAAGGCCTTTGATATAGTTTGTCATAACATCTTCTCAGATAAACTATCTGCTCATGGCTTGGACAGTTGCTTGCTTTGTTAGGTGAAAAACCTGGATGAATGGCCAGGCCCAAAGAGTTGTGGTGAATGGACTTAAATCAAGTTGGTGGCCAGTTAGAATTTCCCCAGGGTTCAGTACTGGGGCCAGTTCTGTTATATATCTTTATCAATGATCCAGATGAGGGGATTTACCCTCAGTAAATTTGCAGGTGACATCAAATTGGGTGGGAGTGTTGATCTGCTAGAGGGCAGGGAGTCTCTGCAGAGGGATCCGGACAGGCTGCATTGGTATATTGAGGCCAACAGCATGGGATTCAGCAAGGTCAAGTGCTGCACTTGGGCCACAATAACTTGATGCAATGCTAGAGACTTGGGGAAGAGTGCCTGGAGAACTGTCCAGCAGAGAAAAACCTGGGTGTGTTGAATGTCAGTCAGCTAAACACAAGCTAGCAGTGTGCTCAGGTGGCCAACAAGACCAATGGGATGTTGGTTTATATCACACACAGTGTGGCCAGGAGGTCCAGGGATGTGATTGTCCCCTGCTGTTGTGAGGCCACACCTCAAGTGCTGTGTTTATTTTGGGGCTTCTCACAACAAGGACATCAAGGGTCTGGAGCATGAGCCAGAGAAGAACTATGCTGATGAAGGGCCTATAACGGGAGAGAGTTAACTACAGTTTGAGTAGAAGTACCCAAATGCCAAGGTGTAGTGAATAATGCTTATGGCCAGGATTGTGCCCCAAATATTTCTAGGACATACTTCTCTGTGTGTTAACCCTCCTTTGTTCTCCCTTCTTCCTGGAGGTGGCAGGGGGATCCTGGCGCCACTGAGTCCAGGTAAACAGCCTACCTGGGCGTGGTCTCACCCCTGTGGTACACAAGGGCCAGGCTATATGTTTGTTTCCCTGTTTATAGCATAAGCTTACACCATATTTGGTAGATGCCAGTTCATTGGTTAATCTTTCTGTTAGCAACAGATGCTCATTAGACCAGTATTCACTGGGGCAAATGGTAAATAGGGGTTGTTTGGTAATGACACACACACCCCCCCATTCATATTTGAGCCTGTATCTGTGTGTGTGCCTGTGCTGCTGCAGTCCACCATTGCCCGGGACTCATACCAGTGCTCCAAGAGGCCTCATGGTACTTTGCCACCGTCACCCAGCTGCGTGCAGTGCCATGGACAGTACCCCGTGGGATCAACCGCTGCGTGATCCATCGCCACAGGAGAATACCTGGTAACCCGTGTGAACCAGCGTTGCTGAACTGCCACAGTGCCCCCTGCCGAGTGGGGAACCTCTGTATCCTGGGAGAAACAGCAGCCACGTGGCACAGCCACGCGGTCGGCGCCATTTCCTGTGTCCTTATTACAGCATATCCGTGCCACGTTCTGTGGGCTATAAACATTATTAAGGGAAGACTTCGCGAAGCTCTCAGCTTGTGAGTAAGCCAAGCCTTTCTGTATAGAATTTCAGTTGGGATAGCGTTCAAATTGCTCTGGATGGAGGATCGCCAGTCACTGACCAACCCCCTCCCCCTCCTCTTTTCGAGTCAGTTTTGATTCTAAGTTCTGTGAATCATTTGATTTAAGTGGCCATACATAAACATTCTGTAAAGATAGTTCCACTAACCAAATATCGATACCTGTGAAGGGGACTGTACATACCCCGTTGCAGAGTTTGTATATATATAAATAAATAAAAACAAACCTACATTTTCATTGATAATATCTGCTGCTCATTTCTGAGGGCATATTCATAACACAAGGGCTGCCTGGAAATAATTGCTGTTTGTACCCAGCTGCCTGGGAATGTCTGGAATGCCTGGTGTTTGATAAGAAGCTGCCAGGTGCACAATAAGAGTAACGGATAACATGTATCTGTAGGTTCTTCTGTTTATAAAACTAAGCAGGGGTAGGAATGTATTAAATGTGTTGGCATCCTGAGCTAACTGCAAAAGTCCTTCAAGCCCTCATTTGACTGCTAATGGATCTGAGGAAGATGAAGAGGAGGCAGGGGGTGTATGACCCCCTGAGCAGGATGCATGCATTAGCAATAGGGTGAGGAGTTACACAACATAATTGTGAAATATAGGAGAGGCTTTAGTTCCACGACCCAGCCTCCTGTGATATGGGTCCTCTCATGGGACACAGGACCCATAAAAAACTGAAAATTACTACTGGGAGTGTGCTGCTGTTTCTCTGATCCAATAAGACAAGATTTGATTTTGTGGGGACACCTACCTAGATGGGAGATGGTCAGCTCCGCCATTTTGTGATCTTCAGTACCGCTCTGTTTCTTATAGAGTGTTCAGGATAAGTTAGTTGCGCTTTAGTTGGGATTTGGCTCTGCTCTCAGGCTTCATGGGTAACTTGCAGGGTTACGCCTTGCTTTTGGGGTTTGTGCCTTACAGCACTCCAGTGCAACCTCATCCACCTTTACAATAAATAAAGATGCACCTATCGGCAACTGTGTTATATGTAATTGATTAATTCCTCATCAAAAAGAACTCACTAATAGAGGACCTTGAATACAAGTCGTATGAGGAATGGCTGACAGAACTGGGATTGTTTGGTTTTCACAAGAGGAGGCTGAAGGGAGACTTCATCACCCTCTACAACTGCTTCAAGTGAGGCTGGAAGAAGGTAAGGATTAGTTTCTTCTCATGTGCAATGACAGGACAAGAGGAAATCATAGAAATGGACACAAGTTGTGTCAGGAGAGGTGCAGGTTGGATATCAGGGAAAATTTCTTCTCAGAAGGAGTTGGAAAGCGTTGGAACAAGCTGCCTGGCAAAGTGGGGGAGTCATCATTCCTGAAGGTGCTTTAAAGATGTGTGGATGTGGTGATTTGGACATGTTTTAGTGGTTGTGGCTTAGCAGTAGTGGTGGGATTACCAGCTCCAGGAAAGCAGGTGGACACAAAGATCTCAGATGTCTCCTTCAACCTGAACAGTTCCATGATTCTATGCTTCTATAATTATATGAAAGCAGAATTGATGACTTTCACTAGATTTTGAAACCTAAGCCTGAAATTCACTGCCATATTTCTCAAAAACCCTTATATTAAAAAAAAAAAAAAAAAAAAAAAAAAAAAAAAAAAAAAAACCACAACCAAAACCCTTTTAAAAAAAAAGAGATGGGAAAACAACCCAAAAAACATACAACCCTTTCCCTGAATCTGTACTTAATTTCAAATTTGTAACAAAATATAAAATCAGACAATGTTAAGGTTGCTTAAGGCTTCATAACAAGTTTTAATCAGAGGGTTATATTTATCCCTAAGGTCATAAGTAAAGATATCAGTTTACATTATGCCTCTTTATTGCTCCTAATGATAAAGAAGATTATAGCAGTTTTATTTCAGGATTTTTAACAACCAGAATAATATCACTTACATTATGGGTCCTGAAATAAAAAAATATATCTTTAGAATAAAATTTAAAAGACTTCCCTGAAGATGCTTAAGCAGAATTATTTAAGCAAGCAAAATGTTCATATTCAAGGTCCAAATCAGATTTTGATGGCTGGAGGAAACACTGAAATAGAAATTTGAGAGTGCAGTTTTATGCTTCCTCATGCAAAGGTTGGAGCTATTTCTCTCCATCTCTCATTTCAGCATTGATTGGAAGAACTCTGCAGCCAGCAGCGCAGCACAATCCTGCTCAGGAGAGAGCTGGTGAGGGAGCCAGGTTTTTAAGTGGCTGTTACCAATCCACACTGTTAGCACCTGCTGCCACTGTAGCTTATCCAAGACCAACACCAGCTTTCCGCTGCTCTGACTGGAAGCCCCAGCAAATATGGCATGCCTTTGCAGCAGCTAAAGAAGACCTCAGAAAAGGTCTGCACAAACATGGTTCACATCAGAATAACCAATTTAGAAGGCCAGAAACACCCCCTGCCAAGAGACAAAGGAAAGTGTACACGTCAGGTAAGTAATTTGTGCATTCCCTCCAGTATTGTAAAAGGACTGAATGCATTTTGCATATTTATACATCCATTTCTTTCTTTGCTGGGCAGTGACAGCTCACAGGGTTCTGTGTCGATTGTCCACAAATAATTACTCTGGTCACTTAGCAAAGCAGAAGATCTGTCATCCAGAAACTTATTGCCTAGCAACAGTTCACTTACCACTCCTCCCTTGCAATAAGCAAACTTTGCCTGCCTTCCCTTGTTCCCTCCTGTTTTTAGTGGCTCTCTGGCTGCTGGCAGAAACAACCACTCACCTGAGCAGGGTTCAGCTTTATGGCCAGCCTTACTGGGTGAAAACCTCTTATTACAGGACTGTCTGTGCTGTTAGGTCCAAGTATATATGAGAAGATGTATAATATAGTTTAAGAAAATACTGGCTGCCAAGAAAAGGTACAGCTTCTGCCTTTGATAAAACACTGTCACATTACACCTAGATCAAGCACACTTCATTAAGTGTGGACAAATCACTATCTGGCCTCATGGAGAGAAGAGGAGGAAACAAAACCAGTCATATTAGACAAGAAATTGTAGCGCACTACCCACAGCAATGGGACACCTTATTTTCCTCAAATGCTTTTCATTAGCATATATATTGTACTATTACTGTAATGTCATAGAATTGCAAACTACTTCTAATTGTGGTGGTTTGGCCCTGGCTGGGGGCTAAATGCTCACCAAAGCCACTCTATCACTCCCTTTCTTAGATGGACAGGAGAGAAGGGAAAAAATAGCAGAAGCCAGTAATAAGGTAGAAGAAATTTAATAATGCTAAGCACAAGCAAAGAGCAAAGGCTTCATGTGGAAGCAAAAGCAAAGGGAGATGTTATTCTCTACTTCCTATCAGCAGATGGTCTTTGGTCCTGGGAAGCAGGGTGTTAACACACGTAACATTTACTCTGAAGGACAGACACCATGGACAACGAATATCCCCACACTTGCTTCTTTCACGTAGTTGTTACAACTGAGCTGATGTCATATGTGATGGAGTACCCCTTTGGCCACTTTGGGTCAGCTGGCTTGGCTGTGTCCTCTCCCAAGAGCTTGCCCATCACTCAGCTTACTCTTAGGGTGGGGAAATGTTGGAAAAGCACAGCCTGGATGCTTGTTCAGCAGTACCAGAAACACTGGTGTGTTATCAACACCCAGATACAGGACCGCAAAACACTCAGGAGAATTAACCCAGATCAGCCAACCAAATACACTTATTTTGTTTAATTTTATATTATTTAAGCAGTGATTTATGGAAAAGAAACATACCATTCCCATCCCCATGTGAAATCCTTCCTGCTCCTTCCGTCCTCACAAGCAGTACCATTTAGTTTTTAACTGATGGTTGTCAACAGTACAGAGTTGGGGTTTTTGTATTTTTCTCAAAGCAGCATTTTTGAAAATTGCACAATATATTTTGCTAACAACTTTGTGTGGCATTCTGGACATCTTAGAGCTATACTCAGAGATTAAAATCACATGACAAAACTTCTCTACTATACCACCCACCTATCAAAAGCATGATACACTAGGGAAGCTTAACACTTGTTAGCTGTTCTTACTCCTAGTAATAGCTGTGTGTATATAAGTGACAATTATCTAAGGTGATATAAATACTCTATATTCTCCCTATAGCAAATCTGTGTTGTTTCAAAGTGTAAAATTTACATACAGGCTGCAGCTGTATTTTTCACTGCTTGGCATGCATATAGTAGTAGACACATTAAAAAAGTTCTCTAATTTATCAAAACGTCAAAAAGTACTAAATTCAAACATTTTCCTCAGCTAGTAAGAAATAACTTTTAAAAAATACATTGTATATATACAGAGATATTGAATTGTGTTAGTTCTCAACACCTAACATCCATCCCCTGAAACACAAAATACCAGAAATCTACCCCTCTTTAAAGAATCGCCAGATCCCAGTCTTGAAATACACAGCCTTGAAATGAAATTCTAAGTTGAGCTGCCATTTAACAATACCTAACATCTAGATCATCCAGTAAATAAAAAATAAAAAGGCAAAAAATGTTAATGTTCTATATATTAAAATTTTGCTATTCTGATTAATGGAGTAGTCTTTGAATACCAGCATGTTGTTCTTATGACCATTTGTTATTATGTATTACTCTGTGTTCACATTTTTCTGAAATTCTTTCAAATTTTAGGGAGGTAATCTACTTATTTGAGAAGAAATGTTATTTTATTGCTTGCCATAAATTCTTACAGTCTGAAGTAAAATATCTATCCTCACCACTCTTGTCTCTGCCCATTTGGCAATGATTATATTTTTTGTTTTAAATACGTAAATACTAATAATGTGTCCTTGTACATGTGCCAGCATCTATGATTATTTTAGCTGCAGTATAAAGAGATGGGGGAACAGCATTCTATAGCTAGCTACTGATGTAGAACCTGGAAACTAGGGAGAATACTTGCTCTTAAACAAGTCTTCTAATTACAGAAAAAAATTGTTGCTGTTTTGTTTTGTCACCATGAAAATGACATCACATTAATGAAAAAAAATAGAGGAAATCCCTAGAATAGTCTCTGACAATTTGTAACCTGTTTAATGGATATTAATGTCAAGTCCTCAATGCTGGCTTTTTCTGCTTATAAACCATTTCTCAAATGTATTGATGACATGAGCTTAAAAAAATCCCCACAAATCAAACCAAAACCCCCACAAGATTTATAAAACATGAAAGAAAATACTTCTGAGATCCTATATAGATTTCCAGCTCAATTAACACTTACAAAATAAAACTTTTTGTAATAGGCATCTGGACACAGGTTTAAGGATGGCCCCTTAAATGTAATTTGCTTTCAGCTGAAATGTATGTAACATCTTACAGTTTTGCATGTACAAATGCTCAGTATCAGCATTCTGTATTTTAGATGTTAGCCACATCAGGCTTGATTTGGAGCCACAGAAACTGATGAAAACTTTTATATCGTTCCTACAGAGGGAAAGACACTCTAACACTATTGGAACTATATTCAAATAGCCACATTAAAATAAAATTTTAAAAAATTTTTTAAAAAAAGTTGAAGTGGAAAAAATGAGGTTTAGAAAAACAGGACACAGATGCAAAAACCAGGATACAGATGGGTAAACTGAGGACAGCTGTTGGCAGTAACAAATCATGTTTCCCAAAGTTCTTTATTGCAGGGCACTCTGATGTATAGGATGTGTAGCAGCAAAACCAAGGAAAACACAGATTATGCAATGCTTCAAACCCAAATGATATTCTGATGGCACAGGAAAGATGTACAAAACAAAATGGAGAGGTTTTCTATTTCTGTGTTTCATTTTCCTCTCTTTCGTACCCTCTAGACAAAAATCATTAATGGATTCAGTATACTTTTGCTTCACTAATGCAGCTTCCCTTGTAAAACAGGCAGTCTCTTCACACTTTTGCTGGTGGTTGTTTACTGCCATGCAATACTGTTTGGAGGGGTGGAGGGGTTGTTGTTGCTTTTGTTGTTTTGGAGGGTTGTTCGTTGTTGTTTTCTGTCTTTCAGGATGAGTTATTACCCAGAGTTCAAAACTAGAGAAAAACTGAGGTGTACCTTAAATAACAGTGTTATTCCTCTGAGCCAGACCTTGATAAAGATCTTGTTAAAGATCATATTACTTCATATTCAAATATATTCATTATTAACCTACATTGCCTTTATCTTTGACTCAAACACTTCAGCTTCAGAACTCAGATTTTTCTGGGCTTATAAACTGTACCAGAAGTGCCTCAGACTCTTACACAGCTCAGTAACAATGCCTACAATAAACATAGACAGAAGCTGACCTTCCCTATGACTCTGAAGAATTCATTTGCACCAGAGATGACAGAGCTAAAGAGTACTTGTTTGGTTTCTGTAAGGCCTACCAGCATTACTGGTACTGGTACCACACAACTGGGGAAACATTTTTTAACATCTCAGTTTAGGCAAAGTCTGTTTCAGAGGTGCATAACCATATCTAGTCTCAGTGTACTGCCTGTTCTTGCTCTTTATTTCAATTTGTATGCAAATAAAAACACAAACAGTTTTGTTAATTTTCAAATTTTCTTTTTATAACATAAACAACCTTAAGCTTGTTGTATTAAGCTTTTGTTTGGAGCTCCATGCTTGCCTACAATAGTAATGAGAATGAGAATGAGAAACATCAATGACAAGAGAAAAATCCTGCCAAAAATAAGAGGCTTAGGCCACATGGAGACATCAAGGGATATCTCTGATGTGATGCTGCCAGCATTACTTCTTCCTCTCTGCTTAGTATTTCTGAAAGCCGCCTTACATTTCTGAAACTCTCCCAGACTTTGCTGTGTAGTGCAGAGGACTGTTCTCCAGTAAACACAGTATCATTTAGCTCCATCTTTTCCAAAACGCCTGGAGAGCTCAGTGAAAAATAAAAAGCAGGCCTAGCATATTCTCACAACTGCCAAATTGCCAATTCTAACAGCAGACCCAGATGCCTGCATAGCTTCTCTGAAATTAATGGGACAGGAGGGAGGAGGAACACATGAGAGATAGTGGTAAATGGATACAGCAGGGATGAGAAATCAAGGCAGAAATGTGATTGCAAAATGTCCTTCCTTCAACAAAGTCAGTGCCTTTGTCATGCCTAAATCTGGGCATTTGAATTCTCATTATTTAGCATACATGACTGTTGCAGTCACTGCGCTGAGGGCAGCTGCTGGATGCGTGCAGAGTGCATGATTCCTTAGCTGACCAATTCCTTAGCACACATCCGTAGAGCAAAACAATAAAATTCCACATGTGCCAAGAATGACATCCTCACATTGGCACCCTTTGATTGGAACATGCTTCAGAAGCAACCTCCTTGACATACTGGCACCTCTTATTGGGAAAAGTCTTTAGTGTATATGTGTGGTTGGATTTTACTGATCAAGGGATTGATAACAAAGAATATATAAACAGCCAGTCTGAGCAATAGCTGTCTTTGGTTAGGTCTTCAGTTAGGGCTTTGGTTAGGGACTTCTGCTTCTGTTAGTTCTGGTCAGGGTTTCAGTGTAGGGACATTGCTAGGGCTCAGGACTTAGTAAAACCTCAGGCCCCCCTCACCTTCCCAGTTGCCGTTGCAAAACAAATATGGGGCACTGGAAGTTGAGAGTGAAGTGAATGAGATGACAGAAGAGACACCATCTGAGGTGTTGCCTAAAGCAAAACAGCCTGCCCCACCACATCAGGACTTGCTCCCTTTAAAAAGAGGAGGGTAATTGTTATTGGTGATTCCCTCCTGAGAGGAACAGAGGGCCCCATATGTCAGCTGAATCCTTCCCACAGGGAAGTCTACTGCCTCCTTGGGGCCCAGGTCAGAGAGGTTACCAGAGGGCTAGAATAGAATAGAATAGAATAGAATAGAATAGAATAGAATAGAATAGAATAGAATAGAATAGAATAGAATTAACCAGGTTGGAAAAGACCTGCGAGATCATCAAGTCCAACCTATGACCCAACACCATCTAATCAACTAAACCATGGCACCAAGCACCCCATCCAGTCTCTTCCTAAACACCTCCAGTGATGGTGATTTCACCACATCCCTGGGCAGCCCATTCCAATGGCCTATCACTCTTTCTGTGAAGGACTTCTTACTAACATGCAATCTCTCTAGCGTTTTGCTAGAAAGCTGACTCAGGACCGACACCCAGGACCAATGACATTGAGAGGAAAGGCACTTCATTCTACTTTCCTTTTCAGGCTTTCAGCAGTGGGAGGACCCCGGCAGTGACTGAGGCAGAGAGCAAGGTCTGGCATAGTTGTCTTCTCATGTGCCTGCTTGAGATTGTGACATCAGCCACGGGAAATTTAAAACGCGCCTGAGGCTGGCACAGTCTAACATTTCGCTAGACAGCTGCTGCCTCCTCACCAGATTGCAGCCACCGGCATCCACCACAGGACTTTTTTTTTATCCAGTAGGTCATGTGGCCAGGGATAGGGATGGTTGCAACTCACAGCAAAGCTGTTTTCAAAAGATCAGTGTCGGCCCATACTGAGGTTGAACATAAGCAGGTAAGTGTCAAGGCAACTGGATGAAGTGAGTGCTGGAGCCTGGCACTTGAAATGGAAGGTAGTGGAGACAACACCTGCACTAGGTGTGAGCAGATCGAGAAGCAAAGGCTCAGGGGAGACCTTTTTACCATCTACAGCTACCTGAAGGGAGGTTGTAGCCAGGTGGGGGTTGGTCTCCCAGGCAACTAGCACCACAAGAGGACACAGTCTCAAGCTGCGCCAGGGGAGGTTTAGGCTGGATGTTAGGAAGAAGTTCTTCACAGAAAGAGTGACTGGCCATTGGAATGAGCTGGCCAGGGAGGTGGTGGAGTCACCATCACTGGAGGTGTTTAGGAAGAGACTGGATGCCATGGGTTAGTTGATTAGATGGTGTTGGGTGATAGGTTGGACTTGATGGTCTTGCAGGTCTTTTCCAACCTGGTTAATTCTATTCTATTCTATTCTATTCTATTCTATTCTATTCTATTCTATTCTATTCTATTCTATTCTATTCTATTCTATTCTATTCGCTATTCTATTTGCTATTCTATTTGCTGCTTCATCTGTTACAGGCTTCCAGGACTTAGTCTGTAAGTGGGAATCTGAGATTCTGTAATGCAATGAATTCTGCAATGCAGTAATAAAGGACTTCTGAGAGAACATCTGAAATTCTCTGCTTTGCATTTCTGGAATCTTGTTGCTATACAGCACTGTAGATCATGCCTTCATTTGTCACCCAATGGCCCCCAAATTGGGGGAAGAACAACACCTGCCCTAATTAAAAGTTATGACCATCTTGTGAACAGCCATAATGTTAAATCCACAAACGGATAGGACTGAGCAAAGCATAAAATGTGTATGGAAGAGAACTGAGTAGAGAGATGAGTTCCAAATAGAAATGTCCAGACAACTATCCATTCCTATATGATTTCCTGTGGGTAAGGAAACATGCCACTGTTACAATACAATACAATACAATGCAATACAATGCAATACAATACAATACAATACACCAGGTTGAAAGAGACCTTCAAGATCATCGCGTCCAACCCATCAACCAATCCAACCCACCTAAACAACTAAACCAAGCACCCCATCAAGTCTCCTCCTGAACACGTTAATTCAAGTCTTGGAAACATTGATTTAGAAATATAAAATAGTATGTCCACAGCTGCAAGGCTCTTTTTGTCCTTGGTGATCTAAACAGAATGTTTTGGGAGATACCTCTCACCCTACTTTTATGTCTGAATTCTAGTCTCCCACAGAACAGAACAACACTAAACTATGTACCTCAGATCACTTTTGGTTTAATTAGTTGGCAAAGAGCAGTAAAAAAATATGTGGAATTATGTGTTCATGATGGACACAACGTTTTGCTTGAACTGATTTTGGACAACTGATTAAAATGCCCAAAAATCAAAAGTTCATTTACTTCAAACCAAACCAAACAAAAACAAACAAAAAAAACCCCAACCATCCAAAATGAACAAAAACCCCCAACCACCACCCCCAAAAAAAACCCAACAAAAAACTCCACACCCTATACTTTAGCCACTTGCTTCATATTTGTGCTAACTTCTGCAAAGCCTGTAAATCATTACCGCTTGTATATTTGCTAGTGTAACTTTACAATAATTCTACTGACATTGTTATTTAATACTCACATTAAAATACTAATGCTCAAATTTGATTCCTTGTGCTAAGTGCTGCACAAATGCATTGGAATGACCTAGTATTTGTAAATGGAGCATAGAAATGGGGGAGCTGACGCATGTCCCTTGATGAATTAACCACACAGCATTTAGCAACTCAATACATTTGTGTACCTAGGTACAGCATGGGTGATGATTTTTCAAGGAGTAGCTCACAAACATTTTAGAATAAAGTGAAGAAAGAGCATCTCAGGAACTTGTAACCATTTCAGTGGAAATGTGTATTTGCAGCCCAGCAGTTGGAAATAAGTTCAGCACATAAATGTTGTAATCAGCATTGCAGGTGTATAGCTAGTTACAGTAACATCTCCAGAAATATCTCCAATGAAAATGCTCCCAACAGTACCGAGGAAATTAAATCAAGGCATTAGGAATACCCTTACACAGTTTTGTAAAGTAAACCTTTGTTCTTGAATTTCAACAGATGTGATAAAAATTACATACATCTCATTCTCTATAACACAGAAATATAGGAATATACCTGAAATTACTCTGAGTGCTGTAGAAAGTAGCCTGAAACCTTTCATTTTTCAAAATCATTGGCTATTTACTGTAACACTTTAAATTCAACTATGGTCAAAGAATGACAAGGATACTTTGGTATTTCCTTGTTTGAGATATAACAATAACCTAAGGACAGAGAAAGAACACCATGGAAAGTCTTTCTGCATGTGTTTATCACAGCATCACAGTAACACAATATCACTAAGGTTGGAAGAGACCTCAAAGATCATCGAGTCCAACCTGCCACAACAGACCCCATTACTAAACCATGGCACCAACTGCCACATCCAATCCCCTCTTGAACACATCCAGGGATGGTGAATCCACCACCTCCCCAGGCAGCCAATTCCAATGACAAATGACACTCTCAGTGAAGAACTTTCTCCTCACCTCAAGCCTAAATTTCCCCTGGTGCAGCTTGAGACTGTGTCCTCTTGTTCTGGTGTTGGTTGCTAGGGAGAAGAGACCAACTCCCTCCTGGCTACAACAACCCTTCAGGTAGTTGTAGAGAGCAATGAGGTCTCCCCTGAGCCTCCTCTTCTCCAGGCTAAACAATCCCAGTTCTCTCAGCCTCTTGTCATAGGGCTTGTGCTCAAGGACTTTCACCAGCCTTGTTGCCCGTTTCTGGACACGTTCAAGTGTCTCAATGTCCTTCTTAAACTGAGGGGCCCAGAACTGGACACAGTACTCAAGGTGTGGCCCAACAAGTGCTGAGCACAGGGGCACAATGACTTCCCTGTTCCTGCTGGCCACACTATTCCTAATGCAGGCCAGGATGCGGTTGGCCTTCTTGGCCACCCAGGCACAATGCTGTCTCATGTTTAGGCAGCTATCAATCAGCACCCCCAAGTCCCTCTCTGCTTGGCAGCTCTCTAGCCTCTCTGACCCCAGCCTGTAGCTCTGCATGAGATTGTTGTGGCCAAAGTGCAGCAGCCGGTATTTGGATTTGTTGAATGCCATCATATTGGACCCTGCCCATATGTCCAGTCGGTCAAGGTCCCTCTGCAGAGCCCTTTGACCCTCTAACAGATCAACATCTGCACCCAGCTTGGTGTCATCTGCAAATTTGCTGATGTCTGTCTCAATCCCCTCATCCAGATCATCAATGACAATATTAAAGAGGATGTGGCCCAGCACTGATCACTGGGGGACACCACTGGTGACTGGCCTCCAGCTGGATGTGGCACCATTCACCACCATTCTCTGGGCTCAGCCCTCCAGCTAGTTCCTAACCCAGCACAGAGTGTTGTTGTCCAAGCCACGAGCTGACAGCTTGGCCAGGAGTTTGCTGTGGGTAGACACAGACCTAAACACTGTAATAGCAAACAAGTCTAAGGCCTAGCTGTAAACAAATTACTTAATAATTGACCACTTCATTATTTAAAATTCAGCCATTTCAGTTTTTTTGAGGACTTTTTTTTGTGCTGCTCACATGATCAACACACTTTTTTATAATTTTGCCAAACGTCTGTAGAAACCAGGAATTAAAACACATTTTTAGTGAACTTCTGCACACCTGCATGAAGATAATTAGATTAATTTTCCTTAGCTCTAGTCTAGATGGCACACACACCATCAAGGGTGACTGCATGCAACAAGGTTGTCTTCTCTGTGGAGAAGCAGTTTCTGTGCAAGTCTGCTTTCCATCCTGAAGCTGGAGGTGGGAGATTCAGGCTGGACATAAGGAAGAATCATAGAATCATAGAATCATAGAATCAGTCAGGGTTGGAAGGGACCACAAGGATCATCTAGTTCCAACCCCCTGCCATGGGCAGGGACACCCTGCACTAGATCACGCTGGACAGAGCCTCGTCCAGCCTGGTCTTAAACACCTCCAGGGACGGGGCCTCAACCACCTTCCAGGACAACCCATTCCAGGGCTTCACCACTCTCATGGGGAAGAACTTCTTCCTCACATCTAGCCTGAATCTCCCTATTTCCAGCTTCATTCTGTTCCCCCTAGTCCTATCACTACCTGAGATCCTGAGAAGTCCCTCCCCAGCCTTCCTGTAGGCCCCCTTCAGATACTGGAAGGCCACAATGAGGTCACCTCGGAGCCTTCTCTTCTCCAGACTGAACAGCCCCAACTCCTTCAGTCTGTCCTCATAGGAGAGGTGCTCCAGCCCTCTGATCATCCTCGTGGCCCTTCTCTGGACACGCTCCAGCACGTCCACATCCCTCCTGTAATAAGGGCTCCAGAACTGGATGCAGTACTCCAGGTGGGGTCTCACCAGAGCTGAGTAGAAGTTCTTCACCATGAGAGTGGTGAAGCCCTGGAATGGGTTATCCAGGGAGGTAGCTGAGGCCCCATCCCTGGAGGTGTTTAAGACCAGGCTGGATGAGGCCCTGGCTGGCCTGATCTAGTGTGGGTTGTCCCTGCCCGTGGCAAGGGGTTGGAACTAGATGATCCTTGTGGTCCCTTCCAACCCTGACTGATACTATGATACTATGTAGAAAAGCAGTTAAGCCCGTGCACATGTATGTGGGGGTGTCACTGCAGCCAGCATCAAAGACAATCACTAACTTCTCCAAGCTGCATAAACCATAATTCATTAACATTTAAGCACTGCTTTGAGACAGGTAAATTGATGCAGAAGTGTAACTAGTGTATTATGCTTTACAGTTTTGCTTTACATCTTGCCTTGGAAGAGTCATTCTTTGACATTCAACTGCAAGTCCTGAAGCAAGGAGGAAAGCTTGGTTCTGTGCAATCCATCACTGCAGGACTCCTGGCCACCATACATCCTTCAGCTCATTGCAGAATCATTGAATGGAATAAACAGCATTGAACCAAAACACCAGATTTCTGTAATTCTAAGGAACTTTAAAAGACTGTGACGTTTTCATGGAGTCATAGAATGGTCCAGGCTAGAAGGAACATCCAAAGGGTCATCTAGTTTGACCTCTTCACACACAGCAGGGCCATCCCCAACTGGATCAGGCTACACAGGGCCTCATCATAACGGAACTTCTACAACTCAAATAAACTCGGGAGCATCGCTGGCACAGCTTCATTGGTTCCCCACGAGTGACCACACATTACACTATTATAGATTATTGGTCCAACTACTAATACCACGTGAGGTTGTTGATGCAGGTGCATGTCCTGTTATTCCCAGATAACTTTTGTGTTTATAGCTACCGGTGTCCTGCTTTAGTTACATGCTGCAGGCACAGCAATGTTTTGCTACACTGCTATCAACTTTTGCACTTATGCTGAGCATGGCCTACCACCATGTCAGGTTCTAAGCCTACAAGCCTACACTGCCAGATTGCTCACACTGCTCGTGCTGGCATTGCTACATGTGCCTGCATTTCCACACATCTCCCCCACAGGTACAACATGAGGATGTAAGTTTTCTCTCAGCTAAAGAGCACAACATACAAGTACAGAGGAGTGACAAGTTGCACAATACATTACTATCTTCACAGAATCACAGAATGTTAGGGGCTGGAAGGGACCTCGAGATATCGTCTTGTCACACCTCCCCTGCCAAAGCAGGATCACCTATACCAGGTCACACAGGAACACATCCAGGTGGTTCTTTAATAACTACGGAGAGGGAGACTCCACAAGCCCCTTGGCAGCCTGTTCCAGTGTTCTGTCACCCTCATGGTGAAATAATGCTTCCTCCTGTTTCCATGGAACTTCCTCTGCCTCAGCTTCCATCCACTGCCCCTTGTCCTGTCATTGGACATCACTGAGAAGAGGCTGGCTCCATCCTCTCGACACTCACCCTTTACGTATATAAAAACATGAATGAGGTTACCTTTTAGACTCCTCTTCTCCAAGCTGAATAGCCCCAGCTCTCTCAGACTCTCTTCATAAGGAAGATGTTCCTCTCGCTTAATGATTTTTGTGGCTCTGCACTAGGCTCTTTAAAGCAGTTCCTTGTCCTTCCTGAACTGAAGGGCCCAGAACTGGACACTATTCCAGATGTGGCCTCACCAGGGCAGAGCAGAGAGGAAGGAGAACCTCTCTTGACTTTCTGACCACACCCCTTCTAATACAACCCAAGATACCATTGGCTTTCTTGGGCATAACAGGACAATTCTGGCTCATAGTCAACCTTCCATCCATTAGGACCCCGACATCCTTTTCCCCTTCAATGCTATCCAGCTGGTCATTCTCCAACCTATACTGGTACATGGGGTTGCTCTTTCCCAGGTGCAAGACTCTACACTTGCCCTTGTTGAACTTCATTAAATTTCTCCCTGTGCAATTCTCCAGCCTGTCTATGTATCACTGAATGGCAGCACAGCCTTCCTGTGTGTCAGCCACTCCACTTGTTTGGTGTCATCAGCAAACTTGCTCTCTGCCCTCATCCAGGTCATTGATAAATATAGCGAACAGCACCAGTCCCAGTAGCACCCCCTGAGGGACTCCACTAGATACAGGTCTCCAACTAGACTTTGTCCCATTGACCACAACTCTCTGACTTCTTTTCTTCAACCAGTTCTCAATCCACCTTACTACCTGACCATCCAGACCACACTGCCTCAATTTAGCTGCAAGGATGCTGTGGGAGACAGTGTCAAATGCCTTACTGAAATTAAGATAGACCACATCCACTGCTGTATCATCATCTGTCCACATGGTTATGTCTTCATAAATGGCTATCAGGTTGGTGAGACCTGACTTCCCCTTGGTAAAACCATGTAGACTGCTCCTAATGACCCTCTTGTCCTTGATATGCCTAAGGACAGTGCTGAGGATAAGTTGCTCCATCACCTTTTCAGGGATGTGGGTGAGGCTGATTGGCCTATCGTTACCTGGGTCCTCCTTCTTTCCCTTTTTGAAGACTGGAGTGATATTTGCCTTCCTCCAGTCCCCAGGCACCTCTCCTGTCTGCCATGACTTACCAAAGATGATGGAGGGTGGTCTGGCAATGACCTCTGCCAGCTCCCTCAGCACCCTTAGGTGCATCCCATCAGGACCCATGGATTTATGGATGTCCAGATGACTTAACTGTTCTCTAACCCAGACCTTGTCAACCAAGGAAAATTTCTCCTTTGTCCTGTCTTTCTCTGGGGCCTCGGGCTCCTGAGGACAGCCTCCAGCAGTGTAGACAGAGACAAAGAAGGCATTTAGCAGCTCTGCCTTCTCTGTGTTCTGTGTCACCAAGGCACCCACCTCATTCAGCTGTGGGCCTACATTGCCTCCAGCCTTAGCTTTTCTTGCAATGTATTTGAAGAAGCCCTTTCTGTTGTTTTTGACCTCCCTCACAAGGCTGAATGCCGAGGATGTCTTAGCCTTCCTAGAGGTCTCCCTACATCCTTTGACAACTGTCTTATATTCCTCCCAAGTGGCTAGCCCCTCCTTCCATGATCTGTGGATTCTCTACCACCTGAGCTCTACTAGCAGCTCTCTGCTTAACCATGCAGGTCTCCTCACTGCCCTTCTTGATTTCTTACTCTTTGGGATGCTCTGATCTTGGACATAGAAGAAGAGAATCATAGAATCATAGAATCATAGAATCATAGAATCATAGAATCATAGAATCAGTCAGGGTTGGAAGGGACCACAAGGATCATCTAGTTCCAACCCCCTGCCATGGGCAGGGACACCCCACACTAGATCAGGCTGGACAGAAGAGGTCCTTGAATGTTAACCATCTTACTTTGATTCAATTCTAAGTATTAATCATTAAAACAATGAAATGTTAAAGTGCTAAAGGAGTGCTCTGTAAGGGTGCTCATCAGACCTTTGATGGATTTAGGCCCATGGACTTAGGAAAGGAGGGAGGGTGGAGCATGTCACCAATTTTTTAAAAATGTCTGTTTTTCTTGTGTGTTGATTCTTTCATTACTCTACAAGTTATGAAGGAAAAAACAGTCATCACTTTCAGGGTGGAAGTCTGAAGGATGCCAAAGAATACTGTGCTGACCTGTAATCTGATTCAAATATTATATATTCAGGAAACGTTTGTCTTCATATTCACAGTACAGGGTCTATATGGATGCTTTCTTTGGCAGCAATATGTCTCATTAGCAGCAACTACAGTCTACCTCAAGAAAAATGTAAATAAATTTTACAGTAGACATTTTGTCACTCAATTATTTTCACATGTTCCTAATAAAGTTTCCTGCTGTGAAAACTGTTGGACAGGAATACATCCAAGAGAAGAGAATGTGCTCTTATCTTATTTTGCAAAGAAAATGAATGACCATACATAGTTGTGGCTATTATGAGCAATGATAGTTTGAAAGTAATATTATACAACATGATATAATTTGTCATTGTGAGTGACACAGATAATACTCTTTGACAGACCAGTGGGGCTGAAACTTTAGATTTTTAAAGACTTGTTTCACAAAACCTCCAACTTTCCTGCACTAATACTGATAAATAATGTTGGTGACTGTTAACATCCATCCTGTTATTTATTTAATTCAGCCACTTGGAGATTATGAATGCTTTGGAGGAATGGAGATGAAGTTTGAATTCCTACCATTTCTCAATTTCCTGTCCTAACTCAAGCTTTTGACCACTTCTACCTCTGTCAGGTTAGTGACTTAATTGATTTGTACTCCAGTATTTCAGCTTTTCTTAGAAACATGTTTATGTTAAATAACTGAGGAATTTTGTCACCAGGGTTGACATTCTACTTTTTTTCTTGATCACAGTATTATGTTGTATGACATCTTTTCTGCAACAGTTTTCTTATTAGTTATGCAGACACAAAAATAGCCAATACTGGTGCATCAGCATAGTCTTACTGCTGTGATATTCACCTTGAGTGTCTACCACCATTAACTCAAGATCTCTGAAGCCTATCCATTAGTAAAGTGATTGCCATTCTAGCCAGTCAATCTAACCTCTGTTGCTTTCCTGTTTCTTTTTCCATGCCTACTTTCTTAAACCACCTATGGGGGAAACAACAACCACCCAACTTTAAAACCACAGTTTAAAACTCTCCATGCCTCTCTCTGAAATCCACTTTTGCCACTGAAATTGTCAGTCACTCCTGGTCCGGTAAAGGAAGACAAGAAAAGATATGACTTCTGTGCTGACTTGGTGGCTTCTTGCTTAGGTTCTCTTTCCATTTTATGTCAGTCACCTCTTACATGTCACACATCTCACTATAAACTTTGAGTGGAGAATACCTATAATAAATCTCAAGATTATCTTAGATACTTCTCTAATTGAAACTAATCATGCATTAGATAAATATGTAGAGCTGGAATTTCTTCTCTCACAGGTGATGAGGAGATGCTATCAGGAGATCTGAAATTCTTACTTATCATAATTCCTGGCAAGTAATGTCAATCAACAGCATTCAAAGCAGTACCCCTGTTTTCTCTAGTTGTGAAGGCAGATTTATAAGCAAAGTCATTTTTTTCAGATTTGTTTTTAAATATTAACATGGAAATTAAGCAATGTTTAAGCACTAGGTTTTAAGATAGATTTTTAATTACATCTGTTCTAACTAACCTTTATTAATATGCTGTGAAATGAGGAATCTGCTAATAAAACCTTTTAACTGATAATCCTTCAGCATGACTGAGCATTTGCAATACTAAACCAATGAAATTCACACATTTCGGAATAGAGTAGTGAAGCAATTATAATAGCATTTTTTTCAAAGTACCTTAGGCTTTAGATGATTAGAGAGTATGTTTTAAACTTTCTGCAAACAGTGAGGATTTAGGTTGAGTTGGATTGTGGATAAATTGCAGTATAATGTATGTTGACAGTTTAATAACATGGGTTGCTATCCTTAGTTTGCTTTATGATGTAATACATCTTTATAGGAGTCCCTGGTGATTTATACTATGATTTTCAAGGCAAAAGAACTCAATAAACTAAAACACTCTAAGCAAGGTTTCTATTTCCTGTGTCCTTTGGAAATTTTCCTGGAAAATACATAAGCGCTACAACTTTTTTAAGTTTTCCTGACATGACTTGTTTTTCTTGTAATGTAATAGATTTTAAAGGTATGCTTAATACAAAGTTACACGTCTTTATCTAAAGTTCCTTGCTGTAGTAAATAGTCTTATTTTTCAGATATCTAAGGGAATTTTCTTTTCTATATAACACACTAATTGGTTTTCTTTTCCCCTCTTTAAATTTTCATTATACGTGCATTTAGATCATGCAGTTCGCAAATGTTTGGTCGTAAAGGTCACATACATTTGGACTATTTATTCCTTATGTTTTGACAAGTACATTAATAGTGGTTAAATATTGAGCAGCATAAATCCAAATAACAAAATCAAATATAAGACTTATTTAAGTCTTCAACTGTTTTCTCTTCATTTTTACTCACAATCAAGTAAAGAAGCTAATTAGAATGGAAGGAAACAATACTTTGGGATAAAATATCAGTCTAAGTGAACATGGCTTAAAAAGATCTTCAATTAACTTTGCCAATAAATAAATTCATTTGTCAGTTTTCACAATATTCTTACAACACTAGGATTTAGAACCTTCTGATAGCAAATTCTTTACAGGATCACAGGATGTTAGGGTTTGGAAGAGATCTTCAAGTCCAACCCCCTTGACAGAGCAGGACCATTTAATTTAAGGACTTTATTTAATATATTAAGTTAAGATTGTGTACCAAAATATGTTAATTTTAAAAGTGTAATCACTTTTCAGAACAATAACTATAGACGATGTTGTGCAAATCCTTTCAAGCTTACTGATAGCACATGATTTGTTGCTATTATGTGTCCTCAAACATTTCTCTAAATAGATGATTGCCTAAACAATATGGTATTTTTTTTCCTATTCCAAGATAGATGACCATATAGAAAATTTTTCAGGGCACTTTTACAAAGGACTTCCTATATGTATTATTCATACAAGCTAGGCTTCTACTTCCACACCAGTTTCCACATTCTTTCCACTCATATAGTGTAAACAAAAATTTGCTCATTGAATGTTTGCAGTAAGAGCATAAATGTAGGCTGAAATAAATCTATACTGTTTATCAAATAAACATTAGCAAATACTTTCAGAAAATATGATAAGATCTACTTTCCTGCTAAAATAAACCTATTATAGAATAAGCCTCATTAGGAAATTCCAGAAAGACACATTTTAAGACCACCAGTTCAGAGAAGGTCTATTGGTGTGATTACAGACACTCTACAATAATATAGAGCAGAAGCCGGAGCATATGACTTAAAAGATCTTTTAACTATCATTTAATTCCTTCTCTTTTCTTCATCCCTTTGCTGAATATCTGGGTAAGCATTGCAGTTAATGAATTGCCAAAGCCTTTCAAGCCAAAACCATTTTGAAAGCCCTTATAGGAGGAATACTAAGATTTTTAACCATGTGGTACACTGGCCTCTTGCCAAAAGCCTGAGGGCCATGCCTAATTGATATTCACATCTGCATACATTTTCATTCCCAGAAAATATGAACATACACACAACTGTGATATTTGCTTAGGCTAGTACCACTGACAAGGAAATTCTGACTGAATTCACTGAAAAACAGACATTTAAGTTAGTTGTAAGGTTTGCCTCCACCGCCACAGTGTAGCCCATGGGCAATAATTTATCATCTTGGGGGGCAATATGCTGCACAACAGATAAAACCAAATGCCTGGATACAATACAATACACCAGGTTGGAAGAGACCTTCAAGATCATCGCGTCCAACCCATCAAACAATCCAACCCACCCAACAACTAGACCATACAGCCAAGCACCCCATCAAGTCTTCTCCTGAACACCTCCTGTGAAGGTGACTCCACCACCTCCACGGGTAGCCGATTCCAATGGGCAATCACTCTCTCCGTGTAGAACTTCTTCCTAACATCCAGCCTAAACCTGCCCTGGCGCAGCCTGAGACTGTGTCCTCTTGTTCTGGTGCTGGCTGCCTGGGAGAAGAGGCCAACCTCTGCCTGGCTACAACCTCCCTTCAGGTAGTTGTAGAGAGCAATAAGGTCACCCCTCAGTCTCCTCTTCTCCAGGCTAAGCAACCCCAGCTCCCTCAGCCTTTCCTCATAGGGCTTGTGTTCCAAACCCCTCACCAGCTTTGTTGCCCTTCTCTGGACACGTTCCAGCAAGTCAACATCCTTCCTAAACTGAGGGGCCCAGAACTGGACACAGTACTCAAGGTGCGGCCTAACCAGTGCAGTGTACAGGGGCACAATGACCTCCCTGCTCCTGCTGGCCACACTGTTCCTGATGCAAGCCAGGATGCCATTGGCCTTCTTGGCTGCCTGGGCACACTGCAGGCTCATGTTCAGCCTACAATCAACCAGTACCCCCAGGTCCCTCTCTGCCTGGCCACTCTCCAGCCACTCTGACCCCAGCCTGTAGCACTGCCTGGGGTTGTTGTGGCCAATGTGCAGAATCCGGCACTTGGATGTGTTAAATCTCATGCCATTGGACTCTGCCCATCTGTCCAGCCTGTCGAGGTCCCTCTGCAAAGCCTCTCTGCCCTCCAGCAAATCAACTGCTGCCCCCAGCTTGGTGTCATCTGCAAATTTACTGATGATGGACTCAATGCCCTCATCCAGATCATCAATAAAGATGCTGAAGAGCATGGGGCCCAGTACTGATCCCTGGGGCACACCACTAGTGACAGGCCGCCAGCTGGATGTGGTGCCATTCACCATTACTCTCTGGGCTCGGCCCTCCAGCCAGTTCCTAACCCAACGCAGTGTGCTCCTGTCCAAGCCACGGGCTGCCAGCTTGGCCAGGAGTTTGCTGTGGGGAACGGTGTCAAAGGCCTTGCTGAGGTCCAGGTAGACCACATCCACAGGCCTCCCCACATCCACCAGGCGGGTCACCTGATCATAGAAGGAGATCAGGTTGGTCAGGCAGGACCTGCCCCTCCTAAATCCATGCTGGCTAGGCCTGAGCCCCTGGTCATCCTGTAAGTGCTGTGTGATCGCACTCGAGATGACCCGTTCCATAATCTTGCCTGGCACTGAGGTCAGGCTGACAGGCCTATAATTCCCCGGCTCATCCAACCGGCCCTTCTTGTGGATGGGCACCACGTTAGCCAGCTTCCAGTCTTCTGGGACCTCTCCAGTGAGCCAGGACTGCTGAAAAATGATGGAAAGTGGCTTGGACAGCTCATCTGTCAGCAATCTCAGCACCCTAGGATGGATCCCATCCGGTCCCATGGCCTTGTGGGGGTCCAAGCGGCTCAGTAGATCTCTAACTTCCTCTTGGAGCAGTGGGAAACTATGCAGCTCTCTGGCTCCTTCTGCCAGCTCTGCAGGCCAGCTGTCTGGAAGACGTTCTGCCCTGCTAGTGAAGACTGAGGCAAAGAAGGTGTTAAGTACCTCTGCCTTTTCCTCATTCTTTGTTACAACGTTCCCCTCCGTGTCAACCAAGGAGTGGAGGTTGTCCTTGCCCTTCTTCTTGCTATTGATGTATTTATAGAAGGACTTTTTGTTGTCCTTCACAGCAGAGGCCAGTCTAAGTTCTAAATGGGCTTTTGCCTCCCTAATTTTCTTCCTGCACAACCTAGCAACATCCCTAAACATTCTGTAGGTTGCCTCCCCTTTCTTCCAAAGATGATACACCCTCTTTTTTTCCCTAAGTTCTATTAAAAGTTCATTGCCCATCCAGGCTGGCCGTCTGCCCCGGCGGCTCATCTTCCGGCACACCGGCACAGCCTGTTCCTGCGCCTTCAATAGTTCTTCCTTGAAGTAGGCCCAGCTCTCCTGGACCCCTTTATTTTTAAGGACTGATTCCCAAGGAACCTTCTGAATTAGTTCCTTGAGTAGCCTGAAGTCTGCCCTCCGGAAGTCCAGAGTGGAGGTCTTCTTGCTGCCCCTCTTGGCTTGGCTGCATACTGAAAACTCTATTATGTCATGGTCACTGGTGCCTAAACACCCTCCGACCACCACATCACCCACCAGCCCTTCCCTGTTGGTGAAGAGGAGGTCAAGCATAGCCTTACCCCTGGTAGGCTCACGCAGCACCTGGGATAAGAAGCTGTCCTCCATGCACTCTAAGAACCTCCTAGACTGCCTCCTCTCTGCTGTGTTGAGATCCCAACAGATATCAGGCAGGTTGAAGTCACCCATGAGAATGAGGTCAGGTGATCTTGAGACAGCCTTAAGCTGCCTATAGAATGCCTCATCGACATCCTCCTCCTGGTTGGGTGGTCTATAACAGACTCCAACCAGGATGTCTGCCCTGCTGGTCTTCCCTCTAATTCTCACCCACAAGCACTCAACCCTATCATCCCTGATCTCCATCTCAACAGCATCCAGTGCCTCCCTGACGTACAGGGCCACCCCTCCACCCCTTCTTCCTTGCCTGTCTCTCCTGAAGAGCCTGTAGCCATCAATTGCAGCGCTCCAGTCATGCGAGTCGTCCCACCACGTCTCTGTGATGGCAACTACATCATAACTTTCTTGCTGCAACAAGGCTTCCAGCTCCTCTTGTTTGTTACCCATGCTTCGTGCATTAGTGTACATGCACTGCAGCTGGGCTGCTGGTTTCACCTCTAGCTCTAGCTTATCACCTCCAGACTCCTGCCTAAGGGCACTGGTTTCCGACCCTCCCCCCTTCGAAGCTAGTTTAAAGCCCTGTCAATGAGACTTGCTAATTCCCTTCCCAGAATCTTTTTACCTTTGGGGGACAGGCCATTCTCATGTATTATGACCTTTCCCCTCCTCTGGGACAGATGTACTCCATCTGTTACCAGCTGACCTGGTGCAGTACAAAGTTCCCCAAGATCGAAAAACCCAAAATTCATTCGTCTGCACCAGCCCCTAAGCCACTTGTTGACTACAGCGGCTGACCTGTTCCTTATTGTGTTCCCTCCTGCAACTAACGGTATCGATGTAAAAATTATTTGTGCACCTGACCCCTCAACCAGATCTCCCAGGGCCCTGAGGTCATTTTTGATAGCCCTGGGAGGCCTGGTACCAACATCATCATTCCCTAACTGCATGACCAATAAGGGATAATAATCTGAGGGCTGTACCAGACTGGGCAGCCTTCTGGTAACATCTCCAACTTGGACTCCTGCTAGGCTAATAACTTCCCTATGAGATGGGTCCGGCCTACATATGGGACCTTCTGTTCCCCTCAGGAGGGAATCACCAATTACAATTACCCTCCTTTCTTTTTTTAGGGAGCAAGTCCTGATGCCAGGGGAAGGCTGTTTAACCTTAGGCTGCGTTGCCTTAGGCTGCTTTACCTTAGGCTGTTTAACCTTAGGCTGTTTAACCTTAGGCTGTTTAGCCTCAGGGAAGACCCCAGATGGTGTGTCCTCCGGCATCAGTATCACCTCACCCTCGATCTCCAGCGCCCCATACCTGTTTTCCAAGGGCAGTGAGGGAGGTGGGGGGAGGCAAGGAGGTTTTAATTTGTGTCCTTTGAGAGGAACGTGTATCCATTCCCCTCTGCTTTTTGGACAACCAGTCTCTGCTGGGGGAGCCTGTGGAGCCTGCTTACTCGGGTTCATCTCTTTCCTCCTGTGGCTCATCACTTTTCTACAAGCCCATACATCTCTAAGACTAGCAACCTCATCCTTTAGTCTGGCCACAAGGTCGAGCAGATAGCCAATCTGCTCACACCTAATGCAAGAGTTGCCCCCACTACCCTGCATCTCAAGAGCCAGGCCCCAGCACTCACTACAGCCAGATACCTGGACAGCTACCTGCTTGTGTTCTACCTCAGTCTGGGTCGACACTGATTTTTTAAAGGAGATTTTGCTGCGCGTTATAACCATGCTGCCCCTGGCCACGGCCGTGGCTGCCCCTGGACACACCACCCACTGGACACAAATTTAGACAAAGTGCGGCGGTGCGCGAGAGCGCCAGAGAGTACCAGAGAAGGGGCTGCTGGTCCCGGCGCTGTTCCGAAGGGGCTGCTGCCGAGCGGAGCCCCGCGAACCGCTGTCCGCTGTTCAAATTCCGCCGCCGAAGGCGCTGGCCTCACGAGCCGTAAGCACGTGAAGACAGGGCCGCCCGAGTGCCGCTGTGCGTTCAGGAAGCGTGGCGAGCTCAGCCGCCACCGCAGCCCGAGGAGGAGAAGCGCGAAAGCCCGCCCAAGTGGCCGCCGATCCGGCGCTGTTCCGAAGGGGGCTGCTGCCGAGCGGAGCCCCGCGAAGCGCTGTCCGCTGTTCAAATTCCGCCGCCGAAGGCGCTGGCCTCACGAGCTACAGGCACGTGAAGACAGGGCCGCCCGAGTGCCGCTGCGCGCTCAGGAAGCGTGGCGAACCCGGCCGCCACCGCAGCCCGAGGAGGAGAAGCGCGAAAGCCCGCCCAAGTGGCCGCCGATCCCGGCGCTGTTCCGAAGGGGCTGCTGCCGAGCGGAGCCCCGCGAAGCCCCCGCGAAGATCTCTATGGTGACAGAAGTGCCTGAGGTCAGACATCTCAAGGTGCTTAGAAAACCATAAATACAGATCAGTATCAAATGAGATTGGCAAACTGTATCACTCTACCCTACCAGCAGCAATTGAAACGTGGAATTGTTAAAAATTTGGTCCCGTAACCATGATCTTGGAAGCCTAGTGCAGTTGCATTCCTTTTAAAATTTGCTATGAAAATACAAATCCTACCTACCTCCATGTGAGTCATAAATGTGATAATTCCTAATTGCACTGTTGGGCTTGCTGAATGACTGACAGATTTCATTATTATTTCTGTGACTGATCTTATCTCTTACTTTGCCTGTGAATCCCAAGACAAACGCCAAAAAAGCACACAAAGTTGAAGACAAATTTATCTGGAACAGAAGGATGACCTTAGTAGAGAAAATTGACCTTAGTAGAGAAAATTATTACTGTCATAAATTTCACTTTCCATGAACACTCTCTTGTGTGCACACACAACCATTTTATTAGTGTTAAATGCATGCTTTTTATATGTATCACATACATAATCACCTCCCTCTTGATCAACACACAGGCAACTCCACTGGGACTCTCCAGAGCCAAGACCACAACTAACTACAGCTTTATCCACAAGGCTGTCTGGGAAGAGGCAGTAACATCTTGCACCTTCTTCTAAACAGTACATAAACTTCAGTATTCAGCTGATCAGTCATCACTGGGCTGCAGTCTGCCAGCTTCATTTACGCTCTACATCGTTATGGCTATGTCCATCAGGACCAGCTCTCAATTTCTGGGCCGGTAAAAAAATGAAACAAATCAAAACAAACAAACCAAAACAAAACAAACAAAACAACAACAAAAAACCCACCACCAAAACAACAACAACAGCAAACACCCAAAATATTGTAGTCAATATTTTTAAAACAAGGACAATTAATTTAAAAAATAATATTGGAAACAAGATAAAGCTGTTGCAATTATTTATTACATAACATTTATGGAGATGTTTTAGAAAAATAAGTCTGAGTTATTAACCTGTTGCTTACCCTAAATTTATCTAGAAGTATTTTTATTATTATTGATTTTTAAGATTATTTAAAAGTGCTGTATGAATTCAAATATTGCAACAGCCTATTTTAAACCTGATGCATAGAGAAGTAAAACATCCAGAACCACAGACTAACACAGGTCAATAACAAAGATAAATTCTGCCTCCCTGGCTTCTTACTTCTTGCCAAATGCACCACCTTTGCAGATGAAGTCACACAGGCAGTAAAACTGATTTGCTGAACCAACGTCTAACAGAGTTTGTTCTGTTGTAGTTGAGCCAAAGTAATGGAAGCAGCAAGCCCTTCCATGTACAATTTTTCTTGGTAAATATGTTCAGCCTTGTTCCTAGAGCTAAGACAGTGGAGTTTTTGCAGGCACAGTGAATCAATACTAGACACCTGACCCAATGATCTTCACTCTGTCTTCTAATAGCTGATAAATCTGCTGTGTTGTGAGAGAAGCAAAAATCAACTAACATAGAACTCCTCCACTTGAAGTTTTTATTCAGGCAGCTAAAGCTATCATTATCACTGAAATGGAGTGATGGCAAACTAAAGCCTTATTTTCGTCAGTATGTGGGACAAAAATAGCAACAAAGGTTTATTTTCACAAGGTTGAAATATTCAATCAATTTCATTGTAAACTGAACTCACCAAATGGGTTTATATGGGAGTTGTTTCACTCTCCAAATATTGCTACAGCTCATCTAATAAACTACCCAAAGGAAATATGTTGACACCAAGAAACTGACTAAAATGGCTGCAGAGAAATGGTTGTCTATAAATATTTGGGTCATACAAAGCAGTGCTGTTTAGAACAAAATGTTGATGCATCAAATATGTACATGATTAGATTACAATTATAAAAGCCACAGCAAAGCATTAAAAATGTAATTGGCAGAGTTTCTACCAGTTAAATCTAATCTCCAATACACATCAGCTGTAACTTGGCTTGTCTTGTTAGGTAAACAAAATGTGTCTTGACTGTCATTGCCATAAAATATTAATGCACTGGAAGTCTCTAAACCTTGCTAAGCATAAGGCCTATTATCACACTTAAGAGCAAAGCAATCTAATAAATCGCTGGCTGTATAAAAACTAAGTCAGCTGGAAGAGACAGTAATCTCCCTAGGGGATAGTAAGCACTTAATCTTCAACTACAGCAGCTGCAGTTCCAAAGAAATTATGTTTCTATTGCTCAGTAGAAATACATTTGTGGTGAATTCTGTTATTTAAACTCTAGTGGGATCATTAGGAGTGTCCATATATTATCAACAATACAAAATGAACTAACAAAACCATCAATGGCATAGGCACCTTTTTTTTTTTTTTAATGATTATTATTGTGCTTTATCAGTGTTGCCTTTAGTTAGGTCAAAATAAAAGCTGATGTGGATGTTCCTAATATGCATTTTCTAATAACATCAAGCTCATACATAAATGATCTTTTGTGTTTACTGAGCGCTGAGATGATTGCTTTAATTGAAAACAACTTACTTGTTTGACATTGGTATGAGGTCCTTGAGGCTGTATTAAACCATAAACACAATATTGTCATATACTTTGTAACAGAACAGATAACATCATGATTATGTTATATTCATAGTGTACTTCGGGAACATACTGTGTCATTCAAGATAAACAAATCACCTGATATGCAAGACTGCACATACACAGTAGCTAACAGAAAAAATACCTTAGTCAGGATATTAGAAAAAATGTATCTGTTCCTTTGAGATTAATAGGAAAATAGTTTGGCCTCAGCATGGACTAGAACAGCACCAAAATAGCATGAATTGCACCTGTAGATGATACTAAAAGATTTCATAGTGTGACCGGTTTGGGCTGTGCCTTTAAGAGAAGGATACTTTCTGAACACTCTGGCTGAATGTTTTTGATATTTGAATGAAAACAAAGATATGCTAAACCAATTTCATTGGTAGAACCCGGATGTAAGTTCTAGCTTAGTCTTTCAGTTGGGGGGGCAGTCAGTCTTCTTCTTCCCCCTGTACTGTGGGCTGGCCTGCTTTTCTCTCTAAAGCAACAGCTTGCTATGCAGGGACGAACCTTTGCTAACCAGATAAGAGAAAACTAACTTTTGCATTCGCTTTGAGCTTACCAGAGTTTTACCCTTTTAATTACCTTCCTTTCTCTTTCTCTCTAACCCTTTTGGGAAAAAGGGGAGGTAGGGAGGGAGAAGGGAGGGACAGGCCGAACCCCTTGGCCGCAGCGGGGTTGGGGAAAGGTTTCCTGTATTACATACATTGCTGTATATTTCTGTATATATTGTAAATATTGTATGTTTTTGTACATATTAATTGTATTCCATATCTGCTTGTAAAATACAGCTTTCATCTGCTTCTCCGGCTGAGTTAGCTGTGGATTCTTTTGTGTGTGTGGGGGAACCTTCCTACTCCACCACACATAGGAAAAGTGTATGATAGAAAAATAATTTTAAAATATGCTACAAGCAAATGGGAATTTGCCCTGAAAAAGGTGTTAATAGCTTATAGGAAAAATTAAGTGTTTGATGACATGTTTTCCATTAAACTATGTTTTAAGTAAATATTTGGATTTTTAGTATAAATCTCATGAAACAAAACCAGTATTTTCTTGAACATTACAGTCTACCTATTTAGTCCTACACAAAATCTTGAAACGGTTTATGAAAAGGACATAGGGAAGTCTGTAGTCCAAGCCTTGCTCAAAGCACTTCTAATTAAGTCAGGGCTGCATCCAGTCAAGATTTTAATTTCTCCCAGGCCACAGATTCTGCAACTTCCCCAGTCAATCTGCTCCAGTATTTAATTTTCCCCATAGGGAACATCTTCCACTCATGTAATAAAAATTTCCTATTTTCTGACTTCTGACTATTTTCCTGCCACTCTGCACCTCCAAATCTGACTTCATCATCCCTATTTCCTCCTTTGTTAAATTTAAGCTGCAGTAAGGTTTCACCTCAACCTCTTCATGATGAAGTCAAACAAGCCCAGTTCCCTCACTGTTTTCTTATACACCACGTGATCCAGCTTCCTGACCATTCTGGGGAACCTCCACTAGACTCCACCCACAATGTCCAGATCTTTCTTGTACTGAGGAGCCAAAAATGGACACCATACTTAAGATGTAGTCTCACAAAGCTCTCACATGGGAGAAAATCATCCTGCTCAACCTGTTGACTGCACTTTTGTTAGTAAGTCTTCTACATATTGAAAACTGCAATAGCTGAATGTGTTCAGGACCTATGACTTTGTAAGCCCTGCAAGATAATACCATGATGGTATGGTGGTGCCCAAGATAAAGGCGACTGTAATGAAATTAAACAGTACCTGCATGATACAGTGAGAAAGACAAGTGCAGGAACAGAATAATGTGGACATGAAGAAAACACAACATTTATGTATTTTTGCATTTATTTATTTATTTATCATATCTTATATTTATGTACATTAGAGGTTGGAAGGGACCTCCAGAGATCATGGGGTCCAACCCCCTGCCAAAGTAGGCTCACCTAGGACGGTACACACAGGAATGCATCCAGATGGGTTTTGAATGTGTCCAGGGGAGGAGACTCCACAATTTCTCTGGGCAGTCTGTTCCAGCATTCCCTCACCTTCACTGTAAAGAAGTTTCTCCTCATGTTGAGGTGAAATCTTCCATGTTCAAGCTTGTACCCATTGTTCCCTGTCTTGTTACTGCACACCACCGAAAAGATATTGGCCCCCTCCACTTGACACCTGCCCCTCAGACATTTAAACACATTGGTCAGATCCACTCTCAGTCTTCTCTTCTCAAGACTAAACAGCCCCAGGGATTTCAGTCTCTCTTCATAGGGGAGGTGCTCAAGTCCCCTCATCACCCTTTTGGATCTCCGTTGGCTTCTTTGCAACAGATCCCTGTCTCTCTTGAATTGGAGAGCCCAGAACTCAACACAGTATTCCAGGTGTGGTCTCACCAGGGCAGGGCAGAGCAGAGTGGGAGAAGAACCTCCCTAGACCTGCTGGACACACTTTTCTTGATGCGTCCCAGGATGCCATTGGCTCTCTTGGCCACAAGGGCACATTACAGTCCCATAGAGAACTTGCTGTCCACCAGAGCTCCAAGGCCTTTCTCCGTGGAGCTGCTTTCCAGCAGGGCAGCCCCTAACCTGTAGTGATGTTTGCTGTTATTCCTGCCCAGATGCAGGACCTTGCACTA
This sequence comes from Picus viridis, assembly GCA_033816785.1. Taxonomy (NCBI): domain Eukaryota; kingdom Metazoa; phylum Chordata; class Aves; order Piciformes; family Picidae; genus Picus; species Picus viridis. The sequence goes on from CM066606.1 coordinate 17,809,713, forward strand.
GTTCTTACAGAACTTCATGAAGTTTGCCTGCACCCAGCTCTCCAGCCTGTCCAGGTCTTGTTGGATGGCTGCACAGCCTGATAGGGTGTCAGCCACCCTTCCCAGCTTTGTATTATCAGCAAACTTGCTGAGGGTGCACTCAATGCCCTCATCCAGGTTGTTGATAAAGATATCGAACAAAACTGATCTCTGACCACAGGCCTCCAAGTTGACTCTGTGCCACTGATGACAACCCTCTGTTGAGCCAGTTTTCAATCTATCTCACAGACCAATCACCTATGCTGCATTTCTTGAGCTTTTCTATGATGGTATTATGGGAGACAGTATAAAAACGTAGCTAAATATTTAGTATTTCCTGACACTGTGCAGGTATGTCTTTACATTGTAAACCATTTATTTTTTCCCCTCTTACAGAAATACAGAAATTGCCTTTCCTTTTCTTCCAGCTATCTTTTTGCCTTTCTTAGATCTATCATATTGTTTTCTGTGCCATCCTGACCAGTTCATCAATTTTCTATCTTTAACTGAATTTTAAGTTTCCTGGAAAGGCTCAGAGACTGTTTTCATCTGATTTCAGCTCATAAGACCCCATGAAAAACTGAGAAAGTTGGACCTGTTCAGGTTCAAAATAAGACCAGGCGCCTAAAATGGAATACTTGGAGCAGAAAAAGAATATATATATAGCAGTTTTTCTATGGCATTCTTCATATGAGCAAAGGGGATGAGAAAAGACAGTGAAAAGCAGCAAAATTTAAACTGATAAAAGGAAACATATCATTTTCAAAATTCCACCTGTAAAAATCATTAGTATAGCATACCACCACAAATGAGGATCTTAGCAGGATACCATTAGGCATTACAGTGATATTCATTATGACTGCCTACATTTGAAAGTCCTTAAGGCTGCAAAAGTTAGTGTTCTGTAGGACAAAATAATGGGTGTGCAGGGTGGGGGGAGGGGGGAAAAGGACAAAAAAAGAAAAAGAAAAAGGAAAATAAAATAAAAACAGATGCAAAGTTACTTAAGTAAGCTTAATTGGCTCCCTTGTGTATATATGCATTATGATACAATCTTCATGATTGCCTACCTACATGATTACTTGTTATTGCTTCAAATACTGGCAATTCCTATCTTTGAACTGCTTGAATTTTCAGCCCTAATAACATTTCCAATTTCTTTCCTTTCTTCTAAATTGAAAAATAAATTTTCAGTATGGAAACTGAGCTTCAGAATGCTAGAACCATTAATTCCAACAGTACCTGAACTAATGACACAACTAGCTGCAGTGGGAGGTTTTTTCTCTGTTAAATCAGCTAGTAAAGGAATGACAAAAGAGACTACTATGGAGATTTGCAATTGATTCTAACACTGGACTACACAAAACTTCTTGTTCTAGAGCCAAGTGCATAACAGAACCAGCCACTTCTCTCAGATCCAGCAATAGTTTTCCATGTCTCACACCTCTGTACCCAGGACTAGCCAGCTTACCCATCTGTTCCTCTCCTTGACTCATGCCTTTACTTTTGCCTATCCTGACTGCTATGAATTTTTTTCTTTCTTTTGACTCTGGGCCCTTCCACTAAGTCTGTGGGTCCTAACAGGCCAACAAAAATGCTGATTTTTTATTAAGAAGAAATTTGCAAGAAAGATACCAATCTGAATCTTTTAGGGGTTGCTCATACTGTGAACTGGACATAGAACAAAGCATTCCCTGAAGCTGGTAAATCAGATCATCTTGGCTCTCAGAGCAGCAGTCAATGTGCCTGCACAGTAATGACTGCTGGAATTACCATGCAGATCAAGTGTGCTGCCTAACAAAGCTCTCAATGAAGCTGGAATGGGCAAGATGAAGAGTGATTCAATGAACACTCTTCTGCCATGATAGCTGTGCTTTTCTTAGTATAATAGAGGGGAGGCAGCAGACTGGTTGGTAATAATATTGTAGATACATGAATAGCTTTCTCTGTCACAAGTCCTCCTATCTTTCCTGTCAATTCAGATCTGAGATTTGCAAGCAATGTTCATTTATTCATATAGATGCTTAGATAGTTAAATGTGTCAAGTTGTTTGGCAGATTTTTATTGAAGAATGACCTGGAAACAAGTAGGAATTCCACATTCCCATCTCTGACCAGTTCTGTCAAGGTTGAGACACACCAAGCTATATTGTGATCTTGTTAAAGGGGTCAAAATAAGTTTAGCATTATAGAAGATTTAGTTTGGAAAGAAAGATCTGATTCTGGTTCATGAAGTTGAATCACTAAGCCATTGCTTAATTATGTTTGTTTAAAGTAATAGGAAAACATGGCACCTGCAGCCACAAGGAAACAGGGAGGCTAAAAGGAGAGACTATCAATGTAACACACTGCTAAAGCGTTATTTGTGTTAGGCCAGCTAAACAGCATCAGTTTGTCAGAGGCTTTGTTCTACTCATTATTATTTCTTCTCCATTAAAAGGGAGTAAAAACTTCCACCTGCATTTTTTTCCCCAAGGTATGAGAAATATAATCCTAACACATTACACACTGTACTTCAGGCTCTCTTTTAAAAACAGATCATAATAATGGTACAAACATCTTAAGTGCTTTGAGATCACACTTATTTGGGGAGTAGGTGTTAATGATGCATAGCTGTTTTCTTTAGGATTTACTCATTGGCACATACCTCATAAGCAGAAATGCTTACTGTACTGGTTTGAACTACATAATATTCTCTACTATCAGAAGCATGAATTTATGGCTGCAGCATTTACAGCTGTACTTCATTACAACCTTTTAAAAAAATAAAAAATAAAAGACTTGTTCTGGCTCTTGCCTTTCAAGCCCCTGAGCTGGTGGCTATGTTTTCACTTGTTACCGATTTCAGACAGGTATTCCTTTCCCTTTTCCATCTGTTTTATGTATATTTATGTAATCTGAAATCTTTGTAGCATGTAAGTAAAATATTTTGTGTAAATCAACTGGAAACATCCCCTCTGCTTTTTTCCCCCCTCCCTTTCTTATCTCCTGGTAAGGAGAGAGGGGAGAGAGAAGACAGGAGGGGAAGTGGGGACTAAAACCATTGCATCCCACCACGGGCAGTGAAAGCAGCTGTCTTAATTAAAACACATGGACTTTGGTAGGAGAGCGCTGATTTGAAGTACACAAAGAACATGTTTCCCTTCATGTTAAGACATTTACTTTCCTGGCTCTGATACCTCTTCAGGTGCCATTACATAAGCTCTTGTATAGGATGTCATGCATTTTTTCGGTTTTGCATGTCCTTTGATAACTGTTATTTCTTTTGTGATGCTTGTATTTGTCACCGTGATGAAACGGCTTAAGGTTACCCTGATACTGTGTCTTATACTTGCTGTTTTGATTTGGTGTAAGTTTAGGCTGGATGTTAGGAAGAAGTTCTACACAGAGTGATTGCCCATTGAAATGGGCTGCCTGGGGAGGCGGTGGAGTCATTGATTGGAGGTGTTCAGGAGGAGACCTGATAGCGTGCTTGGTTGCATGGTTTAGTTGATTAGGTGGGTTGGGTGATAGGTTGGACACGATGATCTTGAAGGTCTATTCTATTCTATTCTATTCTATTCTATTCTATTCTATTCTATTCTATTCTATTCCAATAGAATAGAATAGAATAGAATTACCAAGGTTGGAAGAGACCTTGAAGATAATCGAGTCCAACCTGTCACCACAACCCCACAACTAGACCATGGCACCAAGTGCCACATCCAGTCCCCTCTTGAACGCCTCCAGGGACAGAGACTCAACCACCTCCCCAGGCAGCCCATTCCAGTGACGAATCACTCTCTCGGTGAAGAACTTTCTCCTCACCTCGAGCCTAAACTTCCCCTGGTGCAGCTTGAGACTGTGTCCCCTTGTTCTGGTGCTGGTTGCTAGGGAGAAGAGGCCAACCCCTTCCTGGCTACAATCACCCTTCAGGTAGTTGTAGAGAGCAATGAGGTCGCCCCTGAGCCTCCTCTTCTCCAGGCTAAACAGCCCCAGCTCCCTCAGCCTCTCCTCATAGGGCTTGTGCTCGAGGCCTCTCCCCAGCCTTGTTGCCCTTCTCTGGACACGTTCAAGTGTCTCAATGTCCTTCTTAAACTGAGGGACCCAGAACTGGACACAGTACTCAAGGTGCGGCCTAACCAAAGCAGAGTACAGGGGCACAATGACCTCCCTGCTCCTGCTGGCCATACTATTCCTAATGCAGGCCAGGATGCAGTTGGCCCTCTTGGCTGCCTGGGCTCTCTATTCTATTCTATTCTATTCTATTCTATTCTATTCTATTCTATTCTATTCTATTCTATTCTTACACAAGGAAAACAGCTCGTGCTGCAATGGATGAGGATGAAGAAGCGCCATCATGAGAACACAAAGAGCCAGAGACAGTTACCTGATCTTTATCATTGGGCGAGTTACATGATATACGGAAAGACTATGGCTGCCAGCCAAATGAGTCTATTGTCACCTGGCTGCTCCGATGTTGGGATATGGGAGCTAATGGTTTGGAGTTGGGAGCAGGGATCTCCGTTTAGGGAAGCAGGTCTTGACAGGTGTGTTGGGAAATCTGTACAAACCCTCAGCCTCTGGAGACAGCTTCTAGCAGCTGTGAAGAGGATATACCACATGAAGAATGACAAAAGGGATGATTTTGGGAGATGGACTACCACGGAGAAAGGCATCCAATATTTGAAGGAACTAGCTGTGCTGGAGAAGCTGTACAATGAGAGGAATGACAATCAATTCCTATGAGCTGCACCACCATCATATGCCAACATACTAGCAATTACAGTCTGGGCCGTGAGAGATGGCCAAGGACAAACAGTGGATGAAACAGTTTGAATGCTCTGGCAATACAAGGGAATTCTCTCAAACTCTCTTCTAAAGTACAGGTAATGTGTTTGAGCTGTGGAGCTGACTCAAAAGGTTGACCAACTCCAGGAGGACTCAACCTGTTCCCACCCTGAGCAGCCTAGGGTTTCACCTGTTAAATGCAAGTGTGTTCCTGTCCAAGAAAGGAAATCTGGGAAGCAGACGCCTCAAAGCATCCTCTGATTTTGCTTACTTGACCAGGGGGAGGACATGAAAAAGTGGGATGGAAAGCCCACTTCAGCTCTAGCTGCTCCAGTCTGTGGATTTCAAGGAAATTATTCTCAGAAGAACATTTCCCCTCTTTCCAGTAGAAAATCCTCTAAAAAGAGCAAACTAATTGATACTGCCTCTGATTCCCTTGAAGAGACCTCTAGGGTATACCTAGAATATGCAAGTGATTCCAACTAGGTAGAGGAGAGGGACAACCAAGTCTATTGGACTGTGTGGATCAGGTGGCCTGGTACATCAAAACCACAAAACTATAAAGCTTTAGTGGATACAGGTATACAATGTATTCTGATGCTGTCAAACTACGACGGGGCAGAACCTATCTACATTTCTGGAGTGACAGGGGGATTCCAACAGCTAGGCATGTTAGAAGCTGAGGTAAGCCTAACTGGGAGTGAATGGCACAAACACCCCTTTGCAACTGGCCCAGGGGCCCCATGAATTCTTGGCATAGATTACTTTAAGAGCATATTTCAAGGATCCTAAAGGATACTGGAGGGCATTAGGTATAGTTGCCTTAGAAACAGAGGAAAAGGAATAATGAACTGCCTTGTCTGGTCTTTCAAAAGACCTCCTTTGTGGTGGGTCCAACAAATACCAATTACCATTGCAATGGTGCACTGGAGGCAATATCACACCAATCAGGACTCTGTGATACTTATCTATAAACTAATTTGACAACTAGAGAGACCAAAGGTGATCACTAAGACTTACCCTTCAACAGCTCTACATGGTCAATAAAGAAATTTAATGATGAATGGAGACCAACAGGGAACTACCATACTCTGATCGAGGTCACACCAGTGATGAATGCTGTTGTGCTAGACACGCTGGAGCTCCAGTACCAGCTGGGTCTAAGGCAGCCAAATGGTATGCCACAACTGACATTGTTAATGCATTCTTCTCCATTCCCATAGAACCAGAATGCAGGCCACAGTTTGCCTTCACCTGAAGAAGTATGCAATATACCTGGAATCGATTGCCCCAGGGGTAGAAACACAGCCCCACCATTTTTCATGGACTGATCCACACTGTACTGGAAAATGGTGAAGCTCCAGAACACTTGAAATACATTGAAGACATCATTGTGTGGAGTGACAGAGCAGAGGTGGTTTATGAGAAGAAAATAATCCAGTTTCTTCTGAAGGCTGGATTCACCATAAAGCAAAGGTCAAGAGAAATAGAGAACCAGGTTTTAGGGATACGTTATGACCACAGCTCAGTTCACAAGGCACCAGAGCTATGAGCAACTAATGGGATGCACCTGTGCCAGAGGGGAAACTGGATTCCTGGGCAGAAGCTGGCGGGGCTTATGGATAGTGCTTTAAACTAGATTTGACGGGGGAAAGGTTTATTAATCTCATGTTGATCTGTGACAAATAGTGGGACACCTCACAAGAGGTATAGGATGGAATGCTAGGAAAGGACTCAATTTGTTGCCCTGAAGCAAGCCAGAGGTGATGCATTGGGACACCCCCAGAGAATCAAGGAGGGTTCACCTAAGAGGGTAACAAGGCCAGATGAGCTGAAGTGCCTTTATGAAAATGCATGCAACTTGGGCAATAAACAAGATGAATTAAGGGCCACAGTGCTGCTGGAAAACCATGACATAGTGGCTATTAATGAACTTGGTGAGATGATTCCCATGAGTGGAGTGTACGGATAGATGGGTACAAGCGCTTCAGGAAGGACAGGCAGGATATGAGGGGTGGAAGTGTTGCCCTCTACATCACTGACCAGCTGGAATGGGTGGAGCTCCACCTGGGAAAGGATGATGAGCTGATTGAGAGCATATGGGTTAAGATTAAATGACCTTTTGAACATAAGCAACCATATTCAGGGCAGTTCATGTGTTTTTATGTATTTTACTTTTAAAGAAGGGGAAATAAATTCTTTCCACCATGAGCCAAGAAATTACTATCCTAGCTGGTATTGCTGCACTGAAGCATGAAGATGCTCCACATTGTCTAAGGCATACAACATCATAATCTCCATCCTTTCCTCAAATTCTTTCCAGCTGCTGTTACTGTTATCTGCTTACTGGACTGCCATGGATATTAGCTGACGAGCTGTGTCAGTGAGCTGAGTTCATTCGTCTGGAAAATCAGGATAGCGTTATCAGCCACAGTCACAGGAAATAGGTGTAGAAATAGCAAGAGCACAGCATATTTTTACTAGAACCATATTACTCATTTTTTACCTTCAGCTCAGCTTCCTGTACCCATACTCTTCAAGAAGATGCTCATTTCCACTGGTAAAGGCTATTACATACAACATAAATGGCCCTAACAGCAAAACAACCAACCAACCACCAAAACCCACTCTTTTTTTCTCACTGAAAAAATGATTGCCAGTTCTGCACCAGGATGAATGTTTTAGAATCTAATGAGGGTTTTGCAGCAGATATGATTACTTTAAACACTTTCTTTACAATAAATAAAAAAGCAAACAAATAAATATCTTTCACAAGTAAGTTTTCTATAGCTAAGTTATAAGAATGAATAATTATTGCTGGTACTCTGAACAACTTCAATCATTAAAGCAGTAGATATACTCCAGCAACCTTATTACTGCATTATCTGCTTGAGTAGATAATTATAGTGTAAGTCTACAGTTTAATGTAGTGGAATGAGTGACTCATAAAATAAACCAAGAAATATATCAGTCTATTCAGATATTCCCCATAGAATTCCAAGGTACTATCAGTTTTAGGAAATATGAATGAATAACAAAAACTCCAAACTCCACATGTTGAGTGCCTTTACACTTGAAAGTTTAAGAGAAATTCCAGAGGCACAAGAGAGAGATTTTTCTTCAGGAAAGAGCAGACTTGGACAAGCCCATTAACTATTCTGCATGACTGTGTAATACCACTAGAAGGTAAAAGGCAGGATGTAATTCATTTTACTGAAAGGGCAACAACTATCACTTGGTGAAACTATGATTTTCATAGCAGTTTATAATCCCATATGATTAAATAGCTAGTATATATCATGTTATGTTAGAGCCTGTTGTGTAATAGTGAATAAAAAATGTAGATAAAGTGGCCTTTTTGATGTATATCACAAGTTAACTTGTACACTGGCCATAATAGAAGCAAGTAAATTCCATTATCTGACATTTACTTCCAGGTACATCATTATTTAAGGCTGGATATTGTGAACATGCTGTAAAGGTCATTCTGTCTGACAATCAGTGAGTTATCTTGGTGGAAGTAGGCTCACATTTTATAATGCAGGTACTGCATATGCCATTGCTTTATGACTCTTCCGTTATTGAAACATTTTATTTTATAAATAAATACCTTAAGCAATAGTCACTAAATCTTTATTTGGAGGAAATCTCTTCCTCAACTAAATGCAAACAAGTCATTTGGAGACAGAATATTCAATTCCTCAATTATGCTCAAAAAAGGCAAAAAAATCATAGTTTTGTGCAGAAAAAGGAAAAAAATGCACCAAACACCACAGCTGTTGAAAGTACAATACATGTTTTATATACTTCCCATCATAAATCCATGGAAGTTTTTTTCCAAAATTTTCACAATTTAGTTAAAGAGTTTAAGGTGGCAGCCTTTGGTGATTTTTCTTAAAAGAGGTTCAGTGATATATATCAATCTCAGAAGTGGTCAGGGAATGCAACCCCTTCCTCCCTAGATCAAATTTCAGTGTAAATGGTAGGCAATTTTAAAGCAAACAGCAGGAGACCTGTGTAGATAAAGAAATCTGTCTAAACTTTTGAAAACTGCTTCAGGTAATGAGCCCTTTACAGGATAAGAAGCATACTACTACACTCTTTACAAAGATCGGTAATCCTGACTAATTTCACTATGGTGAGATAGGGCCTCATTGCATGAAATACTGAGATATTGCACATACCCTGAACAAACGGAGTATGTGTCATACCAAAATATCAACACTGAGATCTTATTTCACCACATTTTAGGTATTTCAGATTTGGAATATGATCATGTTAAATGCTGCTAAATGCGAACCTGTTTTGCTGATAAAGGGAATTTCACACAAGACTGGAATGAAGAAATTGTACTAAGTGACTGCATGGCAATTAGAGTCAATTCTTGATTCATTAGTACTGAATGGAAAGTTGACACAAAAATTAAACAAAAAGGTTCATGCTAAATCTTTTTTTTCTGCATTTTCTGCAATCCATGCAAAAATTATAAAAAACCAGTTGTCAGTTGCTACAGAGTTGTCAGAATATCTTACAGTTACCCAGACATTATTGTCACAGAAGTGTTACCTTGGGTGAAAGAACTGGTGAATCATTTTCCCATTTATGAGTCATTGAGACAATAGCTCAGCACACTGGGATGAGACCTTAAAGATCAGAGACTTGCAAGCTCCCCCTGTCACTTCTGAAATGGGTCACTGTCTCAAGAAAATCTGAAGAGAGAAAATAACTCCAAGTTTGTTTTCTTGGGTTTGGCACAGTAGCAAATCAGCTCCCACTGGCTTCACCACTGCTTTGCATATGGTTAAAATGCATATATTCTTTTTTTTTTCTTCAGAAGATAGCAATTCAGAGTAGGAGTTTCCAGAATAATCAGCAAAAAGAAAAAAAAATCATCTGAAATTAATTTTTTTCACCTCGCAAAAGGGCAGTTTGGTAGTGAAGCAAATCCTGTCATCACTGAGGAAGGCAAAAAACTTTAAGCATGAAGTGTTCTCATTTTAAAACTGTGACAAAGGATAAGCATATCTTTTGGTGGGGATGAGACAAGAGAAGAGATATTTTGTTGTCAACAGAGCTTTCATGAACTATTGAATCACTTAATCTTTGCTGCTCCTTGACTAACTGAAGACTAGCATTATCCCCTACCACATCACAAAGGCCTCAAATACCCCCAGTATTAGTATTGCTGGAATCTAATGTAACATTGATAGAACCTTATCACAGATCCTGGTTAGGGTGACATGGACCTGTGCCAGTTTTTGGACTGACAATCACATGTTATCGTCATTCATCCAAGTTCTAGAATGTGCATTTTGCTGAGACCTTGTAGAGAGTGAAGAGAATGAGTGGATCCTGTCTAAACAAGGTATCCCTGGTGTCCAGTCTCTTTTTCTCTTGCCTCCTGCACACCAATCAATGTCCATGCCCAGATGCCACAGAACTGTAACTGGAAAATCTTTTGGCTGGTATGCAGGATTTTGCTTCTTGAAACAAACTACTGTTGATGTGTGTGGTAGTCAGTGATGTATGGCATCATAATGTTTATAGATTAAGGATGTCCTGTTATAGCTCTTATCTTTTATATTCATCCCATACCATCAAACAGTGGCTCATGTTCAAACATCTTCTATAAAGAACAGACCTAGAGCTACACTTCAGACCATCATTAGCTCTGAAATCCAAGTGCCAGGAAGGCATTCTGTTTTCCAGCAAGACTTCCTGAAACAGTAATAATATGGCACCTAGGGACTGTCCAAGGCACTGTACTTAATCCCAGACATATCTTTGACCAAAGTAAAATCTCAAGCCTTATAATGTACACCTAGATGAGTAGAACTAAATGCATAGATAGATATTTAGCTTTAGCATTCACTGTAATCTCTGAGCTTGTCCTGGAAGAGGCATTAGCTTGGGGGGAAAGCTGGACCCTGTGCCTCATGTTTCAGATAGGCAACTACACGTATCAGAGACTATATCAGAAAGCATATGCAGTTTGCCTACCTTGTAGCATTTTGAACAGGTTGGCTGGATTTGAATAGGTCATCTGTCGATGGGCCATTCAGTTTCCAAAAGGGAATTTCTAGGAGATGATTTGAGAGTGAGTGATCTCTCTCTCTCTCTCTCATTTTGGAATTTATCTTGTTGATTATTCCTGCCTTTTGGATTACAAATTGCAACTCAGAGTATTGCTTCTTCCAGCAATGGTTTTGATGATTAATAGCTCAGCAGTTTGTGAGTAAGTCATGTTAATTTGCCTGGTTACTTCTAAAGTTTATAGCCTGTGTACCTGATGTTTAATTCCATTGTGAAGCCAAGCCATCTCACCACCAGAGGTAGCATTGCCACTTGTTTTCACGCTTATAAAAATTTCCAGTTTGCTCTTCTGTATTCCAAGTTTCTGATTTTCCTAGACTGTTATTCCACTGTTTATTAGCATCCTATTGTGTGTAATCAACCCATCATCAACTGGGCAAATGAACCTGGATCAAATTGGTTCAGAAAAATAATCTTTGATATCTAATAAATCATATCCATATTTCATCATATTTCTGGCTTATAACTTTTATCATAAACTGTATCAGAGCTGTTTCCCTTGGAAAATAATAACAACATTTATTTGAATGAGTATATAATAATAATAATAATACAATACACCAGGTTGGAAGAGACCTTCAAGATCATCGCGTCCAACCCATCAAACAATCCAACCCACCCAACAACTAGACCATACAGCCAAGCACCCCATCAAGTCTTCTCCTGAACACCTCCAGTGAAGGTGACTCCACCACCTCCACGGGTAGCCAATTCCAATGGGCAATCACTCTCTCCGTGTAGAACTTCTTCCTAACATCCAGCCTAAACCTGCCCTGGCGCAGCCTGAGACTGTGTCCTCTTGTTCTGGTGCTGGATGCCTGGGAAAAGAGACCAACCTCTGCCTGGCTACAACCTCCCTTCAGGTAGTTGTAGAGAGCAATAAGGTCACCCCTCAGTCTCCTCTTCTCCAGGCTAAGCAACCCCAGCTCCCTCAGCCTTTCCTCATAGGGCTTGTGTTCCAAACCCCTCACCAGCTTTGTTGCCCTTCTCTGGACACGTTCCAGCAAGTCAACATCCTTCCTAAACTGAGGGGCCCAGAACTGGACACAGTACTCAAGGTGTGGCCTAACCAGTGCAGTGTACAGGGGCACAATGACCTCCCTGCTCCTGCTGGCCACACTGTTCCTGATGCAAGCCAGGATGCCATTGGCCTTCTTGGCTGCCTGGGCACACTGCAGGCTCATGTTCAGCCTACAATCAACCAGTACCCCCAGGTCCCTCTCTGCCTGGCCACTCTCCAGCCACTCTGACCCCAGCCTGTAGCGCTGCCTGGGGTTGTTGTGGCCAATGTGCAGAATCCGGCACTTGGATATAATTGACATGCTTAGTTTCATCCAGCTAATTGAATGGACTTGGGTCTCCTGCCTTTACAAGTCAAGTAATCTCTAAGAAAATCAGAGTACATGGAATAGGACCTGATCTCTCCTTCTTCATTATTAGTAGGTCACTGTGCTTTTTAGTACCAGTGACTTTATTGCAATACCATGTCACCTTTATCCTTTCCTCTGTATTTTAGTCTTCCTATCTAAAACCTTAAATTTCTAATTTCTTGCTATAGTGGACATTTGCATCATCTGACACACAATACTAAGTAGCACAGTTAAGAGAGACAGAATTTCACTTCTTACAGTTACATCTTTTAAGTTGAAAATATTATTTTATTATAACCCAGTTTTAGAAACAAATTGTATAAATCCTCAGAAGACAGAGAAGTAGGAAATGTTTTCTGCAAAGACCAAGCATACATCAGCAAGATCGTATTTCAAAATGTGATCAGCCGGCTATGATTAAAATAATAATTTCCCTAGAAACTACTCCATAATTTCACTTAAAAAATATTCAGAAATAGCAAGAGCCTTTTATTTTAACTTAATATTTAACGTGAATAAGGCAAAAAAATCAATAGCTGCTAGATAAAGTCAAAACCACAGCCTGCTAAAATACATATTACTTGCATTGCAAAGATTCACTTGGATTTAAATCCGAAAGAGATAATATTCATCAGCTCAGAGATTTCCAACTATATCCAAAACAGTAACCATTTGCAATACACATTAAAGCTAATATTTTAGAAAATCAAGTCATAAATATATATATATGTGTGTGTGTGTGTGTGTGTGTGTCTATCTTTCAGAATGACAGGTGAATGAAACTGGGCCATTCTGAGAGCTGGAAAATTACACTAAGCCATTAAATTTTGGCATAGACAAGAAAACTGTAGCACTACTGCATCAGTCTAAGAGGAATTCCATCAACTGAATACAAATTTATGCTCAGAATATGGTCCTTTATTTCTAGTACAGTGATCATCAGAAGCTTTACAGTAGGGCATTGGTGTCCAGCACTCACACTGAAGGACCTATTCTGTGCTCTAGTCCAACTCCATGCACAGGAAAAAATATCTATATACTAATAAAAGCTTGAGATAGATTTTCCTTCTCCTTTTGCTACTACTTATGGCAGAATAAAAATAAAACACCACAAATATTTATTAATTTGTGATTAAAAATGCAATGAATTTTCCAGTTTTCTTATTTTCTTTTTCTTTTTCCTGTTAATTTAATCTCCTTTCTCAGAAGCATTTTATCAAACAATCCCAGTTATGCTTCAGTTTGTTATTGCTCTTCACATGCATCAGACAACACTGGGTACCACACCAGAAAGGTATTGATCTAATGAGAGTTGCCAGAAGGGCTCAGTGTCTACCATTTTTCAGCTATTAATCTCAAAACGGGCCTAGTCTTCCATTGCCAAAAACAAAAGCAAAAAAAATATATTACTAGCACTGGCTACTGCCTGAAAAAAAGTTCAATACATTTTGAGTTAATTTTCACCAAAAAAAATGCATCCCAGATGCTTTCTAAAACAGTGTTGCCTCCTGAGTAGTGTACACACAGAGGGCAAGAAGCAAGAGACTCTTTAAACTGCAAATGCCCCAATTACAAGTGAGGCTAAATCCATCACAGGATCATTTACCAAACTCCATTCATCTCATTCTCAAAGAATTAAGTGTCCGTCATCTCACTCTCTAAGAATTAAGAAGGGCTTGCTGTTGCATTTTTCCAGGAGGCAGAAGGAGAGAAAATTCCCACCTTTTACAAAACAGTTCCTCAGACACAGGACTAAGGATGTCTTTGAAGAAGGCGACCTTTATTCAGTTTCTGTTTGCCAGATGGGATTCAGGTGGTACCTGGACTCTGTACTGTAGTGCTCATGGGGATTACCTTTTTTTCCTGGCTTCAAGAGCTACAGTTGTGTTGTCTTTTATCAGTGTATTTTTGTATAGGTAGTGTTAAGGTGGCAGTTTGTCCATGGGTACTGCAAGAACTAGGTAGAAACCAAGTGCTACGAGCCCAAAGACTGTCCTTTCCACCTTTACTCTAAAGATATACTTTGAGACAAAGAGGGAGATGAAAAATTAACTCTTGTTTATTACCTATAAATCACACCTAGAAAAGACGTCCATTCTCTTAAAATGCATGGGACAGGGTTATGCCTTGCCATTGTGAAGAATGGAGCAGGAGTTACCACTAGACTTTATGTAATGGGAGAAACATTGCCTCTGTTAACGTACTTATGACACATATTCTCATTAACGGTGCTATCTGCACAGTGGCACTGGTCATATTCCAAGAAATTGCATCAGTTCAAGACCCACAACAGGCTTGGTTATAATCAGGCTGCAATGAGATGCTCAACCCTGCCAGTTTATGCTACTTGGGCAGCAGAGAAGGGTGTTATTAAGATCCTTGATTAAATAGTTTGCATATTTTTAAGTGATACCTTTTTTTGACAGTAAATATATTCTAATTAGAATTAAGCATTTAAACACCAGGGTCTAGCAATTGCAAGTGCTGACAAGTATTGTGTTCTTTAATAAAAAGAATTAGCAGCAGTATTTCCTTTTAGCAAATGTTTTGACAGGTAAGGGATGTTAATACATTCCCCAAAATAGATTATTGTTGCCAGTGCCCACAGAAAGCAACAAATACCAAGGTCTTACCTGTACAAAGGTTATATGTAAAACTAAAGACCTTTTGAGGGGGAAAGATGCTGGTACTGCTAAACCTTTGTTCTTTCATCTGATTAGGAATTCCACTACTACGATTATTGTTGGTATACAAAAACACGCACTGCAGCCAGCAAAGTTTACAAGGGGCCCTATGGAGTTCTGATGGCACATTATCTGGTCTGTGACATCACCATCTCCAGATTTTAAATTCAGTAGCCTGAATCCAGCTATAGTGTTTTCTTACAAATGCACTCAAACTCTACCTGAAAGTGGGCAGGAGCAGCAGCAGTGAGAGGAGGAAACCATGTCTCTTCTAGTATTTACTACCTTTGCTATTCACAATTTGCTTGATAACTTAAGAGAGGGGGAAAAAAAAAAAGGAAAAAAAGAAAAAGAAAACACGAGAAGTGTCAGAGCACATCAAAATGCACCTGCCTGGTTTTAAAACTTGAAAAATACATCAAGAAACTGTTGCTTTACACACTTCTATGCTTTCCTTTCTCCTCAGTGAGAGATTCCCAGCGTTGTGATTTTAAGTGTTGCTAGCCTAGGATTGTTTTTACTAGAAAAGTATTCCCCATAAAAATACATTTTATCTACTCCTATTGAGATTTTTATTGTGATCAGAATGTTCTGCCATTATTTTTCTGTAAGTGCTTACTAAAAAATCTTGTCATACAATATTTTCATATAAAAATGAACATTTCTACTAAGTCCTACTGCTTTGGGTCTGCTGTTATACTATGTATAAGCCAGGTGAATAGTTTCATTTGGACTCTCCTCCAACAAGTTATCAGGTTTGTTTCTTGGTCAAGCATACCACCTTCAATTTATAAACACCATCTTCTAACCAAAGGGCATCAGAATCTTCCTCAGTTGTGTCAACTCATTTTGTTTCTGTGAGCCCCCTGAAAGAACGGAATGGATATAAAAGTGGGATGCAGTATATTTTATAAGATAAAACAAAACAACACAGAAACAAACCAAAGCAAACAAAGCAAACAAAAACCCCCACACCCCACAAAATAAAAGTTAAAATCAGCATTTAAACAAAAAACACCCCCACACACACACACATTAAAAAAAAAACAACAACCAAAAAAAAAAAACCCCACACAAAAATCCAACCAGAAAACCCAAACACATACACACACTACTCCTCCAAACAAACAAACAAACAAACAAAAAGTCCACCACATAATTCCAACACTGGCTGGGTCAGCTAACCATTGTTTTCTGACAGACTAGTTGAGATAGAGGGTTAGAGGTGTTTTGCTAACAGGATTTGGTTTCAGCTATAGAGACCTTATTGCCTTTTTTTGTGTGTGCGTGTGTGTTGACAAATGTATTGAGAGATGCATGCAAAGTTCACAGGACACAGTACATGAAAAAAAAAGAATCAAAACATTACAGAGCATTTAGATATCAAGCACAGGAACTAAATAAAAACTTATCAAAGGTTCTTTCTCAGAGACAACAACTCTTAAAGTCTTTTATCTTGTCAAGCAGTTCTTTTACTGACGAAGGAAGAGCCAGCTCTGTATACTAACTGGGAAGTCATGACTGAAAGATTCTTTTCCTACCTTTGATCACAGAATCATAGGATCATAGAATCAAAGAGTATTAGAGAAGTTTGGGTTCAAGGGACTTTACAGATCATGTAGTTCCAAGCACCTTGCCATGGGGACACCTTCCAGTAGACTGAGGTGGTCAAAGCCCAATTCAACCTGGCCAAAAAGTAATAAAGAAGTCATTCCAAAATCTTGGCATTATGATAAGCAGAAAACTAACCTGTCTGGTTTGGCCAGGTTGCCAGCATCGGTCTTTTTGCAGGTTAATTAGAATGTCCTATTAGTGTAGGAAAGCAGGAAGTATCTATGGAAGGTTTCAGGACAAGAAAGAACAATGGGCCGTTGACAATAGAAGAATGGCCTGATGGTAAGAGGAGATGACTGCAGTAAACAACCTGAAGTGGGAGACAGAAGGATGCTTGCTTCCATGCTGGAGAAACTCAACCTGATAACAGATGAACATAACAATGGACAGTTGCATATCAAAGGAGAAAACTCAATTAGTAGCTGGGGTGCAAAAATGTCAGGGAATTGCTTAGTCTGCTCCATTTTTTGCTATATAAACAGCTTGTTCTGCACCAATAAACAGATTCCTGCTTCACCAACAAGGGAGTCTGTGCATGGTTTCCGACACATTAGATGCCGCTGCCCTTGGTGAGTGTGTCTCAGAAGCCTGTGGAAGGAGTAAGAAGGAGAAATGCAATGAGTGGATGGTGGAAGATGGAAGACACTTGTATATCTTTGCTGGGGCTTCCTGCCATGGGAAGTCTGCTTATACAGCCTCACCAGCATGCTGATGTCAGATAACAGAATTATGACGACAGCCGTAACAGCAGCAACTCATGGTGTGAAGAAGTCACAGGGTACATCTAGGTAAAGTAGATCAGAGGCAGAGCCCCTTCCTATCAATTCCACCAGCACCGCTGTTGGTTTACTGTGCATTTTATAATCTTTTTAACAGGTCTTTAGAAGGCAGGGAGGATGGGATTGCCTGTAATCTCAGTTCTTTATTAATTTGATTTAACTTCAGTTGTCCAGAAACCCATGTATCGTATTTCCAGTCCCATCTTTCTCCTCCTTCCCAAAGAGGGATTTAACAGGTCTAAGTCCATATCACCAGGAATTTGTTAGGTTTATTTTAATGTTTGTCTCTTCCATTTGGTGCTATGGTTATTAGCATTTTGTTTACAGCTGTGGCAGTATGTTTTTAATTATTATTTTATTTTTATAAATTAAATATTTAATTTTTAATTAATTGGTTTTTTTTTAATGGAGATTAATGTACAACTAATGAATATCAATTTGCAAAACAAATATGAAATACTAGTCTTAGTCATTAATCCCATAGGCCACAGGGATGTCAGAAAAGATTGTGACAGAAAAGGAACCTCATTAGAATGAGTTTTAAAAAGGAATCTCTTGGGTGAGAAATAAATCTGCTGAGTATTCCCATATTCTGATTCTGCAGCTGAATGGTCTTTCCCTACTTTGTTTCTTGGCCTTCACATCAGCTTTTTTTCCAGCTCACTCTCCCAAAATTAAATCCTTTAGCTGTCATCAACATCCACCATTGACAGGAGTTCAGAAAATTGGCATGAAATTCCAAAATGCCTCAGTAAGTTAGCAAATGAGCTGTTTTGTAAGCATTTCTGAAGTATGGTATGACAACAGCAAACAGCTGAGTTTGTTACATTTTTAGACAGTTGTCCCAGTGTCTCAGTACGGATGCATGCTAAGGCATGTTATGAAAACATAATGTTCAAATTTTCGGTTTCCTGCATTTGGTCTCACAGTACTGGGTGTAAATGCTAAAGGCTCAGTTTTGAAGACTATGTAATTCAAAGGGGAGCCTACAAATATTTTTTCACTCAAGATTTGTTCCATTTAGATAAAGCACAACGCTTGTTTGTGAAGCCTAAAGTGAACCACACGTAGGATTGACTATTCTGTGGCATACTTGTATTTGAAAATCAGTGAAGTGTAGGATGCATTAAATTCTAAATATAAACATTTATGCAGAATTTCTGCTTCACATTGCACTCATCAGCTGCAAATACACACCATTCTGTACCCTGCAAGCCTTGTTGTTATGTCCCCATTAATGCTCCACAGTCACAAATTGACTTACTGTTACATGTTAAATATTGGTACCCCCCTGCAGGCATGTGTAAGAAATCCCCAGGAGGAACCATAGTGTAAGCCACATGATGAACAAAACTCTAACATGGTAAAAGTAGATCGCATCTTGATGGACTGAATAAATGAGATGACACTGACATGAATTTTGAAGGAAAATAAACAAAACAAACAAACAAACAAACAAAACAAACAAAACAAACTAAACTAAATTAAACTAAGCTAAACTAATAATATAAAATGTAAAATAATAAAATATTAGCTGTACCATTTCTTGGATACACAAGTTCAAAGCATGACAGAAGGATCTTTTTTTCAGGTCTCTGGTATTTCATATAGTTCACCAGGAGCAAAAGGACTCATGGGAAAAGGTCTGTGTCATAAACCAGTTAAAAAGATAGCAATGTTCTCTGAAAACCTTGAAAAAGGAATCACATCCTAGAATATTGTTGCTGACTAAATAATTCCAATTATTAGTGTTCCAAAATCAATATACATATGGGGTGTTTAATTCTCTGTCATTAACTTGCCAGAATAAATATCATTCCCTAAGTTTTTTATTTCATACCCACACTAAAAATTACAACTGGAAATTGAAAGAAAAATTATAAATTTCATTATTTCTTTGAGAACATGTGTGGGCTCCATTCCCAGCCAGGCCATTGCCTAGTCTCTATCTCTTCTCTTTTACTAGTACAAATTTCCATGGGAAAATTAAAACAAAACAAAAATTAAACCAAACCAAAACAAACACCCAACACCCCCAAACCAAAAACCAATACAAAACACCAAAACCCCAAGAAATAACCACCAAATAAAATCCCCAAAACAAAAAACACAGACTCAAAATATCTATATAGTTTATTCCATGTTACTTCTTGTCAGAGCAAATTCAAGTAACAAACCCTGTTATTTAATATATTTAAGTAGTACTGTATAAACTCTAGAGTGTCCATCTTAGCTTGTTGCTGTGCTTGAACGATATATTAGTGTAAGTGCTATGGTTTTACCAGTTGAGTTTTGTATTTGTACACTTGTGGTTTGGGATGAGGAGCAGTTAGTCTAAGCTTTACAATACTGGAAGGTATTTTATTTAATTTATTGTTTTACTGTTGTAGGCTCTAGACTGAAGTACAGCAGAAAATAATACTATTCTTTTGAGGAAATATTTCACAGGGTAAACTAATATCAGATAAAAATGCATAGGGATAACAATGCACCAGTGAGACAACAAACTCAGAATGTTGCTTCCAAATAATGTTTGCAAAAATATTTACAGTGAGATTTGTACACATTTAATGGGGCATAAAATGAAATTTATAATCAACAAAATGTTTTATTTTGGGTCTAATACTTGAAGGCCAGACTGCTGTCTCATACATTCCAGCACAATGATCTATTGCCCTTCAGTTCTGCAGCATCTCATGGAGGACCATTCTGGTGACTGACTCATATTAAATAATGTTATTTATATTTCTATTTATGCTTATATTTATATAATATGTTATTTATATGTATATTTATATTCCCAGGGAGGTGGTAGAGTCACCATCCCTTGAGGTGTTCAAGAGAGAATTGGATGTGGCATTTGGTGTCATGGTTTAGTAGTTATGAGGTCTTGGATGACAGGTTAAGCTTGATGATCTTTGAGGTCTTTTCCAACCTTATTGATTCTATGATTCTGTTCTTCAAGACTGCCCTGACTGGCCTCTGCTTTCTGAAATGATCACATTTACCTTTCATACAAACAAAGTAATGATACATCCTCCAGCGTGAGAAGTTGCAGAAGTGCCAGTATTCCAATTAATCTGCTCCTATTGCCCATGAGCAATCCTCCATGGGTTTTTTTATCTCTCTTCCTCCAACCGCCAGTGAATTACCATGTCCTCTTGAAGCCAGGTGTGTCATCCTGCCACTCAGACTTGCAAAGCAACCACACACTGATGTACACTGCTTATAACCAAATTTTGGCTGGAGAGCTGGGACCGATGTGCTTGACCTGAAATCTTCTCCTTTTGGTTTCTTTTTGGGGCTTTGTGGGTCAGAAGGACCCTTTGCAGATGGCAAGGACCAACAGGGTCGTCTTCTTGCGTGCCTGCTCTGGATCATGATATCAGCCGTGGGAATTTTCAAACCTGGCGGGGCTGAGCACACAACACCATTTTGGCTGGAGAGATAGGCTTCTTGCTCGACTGCATGCGCCAGGTCAGTTGACAGAGTACAGAAGCCTCTGTGGTAGTTGGAAAAATTATAGTAGTTAGGTGGAATATATATATTTAATAACTAACAATAAACCCCTGAACCATGGTAACAACTCAGCCAAAGACTATTAGAAAATCAGTAAGTACACAGAGAGAGTTGGTGCACAAGCACGCAGGAGTCCAGGCTGCTAGCTGCAGAGAGTGCTGCAACCTGGCACTTGGAATGGAGGGGGAAGGAGACAACACCTGTGTCAAGTGTGACCAGGTGCATTTTCTCCTTAACCTGGTGGCTGAGTTAAAGGATGAAGTTGCAAGGCTCAGGACTATACAGGAATGTGAAAGGGAGTTAGATATGTGGGAGCAAGCTTTTCAGACCTCCTCTGTTGAGGGAGGCATCCCCCAGAAACAGGGAGGGATGGATACAGGTCCCTGTTAGGTGAAGGAAGGGGAATCCATCCCAGCCTTCTCCCCCTCTCCCGTTGCCCTTGCACAATAAGTATGAGGCCCTGCAGGCCAAGGGCAATGTGGATGAGAGGGCAGAAGAGAAACCATCTAAGCAGATGCCTAAGGCAAAGTAGTCCCCACTAACTATAAGGAACAGCACCATAAAGAAAAAGAGAAGGGTTGTAGCTGTTGGAAACTCTCTCCAGAGGGGAACAGAGGGACCCATATGTTGTCCTGACCCATCCCATAGGGAAGTCTGCTGACTACCTGGGGCCCAGATAAAGGCCATCACAAGGAGATTCCCAAAGCTAATCCAGCCCACTAACTATTACCCATTGCTGGTAATCCAAGCTGGAAGTGATGAGATTGATAAGAAGGGCACCAGGACGATTAAAAAAGAATTCAAGGCCCTAGGTCAATTGATTGATGGGGCAGGAGCTGAAGCGGTGTTCTGCTCAGTTCCCTCAGTGGCATAGGTATACACTGAGAGGAACAGGAGAACCCATACCCTCAACAATTGGCTGAGGGGATGGTGGCAGCAATGGAATTTTGGGTTCTTTGATTAAGGGGCAACTTTTACTGCACTCAACCTGCTGGACCTTGATGGGGTGAATTTATCTAGAAAGGGCAAAGGTACTAGCTTTGGAGTTGGCAGGACTCATTAGGAGGGCTTTAAACTAGGTCTGAAGGGGGTAGGTGAGGAAACCAGTCTCTCTGGAGAGGAGGGAGTGGGACATAAATTCGTGTTAATTGAGAAACCAGCAGCCCAGCTGAAGTGCATGTACACCAACACACACAGTATGGGTAACAAACAAGAGGAACTGGAAGTCTTGGTCCACCAGGAAGACTATGATATAGTTGCTATTGAAGAAACATGGTGGGACGACTCACATAATTGGAGTACTGCACTGGGTGTTTACAGGCTCTTTAGGAGAGATAGGCAAAGAAGAGGAGGAGGGGTAGCCCTCTATATTAGGGAATCTCTTGAGCCTCAGAACTTGAGGTTGCAGCTGAAAGGATTGAGTGCCTGTGGGTTAAAATCAGAGGGAAGTTTAACAAAACTGATATCCTTGTTGGAGTCTGTTATAGGCCACCCAGCCAGGATGAGGAGGCAGATGAAATATTCTACAAGCAACTGGAGGCTGCCTCAAGCTCATCAGATCTTGTCCTTGTGGGTGACTTTCACCTGCCAGATATCTGCTGGGCACTTACTTCAGCAGAGAAGAGGCAGTCCAGAAGGTTCCTAGAGTGTATGGAGGACAGCTTCCTGATGCAGCTGTTAAGTGAGCCTACCAGGGGACAGGCTCTGCTTGACCTGCTGTTCTCTAATAGAGAAGGGCTGGTGGGAGATGTGATGGTAGGAGGCTGTCTAGGGTGCAGCGACCATGAGATAGTGAAGTTTTCAATATGCAGGGAGATAGGGAGGAGCAGTAACAGAACCCTCACCTTGGACTTCCAGAGGGCAGACTTCAGCTTCTTTAAGCAACTCATTTGGAGAGTACGTTGGGTAGCAGCCCTTAAGAACCAAGGGGTCCAGGATGGTTGGACCTACTTCAAACAGGAGCTCTTGAAGACACAGGCACTGGCAGTTCCCATGTGCTGAAAGATGAGCCAGCAGAGAAGGTGATCGGCCTGGATGGGCAAGCAGCTCTTGAAGGAATTAAGGGGAAAAAAAAAGAGGGTATATCGCCTTTGGAAAGGGAGCATGGCAACTCATGATACATTTAAGGATGTTATTAGATCATGAAGGAGAAAAATCAGAGAGGCAAAAGCCCAGTTAGAACTTAAGCTGGCCACTTCTGTGAAAGATAATAAAAAGCATTTTTATAAACATATGAATGCTAAAAAGAGGGGCAAGAAGAACCTCCACTCCTTATTGGACCTGGAGGGTAACACTGTAACTAAAGATGAGGAAAAGTCTGAGGTTTTAAATACCTTCTTTGTCTCAATTTTCAACAATAAGGCAGGAGGACTCCAGGATAAATGGCCTCCTGAACTCAGTGATGTGGCCAGGGAGCAGTGTATTGCCCCAGAAATCCACAAGGAATTGTTTCAGGACTTGCTGAGCCACTTGGATACTCACAAATGCATGGGACCAGATGGGATCCATCCCAGGGTGCTGAGAGAGCTGGCAGATGAGTTGTCCAAGCCTCTCTCCATCATTTTCCACCAGTCCTGGCTCACTGGAGAGGTCCCAGATGACTGGAAACTGGCCAATGTGATGCCCATCCACAAGAAGGGTCAGACGGAGGAATCTGGAAACTACAGGGCAGTCAGCCTGACCTCAGTGCTAGGGAAAATTATGGAGCAGAGAGTGGTGGTGAATGGTGCCACATCCAACTGGAGGCCAGTCACGAGTGGTATCCCCCAGGAATCAGTGTTGGGCCCTATCCTGTTCAATATCTTTATAGATGATCTGGATGAGGGGATTGAGTCAGTCATCAGTAAATTTGCAGATGACAACAAGTTGGGAGCAGATGTTGATCTGTTAGAGAGCAGAAGGGCTCTGCAGAGGGACCTTGACTGACTGGACAGATGGGTGGAGTCCAATTTGATGACATTCAACAAGTCCAAGTGCCGGGTGCTGCACTTTGGCCACAACAACCCCGTGCAGAGCTGCAGGCTGGGGTCGGAGTGGATGGAGAGCTGCCAAACAGAAAGACACCTGGGGATACTGATTGACAGCCGCCTGAACATAAGCCAGCAGTGTGCCCAGGTAATGAAGAAGGCCAATGGCATCCTGGCCTGCATCAAGAATAGCGTGGCCAGCAGGAGCAGGAAAGTCATTGTGCCCCTGTACTCAGCACTGGTTAGGCCACACCTTGACTACTGTGTCCAGTTCTGGGCCCCTCAATTTAAGGACATTCAGACACTTGAACGTGTCCAGAGAAGGGCAGCTAGGCTGGTGAGAGGCCATGAGCACAAGCCCCATGAGGAGAGGCTGAGGGAGTTGGGATTGTTTAGCCTGGAGAAGAGGAGGCTGAGGGGAGACCTTATTGCTGTCTACAACTACCTGAAGGGTAGTTGTAGCCAGGAGGGGCTTGGTCTCTTCTCCCAGGCAACCAACACCAGAACAAGAGGACACAGTCTCAAGCTGTGCCAGGGGAAGTTTAGGCTCGAGGTGAGGAGAAAGTTCTTCAGAAAGGAGTCGTTCGCCATTGGAATGGGGTGCACAGGGAGGTGTTGTATTCACCATCCCTGGAGGTGTTCAAGAGGGGATTGGATGTGACACTTGGTGCCATGGTTTAGTAGTCATGAGGTCTGTGGTGACAGGTTGGACCTGATGATCTTTGAGGTCTCTTCCAACCTTATTGATTCTATGATTTCATGATTCTATACCAGAACAGCAGAAAATATCATGAGCCTCTAAGGCACAGGTTAGTTTTTGCCAATACTGAGAAGAGGCTCAGAGAACAGGATCTCAAAGCTGAGATGGAAAATATTTTCCATTTGCTACTATACTAACTGAATAATAACAGTATCTGCCCATTCCACTTCTTGCCTGCACTGACTTTCTTTTAGAATTGGACCTTTAACTATCTCAGAGTGCCTGGCAAATGTAACAGAAGAGAAAGGAAAGAAAGGAAAAGAAATTTTAAAAAAATACTGACAAAAGAAGGTATGCTCAGAAAACTCTGATCACTCTCAAAATCAGTAATATTTTCTGGGCTGTAAAGGAGAACATGGCTTTACTGCAACTTAAAAAGGGTAAGGAACAAGCAAGGAAATGCAAAGTTCATGGACAGGCAGATCATGAAAATGTGCTAGAGCCACAGCTGTTCTTCTTTCTAAAGCACCTGAGCACAGAATACTATTTTACAGCTTACCAGGCAACAGACAAGGCTGAGAGACTGAAGTTATACCCAGCCATAAACTGAGAGTCTGAAAAGGCTTTACACTGTCTATAGGCAAAAATAGGGCAGTTGTGACTTTGTGGTGATAGGCTTTACAAACTGCTCCATTGCATTGATCTCTGTTCTTTTCTTGTTCATTCAAATATCATACTTTCAAGCAGCTTTATATAAGTTCACTTCCTAATTAAGAAAAACAAAACCAATTTTCAGGTATGTGACTAAATGATTTAAAATATGATTATGGAATTGTGTGACTTCATCAAAAGCATACTTCTTACATGTGGAAGGACAGTTCCCAAAAATAAGTTTAATAAAATGCTATGGCATTTCATAGGTTTTCTAGATGTTGTGTGAAATATTGCAGGGGAGTGTTAGGAGTTGCAATCAAATATTAAATCCTATTTATGTTTCATGTAATTTCACATAATATTGTTGTGCTGCTGAGTGATGGTGTATGATGCAACTTACCTGAAATGAACTTGATTTTACTCACACATGTAGAAGCTTTTAATCTTGAAACAGAAGCACAAGACTAGCCTGTTCTCATGTTGGCATAACCCATCTTTACTTCACAGTGTTATACAAGCTGGGTTCATTACTCAGAAGATATCTGAGAACATCCCATCTCAGTCAGATGATTTTAGGTATTGTGGGCAATAAGACGCATATGTATAACAAAAGTTTCTAACCTTATCGCAAAGCAAAAATACCTTTGTACCTCCAAGTACAGTTATCTATAAAAAAGGACCCCCACAAAAATAAGACATTTCAGCCCTATTGAAATTCACTTTCATATTTATAAAATGTAGTGTCTATGCTTAATATTTAGGTAGGTTTAAAATTCTCAAGTTCACTAGGTACCACAAGCCTTTTCAAACCTTCATATCTTACAAATAATATACCTGCCAACTCTTAAACGCTGCACTTATATGTTTCTTTCCACCCACGCAATAGAAGGTTCAGTGCAGAAGGACTGAAAATGTTTTCACAAGCCTCATTCCACACGAAAATCTACAGCTATCCCTCACCATGTTTGGGCCATGAAACACAATTTTAATGTCAGAGATCTCCTCCAATTAATCACCTGGTTAAAATAACTGGGAAAGCCTCTTCTGTTATGAAAATGCTGTTAAAGAAGCCAAGCTCTGCACACATACCCAGAAAAGCATACTTGCCATCATAATGCTTTGCAGTCAGTACTGGTCAGCAAAGGCCTTTAGCTCAGTCCTTTCTCATTAGTCAGCATGTGTTGCAGAAGCCCAGAAATGGCTTTACACAGACCTGATCCAGGGAAATGACAATCCACATCCTCTTTCTTCTCTCACTCCAGCTGCTACTGGCAGGCCAGCTGCTTGTGCTACTCTCCAAATTTCAGCAAAAGCTGGCCAGAAATTCACCCAATGCACTACAAACCTGGCAAAAAACAATGGCACCTTTACAAGCTACATCAGCATTCTATCTAGCAGCATAATCTGTAATTCAAATATCATATCTACTTATAGAATATCAGTGGAAGAATTGCATACTTAATCCAGATCTCAGAAAATCTGGATTTGGATATGTGCCAAATTTGGATGCCAAAACATTTGGATGACTGCCCCAAGAAAGCCTACAACATGCTGACGGCAAAAATCACATAATGAACATAGCCAACAATGTGACAAATTTGACAGGACATCTGCATGGGCTGTTGCCTGAAAGCAGCAGACAACTGTTATATATATCAGACTATGTCAAAAGACCTCTCAGATATCAGACCCCCTGCAAGTAAAGTCTCCTCAGACCATTGCAAAATAAAATGATATAATGAATTATGGAATCCTAGCATCATTAAGTTTTGAAAAGACCTCTCAGATCATCAAGTCCAACTGTCAACCTAATACCAACACAACCACTAAAACATGTCCTGAAATGCCCTATCTATACATTTCTAACACCTCCAGGGGCAGTGACTAACCCACCTCCCTGGGCAGCTTATTCCAATGCCTGACCACTCTTTCAGTAAAGGAGTGAGGCCATTTCCTCTCACCATATTATGTGTTGCTTACGAGAAGAGACCAGCCCCCAGATTACTGAAATCTCCTTCCAGATAACTGTAGAGAGCAATAAGGTCTTGATCTCTGGACCCTTCACCAGCTTCAATACAATACAATAATACAATACAATACACCAGGTTGAAAGAGACTTTCAAGATCATCGTGTCCAACCCATCAACCAGTCCAACCCACCTAAACATCTAAACCATACAACCAAGCACCCCATCAAGCCTCTTCCTGAACACCTCCAGTGAAGGTGACTCCACCACCTCCACGGGCAGCCGATTCCAATGGGCAATCACTCTCTCTGTATAGAACTTCTTCCTAACATCCAGCCTAAACCCCCCTGGTGCAGCCTGAGACTGTGTCCTCTTGTTCTGGTGCTGGCTGCCTGGGAGAAGAGACCAACCTCTGCCTGGCTACAACCTCCCTTCAGGTAGTTGTAGAGAGCAATAAGGTCACCCCTCAGTCTCCTCTTCTCCAGGCTAAGCAACCCCAGCTCCCTCAGCCTTTCCTCATAGGGCTTGTGTTCCAAACCCCTCACCAACTTTGTTGCCCTTCTCTGGACACACTCCAGCAAGACAACATCCTTCCTAAACTGAGGGGCCCAGAACTGGACACTGCCGTTCCCTGTACACTCTCCAGCATCTCCGTATCTTTCCTATAGTGTGAGGCCCATAATATCTCTCATAGTGCTAGCACATTACCTGAGTCTTCCCTTTCTCTAACAAAAAGGTCTTTTTAAAAATTTTATTTAAAGAATAACAAGACTTATATAGTTCATACAAACATCAAGATATTTCCTACAATGCAATGAAAACCATGGCCCACCTATTATTTTGCTATTGTTCATACCTGACATGCTTGAGAAAAGCAACATGTTCTTGCAAATAATAACATAATGTTGAGTTTGTTGATGCAAACTGCTGCAAAATCCCATCCTGAAATACTTTTTTTCATTGGTATTTTGTGGTGTAAGTATGCTCTGCACCACAGTTTGGTTTACATACTAGGTAAAATTTGATAAAAGTATTTAATTCAGTTACTCATCATATAATATACCACAGGTACAATATATCACTGATACAAAATGTGAGTGGCACAAGTGTCAAGGATGCTTCTGAATTCATCAATAGACAAAATATTTAGAAAGACAAAAAAGCTACACTTAGAAAGTGGCTTTGACTAACTTCTACCTTAGATGTTAAGGTTTCTTGGCACTGTTTCCTTCTTTTTTGGCATAACAGTACAGTATCATGTATTGTTTATATGACAGCCAGCACTTACAGACTGCAAATAGCCAGGTGTTTGATAGAAATGCACTAAATCTTTCAGAGAGAGAGAATGTCTCCGCTTGGCCCTTTTAAACAAAATGATAGAAGAAGAGCAGCACTGTCTTCTCCCTTTTAAAAGAAAGTGATTAAAGCCTGTGTTTCAAAGATTATGAATGAAACACAAGCTTAGGCTTTTACTGGACTTTCAGACAAGATGACCTTTGCATCTGGCTCTGGAAGTGCAATGTAGGTGCATATCATCCTTCCCAGCTTTAAACATTGTGGACCACATCTATGTTAACAACAGAGCAGCAACAATGGAGAAGAAAGGCATTTTATCTCCAGTGCAGTACCATATTGGTCAGTCTGGTTTTGAAAGACAGAATCAGTTTTCTGCACTGTATCACACCATGTCACCTGCTAGAGTAACTTCTCAGTTTGAAAGTGTATTTCAGAGGCAGTTACACCATATTCTACTTTTGTAACATAAACCATTTAGTAAATGTTTCAGTAAACCAGTGACCTTTTGAAGTCAATACATACTTTCTCAGCATTATGGGGATTGTCCGAAATGTTTCCAGGGAGAGAAAAATGTCACTTACACTTAAACAGCTCCTCAGTATATTTTTTTCACACAATCAAAAGGAACCAAATGTGTGTATAAAAGAGGGAAAAGAAGGAGGAGTTTTGAGTTCTCCCCCTCCCCCCCCTTTTTTTTTAAGGACTTATAAAAAGTTACTACTGTTGATGCAAGGGCTTTGAAAAACTACTTATTTCCTGTTTTTTATCCAGTAATGAGTGTTTCAGCAACCATGTATAACTTGTTAACACTCTACTCTGTAATTTGTGCATGCATCACTTTTGGAAATCTGTTTAAAAAATTGCATTTAGCATGTTTTGGTTGCTATTGGTTTGAGAAACAATGCTCTCCCAAGTACTAGCTAAAATGGTGGAAACTTGCATTGTGGTAACTCTTAAGTAATTTGCAGTAAAAGATAAAATGTTTAATATAATTTTTAAGAACTTCTATTAGGTCTTTCTTAAATTTATTTCTCAGGTTTCTCTCTCAATTTGTTCGGTTCCATCAACTGGCTTTTTTTCTACTTTCTGCTTGTGGTGGTTTGGGCTGGGTGCCCCATGCTGCATGGCACACTTCCTGTGTCCAGAAGTCCAGCCCAGTGGGTTGACACAGGAAAACCGTGTATCTCCTACCACACCCCCTGCACCGCTATAAGATCTTGTGTGGGGTCCGCCTCTTTCTCTTTCTTCCCTCGCCAGCACCCGGTAACTGGGGGAGACGTCTCCCGGCCTTGGGCCTGGCTAGGCCCAAGGCCAGGGGGATGGGCGGTCTCAGGCCTGGCCAGCTGAGACTAGCCTAGCAGTGGGGGGAAGAACGAGCCCTGGGGGTCTTGGGCCCACCCTCAGGTGGGGATGGCGTTCATCCGGGTGTGCTTTGGGGTTTCTTCTTTCACTGTTTCTGGTTCCTTTGTGCACACTCACCTTTTTCTATTTAAACTTTTCCATCACTTCTGCAATCCGTTTGTCAGAGTCGTCATTTTGCCTGTGGTGGGGAGGGGGCTGCCTCAACCCACTACACTGCTCTAAGATGCTTCTTTCTGTTCTTGTTTTGCATTTTTTTGTTTGTTTTACAGTCAGGACAAATGATTTTATTCCAGACATAGAGTAAGCACACTCAGAATAACTGAATCATTTAGTAGCATTTGGCTTCATGTGTTTGCCAGCCACAGATGACATTTAGCACAGGCTTTCTCTCAGTTGTGGTAATTACTATATTAACATGAGCTCTTATGCACAGCACAGATTGTTTTCAGCAGATGTAAACAAGCAACTCTGCCGTCTCTGAAATAGTTTGTCTGGCTTTCAGAGTATTATCAATATTCAGATACATAGCACACATCCCCCTTATGTACTTAGGGACACAGAAAAAGCAGGCCAACACCAGTCTTATGGTAGTATCTGCTCTTTCTTCTTTCTGAGTCAATTCAATTACCCTTTGTAAGGATACTATACAATCTCTCAGTTGTACACCACTACCACATTACATACTAGCTGTGCATCTTTTTATCATGGAGGTTATTGTTACTGTAATGTATCACAGTGACATGCCAAATGTTACTTTAACCATATAATTAATATGCTTGGATTTACTATCTGATGTTCTTAGGCATCACTTGTGTTATTGTGTGATATTACCAATTTCAAAGATACTTGGAAACAGCAGCTTTTTGTTAAGGGTGTTGGCAGAGAAAGAAAAAGGATTAATAACAGGAATCACATTCTCTAACATTTTAAAAACATTTATCTTCAGCTGACATGACAACTTGGAGTGATTCTGACTCTAGAATTTGTACAATACACATTATTTATATATAACTGAGCTTTTCCTTTATTATTATTGTTGTTGTTATTGACTACCATAAGGTTTAGCAGAAACAAATCAATACATCTAGAATCTGAACTTTGCAATCACTTTTGGGATGCATTGCTTTTCAGTACTTACAAAACCCCACAATATTAACAGTATCTTGTTTCAAAAATTCTGTGTAGAAGCAAGACAACAACGAGGTTTTGTTGGGGTTTTTTGTTGTTTGATTTTGGTTGGTTTTGGTTTGGATTGGGTTTGGTTTTTAAAGAGCAATTTTTTCATCTAGAAAACATAATGTACACCAATTATATGCTGTTACCTTAGTGTAGCTGTAATGGTACCTGTAACAGGGAAGAGTTAATTGGAGTTTGATTAGAAGTACCCAGCTGCTGAGGGCTGCCTGGGAATAATTGGTGTTTGTACCCAGCTGCCTGGAAATGCTTGGTGTTTGATCAGAAGCTCCCAGGTGCACAATAAGAGTAACAAATAACATGTATCTGTGGGTTCCTCTGTTTATAAAACTAAGCAGGGATGGGAACGTACTGAATGTGTCGATATCCTGAGCTAATCGCAAAAGTCCTTCAAACCCTTTTTTGACTGCTAATGGACCTGAGGAAGATGAAGCTGAGGCAGGCTATTGCTGGACAGGGGGCATATGGCCCCCCCAAACAGCCCCCAGGCTGGGGGCAAGTGTTGATCTGCTGCAGGGTAGAGAGGCTTTGCAGAGGGACCTCGACAGGCTGGACAGATGGGCAGAATCCAATGGCATGAGATTTATCACATTCAAGTGTCAGGTTCTGCACATTGGCCACAGCAACCCCATGCAGTGCTACAGGCTGGGGTCTGAGTGGCTGAAGAGTGGCCAGGTAGAGAGGAGCCTGGGGGTGCCGGTTGATGGTAGACTGAACATGAGCCTGCAGTGTGCCCAGGTGGCCAAGAAGGCAAATGGCATCCTGACCTGCATCAGGAACAGTGTGGCCAGCAGGAGCAGGGAGGTCATTCTACCCATGTACTCTGCACTGGTTAGGCCACACCTCGAGTCCTTTGTCCAGTTCTGGGCCCCTCAGTTTGGAAAGGATGTTGACTTGCTGGAACGTGTCCAGAGAAGGGTAACAAAGTTGGTGAGGGATTTGGAACACAAGCCCTATGAGGAGAGACTGAGGGAGCTGGGGTTGCTTAGCCTGGAGAAGAGGAGACTGAGGGGTGACCTTATTGCTCTCTACAAATACCTTAAAGGAGGTTGTAGACAGACAGAGGTTGGTCTCTTCTCCCATGCAACCAGCACCAGAACAGGACACAGTCTCAAGCTGTGCCATGGGAGTTTTAGGCTGGAGGTTTGGAGGAAGTTTTAGAAGGAGTGATTGCCCATTGGAATGGGCTGCCCGTGGAGGTGGTGGAGTCGCCGTCACTGGAGGTGTTCAGGAGGAGACTTGAAAGGGTGCTTGGTTGCATGGTTTAGTTGAATAGGTGGTGTTGGATGATAGGTTGGACACGATGATCTTGAAGGTTTCTTCCAACCTGGTCTATTCTATTCTATTCTATTCTATTCTATTCTATTCTATTCTATTCTATTCTATTCTATTCTATTCCATTCCATTCCATTCCATTCCATTCCATTCTATGTGCATGAGCAGTAGGGTGCTCTGAAGATCTCTACCAGCATGTGGTGCTCCTTCTCTGATCCTACAACAACACCTGGTTTCACAGGGACACTTACCCGGATGGGAGACGGTCAGCTCTGCCATTTCACAATCATTAGTAGCGCCGTGTTTCTCATAGGGTGTTTAGGGTAAGTTAGTTGCACTTTACTTGGGATCAGGCTCTGCTTTTGGGTTTCATGGGGAGCTTGCAGGGTTATGCCTTACTTTTGGGTTTTGTGCCTTATAGCGCCCCAGTGCAACCTTGTCTGCCTTTATAATTGTGACCGTTTTAGGCTGTGCCTTTAAGAAAGGGACAGTTGCTGGAATACTCTGGCTGAATGTTTTGAGATAATAACGAAAACAAGATATTCTACACTAATTTAATTGGTAGATTGGTAGAATGCAACTTTTAAGTTTTAGCTCAGTCTATTCAGTCTGTTTCTCTCTGCTCCCATGGGCCTGTCTGTTTCTCTCTCACTGAAGCAACAGCTGCCGGACGGAGTCGACCTTGAATTAACAAAGCTAACCAGGTAAGAAAACTAATTCTTGCACACGCTTTGAGCTAACAGAATTTTCTCCTTAATTGCCTTTCTCTCTCTCTCTAACCCTTTTTGGGAAAAAAGGGAAGTAGGGAGGGAAAGGGGGGACAGGGGGAATGCCCCTGGCTGGAGGAGGGAAAAAGGTCTTCTGTATTATGTTCATTGCTCTATATTTCTGTATATATTGTAAATACTGTGTATTATATATATATATCCATCTGCATTCCATCCCTGCTTTCAATATAGCTTATTTCATTTGCCTCTCCGACTGAGTTAGCTCCAGTTTCTTTGTGTGTGTAGGGAGGAGAACTTTCTCACCCTGCCACAATAATAAACAAAGATGTACCTCTTGGCACCTGTGATACATGTAATTAATTAATTTGTCATAGAAAAGAACTCACTAAAACAGTACCTGAAAGTGAAGTGCATGTATATAACCATAAGAGACCAAACTATATTCTGAATTATACTTCTCCAACATAACTATAACTTATTACTCAGTAAATATATATATAAAATATTTTATTAGAAAGGCGTGAACTTAAACAAGAACTAGAATGAAGGCTAGAAGTATTTCCAAGAATACAATATGAAAAAAAGAATTCCTTTAAAAGATTCACCAGATTTGTACCTGGTGTTCCCTACATTATAGGATGTAGGAGAAGGGTTGTTTTGGGGTAGCTGTGGGACAGCTATGTTTTGTCTTGAGTCCAGGAATGTACACCTTATCAGTAAGAGAGAGAGAGAGAGAGAGACCAGGCAGGATTTGGCCGGATATGTTAAGAAGCTTGATTGCTAGCATTAACCCATTGTACACTTTGCTTAAGCACATATCAGTAGAGATGTAACCAATTAGAGTGTGACAGGACTGCATTAGAAAAATATATGTTACTGTGTAGCACAAGAAATGTCTTTGTTTGGAAACATCTTGTGTTGGAAGCCGTGCTTGTGTCACCATAATAGAACAGTTCCTTTTTGATGCTATTTCCAGATTTCTTCTAGGTCATGTTAGAAACATCCTAAGAATTCTTCCTCATTTTCCACAGAGAAAATGCACATTTGTCAAGGAAATAAAATGATACAAAAATATTACTGAATTTTAAATATATGTATCTTAAGAAATTAGAAAAATAAATCTAAGGAGCAAAATGACAAATGAACATTTAAAAAACATAAATCCAAAGAGTATGGGAAACTTTAGATTGTAATGTGCTTTATCTCAATAGAGCTAGCTAGCTGCTAGATTATATGAGCAGACCTTGTACAAAGTAACGCTTTCGGTTAAATAATATTTTAATTGGAAAGTATAATATCAGTAACTTTAACTGTTAAACCCCATGGCAGATTTGTCACAGACCCCAATGTGGTAATTGAAGATATTTTATTAATGTATCTGAGAGCCTTATATGTACCCAAAATAGCTGATGTAATCCATGGGCAAAGATACAAAATCTGCAGTTGTACTGATTTAAAAAACGCATATTCTTTTCACTACTTAATATTGTTTCTACTTTCTTATCTGCAAGGTCAGGGCAGCAACAGGACAGCTGCCTCCTTTAGACAGATACCAGAAAGCTTTCATCCCACAGTTTTGAACTTACAAGCACCATTACTTAAAGGGGGCTTAGAGTCTGCAAGTTCCAATCCCCACAGCTGAATGCAGGATTTATGAATAACATCATTCTTTATTATCCATGAAAAAATGTTACCTATGGAGGAGTCAGTTCTTGCCCAAAACTCTGTATTGAGTTAAATGCACTTGGGAATCAATAACAGAATGCATATAGTACAAGACATACAAATACATCACACCACAGGAGAGAAGCAGTAATGTCCTTTTGAACACTTTTCTGTGGAGAATGTTTTGTCTGTGGATTGGTGCCACTTTACACTTTCTTGTAGTGTGAATAACTTGAAATTGAGCCCTTGGAACATGGAACTTTTTAGGTGAAGCATCTGTAATGATGAAGACACAAATTTCAAATATTATATTTCAGTAGTAAACCTCTCCAACTGACATTTTTGTTCGCTTGTTTTCCTCCACAGTACCCATACATTAAAAATACTTACTAAAATCCCTGAGTCCTGTGAGAAGTCCAACACCTGGAGCTCCATTTAAAATCAGTTCAATTTGGCAAGGATTTTCAGCTGCTTATAAAATTCACCATTAAAACCACGACAAATACTAGGAGGACAGTAGGTGTATTTTCTTTCCACCACTCATCCCGCATACTGCAATGCTTCACTTAATCCCTGATGTATGTGTGGCAATCACAACCTGCAAAGTTGTGATAATCATAATTTAAAAAAATCTTATTTATGTGATATCCAAACACAAATAAGTTTCTGTAACTTTTATTTGATACACTCCTGCAAAAGAATCAAATGTGTGAGATGGGCTCCCCAATTCAAGAGAGGCAGGGATCTGCTAGAGAGAGTCCAACAGAGAGCCACAAGGATGATCAGGGGACTTGAGCATCTCCTATATGAAGGGAGACTGAGAGACCTGGAGCTGTTCATTCTTGAGAGGGGAAAACTGAGAATGGATCTCATGAATGTCTATAAATATCTGAGGTGTGGGTGTCATGTGGCCAATCTATTTTTGGTGGTGTGCAGTAACAAGACAAGGAGAATTGGATACAGACTTGAACATAGAAGGTTTCACCACAACATGAGGAGGAACTTCTTTACAGTGAGGGTGAGGGAGCACTGGAACAGGCTGCACAGAGAGGTTGTGGAGTCTTCTTCTCTGGAAAATTTCAAAACCCTCCTGGATGCATTCCTGTGTGAACTACTCTAGGTGATCCTGCTTTTGGCAAGGGATTGGACTCAATGATCTCTGGAGGTCCCTTCCAACCTCTAACATTCTGTGATTTTGTGATCCTGTAATTCTTAGTTACACAAATGCCTTGAAAGGACAACTAATTTTAGAAAACATCTCTCAGATCAAAAAGCATTGACATCTCTCCTAGTCACACAGAAACAGAGCCTGTGTGTTACAGAAAGATATCTACACCAAAAAGACGCAGAAGGCAAAAAAGGTTGTAGAGCAGTACATGTGTTTTATCTTGGTTTCAGTAAAGCATTTGACACCATTTCCAAAGCAGTTAGGTCTGGATGATCAAGTAGTGAGGTAGATTGAGAACTAGTTGAAGGAAAGAAGTCACAGAGTTGTGGTCAATGAGATGCAATCTAGTTGGAGGCCTGTATCTAGTGAAGCCCCTCAGGGGTTGCTACTGGGACCAGTACTATTCAATATATTCATCAACAACCTGAATGGGAGAAGAGAGTGGGTGGAGTGGCTGAGGTTGTGCTGCTGTTCAGCAAGACTTGGACAGGCTGGAGAGTTGCACAGGAAGAAACTCAACAAGGACAAACGTAGAGTCTTGAACCTGGGAAAGAACAACCCTTGAATCCTATAGGTTGGGGACTGACCTGTTGGAGGGCAGTGAAGGGGAAAAGGACCCAGGAGTCCTAGTGGATGAAAGGTTGACCATGAGCCAGCAATGTCCTTTTGTGGCCAAGAAGGCCAGTGCCATTCTGGGATGTATTAGAAAGGTTGTGGTTAGTAGGTCAAGAGAGGTTCTCCTTCCCCTCTACTCTGCTTTGGTGAGGCCGCATTTGGAATATTGCATCCAATTCTGGGCCCCCAGTTCAAGAAGGACAGGGAACTGCTTGAAAGAGTCCAGCAGAGAGCTACAAAAATCATTAAGGGAGAGGTACATCTTCCTTATGAGGACAGACCGAGGGAGCTGTGTCTCTTTAGATTGGAGAAGAGGCGACTAAATGGTGACCTAATTAATGTATATAAATAAGTAAAGAATGAGTGCCAAGAGGATGGAGCCAGGTTCTTCTCAGTGATGTCCAGTGACAGGACAAGGGACAATGGGTGGAGGTTTAGGCATAGGAAGTTCCATGTAAACACAAGGAAAGGGTTTTTCACTATGAGGGATGGCACACTTGAAAAGGCTACCCAAGGGGGTTGTGGAGTCTTCCTCTCTGGATATACTCAGAACCCACCTGGATGCATTCCTGTGGGATCTGGTATAGGTGATCCTATTCTGGCGGGGGGTTGGACTACCTGGTCTGTCAAAGTCCCTTCCAACCCCTAACATTCTGTGATTCTGTGATTCTATAATTCTGTGCAAAAGTGTTTTCTTACAAGAAGTAAATAATCTTGAGTTTAATAGTACAGGACTATGAAGTTGCTGAACATTTCAACAAAGCAATCCAAGTAACAACAGTGACACATCAAACACAGAAATGATAAAATTGCAGACCTTCAATTTACTGAAAGCACTCAACACTTCAGCAGTATTACATTCTAGCACTATTATATTCTAGCATTGGATTTAAAATATATCACTTTGCCCTCTAACTCGTATTTTTGGTTGGTTTTCTTGGTTGTGGTTTGTTGGTGGTTTTTTTCAATGCATGTTTAATAGCAGTGAATGAGTGTAATAATGATATTCCAAACTTTTTTTTTCCTATAGAAATTAAGAAGTAACAAGAAGAACACTGTAAGATTTAAGATGCTTAATTTCCATTATTTAATTTTTTTTTTAAAGTGACTCAAGGAAGCAATGTTAAAATGATTGTTCACTAGAGAAAAGAGAGTGTGTAGTGCATTTCTAATATTAAATAATACCTAGTATATCAGCAACTATGCTTTCTTTCATAATAATTTATTTTTGATGCAGAAGCAGAAAGATAGAAAGCAAAGCCCAGATACACATTATTACAGCTAATGTAACTATTTATGTAGGTGTCACCAAGAATAAATAGTAATCTGCAGAAAGGCATGGCAATGAAATTTGGTCACAGACTGGGCAGAACAGGGAAAGCACACTTAATCATAAGCCTAGGTTTTAGTTTATTTTTTCCTTCAAATTTCTTTATTTTTCTTTTACAGTCACTCCTTATAGAAGGTAAGAGTTGATGATGACTTAATTTCCCTTTCAAAGATATAGAACAGCCAATGCAGCCTAGTTAAAAGCAACAAAATTTTCCTTGCTGTATCCTTTGCCTCAAGAGGGAAATAGTCTACTTTTGTCTAGTTCTTTCCTTACATGCCAACTCAGCAATACCATGAGGCACACAAGGAGGAGATTTTTTTATTCAGAACATTTTATTCTTTGTTACAATACAGAAAGCTAGCATTAAGTGGTAAAATCATTTTGGGGCCAATCTTCTCTCTCCCACATGGAAATCAATGGCTGTTTTGCTACTGGCTTCACTAAGAACTGCACATGGATGTTTCAGGTTCTGTGAAAGAAAGTTTGAATATATTCTCATTATAAAACACAAATCCCTGAGATCACAATATTCTCAAAGATATGCAAAGTACTGCTGAGATTCTCAATGTGCTCCAAAACCAGATTTAAGTTTTAATTTATTTATGCAAGTACAATTGAAAATCAGTTTCATGGACACATTCTTTGTCTGCCTTTCCTGCTTCTCTGTTTGTCTCTCCTGTCAATGGCTTCATTGGCATTTTTAAAAAAAAAAAAAAAAAAAGAAAGAAAGAAAGAAAGAAGAATTCAGTAGAATAAAATTCTGGAGAACTTGCATGCATTAAAAATGATCCAAAGATGATTTTATAGGTGGACAATTTTTATGGAAAAAAAAAAAAATTCTTCTTCAGATTAGTGAGACACTGAATTTCTTTTGAATTTATAACTTTTAAGGATATGTAAGTTAATATCAAAACTACTGAGACTTGTAGAATAACTAACGTGATGTAATTTAGCCCACAGTAAATGTAATGGTGACATATTAACACCAGTGTTAAATCCTTGCATTTGCACAAAAAACAAAGGGCTCTGTCCTGAATACCATTTTTCAGACTTTGATGTCATATCAGGATTTATTTTGCTCATTCCTCTTTTAATTGAAAAAAATCCAGAAATTAAAAAGAAGCATACAAGACAACCTATTGGTAGCAACCATTAAAGTAATTACTTTGCTTGTTGATTATGATTTAGCTTGGAATCAGTGCTAGTACTATTATTTTCTACCTTTTAAATGCATGCTTTAGCTAGCACATGACCCATAATGTGTAACAGCAGTTACACTCCAGGGACTAAAGATTAACAGCATGTGCTACAACTGGTTTATTTTACAATTGCTGTGAAATAAAAGCTGATGGAAATGAGCCACTGGTGAATTACTTTACCAACAAAATCAAGAATATTGTTTTCATCATAGAAAAGCTCACCTCTCTTTTTCTTTTTTTTTTTTTTTTTTTTTTTTTTCTGTGATTGGTTTTATAGAAAAACACAATAGTAGAATGTCAGGGCAGGGGTAAAGGAGAAAAGCAGAATGCTACACTCAATTGTACCATTTTCAATTTTTGTTGCAGTCCATCTGAATAAATTTTCCCAGCTAAATCCCTGTGTTGCAGTTAATTAGAACACAACTTGGGCATAAAAAGCAGCAGACAAACAAAATGAAAATTATTTTCTGATAAACTCCAGTCAGTCATATTTTTCTTCTCAGTAAAGGAATATTAATGCAGCTGCTGTGTCCATGTATTTTTGGAGTGCCAGGGAAGAAATTTAATCTCACAGCAGAGTATCATGGAGGTTTGGTTTGCTGTGTGTTTAACCCATAATGAATGAAAAAGGATGCACTCAAAAGTTTTACTTCTCTTCAAAGCCTTTCTACTGAGCAGTAAACTGTAAAAACATCCACAATGTTAACAAGCACATAGAAAGCATTCATGCTCTGACAATGAGACAAAATGCATTGACTTCTTGTCCCACAAGGAGGTTTTCCTCTGCTCCAACACAGAATCTTAGAATCATTGAAGTTGGAAAAGACCTCCAGGTTCATCAAGTCCAACCTCCTAACCAGCATTATCATAACCACTAGACCACATTACAAGTACTTGTTTTTGAACACCTCCAGGGATGGTGAGTCCACCACCTCCCTGGGCATCCTGCTCCCCACCACTCTTTAAGAAAATAAATTCTTTGCAAAATCCAATTTATACTTCCCTTGGAACATCTTAAGACCATTTCCTCTTGTCCTGTTGGTAGTTACTTGGGAGAAGAGGCCAACACCAACCACATTACAACCTCTTTTCAGGTAGCTGTAGAGAGCAATAACATATTCTCTTAGCCTCCTCTTTTTCAGGCTCAACAAGCCCAGCTCCCTCAGCCTTTCTTCATAAGACATGTGTCACTGTTATTAATATGAATTATGAAATATTATTAATAATATTATTTTTTATAAATACCACATTTTATTGATAACTTTTTAAAAGTGTGTGTGTGTATGTATATATATGTATATATAATATGCAGTTTCTAGTGTACAGTTGTGGATATAATCCCATAAACAGGTACAGTTTAACAATTTTGAAACAAATTGATAAAAATACAACCCGGTTATTCAATAATAGAACTAGGGTGCAATCTATCACTTCCACTAGGGAATGACTTGGCAGGCACATGGTAGCTGAACACAGTGGTGAGGCTATGTGTCAGGGCACATACAACTAAAGAAACCTTTCAAAGAGACTTAAACCAACTTTTTCTCACGAATTATCACTGTGGGCATAACTGGGTATGGCTGCTCTCTGATCCAGAAGTTACTATACCACAAGGGCTAAAGTGCAGGAATTTTAAGCAGAACTAAAACTGGTGTTAAAAATGCAAACATTGCAAAAGATACAGTTTCACTTGTTAAGCAGGTTGCTAAGCTGATCACTGATGAGGCTCAAGGGGTTCAGTGGGTGCCATGGCTAGCTCCTGGGGTGATCCTGTTTGGACGGGGTGGAAGCAGCTTTCTCCCACTGCTGTGGGGTGTGGCTTGGAGGCTGTTGGAGGCTGGTTCACCTGGAACAGGCTCTTGGGTGATTTCCTTGGTGCTGGCAGCAATGCAGAATTTGCAGGATACTGCGAGGGAGCAGTTCCCTTCCAAAGTAGCTGGAGAACACGGAAGGGGCCCAGTGTGGAGCAGCTTTTCCCCTGGATCAGCTATGAAATGAGCAAGCATCACTGATTCCTCTTGATGGCTGTTTTTCCCATTTCTTGCTGCTGTGGCAGCTGGGTCACCCTGGCGCTTGGGCTCTCAGGTGTGTGGAGCGATGGGCAGCTCCTTCTCCCATGACTTAGCAGCTGGCACAGGAGTGGCTGGATGCAGTTCTGGGTTTTGCAAGTGAGAGGCACACAGCCTGGCTTTAGCTTGCAGGTCTGCAGCTTTGTGCTTAGAGCAGACCTGCTTAAAACTGCTGAAAGGGAATTAGGCAAGTTCTCTCCAGGGCTTGGTTTCTGAGGTCTCTATTCCTTCAGGGCACAATTAGACAGCTTCTTCCTATCATCAGGACTGCAGATACAGCACTAAGCTGGCTGTAGTTTCAGGACAGGTTATGTGAAGGACTCTTTGCTGGTTCCCACATAAACAGCAATTCCCAGGTAGCAAGGCTTTTCTCCAGACTGCAGAAAAAGGCAGAACATATGCACAAAAGCAGAGCATGTGTATGGAGAAAGAGAGCAAAAGAGAACAAAAGAGCAAGTTATTTACAATTTGGGTAGTATTTATAGTTTGCTGAAGGCTTGGATTTAGCCAAACTTGGTCAATACCATTAGCCAATGGCAAAGCACGTAGCCAGAATATGCCCATATTTGGAAGAAACACAAGCACAGAACAAGCATCCCACACAGTGGATGTGTGCTTTTGTTTACCCAAACAAGGCAGGTTGGGCTGTTTACCCCAGCTCATTGACATCTGGCCCTTTGTCTTGGTCCAGAGAGGGAAGGAGACTCAGTTCTTATGAATATTCCCGTGTTGTGAAATGAGAGGCACAAATGAGGCCAAAATATCATCAGCTAGACTATTTATTACATAAATAAAGTGGAGGGATCAGAAACAGAGGGAGAGAGAGGAAAAATAGCGAGGGAGAAAGAATAGGGAGAAGGAGGAGAAAGTAGGAAAGGGATTATATTACCAACGGTCAGAGGTGGAGAGAGGGTTTTCAGAGTCCAAGGTCCGTTGTGTTGCCACGTGATGTTTCCAGCATGTGGTGCCATGTTCTTTCTTCTGCCTTGACAGTGTCGCTCAGGTCTTTTTATACAGTTTTTTAGTCCTTAGGCAAGTGTCCAGGTGTTGTTCCCCAGGACAACGTTCTGTGAAAACATCCTTAGGTAAGTGTCCAGGTATTGTTCCCCAGGACATCGGTCCAGGAAAACATCTTTAGGTAAGTATCTAGGTATCATTCCCCAGGAAATCTTTCTGTGTACTCAGGTGAGTTTGGGCAGAGTCTGGATGGAGGGGGGGAGGAGGCCTCCACCTCCTCCTTCTCCATCTACCTACCCACACTCTCATTACACATCAGGAAACAGGTGGTGAGTCCATTGTCTCACCATCCACCCTCTGATTACTATCCCTTAATAGTTACACAGTTAGGGAGTGATGACATTGCAACCAGAGGTCCAAAGGCAATCAAAAAAGACTTCAAGGCTCTGGGAGAACTGGTTGAGGGATTAGTGGTACAGATAACTTTTCCACCAATACCCTTAGTTGAAGGAAGGAATACTGAAAGGAACAGGAAAGCAGCTGTAATTAACAAGTGGCTCAGAAGCTAGTGCTACTAAAAGAATTTTCAATTCTTTGATCTTGGGGAACTTCCTATGGCACCAGGTCACCTACCCACAGATGAAGTACATCCATCCCAGAAGGGGAGAAAGATCTTAGAGCATGAGAATGGCCTATGCCCCAAAGGGAAAATGGTTCTAGGAAGGGAGTTGGCAGGTCTCATTGATAGGGCTTTAAACTAGATTTGAAGGGGAAGGGGCTGAAACCAGTTCCCCCAGACAGGAGTTTGGGGGTGGTAAGCTGGAGTCAGGGGTGAAATCAGCAGCCCAGCTGAAGTGCATGTACACTAATGCATGCAGCATGGGTAACAAACAAGAGGAGCTGGAAGCCTTGTTAGAGCAGGAAAGTTATGATGTAGTTGCCATCACAGAAACGTGGTAGGAAAACTCACATGACTGGAGCACTGTAATTGATGTCTACAGGCTCTTCAGGAGAGACAGGCAAGGGAGAAGGGGTAGAGAGGTGGCCCTGGACATCATGGAAGCTCTAGATGCCATGTAACTAGAGATCAAGGATGATCAGGTTCAGTGCTTGTGGGTGAAAATTAAAGGGAAGGCCAACAAGGATGACATTCTGGTTGGAGTCTGATGAATTATTTTATAGGCAGCTAGAGGCTGTCTCAAGATCACCAGACCTTGTTCTTATGGGTGATTTTAACCTGCTTGATATCTGCTGGGAACTTGACACAGCAGAGAGGAGGCAGTCTAGGAGGTTTTTAGAGTGTATGGAGGATAGCTTCTTATCACAGCTGCTGCATGAGCTTAGCAGGGGTAAGGCTTTGCTTGACCTTTTTAAAAACAGAGAAAGGCTGACGGGAGATGTGTTGGTTGGAGGCTGTCTGGGGTCCAGTGACCATGAAATAATTGAGTTCTCAATATGCAGTCAAGCTAAGAGGGGCAGCAACAAAACTTCCACTCTGGACATCCAGAGAGTGGACTTCAGGTTACTCAAGGAACTTAACTCAGAAGGTACCTTGGGGAACAGCCTTTAAAAACAA
This sequence comes from Picus viridis, assembly GCA_033816785.1. NCBI lineage: Eukaryota > Metazoa > Chordata > Aves > Piciformes > Picidae > Picus > Picus viridis. Next base: position 17,853,283 of record CM066606.1, read on the forward strand.
AGAGATCCAGGAGAGATGGACCTACTTCAAGAAAGAAATCTTGAAGATGCAGGAACAGGCTGTGCCAATGTGCTGGAAGATGAGCTGCTGAGGTAGATGGCCAGCCCAGTTGGGCAATGAACTTCTAAAGGAATTAAGGGAAAAGAAGAGGGTGTATCATCTTTGGAAGAGAGGTGAGGCAAACCATGGAATGTTTAAAGGTGTTGCTAGGTCATGCAGGAAAAAATTAGAGAGGCAAAAGCCCATTTAGAGCTTAGACTGGCCTCTGCTGTGAAGGATAACAAAAAATCGTTCTACAAATAAATTAATAGCAAGAGGGGGGCAAGGACAACCTCCACTCCTTGGTGGACACAGAGGGGAACATAGTAACAAAAGATGAGGAAAATCCAGAGGTACTTAACACCTTCTTTGCCTCAATTTTTAATAGCAAGATAGGATGTCTTCCAGACAACTGGCCTCCAGAGCTGGCAGATGGAGTCAGGGAGCAGTATAGTTCCCCTGTGATCCAGGAGGAAGCAGTTAGAGACATCCTTAGCTGCTTGGATCCGCACAAATGCATGGGACCAGATGGGATCCATCCTAGGATACTGAGAGAGCTGGCAGATGAGCTGGCCAAGCTGCTCTCCATCATTTTTCAGCAGTCCTGACTTACTGGAGATGTCCCAGATGACTGGAAGCTGGCCAACATGGTGGCCATCCACAAGAAGGGCTGGTTGGATGAGCCAGGGAATTCCAGGCCTGTCAGCCTGACCTCAGTGCCAGACAAGATTATGGAACAAGTCATCTTGAGTGCAATCACACAGCACTTCCAGGGATCAGGCCCAGCCAGCATGGATATAGGAAGGACAGTTCCTGCCTCACCAACCTGATCTCCTTTTATAATTAGGTGACCTGCCTGGTGGATGTGGGGAAGGCTGTGGATGTAGTCTACCCGGACTTCATCAGGGCCTCTGACACCATCCACCAGAGCAAACTCCTGGCCAACCTGTCAGCCTGTGGCTTGGACAGCAGCACTCTGTGCTGGGTTAGGAATTGGCTGGAGGGCTGAGCCCAGAGAGTGGTGGTGAATGGTGCCACATCCAGCTGTCAGCCAGTCAGTAGTGGCATCCCCCAGGGATCAGTGCTGGGCCCCATGCTCTTTAATATCTTTATTGATTATCTGGATGAGGGGATTGAGTGCATCCTCAGTAAGTTTGCAGGTGACACCAAGCTGGGGGCAGGAGTTGATCTGTTAGAGGGTAGAAGAGCTCTGCAGAGGGACCTCAACCGACTGGATAGATGGGCAGACTCCAACAGCATGAGATTTAACACATCTAAGTTCCAGGTTCTACACATTGGTCACAACAACCCCATGAAGTGCTACAGGCTGGAGTCAGAGTGGCTGGAGTGCAGTCAGACAGAAATTGACCTGGGGGTACTGGTTGATAGTAGCCTGAACATGAGCCAGCAGTGTGCCCAGGTGGCCAAGAAGGCCAATGGCATCCTGGCCTGTATCAGGAACAGTGTGGCCAGCAGGAGCAGGGAGGTCATTCTGCCCCTGTACTCAGCACTGGTTAGGCCACACCTTGAGTCCTGTGTCCAGTTCTGGGCCCCTCAGTTTAAGAAGGACATCAAGACACTTGAACGTGTCCAGACAAGGGCAACAAAGCTGGTGAGGGGTTTGGAGCACAAGCCCTATGAGGAGAGGCTGAGAGAGTTAGGGTTGCTTAGCCTGGAGAAGAGAATGCTCAGGGGAGCCCTTATTTCTGTCTACAACTACATGAAGAGAGCTTGTAGCCAGGTGAGGGTTGGTCTCTTCTCTCAAGCAACCAGCACCAGAACAAGAGGACACAGTCTCAAGCTGTGCCAGGGGAAGTGTAGGCTCAAGGTGAGGAGAAAGTTGCTGCTCAGTTATAAATACATTTTTCCAAAAATTAACCAATTTTTTCCACTTCTATGGATATTTTTAACTTCAAGCAAAAAATTATTCATCTTTGGTATTACTTCAGGTTTTAGAGCAAGTTTGAAACATTTATTGCCTAGTTGTTAGTCTGTAATATAAAGCAGTTATTGTTTAGTATACATACCTGTAAGATGTGGCATGATTTACATGTGCAGAGTTGAGAATTCATTGTTAATCTATTTATAAATACAGTGCAGTCAAGCGAGAAAGATGATTTAATAAATACTATAAGGATCCTTTGACAAGATACATTAATACTACAGCCTTTTCCAAACTGTTCCAAAGACATAGCTTATTTGTTTGGAAATTGTGTTTTGTACATGCATTTGTATGTTATTAGCATGTTTAACCTCTGACACTGTTTCATCAGAATATATCTACCATATAAGACTCCATCCAAAATTTTGCTGATACCTTTAGCTGTCAGAATGGAGCTAGTATAGAAAGAGGAACTTAAATGTACTAAAAAGGAATTGGATGTGAACCAATTAAATTTTTGAGAGTGTATTCTGGTTAAGCACCTTATCCTTTACAAAAGGCATGATCGTGTTGAAGAAAATTCTCAATTTTATAACTCAAAACAACCAACTCCATCTTGCCTCCATCACTCACCCTACAACTTATATGTAATGTGACCCTATGGAACTTGAATGTGTATTTCTAGAAATGTTGAATTTTTTTCTAGAGTTATTTACTGTAAATCTTCTCAAGGAATTATAAGAACACAATATTTTGACTTAGTGCTCATCTGAATTCTTGTCTTGTGGAAAGCAGCTTAAAAGAGCATGTCACTAAGAATGGCTGTCTCTGTTTATGAAGTTTCTGTTTTGTAAGGATTTAAAGAAAAAGAAAAAAAAAAAGAACACCTGGAAGGTGAGCATGCAGGCTATTTCCTAGTAGTTTTACACAAATGACTATGCTGGCCCCCAAAAAGGAAGACCACATGTACCATTTGCTGGCAAGTGTCCAAATGTTTTTGAGGGTCATGCTTACTTTGTCTGTTAACCCCAGTGTGGCTGTACACACATACAAGCATATCTATCTAAAGTGCTTATAGAAATCTTTGACTAGGATAATGTAGGTTTTCTTTTTACCATGAATTTAAACAGCAGGATCTCAAATGCTCTCATGTGCGCTTGGTGTATGTGACAGGTGATACAGATAAAAAGTCAGATTTCAACACCTGTGACTCCAATCTGCAGTAATGAGGACACGAGTATGTAATAAAGAGAAATATCAAGATCTGTATGATGAAACGAATGGGATGCATAAGCATGCTTTTGCCTGAGTACTACAGACCTTTATATAATAGAGGCACACAAAAGCTTAAACCAGAAGCCCTTAATAAAACAAAGACTGTTATTTCTTTTACAAAGAAATCAGGTGTTTAAACTAAAGGGGGAAAGGGTAAAAGGATAACAAATGAAGCAAACTATAAGAGTGTATTATTTGGATACATGACTGAGTCTTATTAAAACACATAAAGCTGTCATTTTGTTGTTCCATTACATTCTGCTTGTATACATCTAAGTGTCATTATTTAATTTCAGAAATGCTGTAAGGACATGGAGAAACACAAAGTCACTCAAGGTTGTGCTCATTTTATTCTCTACAGGCACTGACACGGTAAAGCCAAGCTTACTGATATTGTTTCTTAGGTGGTGTACTTCCAAAACAGTGTGGCTACTACAGGCAAACAATGACAATTATCAGGAGAATTTCTGAAACTTCGGCAAACTGCATGTCATAGCATAAGAAAAGAAACTTTTGCAATTATGGTACCACCACTGGTTGAAAAGTCTCCAATACAATAATACAATACAATACAATACAATACACCAGGTTGGAAGAGACCTTCAAGATCATCGCGTCCAACCCATCAAACAATCCAACCCACCCAACAACTAGACCATACAGCCAAGCACCCCATCAAGTCTTCTCCTGAACACCTCCTGTGAAGGTGACTCCACCACCTCCACGGGTAGCCGATTCCAATGGGCAATCACTCTCTCCGTGTAGAACTTCTTCCTAACATCCAGCCTAAACCTGCCCTGGCGCAGCCTGAGACTGTGTCCTCTTGTTCTGGTGCTGGATGCCTGGGAGAAGAGACCAACCTCTGCCTGGCTACAACCTCCCTTCCACTTCCACATCACATTATAAATGCACTGGATAAACAGCAAGATGATATTCTTTCAGTAAAGGAGGTAGCAATAAACCCCACATACATTTTACTGCACCATATTCAGGTGAGAAGACTAGTATGGTTTTCAATTCCAAAGAACACTTTAGGAATCCAAGCTCAATCGCTTCTACCAAATTTAATGAAAAATGCTCTCAGTGCCAAAAAGTTGAAATTTTGTCTAAAAAAACCCAAAAGGCACATAACCAGATAAAGAGAGTTACATCACTGAAGTTCCCTAAAAAAAGAAAAAAATTATCTCAGAAAGAGAGTAGCATAGGCTACAGCTAACGCCAGCCATCAAGGTGTATTCCAGAGAGAAAACCAGATAGGGCATGAAAGATTACATCACAATTTCATTCATGGTAACTCAATTTTATGCTCAGTTAATTAATGCCAGTATTGACAAAAGCTGTCAAATCCCAGTTTTAGAATGGTGGCTGCCACAAATCACATATAAAGAGAGATACACAAGAATTGATGCTTCCTTCTGCTATGCACAGGTCACTGATAATAATGCATGAAATTATAGCCCCTTTTCCTTTTTAGTATTCAATTATTGACACAACTGTACTGTGCCAATTAAATTTTTCTAATATGGTGGACTTCTTCAGCAGGAAACTGGAATAAAAATCATAATGCTGCTGCCTACAGACAACAAATGTGAAATATTATTTACAAGGTAAAGGATCTAAAACTTAATTTTAAAAAAATACTCATAGATGATACTATCACCTCTAGAAAGGCATTTAAGGCTTACATATTGATCAGTTCCATCAGGTAGCAAATAAATCCTTAGCTCCATTTTACCACCAGAAGTCCTTAAGATTAAATCCTTGTTAATTAAAATGAGCTATGTAAACAATTACTTGGCAGACCCATTAAATGTACATTCTTTGCCTGTCTACTTTATAGGTAGTACTATTCAATAACTGCTAATAACCAAGTGGTCACCCCTCAGAATCCCCTTTCCCTAGTAAATTTTGTTATGGGAGATACTCAGTCATACCAAATAATATCACATTTCTAGACACTTAAAAACAATTCTGAAAAGTACCTTAGTTCCTCTTACCTGGACAGTTACATATCACACAGGTATTTTACATATGCTTTCATACAAGGACTGCTGAAGATGTTTCAAGGAATATTACAGCTAATCAATATTTAGAAATGCCCTGTCAAATTGTCACAAGTCTGGTATTTCAGATAATCTGTTCTGTAAATCAAAATATCAAATGTGAGAATTTGTTGTTCTCACCTCTTATTAAAACCTATTCTAATTTGCAAGATTTATTTCCCAATATGTACACTATGCATAATTGTATAATTCATGCTGTCCTAGTTTAGAGAGGAACAGATTGCTCTATTGCTCCAAAAGGGGCAAAAGAATAACAAACAAATGGATTGGATAGTAATGGAAAGTTTAAATGGGAAAGCGACTGATACACTACAAAAACTGCAAAGCATAGTAGTGAGCATAGCAAAGTCCCTTTACACCAGACCAAAAAACCCCAACACTTCCTTTTCCCCACCTGGGGTTCACCAAACACCTCAGGGCTCTTACTTCCCTCCACTTCCTGCTCCATTACTAGGCTGGTTTCAGGCTAGCCAGGCCTGAACTGCCCTCCCCTTTTTACCTGGCATTAGACCTGAACAGGCCAAGATTGCACAGGAAGAAAATAATAAAAAAAAAAGTTACTCAGGCCAAAGAGGCCTGTGATACTCCCCCATTGTTACCAGATTAAAGAGCATCTCTCCCCTATGGGAGGAGAGAGGGAAGAAAGATAATACTTTGCAGCCAGATTTATAAGAGTGCAGAATATATGGGTGGAAATGCACTATTACCTGTGTCCACCCACTAGGCTGGACCCTCTGCGCACTGGAAGTCTCTGCTCTGTGGCTTTTTTTTTTGAAGCATCCAGCCTAAATGGCTACACATACAGACCTTAGTAAGTGAATATTACAAATCTTCTGATGTGTAATATGCAAATCAAGAAGATTTTATAAATGCATCTTGTAGTTCTGCCTCAAAGAGGCAACTGTAACACAAAGAATATTTAAACATAACTGCCGCAGCAGTTACAAACTAAGGCTCACAGAATGCTCATAGAAATTAAATTCATACTTACTGCAATTTTATGAGTGAATCTGGATTCCCTCTATCATTTCTCCTCCTCTTTATTTCCTCCTCTTTCCTTCCCCCCTTTTTCTTGCAGGGGCAGTTAATGGTCTTTTTGTTTTCTCATCTCCTTAACTGATACAAGGATCTGTCTTTCCATTTCTCCCTTCAGCATACTAGCATCTGTTTTCTGCCTTTCCAGTTCCAGATTTTCCACTGTATATTGACATATGTTGTCTGAAAAGGTTTGAAAACAACGTGAGGGTATGATTCCTGCGTGAACCTCCATTATATTCATGCTACCAATTCATAAAGCAAGGCTGCAACACACTATTTCTAGCACCCAGGTGATTGAAACCTTCCTTTACATGGTTGTTGTAAGTAGCAGTACATAAAACAACTCTAAGGGAAAACAGTAACACAAAAATCCACAAACTTAAAGCAAATAAACCATTAAAAAAAAAAAAAAAAAAAAAAGAAAGGCAACTCCACAAACATAAGAAAATCCAAATGAGATGAATCAGGCTCTCGTGAAAGCACAAACTTGACTTTTCATCCCCGACTAGGTGGAGAGGAGATAGCCTGGAGCTAACAAAGCCTTGGAAAAAGATTAATTTTAACTGACATCAGTACACTGAAAGTAGAATTCCTTTGAATCACAGACCCAAAATAGGCTTTTGATGATCCAGAAACAGAGATTAATTGTAATTCTTTGACACAGTGCTTATTTTAATGGAGTTCTGATAAAAGCAGTGTTCTGCCTGCCATAAGCAAATGGGCTTGTTAAATGTCTGTAGCACGATAACCCGAAATGAAAGGGCACTATTAAACTTGTTGTTACAGCACATGTGCTCGATAGGAAACAGTCATGCACTTGTAGAAACATTTAGGTCCTACTCCATAGCAGGTCACCATTTGGACAAAATTACAGAGTAGTCTTCTCTAAGAAATAAAAAGAATCACTAAAATAGCTTCAAATATCCTTTTTTACACTAAAAGAGCATTTAAAACAAACTAACAAACAGAAATACAATAAACCCTGAACCAAGCAAGCAAGCAACATAGAAAAACCAAAACCAGATCAAACCCTACCAAAAAAAAAGTCCCCTCTACAAAAAAAACCACAACTCCCCAGTGAATCTTCAAGCACCCTTTCCAACAATTACATGTTAATACATTCTTTCTTCAAAACATTTGCACTGACTTACTGAAGGAGCTTTCTTTGGAAGGCAGTGGCTATCACAATACCGGTTTCCATGCCACAGTTCTGGAGACAAAATTCCAATTAAATCTTGCTTTCAACCACCCTTGCAAAGAACATAGTTCTTTGGAACATCCTGTTCCAATGTAGTTATACGTTCCCTTTCTACAGCAAGATTTTGCAACAACTTCTGTTAAATATGCATTTTTTTTTTTAAATTTGAAAATGATAGGGGGGAAAGTGAACCACTGCAGGCATAAAACTAGCATTAAAATCTTGTATCATCAATGTACAGGCACCAAACGAAACATGACATAAAAGAATTTCTTGCTGTGTGTCTTTCTACTTGTCATTATAATAATTTTTCTGTCTCTTTCCCCAGCTTTTCAACCAATTCCAACAATTTAAGATCTGCAATAATTTTCTGAATGTTTTTAGGAGCCTTTTCATACTCTGACTTCTGTAGAAGGGTCACAGGACCAACTCCTTTCACTTCATCTAAATGAAAGTCCAGGCTTCTGCATTTAGATGGTTTATCTGAAAGACAGGGCACCTGGTAGATTGCACACAATAAAATGGTCCCAAAGCTGTTGGAAAATTGTAGGGTTTTACAGACAGAAATTTATCTTAGTTTGAGGACTTTGATATTTTTTCCAACACAGTTCAAGTCTGGCAGGCCAAGGAGGAAGAATTCCAGACATTAGATGAAGTGGTAAATTTTAAATCCAGTTATTCTAAGTACTCATTTGAGTATATTACCTCTCGGCACTGACCATGTTGCAAACTTTTTTATCCTAGTTAGGTGCTTGAGGCAGCTAAAACTATCCATTGCATCCCAGATGTGTTTGTATTTTGGTTATGAAGAATAATGATAGATATTGATAACTGGATAATCCAGGTATTATCCAATCTTCTCTCTTTATAACAGTGTTTGAAAGTTTTCAAGTTTTCTAACTTTCATAAAAGCACTGATCACTTCATCAGAAGGATTCAAATGTAGATTTAAAAAAAAAAAAAAAAAAAAAAAGAAATAAGTAAAATTATTCTGTTCATTTGGGGAAAATACAAGAGACAAGAAAGTATTTTTATAGAAGTGACAAAAAGCATTTGAAAGTGTTCTTTCCATTTTATCCAAGGAACAAAAAATAAAAGCATGCATGTTTGAAGATTTTCATAGAAGCTGTTACAAGCTGCTTGCAGTATTTTTTAATAAAATCATGAATTTAAGCAACTTAGTCTCATCCTATTTGTCTTTGATTTACTTTTGTTTTGTTTAAGTTACTTTGACAAGCAAACTAGCAGCTAGATAAATAGATCTTCTTTTGTCATAGACCTATATAGTTGCTCATGAGAAGAACAGTTGCTTTTGTCATAGACCTATATAGTTGCTCATGGAAGAACAGATAAATGTGTCAGCATAGATCTTGAAAATCAAAATGCATTCAATTTTTATCACTGAGACTTTTCCCAGGGTTACTGTGTAGTGATTTCAAACACACTAATATTCCCCAGTATCAGAAATCATGAATTTATGACATTTTACAATTGTAGGGAGTTACCATCCTGGACAGGAGATTCTTGGTCACTCTTGCTTTCTGTGTCTCAAGCATGTGGGCGCATCTGCTTGGGTTTGGAATCTGAACCATATTTTTCCTTTCCCTTTTTTTCTGTTTCATATATATACTGATGTAATCTGATGCTTTTGTAGTGGAGGAATAAAATATTCTGTGTAAATCAACTAAGAAAACTCTCTCTGCCTTCTTTCCCCTCCCTGTCTTATTTCTTGGTAAAAGAGGTGTGGGAGGGGGAAGCAGGGGAAGTGGAGGAATCTTTTACTGCCACACTAAAACCATAACAATCAGGAGAGCCTCAAACCAACCATATTTCCCATCCTTCTGCCCACAGCACCTACCCTCTTAATACAGCCAACTCATTTCTGTTGTCATCATCAAGGAAATAAGGTAATGTAGTTTCTTCTCAAGGTTGTTGAAAGATTTACAATTTCACGAAAAGACAGCTTGGCCTTGCTGTTAGAGGTTGTAACAGAGATGACTCTGATGTCTGCAAAAAAAGAGTACAAATAAGGATTCATGTAATAAAGAATGTAACAATCATATAGGCTTGCAATGCAAAGGCGCTATGGAGCTTGTAATATGTATTCTAACACACCACAGCACAGTGACAAATGATGCTAATATCTAACTAGATGATTGAAAGTAATCTCATTTTGAAAGATAAAGAATACCTTACTTGTAGAATTTTTAAGATACATTTTCAAAATATCTGTTGAATAAACTTAATGAGGTAACTTGTTAAAAAACACAATACTTAACTCCTGGAGACTGCTGTTTTCCAGTACAACCCCTAAATGCATCAGTGCACTATTATTTAAATTAACTGGTCATTCACACATGCAGCTGTAAAGCAAAATTACAACCTTCCGTTCAGTTCTAAGAATTATTTTCTGAGACATTGCAATTTGTTACAACAGATTTCCCAGTTGATCAAGAGTCTGTGATTTCAGGGTACGGTTTCATTGGGTATTTTGTTACCTAGTCCATACTGTAAAATTCTAGGATGGTTTTCAGATAGGCAGAGGAAGAAGGAAAAAAATTTTTAAAAGGCATAAAATCCTACTTTGTCTTTGTTCTTTCCCAGGCATGAGCTATTCAGTATTGCTGCTCAGTGACAACAGCAATGGATGAGCTGCAACCTTTCCCCATCTCTGTCATGCTGAGAGAAAGAGGTAGACTTTTTCCGGTGCCATATACCACACATGCACACAAACAATAGAGATACACATGAAAAGCTAAAGAGCATAGAGCACTTCCCTGTTGCTTCTGGCAGTAGCATGGGAATCAGGAGACCATTCTCACATCTTCAAGATGCTTTCTAATGCCTGGTTTGATCAAGTTTGCATTCCAGTTTCAAAAACAAATGCTACAGTAAATACATAGAATAGAAATGCACAGCAGGTCATCAAAGCAGACATAGAAATCTACAGAAATGAGATCTGAGATAGTGGACTTTAATGTCACAAGATGTGACTTATCACACTTATTTTCCCATTTGACTGATTATTCTGTCTTATATTTTTTTGCTGATATGACTGATATAGAAGTAATGACCTGCAGATCCCCAGACACTGTTTGGAGCACTTTTAGAAAGCTTGTTCTCATTTGCTTCCTTACTCTCTTCAGGATTCAAGCAACAGGTTTTATATCATGTAGTTGGTAGCAATTCACTAGACCTCTTGGGTGAAACCTTTTGCTCTGATATTTCATTATTCATATTTTGCTCTAAAATCTTTTACAGTGATGTACCTATTTAAAAGTAATGAGACAAATATAAAGAAATCATTTAAACTTTGCTGCTGTTGCCCTGTGTGCTCATTTGTTATATACCAACAATCTATCAGCTCTACAGAATCAAGTGCAAACCTCCAGTTTCTGATGTGTTTAAAATAATTTTTTTTACTCATCTTTGTGCTTAAAATTATTTACTCTTAAAAAATCTTAATTACCCATCTGATTAGATGCTATTTAAAATTTAATTTGCCATAATTCATATTTCTCCTGTTGTCTTTGGGCATAAATATCAATTTTATTAAAAAAAAAAAAAACTTTTACTTTCTATCACCACTTTACTACTCTGCTACAACTATGATACCATAAAGCAGTTATATTACAGAATCATAAAATCTTAGGGGTTGTAAAGGACCTCAAAAGATATATAGACCAATCCCCCTTGCCAGAGGAGGATCACCTAGAGTGGATCACACAGGAACTCATCCAGGCAGGTCTTGAATATCTCCAGAGAGGATATTTCACAACTCCCCTGGGTTCCATCACCCTCACAGTGAAAATATGGAACTTCTTATACCTCATCTTCCACCCATTGACCCTTGTCCTGTCATTGGGCATCACTGAGAAGAGCCTGACTCCATCCTCTTGGCACTCACCCTTTACATTTATAAGCATTTTTGTGGCTCTATGTTGGACTCTTTCAAGAAGTTCCCCAAAGTTCTTAAACTGAGGGGCCCAGAACTAGACACAATATTCCAGATGTGGCCTCATCAGGGCAGCATAAAGGGGAGGAGAACCTCTCCTGACCTACTAACCACACATTTTCTAATGCACCCCAGAATGGAATTGGCCTCCTTGGCCACAAGAGCCTACTACTGGTTCATGTTCATCTGTCTATCTGCTAGGACCCCCAGGTCTTTTTCCCTTTAGTACTCTCTGACAGGTCAGTCCCCAACCTATAGGATTCATGAGGTTGTTCTTTCCCAGGTGCAGGATGGGGAATTCAACTTGCCCTTGCTGAATTTCATTACATTTCTCCCTGTCCAACTCTCTCTCAGCCTAAGTCTCAGTGAATGGTGGCACAACCCTCCAAAGGTGACTGCAACATAATCACTCCTTCAAGATTATTTTAAAACACAAGCATGCTTTCTTCAAATAATACATGCAATTTCTACTTGTTTGTGGGGTTATTCCCCCCAATAAATGTTTAAGGTTCAAATGCAAATAACTTCCTCTGGCCCAAAGGCATCTGTGTAAACACTAATTCAAGCCGTACTTTAATAAAACTCAGACACAAGCATGAGAATTTTCAAAGTGAAATTAATTTCTCAAAAACCCCACTTGTGGTCAGAATTTATATGCACAAAGTAAATAAATATGAGATATAAATAGAGTGGGGCATGATCCCTTCCTTTTGTTTAGATCCTGAAAACTCTTTAGCAACATCATGTAATAGCATGTATAATTTGTATATTTTAGTACTTAATATCTTGGGCAGTGGTATCTTCAAACACTGCTTTAACTTATTTACAAAGTATATCTACAGGTTCTATTCAGTTGTGAGTATTACATTCCACATATAAAGACAGATAAATTATTTAATCACAGATCTAACATTTCCAATACAGCAATTCAAATTGGAAATACAGGTGTTATGATCTGTGGGTTTCCCCCAAATGGGATCCTGTGGCAGATTAGCTAGGTACTCACAATTTGCTCCTCTGTTTGGTATATTCCAACATGCTGTGTCTATAATTTGAGCAGCCTTTGGCTTGGAGAGGGCTAGGGGGCCTCTCTCTCATGTGTTCCATCACCACGCTGTAGCCTCTTCTGGGATTCAGTTCTCATGGATCTTTTCCCCTTTCTGCCCTGGTTCAGGTGCAAGGCCTGGGAGCAGTCATTGCCTGTATCACAGTATCACCAAGGTTGGAAGAGACCTCAAAGATCATCGAGTACAACCTATAACCACAAACCTCACGACTAGACCATGGCACCAAGTGCCACATCCAGTCCCCTCTTGAACGCCTCCAGGGACGGAGACTCAACCACCTCCCTGGGCAGCCCATTCCAATGACGAATCACTCTCTCGGTGAAGAACTTTCTCCTCACCTCCAGCCTAAACTTCCCCTGTTGCAGCTTGAGACTGTGTCCCCTTGTTCTAGTGCTGGTTGCTGTTTAGGGCAAGCTCTTCAGCTGCTACTTGGACAGCATTTCAGGCAGCATTTGTCTCTTGTCTCTTTGTGGCAAGAACAAGGCCCATGTGTAGTCAGTCTGCTAGGGCAAATCCTTCAGCTGCTGCTCCAGCAGCATTTGGCTCTTGTTGCTGTCTGGGTGAGAACAAAGTGAATCACCTAACTTCTTGGCTGGTTTAAATACTGTCCCAAGACAATCGATGCCCTTTGTAACACAGAACCTGATAAGTAGACCTATAGGATGGGGCATATCCAAACATGGCCAGGGTCACACACAGTTCACAGCTGTGTGACAAAGTCAGTCACACATGCTACGTGTTTATCTGGACCCCAGGAAGTGTCCAGGTTTGCACATTTAGGGGTGCTTGCAAGGTTAATTACATGTGCTGCACATTTGCCTTGACCATCTGGACCCCAGGAACTGTCCAGGTTAGCACATTCACAGGTGCTTAGCCTATTGCATGGGCTAGGGCAAATTTTGGGGTTTGACCCTTCAGGACAGTCCACAGGAAGCCTTATTCCTAGTATTTGTGTAGTAGATCCAGGTGAACAGAATTCAAAATGTCACATAGCCTCAAAGAATATATATAAACTGTAGCTTTTATCTTGACAACTTTTAGAATTCTAACATCTGGTTTTGGGAATGTTCTAAGATAGTAAATACAGAGAGAAAAAAAATAAATACATGTTAATGAGGTAAGGCAAAAAGCCCTTTGATAGTACAACCCAATGGGTATAGCACTGAAGTAGGCACCCATAATAGGAATTATTTAAAAAAATGTCTCAGGTAAAATACAATATTGTTGGTTTTTACACATGTTGTAGTGTTGATGCAAGTTTGTTATTTTTAAAAGTTCCCATTAGACAGTGTGGATTTGTGCTGACTAAAAAACCCAGAAACCAGCTTACTTTCAAATGAGTCATTTGACCATAATTTGGTTTATAAATATGCCAGACTATAAATGTGCTTTAAATACCACATTTTGACAGAAGCAACATTCACATATATACACAAGAGTAAATACATAGAGGTGATCAAAAGTAACATATTATTCATGTTATTTATTAGATTTATACAACTCAATTTAGAGAATCTAAATCAACTTGCAGCTACTTTACAGAACTGTATTTGGAGACATGGAATTTATGAGGACTTCTCCACCTAACATGAGTGACCCAATTGCAAGTGATTTCCATGATGGAATGAAAAAACATTCTTGAAAATGAGCAATAGCAGTCTTGAAAAACTGAGACATTAACCATTTCACATACAAAACTAATTCCATAGCTGAATAAAAAGGAAAAAATACACAGAGAAGAAAAGAAAAAATCTGAGAAAGTCTTACCATTTTGCAGTTATTCTGTACCCTGGAGTTATGGTCTTCATATTCCCCAGGGAATACATTTTGGAACTAGGGCAGCAATTTTCTAAATTAAATACATTCCATGTCATGTATCCTTACCTAGAAAACATCACTGGCTCTCAGTCTACATGAATTAAATATCCTAGGACTTAAGTTAATGTCAGATACATGAAAAAAACACCTCTGCTTCATCATTTGCTTAGATCCGTCTCAAACAGAAACTGGCTTTTTGATTTGGTATCTTGATTTGTCCTAACTTCCTTGAACAGCCCACAGAGACAGGAAAGAATCACCAGATGTCAGCTGTTATCCCAAAAGTTTTTCTACTGTCTGTTGAAAAAGACTGAGGCAGGCCTGCTCTTAATTTGGAAATCTTAGTGAAAAATTTCACCTTAGATAGGGTGAACTCAGTATTTTATTTGCAATTACTAGCATGCACTGATTTCTTTCTCTAAGAATATAGCTAAAGCCATCCTGAAACACAGAAGTAACAATTAAATCTTGTTCAAAGGATATTTATTTCAAACCTGATTTTCTTTTTTCATAATTTCTGGGAAATTAACAAGAATTGGACACTTAATGTCAGTGTGTGTCCCCCCATCCCCCTCCCTGCCCCCCCCCCCCAAAAAAGCCAAAAAAACCCCAAACCTACACCAGCACAGCTGTAGCTTACACTGGTGCCCACAAAGAAAATGTCACCTCATGGATGTTATTTAGATACTGCTTTGAGTGAGTTTTCATGAAAAACTCCTTGTCAACGACCTAAATAGAAAAATATATAAGTTTCCCTCTCCTGTTCCTAGTGCTTTCTTTAATGTTTCTCCTTAGTCTACTGCAAAACTAGAGCTAAGGTTAATTCCAGCTCTTCTAAAATAATGACAAGAAACACTGTAGTTTTGAGAGACCCCTCTGCATGTTTCTGCATAGACACTTTTGAAAACACTCTGTAAAAGAGGAAAAAAAACAAACTTTCAAAACTGGTCTACCAAAGTAGATAAACATACTCTTAAGAAGCAAACCATGAAAAATGTAGTCAGTCAAGAATAATTTGAAACCAAAGCATTGTCTGGATTTTTCAGTCTAACTTTGGTAAGGAAAATATTGTTTTAACTGTAATATGCAACAATTAAATCCCTAAAATAGGAAGAACTCAGAGATTTGATTGATGATGTAGAAAGCAAAGAACACAGTAGAAGAATCCTTGTTATTAACCTGAGTAAGACTTATTTGGCTGTAAGTTCTTAAGTCGTCCTAAACTTTTAAGAATATGTTAAGTGGCAAGAATGAAAGCTTTGTTACAGAAGCTTTTCCTTTTGTGACAAAATAATAATAATAAAAAATACCACCAGTTTTTAAAAAAACTCAATAATTTCAGCAAACGGCTCTCAGTCAAAAATAAAGGAAATCAAGATACTTTGAAAGTGGGAAGTTTTTATTAGATAACCCCTTCAAAATTCAGACCAGTTCAATGTGCAGGAGTGTGACCAGTTTAGGCTGTGCCTTTAAGAAATGGACACTTTCTGAACACTCTGGCTGAATGTTTTTGATATTTGAATGAAAACAAAGATATGCTAAACTGATTTCATTGGTAGAATGTAACTGTAAGTTTTAGCTTAGTTTGTTTTGTCTGTTCTTCTCTCTGTCCTGTGAGCTGGCCTGCTTTTTCTCTCTGAAGCAACAGCTTGCTGGGCAAGAACGACCTTGCTAACCAGATAAGAAAACTAACTCTTGCATTCGCTTTGAACTAACAGAATTTTCCCCCTTTAATTATGTTTCTCTCTCTCTCTAACCCTTTTTGGGAAAAAAAGGGGAGGTAGGGAGGGAGAAGGGGGATAGTGGCCTGGGGGGGCACCCCTTGTCTGGCTGTGGGTCTTCTGTATTACATGCATCCCTGTGTATTCCTGTATATATTGTAAATATTGTGTGGTTTTTGTACATATTCATTGCATTCCATTTCTGCTTGTAAATATAGCTTTCATCTGCTTCTCTGGCTGAGTTAGCTGTGGATTCTTTTGTGTGTGGGGAGGGAACTTTCTCACCCTGCCACAAGGAGTAACATAAATGGAGGAAAACATTCAGATGAGACAAGACCCAAACATTCCATTCTAGAAGGAGTTTTGCACCTTTAAAAGACATACTGAGTCACAGATTTCTGTATTGAGTTCTGTAGGGTAAGTGAATGTTCATTTCATTAAATAAAACAAGAAAAGTTTCTTAGCAGAACAATACCTGAGTGGGTGTATATATGTGTTTACATCTTAAAGTGATTCTAGCCTATAAATTATGTCTGGTTAGTCAGGCCTATTTGCAATAAAGAAAAATTATAATACTCTTAAGTATGGATTACTTGGAGCATATGCATGAAGTTTTAAAAAACAAAACCCATCTTATATGTCTCTATTCAAGGACAGACCATGAATTTCAGAAGAATTTTATCTGACACCACAAACAAGGTTGTTGGAAAGACAATGGTGAAATTCTGAACTCTCTGCATTCATCTCCAGCATCCCTACTGGGTTCAGCATGAAGCATATTTTCTCACACATTTAGTGTTTAGTATTTACACAGGTAAGAGAGATGGGACACGAAACTTCCTCAAGTTCTTAGCCTTGGATAGCATATGGTGCCAAGAAATGTATTGATAGTAGGTATTGACCTATTAAATAAAATATTGCCAAAGTGAGTAGTTATGGAAGTCCTACTCTTTCAGAGGGTATTTCAATATTGAAAACTCAGCGTTTGTCTTGAACTCAGAACTAACACAATGCCTAACAAACTCAGGTGCAAGGATGCATCAATGGAGAATCACAAAACTCTTAAACATAAATCAGTCACTAGTTAGTCTAGCTCCCTAAAGAAGAGTATTTTGGGGTATTTGCAGAAGAGAATGCAAAATTTGCCTAGAATTGAATGAAAGGAGAAGTAGATTATAGCCTAGGCTGAGAGCAGCTGTTTGGAGATAGGGATGTACTGTTCCTATCCACATTCTAAGGACTATAGATGCATCTTAAATTAAATTTCCAGAGGAAATGCCATCATCTTTTGCAAATAGGATGTTTACATAGGTTTCCATTCCCAGTTTTTTCCTATCCTGTCTCACTGTTAGATGACTTAATCCTACCTCTTTAGTCAAATATTTGTCTCTCTAGTCAAATATAACTACAATTCATTATTTTTTATTCTTAATTTACTTACATGACTATGTTGTAACACCATAGAGAAATTCTGAACTGGAATGAAAATCAGTTCTGTAGAAAGTGAAATCTGACTGAAAATCCAAGATCAATATTCCAGTGACTTCCTATTTTGAAGCAGGAAAAAGATTCCAGGGCAGACAGACATTTTATAACCTTTGCCTTCAGGCTGAAAATTCTTAGTAGCTACACGCTCAATTTCTAAGACTACATTGCAGCTGACAATAAGTATTTCTCCATGAGTCAACTGCTATGACATTCAAATAAGCAGAGCTAGCAAGAATATTTCTAGAAAAAAGGCCTTGTCATTTCCAGCAAAGATTACATTTGCAGTACATTGCAAGCCAATACAATCTTGTTCTTGCATAAATGTTGAGCAGAAACAAACTCAACCAGTCCAGGTACAGGCTGGAGTTGAACGAAAAAAGAAGCCAGATGGCGTATTCATAGAATGTCAGACCCAAAATAATCAGTAAAATGTCTTGCTGATATGTATGGGCTTTTAGTGGATCTGATTTAGCACTACATTTTCAGTTCTTTACCTTTTTCTGCCTTTGCCATTCTCAACTACTATGGATCCCAGGATATTATTAGTCTCTGTTAACCATCAAACTGCTGCTTGGTTAAAGTCAGGTTATGCTTTGAGCCCTCATCATTGCACATTTCCCTGACATGCATATATGCATTATCCTAAAGAAAGAATAAAATACATTTAAATATGTGGTGGTTTGGGCTGGGTGCCCTCTGCTATGTGGTGTGCTTCCTGTGTCCAGAAGTCCAGCCCAGTGGGCAGACACAAGAAAACAGGTATCTCCTACCATATTCCTTTGCACCACTATAAAATCCAGCATGGGGTCTAGCACTTCCTCTTTTCTTCCCTTCACCAGCACCTGGTAACTGGGGGAGACATCTCCCAGCCTTGGGCCTGCCTAGGCCCAAGGCCAGGGGATGGGCGGTGTCAGGTCTGGCCAGCTGAGACTAGTGGCCAGCTGAGACTAGCCTAGTGCGGGGGGAAGAAGGAGGTGCACCCTCAGGTGGGGATGGGATGTTTCTGGGTCTGCTTTGGGGTTTCTTTGGTCACTGCTTCTGGTTCTCTCTACACACTCACTTCTTTCCATTTGAACTTTCCATCACTTTTGCAATCAGTTTGTTAGAGTCGTTATTTCTGCCCGTGGTGGGGAGGGGGTCTGCCTCAACCCACGACATAATAATTCTTCTATACTAAAGAAAAATCAGTTTTCAATAGGTAGTTTTCAGAAGAAGAGTTCTGCAATGAGATTAAGGTTAAAGGAAGAAGAGATCATAATTTCTAACATACAGAAAATTTCTGCAGGTCACTATTGAAGACTGGATATTGGTAGGATTCAGGAGCTTTGTCATTCTCTCCTATGGTGTTTTTCTTCCATCAGTGAGCTCCAAAGCTACTTAACTAATTATAGATGCCTTAAAAATTGTGACAAAAATTTTAGTGTCGTCTAAACTTGTCACTTTTCTGTCAAACAAAGCATTGAAATGAAAGGGCAAGACACTAGGTAAATAAAAGTTCAGATATGAAGACCTTGTTTAAATAAAAACCATGTGTGTTTGGTGCCATTTCAGATGAACCAATATAATTTTATCAATCTTCAACTTCCAGCCAGAAATCTATGCTTTTCCACAGATCCTGAGTCCTATGTGTCACCCCTGTGCTTGTGTCTCAGATAATTATGAATATCTCAAATAGTAGTAAGCACTTACAAGTTAGCAAACTGAATTCAGCATGACAAAATATAATTTATCACACTCACATGCTGTTCTTTAAGGACCTTACATACGTGGAGGCACTCCAAGAAATCTTTACCTTCATAGCTGAAGTCTGGAAAATACCTTGCTGAGTCAATCTCCTTTTTGTAATCAATAGTATATGTCTGTTCCATTAAACAACAGTTTGAGAGCAAAATGGTGATTACTGAAAAGAGAAAATTTTTATTTTTCAAATAAAAATCCATTGTTTACTTTGCCCTTTGAACATCACTAACTATCATTGAACTATCGTAGAAGAATCAAAGAATCAAAATAAATTTCAGTTGGCCACCTTTACCCAGACAGTCATGCTCTGTCACCAGTCTTCTATGTGTGGGAGACTTCAATATTAAATCTTTATAATTTTCAAAAAAATCAGTACTTCAGTTCACAAAAGGTTTCAAAAACAGTACATGATCTAAAATTAATGCTGTCTGAAGCATTTCATGTTCTATAGGGCAGCAACATTACATAAGCTACAAGGCAATCATGGGGAATATGTTGCTTTAGCACAGGCAAAAGTGAATGTGCAAGAACAGATGAAGTCAAAATAGAAAACTTGTAAATAATAGGAGAAACAGACATACACATTGAAATAACCACAATCTCACTACTGCACAAATGTTTGCACATTCATTAAATTTATATATATGCACACACACAAAGTTACAAAATGAAATTATTAGATATCATGCAAGAAAAATGCCTGCCTCACGTAACTCCATTACAGTTATGTGCCACTCGCCACGCTCCTACATGTCATGCAGCCTAACACAGAAACCTGCACAAACTTGAAACACTATCAGGATTCTACTGCTTCCTAATTGACCAAGTAGTAATCAATAACAACTTGTTCTATTCAGCTTGCAAGACATAGTGATAACACTTTTCACTACTATTCAGTTTCCCTGCTGATGACAGAAGGTCCTCTAGAAAATAATTAGCTGGGTAAACTCGAGCTATTCTGGATACAGCTGAAAAAAATCCAACAAACAAACCAACCAAACAAACAAAAAACCCACACCAAAACCCAACAAACCCCTCCCCCCAAAACAACAAAAAACCCCCAACAACCAACAACCCACAACTATTCTGAAAGGAAAACTCAGCAGACAGAACAGGCAAATTTTATAAAAGAAGCAGCCTTTGTCTTGTTTACAGTAGTTAAACTACATTTACACTGAAACTCTAGTTTCATACTGAAGCAGAAAAGAACAGCCTCTTCAGAAGAATTACCCTTACTCAGCAGTAGTTGCCACTATTATAACAGGGCCACACTTCATGCAACACAGCTACCCAGATACAGTGTGGTAGAACTATCTATGAAAGCAGTTTGTTTCAGTCGCCAACAGCAGCATGGATTTTTCCCTAAAACAGAAACGTGATGCCTTGTGCCATGAAGACAGACTTGTCTGCTGGAAAGATAAACTGCTAGGGAATCTGTTTTGATACTGCAGTCAATTGAATCACATTACTTAGAAGTCACTTACTTGTTCTAAGCAACGAGGAAGTAGTTTTTTGCTCCAGCAAGACATAGTTTGAAAGTGAGATAACCGTTTAGCATTGTGAAGGAAGAAAAAAATTACTTTCACATCTCCTCTAAAGTGGAATACTTTCATCGTTGACTCTCTCTGAACTCCAAGCACATTTGCTGAACTCTGTTCTAACCATTTACTCACATCACAACTTACTAACCTCTACTTTCTGAATCAGACCAAATAACTATACAAATACCCTTATTTCTATTATAAAATACTCCCATCATTACTTTTTTTGCTCAATAAAAAAGAGGGAAAAAAAAACATTAGGTAGCATCCACCTCCCAAGTTCTAGGTTCATTTTAAAATCCTGATTAAACAAACAGTGACTATTTTAAGCTATGGCTTTGAAAGTTAGCTGCAGATTCCAAGCAGAAGAAGGGGAAAATATACAATTCACAGTTGTGTGTAAAAAGGAAAATGAAAGATTATTCTAAATTAAGTTCATTGGCCAGATGTGTGAGATGTACCCTAGCAATCTCGCACATTCCACTTCATTCCTTTCCTTCTTCTCTGGCTGCCTGGCAGTTCTGCTGGTCTGGAGAGAATCTTGTTGCTACTGACCTTGCAGATAGGGATGCTAATAATGCTTTGAGCTAACAGTTCTCCTAATGTCTTTCTCTCTTCTTCTAATTATAGAGGGAAAGGGGGGTTAGGGGAGAGCAGAGCAGTTTTCCTGCTCTTTTTGGGATACCAGAAGGGGTACAGGGGTGTTTCCGTGCTGTTTTCTGATTGTAAATACCTGTATAATATTGCAAATGCTGTATATTTGTATATATTTATTGCATTCCATTATGGAGTGTAGCTTTTGCTTTGTAAATATAGCTTCCATTTGCATCCCAACTGATGAGCCATGCTTTAGTTAATATAGTGGGAAATTCCAAACCACCACATTACAAAAAATAATTGGCACCTATTCAAAGTGGGGCTGTCCTGCACAGAATAAGGAAGCAAAATGAAGCTGTTTTGGATTCTGTGGCATTCAATATATTCTGCCCTGACCGTGATTGTTTACAAATGCATTATTGGTTTAATGTTTGATAAGCTGGGAAGATACCTGATATATAAATTGTACCTTTGGTTTAAGTATAAACTCCAGCTCTTACATGATCAGTGTTTAGGGATTTTTTGGCTTAAGGGATATGGAAATGTGACAGCGACTACTTTGCCCACTGAAATTTATGAGTTCAACATTCCTGTGGGTGAGAGTATTGTCCACAGTAAAAACTGGGATTCTAAAGTGATTTATCTGCTGTGTAATCCTGCTGTCAGTAATAATTAATATGTTCTTGTTAATGGCTCTGCTTTGGGAAAGACAAGCAGCTAAGACATGTTTTATCTTTAAATGCAGATATAAACGCAGAAGAAATAGTTCTAACTCGAATCCAGAGATTTCTAAGGATGCAGAGATAGGAGAAGCAGCTAGAGACAAGCAGGGGGAAGTTATCGGTAAGGCAGTTCTCAATGGGACCACCAGTAGTTCCGGTCTTCAGCCAGCAGTGGGAGCAGCACCTAAGATGGCGGCCGCAGTTTCAACAGCAGTCATTAGAGAGGCAAAATCATTTCCTTCTGCAGCAGGACTGAGGGGGCTTCTGCAGCAGCTGCTGGATCTCAAAACTTGCCTGCCAGCACTGTTTCCTTGCAAACTCCCACTGCTTCTGCTAAGCCTGCTGTAAATTCACATGTAGCTCAAATTAAACAAATTGTGGCTTTAGATAAAAGAGGCAGGCACAAGGTGGATGCAGGAGCCAATGCAGGGGAGCAGCAAGATCCTTCTGCTGGTGAGGGAGCTTCTGTTAAAAAAGATTCTTCTGAGGATGAAGAGAAGGTTTGTCTTAAAGGCATAGGAGAATTATTGAGACCACCACTGGATAGTGGAGGTGCAGGACAAGATACAGGTTCTGGTAGAGCAGGAGTTAATGGAGGTGCTTCTGAATTTAGAGAGATCCTTAAGAGAGTAGCAGCAGGATTATGGGGACAGCCACTTCAAGAAGATGAGACAGAAGATAAACAAGACAAAGGCGTCCAAACAGCAAACTCCCCCATACAGGAAATTAGGCATGTGAGAAAGGATTGCATCAGAGGAGAGAATGAGCCAATTCTAGCCTAGTTTCTGCTGAATGAAAGCCAGGAAACTAAGCCAAAAGCACACAGAAAATTAAAGCACTTACTATGAGGTTTCCAATAGTTAAGGAAATGTAAAACTGCCTTTAGAGGGAGGATTACTAAATTTAAGAGGCACATTAAAAGCTGGAGGCTTTCTTTGTTAGTATTTCCTGTTTTAAGATTATTTTTCCCCTCTGCTGTGTTAAATTAACACTTGTAATGAAGTGACTTTAGAAAAAGACCAGAAAACCTCAAAGATCAAAGACTACAATTTCTCAGGTTTTTATGCTGCTTCCAGAAAATGTGTACCTCGCAAATTTCAACAGCCTAGCAACAAAATATTTGCACAGAGTCATATTTAATTAAACAACAAAAGACTGTAGTCACCTAAACATATCAGGAACCTTAGTCCTTGCATTGATTGATTGAACAGGGAATCATAGAGTAGCCAAAAGGGTGTTACTGGCTGTGTCCTGAGAAACATGAACATTTACTCAGTTGTTTCTCTTAGCAGATGCAAATTAATTTGTAGAGAACAGTCACTGCACAGAGTACTTGCTAGCTGGCAAAACTTCATGCTCTTAAATAGAGATGCAGTTATATTTAAAAGAATGTTTCTGTATTTAAAGGTTTGATCAGCTGGCTCTTAGAGTCATACGAATCTTATTTGTTTTGGTTCATTTTAAGTTCAGCGATCTCTGCCTTATTAATTTTCTCCTAAGTCTGTTTTGAATTTCAGCTATGAACAAATCAAACTAGCTCTTCTTCTATCCTGTGTGGCTTCATCCCATCCCCCCTTGAATTAATCCTCCTGCTTTCATATATGTAGACTGATTATAGCCACATTCTGTCTCCATATGACTTGGGCTGCTTCTGCTCTATGAATACCAGAAAAATCCAGGTTAAGATAAAGTTGCATAGTTTGGACTATTTTACTGAAAATCAGGTAAGTTCCTTAGAGTTATCATTTTGCTTTGCCTTTACAACTTCTACCACAGAAGTTCTGATTCACAGGAGAGCTTGCAGCATCATTTACACTCTATGCTCTAGAAGTTTTTTAGTTCAGATTAGGGATACTCTGATTCCCTAAAGTGGCAATCCCTACCTCACACACATTCCTGTGCAAAAATCCAATTACTGCTTTTGAATTTATTTAGAGTCTAAGATGCCCTCACTAAGTCTTGGGTGCAGAGTTCTCAGTTTAGTTGGCTCAAAGACATCTGGTGTGACTGTGGACCAAATCATTCTGTCACTTGAAACACCACAACATAGTGATTTGCTTCAAAAACACAGCACAAAAACATTGCTGTCTTCTCAGCCTCACTAACACAATAACAAGAAGTAAAGAATAAACCTGAACCAATGTTTTATTGTACAGTGCATCCTAAAAACAGGCATCTCAGTGGCAGAAGTCACAGTGAAAATTTTGCACAGCTACTGAATTGCACCTAAGGGAAGCAGCCTCTTCATTAATGCTGCAGATCCAGCAGTGAGGCAACTCACAAATTCAAGTTCTGAACAAAAGTAGTCAATAAACTGTATTTTCATCATAAAAATACTTTTAAGAAATCTCTAAGATTTATATAACTATATCAGTAAAAACTTTTCAGAACACCTCAATAAGCTACGGGTAAGCTTCATGATTTGTAGCTCATTAAACTGATGTTGCAACATTGATATTAAAATAGTTTCTCTGATGTTTCCTGAACCATATGTTTTTTTGTTTTGTTTTTGTTTTTTAATTCAATACAGATTATCACAATTTCTGAGTATAGAAAAATCTCCTTTTCCAGAAGCCAAATATGAACCATACTGTTGGTAAGCAGTTTAGGAAATGTGGGTGTGATAAATGGACAGCATTGAAAAATGAGTGAAGAATATTGCTCAGAGGGCTGTGCTCTGTTCCACAGAGTCTAATTGGTGGTCCCCAACAAGTGGTGTTCCCTAGGGGTCAGTACCATGTCCAGTCCTGTTCAACACATTCATCAACAACCTGAATGAAGTGATAGAGGTGGCTAATACACCAGAAAGTTTTGCTGCCATCTAGCATGACCTGGACGGGCTGAAGAGTAGGACAGTGAGTAATCTCATGAAATTCAACAAGGGTAACTTTAGGGTTCTGAACCTA
This sequence comes from Picus viridis, assembly GCA_033816785.1. NCBI lineage: Eukaryota > Metazoa > Chordata > Aves > Piciformes > Picidae > Picus > Picus viridis. Next base: position 17,878,333 of record CM066606.1, read on the forward strand.
GAAAGGAATAACCCCAGGTATAAGTGCAGGTTAGGGACTGACCTACTGGAAAGCAGCTCTGTGCAAAAAGACCTGGGAGTCCTGGTGGACAACAGAATGGCCATGAACCACCAATGTGCCCTTGCAGCCAAGAAGGCCAGTAGCATCCTGGGCTGCATCAAAAAGAGTGGAACAAGCAGGTCAAGGGAGATTATCCTCTCTAACTCTGCCCTGGTGAGGCCACATCTGGAGTCCTGTGTTCAGTTCTGGGCTCCTCAGTTCCAGAATGACAGGGAACTGCTCAAGAGGGCACAGCAAAAGATTATTAAGATGATCATGGGACTGCAACCTCTCTATTCTGAGGAAAGGTTGAGGGACTTGGGACTTTTTAACATGGAGAGGAGAAGACTGAGTGGGGCGGGAGAAATCTTATCAATACTTATAAATACTTAAAGGATGGATGCCAGGAGGATGGGGCCAGTCTCTTTTCACTAGTGCCCAGTGATAGGACAAGAGGTAATGAGCACAAACTTGAACATGAGCAGTTCCATCTAAACATGAGGTGGAACTCCTTTACTCTGAGGGTGGTACAGCGCTGGAACAGGCTGGTGGAGCAATTCAAATCTCTCTTGAATGCTGGCCTGTGTAATCTGCCCTACCTACACCTGCTTTGACAAGCAGATTGGTCTAGATGATCTCCAAAGGTCCCTTCCAATCCCTACCATTCTGTGATTCTGTGATTTTTTTTTCCTAACAAAATTCTGATGTTTACTCCGCCAAGAAGAGTCACCTTAACATACGCTTTTCTAAGATTGGTTGAACAATACCATGCAAACTGCTCACAGTGGAAACATTTTGCAGAGGAATATATTTGTAGGCTAGAGCAGAACTCATTATAGAATGTACTGCTAGCACCAAGAAACATATGGCACAGAGCCCTAGTTTGATTTTAAGAGTGCCACACAGCTGTCATACAAAATCTGCCTAAGTACTCACCAGTCTGTTGTCATGAGAAGATAATAATTTGTTAAGGTACCTGATATCCTGGAAAAATGACAGTAATGAGAATAAACTAAGTTTGCACTGCTGATAAATTTTGTAATGGCTTGAGGTCAGAGGACTTCTTCATCTATACAAGAAAGCCATCAGAAAAAATTTCCCAACTCAAATGGTGATTCAAAACTCCAAAATTCAACCAACACCTTCCTCATGGAAGCAGGAAGCATGGTTTGTTTCCTAGCTTGGTTATGATTTTAATTATTTGCACTCTCTCCCATACTGACAAACCTACAATTGAGGAGCATAGCTGGAAGAATGAAGATCCTTCACTTCTTATTGCCAAGGAAACATACCATTATGAGGTAGCTTGAGTAAAAAGAGATGAAAACATTGTCAATCAAAGGAACAATGTGTATTAAAGAAGGAACTGTACTTACTCAGCAAAGAACACTGCTGGAATGGTAGAGTATTTTAAATGAGCATACACAAAATCATCCCAGAAAACCCCGATGGCCATGGCACCGATAGAGTTTGGATTATAGAGTTGTTCTCAGGGGAAGGGGAGTGTTCACTGTTTGATGGTTGTGGTTTTCTAAATGCATCCTAGGCACATGCTCTAAAGACATTAGCAGGTGTTATTTTTTTCCTTACAGCCAAGAGAATTTGTTATTTCCTAGAACACATTTAAAAAAAAAAAAAAGGGGGCAAAAAGTAGGGCAAGTATAATAATATCAATAAAATACAATGGACTGCATGGGTGAACTGTCAAATGAGGAATGCAGCTTCCTACCAACCAAGAAGCACTGATAATGATTTTCACTTAAACAGAGCAAACTTAGTACTTTATTGTGTTAGTATGGGAAATACCGAGTAACTATTTCCTTGCTATAAAAGGAACACATGAACTTTTACACACTTGTCACACACAAACATACACCATTTTGTTCCCCACAGAAACTACAGTTACCTTTCTAATTGGTTTCTTGGAGCAAAGCACAGACTACTAGCACATAAACACATGTTGTTCAATACAGCCATCAACCTGGACAAACTAAGCAGAAAGAAAGTATATTCCTGAGACGGTATCATTGAATTCTTGTGAATATTTTAAGCAAATTGAGTTATTGCAAAATGTACAGTTTTTCCTTCCTGATTCACAAAAAAAATAATTTTTCTAGTCATAGAATGAAAATGGTATGAGAAAAAGACACATATTTGAGTTTTATATCCTTGGGTAGGTGTGGAAAGAAAATACAAGTCTGAAGGGAGTGTAGGAAAAAGAAACATACTTGCTAAATTTCATGTGAGAAGGGCGTGGTGTGGTACAAAAAGATGTGGTCAGGCTAGAAAGTGTCCAGAGAAGGGCCTTAAGAATCATCAGAGGACTTAAAGGCCTGCCATATGAGGAAAGGATGAGAGAACTAGGTTTGTTCAGCCTTGAGATGGGAAGGCTTAGGGAAGACCTTGTTACCTTTTACCAGCACATAAAGGGTGGCTACCAGCAAGATGAAGCTTCCCTTTTTATGAGGAATCACATGGAAAAGACAAAGGGTAATGGGTACAAATTATTCCTTGGGGAGATTCTGACTGGACGCCAGAAGAATATTTTTCACAATGAGGACACTTAGATGCTGGAATAATCTCCCAGGAGAAGTAGTGGATCCCTCCACATTGGTCAGTTTAAAGGCTCAGCTTGACAGGCTGCTGGGCCATCTCATTTAAACCACACTATCACCTACAGAAGTTGGACCACATGATTCTTGGGGTCCCTTCCAACCTGCCATTCTGTGACTCCTTAAAGTTGGCATCTGAAATATCTGAAAAAAGAGAAAAGGTAGACCCATTTAACATCTCAGCTCAAAAAACTGTTTTCTAGTTGTCATCATAACAAATATATCAGAGTGAACCATATAAATCAATAATTGGATCCGAGTTGCTCAAGTGAGTTGCTTGGGCAACAGAATTCCCATACAGAGAATTCCTGTGTTTATAAAAGGGCTAAAAATTAACAATTCCTGCTTTTGTCAAATGCAAGTATGTTTCAACAGAACTCTGAAAACATCTGAAGAATTTTTGCATCCCAAGATCATCCGAGTATTATGGTTTGAAGTATTGTTTCTTCATGAACTGTGAGACAAGCACAGGATAAGTGCTAGTTCTTTACAATATAATGAAAAGTTCAAGAAAAGCTTACTGCTTTGTTATTTCTGTTAAATTTTGATGGCACAAATTACCTGCTGAGATGTTTATAATGAGCTGCACATTACAATAACACCTCTTTACACAACCCTATCTGCTTATATTAATATTACTATAGTTTCAACCCAAGAAAGGTAATAGTCTGATAGAGCATTACTTTTAAACACAAAAAAAGTATACTACCAAGTATAAAAAAAGTATTAAAAAAAGTATACTACTCTGCTCTCTTCCTTGTCCATGTATCTCCAGACAGTTGTGAATGAAGTATCTGCTGGAACATGTGTTCACCCTGACCACTCATTTAGTATTGGGCATTTAAGATGAAATTGTCAGCCAGTTCATCAGCTCTGACCATAATAGAATGCAGAATGGTTCCTCAAATCTAGAAAATTAATTATAAACTTAGCTTATGCCATTAAATCTTAATAAATAAATAAATAAATAAATAAATTACAAGAACACTAAATTAAATTTCACAAAATGGGCAGGTACAATTTTATGCAGTTACATTTCATCTCCTATTTAACAAATCAGAAATATAAACCATAGCAACTTATTCATTTGCTTAGCAACAAAAATATTCAGCCCAATGTAACAAAAAAAAAAACCCAAACAACAAACCCAGGAGACTCAGAAATGACTACTTAAAAAATACAACAAAGCAGAAATACTGGAATGAGAACATTTGGAAGACTGGAGATAAAGGAGTGGAAGAAATCAGATTCAATGGGGGCATGCTTTGAAGGCTAATATACTACACATAATAAAAAGACATATAATATATGAGGAGAGGTTCAAAAGCACCCTTTTTTCAGACTTTTTAGGCTTTTCATTTTAAACAAAACAAAACCAGAAGACTCTATCCCTCAGTTCTTGCACAGAAACTTCTAGGAATCACTCTACTTGGTGATATGACACTCTGTTCCCTTAAGCAGATCCTGAGGATAACACAGCAGTTGCACTTCTGTTGTGCTGGCTATCAGTTGTAGAAAATTAGTGGAAGGAAAATGTATGACCAAGCATCCACTCCATTCAGGAACAGTGTCATAGGTTTTAAAGGCAATTTTTCTAGCAGATTTTTTTGTGCCTTATTGAAATCAGGACAGCACAGGAGTTCTAGAGGCACTCCAGTGTCACTGTAGGAAGGTGGCCAGGAGAATGGGAGGAAGGGAGGGAAGAAAGGAGCTGGGTGTGGTGAAGGCACATTATGCCCAGAGTTATGCCCCAGATATTGAAACTTGTCCCAGCATGTGGACACATCCCCCTCCTTTCATGAGGGAAATGAAGGCCAAGGCATTAGCCAGGCAGCACAAACAACTGCACACACCCATTGCATGGGATGCTTGTGCTAATACCAAGCATCGGCATAATTCTATCTTCAAGCTTTCTATAGGCTGAAGCCGGTTGTTTATGAGAGTGCCCAGTGGTCAAATTCAGCCTCGAGAAACTTATAAGTATTATCCCAACTTGTAAACAGGTAGCCCTCTTTATCTTTGTTCTCTGTCACTGGCTGAGCTGCCAAGTTCATTGCCTAAGTGCCTTTGCTATTAAGCTCATTGCTATCAAGTCTTCTCTCTCCTACAAGCAAGCAAATCAGTGGCCTCTGCAAGACAAGGATAAGCCAGCATTTGGGCAGGCCTGTTGAGCCTCAGCCCTGAGAGTTTCTCCAGAGGAGGGACCTTCGCTGAGAGCCTGAAAAGCTACAGCACTGTATTGCCAGTCTTACCAGCCAGAAAAGCCTCCCGTGCCTTCAAGAGGACTGGACCCCCAAGGGTAAGACTGCCCAGTTGATGGGGAAGGGACCAGCTGAGCCGACAGTCCAAACATCTGCTACAAACTTAAGTAGCAGGCTAACAAGCTGCACAACCCTGTGTGTCAGCTCAGAAAGCAGGACCAGTGTCTTAGCTGCATGCCTGCATGACCCTGCCATGCAGGAGAGAAGAGGAGCCACCACTTCTGTCGCTCCACACCCTGTGAACCCCAGGGAAATATAGAGCACTGTATGTGCCCTGTGCTCCAAAGCCGGGACTGCTCCAATAGGGTCTGACCTGCTCCTTCGAGCCAAGCAAAGGAAAAGCCACCACTTCACGCAGCCACACTTCTTCCCTGGGGCCATCCCCACTGGCCCTGAAGGTCATTGCCAAGAGGGCCAACCTGGTCCCAGGACCAGCCCTACTGGCCCTGCCAGGCCGATCCTGCAGGACCATTTCCTGCCATCCAGAGGAAGCCACCTGAGCCCTGTGAAGAGAGCCTGCCTACTGGCTACATTCTGTCCCTCTGCCACGGGAGGGAGAAAGTTTCCTCCACCATCGCTGTCCGGCTGGCCTAGGAGCCAGACCTGGCAACAGTAGCCTGCTGGAGCCTAGCACCTAATCTTGCTACAAACAAAGGACACAGTCTATCTTCCACGTGCTTTCCACTCACTAACATTCGGTTCAAAGCACATATGTCTAGCAGCGTAACATTTCTAGTCCAAGCCTCTGATCCCAACACGGATTTAGGAAGGGCAGGTCCTGCCTCATCAACCTGATCTCCTTCTATGATCAGGTGACCCACCTGGTGGATGTGGGAAAGGTTGTGGATGTAGTCTTTGTGGACTTCAGCAAGGCCTTTGACACCGTCTGCTGAAGCCAGACCAGAAATTGATGACTACAGGGCATTCCTAAAGGCAACCTGCCATGCCTGGCGCATGAGGTCACCCCAAAGCCTCTAATACACAGCAGCTGCACTCCCTACTTGGGTACAAGCAGTTGTGAGTAATTAATTCACTTCCTCTTTGGCATAATGGTTGTTGTCAAGTCTCACCAGCCCCACCCCTCCCCGCTGTGTGGTCAAGTCTTTCTGTAATATTCCTCCCGGTTTGTATAAAATAGTTAAATTGTTGTAGTTGCCCAAATACTGTACTTTCCCATTGTAGATGTACTCTAATCGTACATCAAACCTTTTGATATGTTTGTCAATTTTCATATTAATAAAAGGTTATTAATATTTTTATTAATAATGCTATATAATTTGTAACATAAATATTATATTACTTTTTGAAATCACCCTAGACATTTACTTATATGTAATACATGTGATAAACATATGCATTAAGAAGTTAAATATTCCAAAGTACAAGAAGAACTGTAAACATGGATAGACTTCAAAGCTGAAAAAGTGAAGTGAAATGCTTTATTCTCAAATTCTATGTGTTCCTCTGCATCCACCACCAACACCTTTCTATCCCATGTCCACTTTCAGGGAACACAGAGAGCAGTCTTTACTTCTCCAGATAAAACATTTCTGGGATAATGAAGGATTAAATCTGGTCATTGAGAGCATCTACACAATTCCTAAAAAAGACATATTTTTAGCAAGAAATGGAAGAGACCTCATGGAATAATACTTGTCCTTAATGAGTCAAAGAAAAGAGGCAGAAGGAATAGTGCAGAGCAGAGGGAGTTGCCTCATGGAATTTACTTTGTAAAAGATAATATTATCAGTAACTCCATGAAAGATGAGGTGGTTCCAAGTAGAAAAATCCTGTTATACATACAAACTTCATTGCAGGAGAAAGCCTAGCTTGTTACTGTGACAGCGTGCTTTGACTATGACATTCATAGAGGATAAATAATTTCAATATAGTCTGTCCAGTTGCTTTATTATTAAAGCTGACAAGGAAGCTGCAGTGAGCATCACTAGAGAAATCACAGCAATATACGTCTGTCACATGGCAGGATCAGAGATCAACCAAGGGTGTCGTAATTGCAGTTTCGGAAAACCGAATTCCGTTTATGTGATAACACACACCTGTATCTCTTTAGCTTGTACTCTCAATTTACTTCCTGTTTGCATCTATTCAGAAATGAGGTATTGCATGTCATTAAATACAGTGTAAATAAGTTAGGCCTAACTGTGAACGATTAGCATGAAATGAGGAGCTCCAAGGTAAGCTGCAGTGGCTACAATAGAAAGTCTTTTGATGTGTGCAATCTGCGAATCATAGCTAGAGCACAACATGATTTGAGAGTAGACGTATTAGAGAGATTTAGAAAATGGGATTTCTACTCCTTTTCTAGTTCCCTAAGAAAGAACCCATTATAAATGGAACAAAATCCCAGAGGAGCTGGTAAATAATAGCTTCAGTAAAAGGAGATAAGCCTCAAAATTAAGCAATGAGTGCTTAATCACACAGATCATAACCAAGCTCTAGTCTCACTTCTAGACCCTCGAGCAGGAAGGAGTAGATCACAGTACTGTTTACGAAATGTCTTACTATGGAAAGAGCTATTCTGCAGCAATTTATACATTTGCGAGGGAAATGAAGAAAAAAACATTTGCTCTGGACAGAAATTAATTGTCATGGTTTGAGCCTACAGAGGCAGCAACAGAGCACCATGCAACCACTTGCTCACTCCCACCCTCTCTCTGCTCAGGTGAGGAGGAGAAAATGCATCAAAAATGCTGAAGGGTCAAGATCATGACAGGGCGTTAGCTCACTCGCCAAGTAAAGTCATGGGCAAAAGGCAGACTCAGGGAAACAAAACCAAACTAAGTTAAACAAAATCACTCCCCCAGCTGAGTCAGAGTAGGGCAATAATAAGTACCACTAGATTTTAAATACAATCTTTCCCCCCAGCCCTCCTTTCTTGCTGGGCTCAACTCTGCTCCAAATTTTCTACCTCTTCCTTCCCACAGGTGCATGGGGCCAGGAAATATGAGTTGCGATCTGTACTAGTTTGTTCCGTGTTTTTTTCTGTCACTCCTTCCTCCTCAGGGAGAAAATTCCACACAGTCCTGCCGTGTGACAAAGTCCACTAGGGAGTCCTCCACAAACTTCTACCATGGATCCCTTCCATCTTTTGAAATCCTCCAAGTGAAGGCTTCCTTCAGAGTGATTTGAGCAGTTCCCTGTTCACAGGTGAAGTTCTCCACAGGCTGCAGATGGAATTCTATCCCACCAGTGCCCTATAAGGGATGCAAAGACTTAACTTGCCATCTCAGCATGGGCCAAAGGGGAATGCCTGCTTCAACATGCCTCCCCAGCTCTTCCCCACTGACCTTCATGTCCACATGGCTGCTTCTCTTTTGTCCCACACCTCCCCCAAAAGAGAGTACCTGAAAAAAAAATCAAAGGAAACCCATCCTCCAAGTTTTTGCCTCTGAAACATTGCAGAGTTCCTGACTGGCTTGGCCTTGGACAGCAGCAGTCTGACTTGGATCCAAGGGTACTTGTCAAAATTTCTTACAGGAGCCATGCCAGTAGCACTGTTCCCCCACTATCAAAACCTTGCCAGACACACAAATATACTAACTTCTAATGTACTTTCATTGAGTGGTATCCTACACAATATTTCTATCATTGTCCATTTTTGTTGAACATTTCTGCTAAACAAACTCCTGCAGCACTGAACTATTGCTAAAGACAAACAATGTAACTTATGTTGAGTCTACACTTCACTGAGAGGCTTTACTTCTGTATTTCTCAAGTACTTTCTTTTTGTTCAGAGGTCATGAGTTAAAGACATTGTTGGAACAGTTTTTAGACTAGTCATCACCTCCTCCTGGATGCATGCTGTGGATTATTATGGGAAATCTACTTCAAAGAGATTTCACAGAAAATACATACTTTTTACCCCATACTAGTGATACACTGGAACAAAATATTCAAATTCACTGAAGCATTTTTAATCCACATTATTGTGTAAAGTTAACACACATGAAAACTAATTTTTTACGCAGAGGAACCTTAATATCATTTGGGATTTGGGAGCAAAGCTCTGCTCAGTCTGATGAAGCTGCAAGAAAACCCTGGTTACCCTTCAGATGAACACAGCAGACAGATAACAAACAGCAGTCAGTAACTAATTCATCTGAGATGATTATAAGCAAAATACAAAGCTAAGATAAAGCCAAAGTCTATAAGAACAAGGTCTCTCTTGATGTGACTCAACAAAGGTAAAATCACCTTTGCTGCTTGCCCAGACAATAGTACTGGGCAGATGCCACTGGAACGGCTCTCTGGAAGGTGCATAGATAAAGCTTGCTCACCACACTGCAGCTGCCCTGGAAATAATGGGCAGAGGCCACTGCTATCGATGCTCTCTGGAATATGCATATTCGCCACCTGGATTCATACCTAAAAACTGTATAAAAGATCTGAGGAACTACTGACTCAGAAGGAAAAGACTGGGACAATGCCTCTGGGAAGGAAAACAAGGGAGAAGGAAAAGACTGGGGCAATGCTGCTCTGAAGTAAACCAGAGAAAATACCAGGAGAGAAAAATGACAGAGACATGACCATGCAGCCTGGAAGAAGCGGACCAAGAGGAACCCTCTCTCCATGTCCTAAGTTCTGCCTGCTACAACTCATGGAGCTGAAGAAGTTGCTCAGAGGACAGCACAGCCAACAAGGGCAACACCTCCTCCATACCAAAGCTGCAGCAGCCTTCCTCCACAGACTCAAACTGTTTTGGGGGTGAGGGGTGTGGTAATACAATTCCTTTCCTCTTCTCTCTCCCTCTTATCTCTCTCACTCTCTGTTTTCTCTCTCACCTCTTCTGATCCATCCACTTTATTTGTGTAATAAATAGCCTCACTGTTGATATTTTGGCCTCGTTTGTGCCTCTAATTTCATAACACAGGAATACTCAAAAGAACTGAGTCTCTTTCCCTCTCTGGACCAAGACACCACCACTGACACAAATTCTCCAAACCAGGGCTGACTCTGTGTGAGTTTCAGAATGCAGCTATGAAGTAAGAGGCCTTCCTTCTCTGCAAGTTTTCTTTCTTTCTGAAAAATGGTGACATCAAGTGCACCCTCAGCAAGTCTGCTGACAACATCAAGCTGTGTGGTGCAGTTGACTCACTTGAGGGAAGGGATGCCATCTAGAAGGACCTTGACATTCTTGAGAAGGAAGCCAGTGACAACTGCATGAGGTTCAACAAGTGGAAGTGCAAGGTCCTGCATATAGGATGGGCCTCTCCCAGGCACAAATGTATGCTGGGTGCAGAGTGGATTGAAAGTAGCTCTAAAGAGACTTGGGTGTATTGGGTGGGGAGCTCAACACAAGCCATCAGTGCACTGATGCATCCCAGATGCATATCCTGAGCTGCATCAAGAGGAGTATGTCCAGCAGGTCAAGAGAGGTGATTCTTACCCTTTTCTCAGCTCTTGTGAGACCCCACCCTGAATACTGCATCCAGTTCTGGTGTCCCCTTCATAAGAATGACACAGAGATGTTGGAGAGAGTTAAAAGGAGGGCTATAAAAATGATCCAAGGGCTGGAACATCTCTGCTGTGAGGATAAGCTGAGGGAGCTGGGGTTGTTCAGCCTAGTGAAGAGAAGACTCCAGGGGGACCATATTGCTGCCTTCCAATATCTGAAGAGATCCTACAGAAAATCTGGAGAGGGACTTTTCATAAGGGTGGCTAGCAATAGAACAAGAAGGAATGGGTTTTAAGCTGAGGAAGGGCAGGTTTAGACTGGATTTTAGGAATAAATTACTCAGTACAAGGGTGGTGAGACTATAGAACTAGCTGCCTGGGAAGGCTGTGGATGCCTCTTCCTTGACTGTGTTCAAGGCCAGGTTGGATGAGGCCTTGAGCACTCAAGTTTAGTTATCCATGGCAAGGAAGTTGGAATAGATGATCTCTAAGGTCCCTTCCAAACTAAGCTATTCCATGAGTCTATTAAAACATTTCTGCTCCCAAGTTGTTCTATAGTCATTTAGGTTAAGATTATTTAGATAAGGCTGTTGAAAGATTTTCACTGCCATGGATACATATTTTTTAAAATAGTTAAAACCAGCTTTATATATATGGCACAACAGCAAAGAGTTCAGAATGCAAAATGACGACTTTTCTAGAACAAAGCCAGTCACTACTTGTGGCATTGTGATTCAGTATTGTGAAAAATCAGAAGATGTGTAGTTACAGCAATTGCAATAAAAATTCCAAGAGCATATTGACATTGAAGTAATATTGACATTATTCCAGTAACCAAGCCTGGGTGCAGCTCTTCTAACACAGCTCTGAGGTTAGGGAATCCAACACGACACCTTTGCATAAGAAGGAGGCTGCAAGGTTAATATATTTCAGATGTTGGAAATGCAAGATGATTTCACTGTGGCAATATCCTGCCCCTCCTTGTGTTACTTTTAGCCGGTCCTAAACTATGACATGATGGATAAAGGAAATGACTACTTTCATGGCCAAACTTTGTAGGCAAAGACAAGGTGTGATGAATTAGCAGCTGCAATAGAAGCTTTCTTTTTTCTAATAAAGAAGATGGATTAATCTTTTCTTTTGATTTTTCTTTTTCTTTCAATGGCAAATGGCATCTACTTTCTCTAAGAAAAAAGCACATTCAACTTTGAAGCCTGACTAAACCTCTAGTTTCATGTAAGACACAAAACAAACTGCAAATCAGATTATTTCCTCCTTCAATGCTAAATGTAATTTAGACTTGGCAAACAAAATAATCCTGGTTAAAAATAGGCATGATCAAACAAAGTAATAAATGACTCTAACATGTTGTAACTATTTCCTCAATGGTTATTTTCTTTCTGTGCTTTCAAGTTTATGTATACATAAATATTTTACATTAGTTTTGACACAACAGACATCCAAAGAACCGAGCAGGATTCTCCTGTCCTCTGTCAATCAGATCACATAAACCAGACACATGCAAAAAGCAATAACATTCCAATGCCATCAGTGAATATATATCACACTAATATACATTGATTTAAACACATAATAACCTCTAGTGTGCATCCATGACACCTTTTATGTATATTAATTAATTTTATTCAAAAACTTTACTTTGCTCCTTTCTTCTTTTATACTTTACGTTTTCATTTGCATATTTTGTCAGACCTTAACTCAACAGGTAGTCTTGAAATGTTTCAGTGCAAGGAAGCAACACTTGTTCAGCTGAATGTGAAAGAAATGTGTAAAAAAAAAAAGTTGGAAAAAAACAACACATAAGAATTTAACATGACCCCCAAATTAATGTTTCCTAGTACCTGACTACATGACTTTGTGGACAAAACACTCTTTTTATGTGTCTTATTTTGAGCGGTCTAAGGTTGAAAACAGTCTTGTAATGGCAAACAGTACAATAATTGTATAACATATTTCCATAGGAACTTCAGTAGAGCTTGACATTTTTCAAATCAGAGCAAGCCTTTCAATTCTCTGCACTCTCCACTTTCCAAACACTGGGAAAGGGAAGAGTGAGCAGAGAGAACACTGCCACAGTATAACTTCTGCAGCACTTTCACACCCTTGAGAGAGAAGTCCAAATCAGGGATTTCAATTGCATAGTAAAAGCCAGGATATTTTTAATGTGTAGTAGTGACAATGCAGATTTTACCTTTGTATGATACAAATTTTTTTATGGAAGATTGACTAACACTAGTAAGTAAGCCCCTCCAAAATAATTTGAGAAGAATGAATTAACCATATATTCTCCATCTTTTCTTTTCTTGTAGAATCGATGCCAGGTTTTAAAAGCATTACCTTCAGCCTGCATATAAACAAATTAAGCAGGTTATTGTCAAATGTGTTCACTGCACCAAGACTGCATTTCTAAAATCCCTCATGAAAACACAGAAGAAATTTCCCACATTTACGTTGCACCACTTATATGAAAAAAAGTATGCAGAAGAGTACATATGCAACTAATTTACACAAAAGTGTTGAATAGGAATACATAAAAGCTCAGAAGTGCCCTTTTCAAAGTTTGGACGGCAGAAAACAAGGAAGTAACAAGTAGTCAATTAAACCTGAATTTTTAAATTAATAAAGTGTGTCATGTCCAATAGACTGCTGCATTATCAATTTTTTACCACAAATTTCAATATGATATAACATTGGAAACATGTAAAACTTGGAATTTTAATCTGGGTTTACAGAAGAGATGTGGAACACAATTAAAGGATTTTTCTGCACATGTGGATGCTTTTTTAAACATGTGTTTTTCATGTATTTTCATTTGATTGTTTGATGTTCTGTCAAGTCTGACAAATGGTTAAATTAAAGGTCTGAGCTGTTTCAAATAACGGATGTTCAAAGGAATCCAGAACTAATCAGAACTGCATTCAGAAATTTGCAAACTAAGGAAAAAAACCTTTTGTTTTGCAATTGCTCACTCTCTCCCATGAAAAACATCATCTCATAAAAGCAAAAATCTCCTAGATAATTATGGAAACAGATGTAACATTTACTGCTTACCTTATGCTTACCTTATGTGATACACTGAGGAAAATAACAGAAAAGTTAGCCTCTTAGTACAAACACTTAAAATTTCAGTAAATAGCTACAATGCTGTGCCAACACAGCTCCAGTCCAAATTACCTTATCAACAATTAACATTCTCTCAATTTTCCTAGCAGTAAGAGGAAAAAAGTCATAAGTGAATGTTCATTTATCTCATGGCAGCAGTACAAAACTCACTAATCTAATGAATATAATAAATAATATTATTGCTGTGTAAAGGAAACATACTCCCAGTGGAATATACATCTCTTGCCTTGTTGTTTGGATACCTCCAACTATATACAGACCACCATGAATATTTTATATGTCCTTTGTGATGAGTATTATGCTTTTATTAATATCTCCAGCATATTCATCTGCACTAGGTTGTCATTAAAGCAACACAAACCTAATAAACGAAGTGAACACATCACAAAACTGGCTGAATTAAAGTGTCATAGGAAAAAACAAAACAAAACAAAAAATCAATCAAACAAACAAAAAAAACTCCAAACAAACAAACCCAAACCAACCAGGCTGGACAGATGGGCAGACTCCAACAGCATGAGATTTAACACATCTAAGTGCAGGGTTCTACACATTGGCCACAACAACCCCATGCAGCGCTACAGGCTGGGGTCAGAGTGGTTAGAGTGGCCAGGCAGAAAGGGACCTGGGGGTACTGGTTGATAGTAGGCTGAGCATGAGCCAGCAGTGTGCCCAGCTGGCCAAGAAGGCCAAAGGCATCCTGGCCTGCATCAGGAACAGTGTGGCCAGCACAGAGCAGAAGAGAAGAGAAGAGAAGAGAAGAGAAGAGAAGAGAAGAGAAGAGAGAAGAGAAGAGAAGAGAAGAGAAGAGAAGAGAAGAGAAGAAGAGAAGAAGAGAAGAGAAGAGAAGAGAAGAGAAGAGAAGAGAAGAGAAGAGAAGAGAAGAGAAGAGAAGAGAAGAGAAGAGAAGAGAAGAGAAGAGAAGAGAACAGGTTGGAAGAGACCTTCAAGATCACTGCATCCAACCTATCATCCAACACACCTAATCAACAATTGGCTCAGGAGATGGTGCCAGCGGCAAAATTTTGGTTTCTTCAATCACGGGGCAACTTCTACTGCACCGGACCTGCTGGGACCTGATGGGGTGACTTTATCTAGAAAAGGTAAGAGTGTCCTAGCACTAGAGTTGGCAGGGCTCATTAAGAGGGCTTTAAACTAGGTCTGAAGGGGGTGGGTGAGGAAGTCAGGCCCTCTGCAGATGATGGAGTGGGGCACAGATGAGGGTCAATAGAGAAGTCGAGAGCCCAGCTGAAGTGCATGTACACCAATGTTTCCTCCCTGTTGTTTCCTCCCTAAGCTTTCTTCATTTAGTTCCTTTCCTTCTGCACATGAATGTCTTCCATGTCTTTTATCTTGTTCTGACTGCGAGAGTTTGCATCTTCTGTAGAGCATCCTTTCCATAACATATCTGCAAAGTCCTTTACCTTTTGAACTCTGAAAGGAAAGCATGCTAAAGGAAAGGAAATGATACTGAAAAACACCCTTTATTCTGTTACATCCACTCATGTTAGTGACTGATTAGAGCATAGGGAACCAATGTATGGGAGCTGCTATTTATGTAGACAACCTTGGATGTGATTCTGACTGTTGTGAGAAGAATAGTAGCAAGTGGAGTTTGGTCCTTAACTGAAGTAATTTACTGTCTCAAGCATGCATACTACTCTGGCTTTTGAATCCCCAAACCCTGAACGTGTAAAACCCTCTAAAGCTAGAGCATTTCTTGTTGGTTGATTATTTTCAAAATAATGGGACTCTAGACTCTAGACTCTGCTCAGTTCCCTCAGTGGCAGGGGAGTACACTGAGATGAACAGGAGAACCCACACCATCAACAATTGGCTCAGGGGATGATGCCAGCAGCAGAATTTTGGTTTCTTCAATCATGGAGCAACTTTTACTGCACCCGACCTGCTGGAACCTGATGGGGTGACTTTATCTAGAAAAGGTAAGAGAGTCCTAGCACTAGAGTTGGCAGGGCTCATTAAGAGGGCTTTAAACTAGGTCTGAAGGGGGTGGGTGAGGAAGTCAGGCCCTCTGCAGATGATGGAGTGGGGCACAGATGAGGGTCAATAGAGAAGTCGAGAGCCCAGCTGAAATGCATGTACACCAATGCACGCAGCATGGGCAATAAGCAAGAGGAGTTGGAAGCCCTGGTCCACCAGGGTGACTATGATATAGTCGCCATCTCAGAAACATGGTGGGATGACACACACGACTGGAGTGCTGCACTGGGGGGTTACAGGCTCCTCAGGAGAGACAGGCAAGGGAGAAGAGGAGGAGGGGTGGCTCTGTATATTAGTCACTCTCTGCCATACAACTTGAGGTGGAAAATGAAGGGATTGAGAGCCTGTGGGTTAAAATCAGGGGGCAGACCAGCAAATCTGACATCCTGGTTGGAGTCTGTTATAGACCACCCAACCAGGATGAGGAGGCGGATAAATTATTCTATAAACAACTGGAGGCTGTCTCAAGGTCATCAGATCTTGTCCTTGTGGATGACTTTAACCTGCCAGATATCTGCTGGGAACTTAACTCAGCAGAGAGGAGGCAGTCCAGAAGATTCCTGGACCACACGGAGGACAACTTCCTGATGCAGCTGTTGAGTGAGCCTACCAGGGGTCAAGCTCTGCTTGACCTGCTGTTCTCCAATAGAGAAGGGCTGGTAGGAGATGTGACTGTGGGAGGCTGCCTGGGGTGCAGCGACCATGAGATGGTGAAGTTTTCAATATGCAGGGAGATAGGGAGGAGTACCAACAGAACCTTCACCTTGGACTTCCGGAGGGCAAACTTCAGCCTGTTTAAGAAACTTATTTGCAAAGTTCCCTGGGTATCAGCCCTCAAGAACCAAGGGGTCCAGGATGGTTTCACCTATTTCAAACAGGAGCTCTTGAAGGCACAGGAACTGGCGGTTCCCATCTGCCGAAAGATGAGCCGGCGGGGAAGGTGACCGGCCTGGATGAGCAAGCAGCTCCTGGAGGAACTAAGGGAAAAAAAGAGGCTGTATCACCTGTGGAAGGAGGGGAAGGCTTCTCGAGGTATGTTTAAGGAAGTTGTTAGATTATGTAGGAAAAAAATTAGAGAGGCAAAAGCTTAGCTGGAACTGAGGTTGGCCACCTCTGTGAAGGACAATAAAAAGCATTTTTACAAATATGTTAATGCTAAAAAGAAGGGCAAGAAGAACCTGCACTCCTTATTGCACCTGGAGGGGAACACAGTGACTAAAGATGAGGAAAAGGCTGAAGTCCTGAACACCTTCTTAGCCTCAATTTTTAGCAGCAAGGCAGGAGGAGTTCAGGACGAGTGGCCTCCTGAACTGAGTGATGGGGTCAGGGAGCAGTGTAATGCCCTGGATATCCATGAGGAATTAGTTCGGGACCTGCTGAGCCTCTTGGACACTCACAAGTCCATGGGGCCGGATGGGATCCATCCTAGGGTGCTGAGAGAGCTGGCAGGTGAGCTGGCCAAGCCGCTCTCCATCATTTTCCTCCAGTCCTGGCTGAATGGTGAGGTCCCAGATGACTGGAAACTGGCCAATGTGGTCCCCATCCACAAGAAGGGATGGATGGAGGAACCTGGAAACTATAGGCCTGTCAGCCTGACCTCAGTGCCAGGGAAAATGATGGAGCAGATTATTCTGAAGGCAATAACTGCGCACCTGCAGGATGGCCAAGGGCTCAGGTCCAGCTAACATGGATTCAGGAAGGGCAGGTCCTGCCTGACCAACCTGATCTCCTTCTATGATCAGGTGACCCATCTGGTGAATGTGGGGAGGCCTGTGGATGTGGTCTACCTGGACTTCAGCAAGGCCTTTGACACCGTCCCGCACAGCAGACTGCTGGCTAAGTTGTCAGCTCGTGGCTTGGACAGCAACACTCTGTGCTGGGTTAGGAACTGGCTGGAGGGCTGGGCCCAGAGAGTGGTGGTGAATGGTGCCACCTCCAGCTGGAGGCCAGTCACCAGTGGCGTCCCCCAGGGATCAGTGCTGGGCCCCATCCTCTTCAATGTCTTCACTGACGATCTGGATGAGGGGATTGAGACAGTCATCAGCAAATTTGCAGATGACACCAAGTTAGGAGCAGATGTTTGTCAGTTAGAGGGTCGAAGGGCTCTCTGCAGAGGGACCTCAATCGGCTGGACAGATGGGCGGAGTCCAATGGAATGGCATTCAACAAGTCCAATTGCCGAGTGCTGCACTTTGGCCACAGCAACCTCATGCAGAGCTACAGGCTGGGGTCAGAGTGGCTGGAGAGCGGCCAAAAAGAGAGGGACCTGGGGGTGCTGATTGACAGCTGCCTGAACATTAGCCAGCAGTGTGCCCAGGTGGCCAAGAAGGCCAATGGCATCCTGGCCTGCATTAGGAATGGTGTGGCCAGCAGGAGCAGGGAGGTCATTGTGCCCCTGTACTCTGCTTTGGTTAGGCCACACCTTGAGTCCTGTGTCCACTTCTGGGCCCCTCAGTTTAAGAAGGACATCGAGACACTTGAACGTGTCCAGAGAATGGCAACAAGGCTGGTGAGAGGCCTTTTAGATGAATTCCCTGAATTCAATTTGAATAACTGACACCTGTCCCAACACCTTTCAACTCATTCTTCATTTATAGATACTATAGTTCAATAGTCAATGTTGGAAGAAGTTCAAGAGTTGAAAGAGAACTTGGAGCTCCAGGTGCTCTCTCAATAGGGAAGCCATCAAAAAATGTTGGGCAACATGATGGATGAATAGAAGGTCAAAATCACACAATGAGCAGGGAATGGTATGTGTCACATTCTGAAACTTATTACAGTCTGTCAATATGTGCTTTATGGTTTGAATTGCTTTGAAAACTTCTTTTCCCCTTTTTTCCTTCTTTTATATGATTAGTCATTTTCAAGTGAAATTGAGAAGCCTAAAACCTGTAATCATTCAATTTTTCTTCTTAAAGATTAAACATAAGTACATTTTTATCCCTTTAAAAACAAAATCCAAATCTATCTCTGCACAGATGCATTTTAATATATGTAAATTTTCTTAGTACCTTCATTAAATGGAAATTAAAACCAAATGAGTGGCATTAATAATTTGCAAAGAAAAATTCAGAAGTCTAAGCTGATCCATTATGGGCTGCAGCCCCTGGTGTTAATTCAGCTATCCTTAGAGCAATCAACAAGGAGAGATTAATTAGGTTCCAGACATTCCTAGTTTAAGTAACTACCCTTGACCTATTGCCTTCTGCAGGAATTTGAGTTTGTAGTGGCGTTTTGGAGAAGGATTGCACCAAAATAAAATGTAAACCAAACAAACTACATTTAAAAAAATAATTCCAAAATCACAGAAAGTGTTTTATTGCAGTCCAGGTCCAAACATGAGCATTGTCAATCACCCTTCTCTAACTGTACTTTTAAGAATTACTCAATGCTTTTCAGATCCATCCCTTTCTGATTTTCATGGAATGACAAATAGAAGCTTATTCCCTTTAGGTGTATAATTAATTTTCATGAACTATTACATTTTTAATTATTTTGGGTCTGACTTTTTCCTTCTAGCATAAAATATGTGAAGAAAAATGTGGGTCACTTACTTTTCCCAGCGTTGTTTGCTAGAAAAATTTCATACCAAAAGCTCCCTTTCCATTGGAGTTTTACATCATCTCAGTTTCATAGCTGTGGTAGATCATACTCTGTAAACTCAAATGAGATGAGAATAATTTAAATGGAAGAAAATCAGACCACCAATCAATAAAGAAAATACAATTCTATCAATTCTATTTTAGTAGACTTTCCTCCCATTTCCACCCTGCCTCTTCTCACTCTCTCGTGCTCTTCATGTATAATTCTGGTTGTCATGCCCAGACACATCAAGTTCAACACAGAATCTGTCATTTTTCAAAAAGGTTTATGATTACAAATATTAAACTAGAACAGCTGTGTTGACTTGAAATTAATTTTTAGCCAGAAAAACTGTCAGAATCTTACAATTCACTATTGCTTTTTCAAGAGTTTAAAAAGAACACACTTTTCCAATCAAACGCATTCTTTTTTTTCTTCTTGACATTTTATTGACTGGAAAAAAGCTACAGGCATGAAGGGACAAAAGCACACATATCCATATTTCATATTAGCTGCCATTTCTGGCATTTTATTATTGAGAAGCTCTGATATACTTTCAAGGATAGATCTGTGATGTGGGCAAGTCCTTTTGGAGTTGCATGACACTTGCTTTTGCCTTTGAGTTAAGAAGCCAATAAAGAGTGGAGCTCTGGCTTTATTGCAAGTAAAACTTCTCAAAGTGTGGTTTCCTTAAGATCATGCAGAAGAAGAAGGCATGTAAGAAAAGACTTTAGCAGGTGCAACAGAAGCAGCAGAAGTTGCAGACATTCTGAATAGGGGATAGATGTCTTAATATTTCAAAAAGTATCAAGCACAACTTGTATTAGGAAAGAAAACATAAAAGCTGTACTTAAAAAAAGAAAAAAAGAAAGAAATTAAACTAAATTTCAGCTTGCCACTACTGCAAGAAGATTGCAAACCAGGACTTTGCATTAACAAAGTACTTTCTTGTGTGTGAGATAATCCCTATTCCACAATAAAATTACTAAATCCATGAGAACACATTTAGTTGGCTTCATTTTATCTCCCTTCCACTAATCATTAAATACCACTTACACTCCTTTCCCATTAATGAGTGAAAAACCTTTACTTTTATGTATCACTGACTGCATTTTCTTCCCTTGCTGTTCATTGTAAATAGTTGCTTAGATCCTTAAATGTGCCTGTGACACCTGATACTAAATAATTAGAGTAAACACAGTGTGGACAATAGTTTGTAATTTGAGTTAAAATGGCATATTTTCCTACTAAGCTCAGTCAATAGTAATAGCTTGGGAAAAGATATGGAAACACATTGGTTATGGCTAGTTTCATTCTTTGTTTTACTTGTTAAAAATATTTTATTAAATCATTTGGATCCTGATGCTTTTGTATAAACATTTGGCCTGTTAAGTTTTACTTCAGAACGTCATTTTACATTTACATATTAAGAAAGTTTAGATTTATTTATGTTCCCTGAGAATTTATGCTGTCAGGAAAGGTACCAAGATATTTCCCCTTATACATTGAGCCTTAACTCTAAGGATTCCTCATATTTCCAGGTTAAGAAAAAAACTTGTCATAAGCTCTGTTACCAGTAGTGCTTTAAACATTTCTGCTTCTCCATAACAGATTTAGATCTCCTAGGAATTCCTTGAAATTAGAGGAAAAACACTTCCCAAGCTTGGACAACTTTATCAACTGTGCTCATGTAAAAAAAGAAAACGTGAATTGCAGCCTGGAGAAATGAGACCAAGGTTACATTTTGACAGACACATGTCACTGTTAAAGATGGGAATATTTCACAATCTCTGTTTTCAAAACATCTCAGTTAAGACATAACATTTCTATCCCTTGTTTTTGTGTCATTATGAAAGAAAGTCAGAAAGACGGGGAGGGGAAGACTACAGGTGAAATGGACTTCTACTCTCGAGGATCTTGATGTGGAAGGAAGGCACAGCCCCAGGCAAGGTAGCCAGACACCACTTTGGTGTGTATCTGTCATCTACATTAACACATGACAGAAAGGACAATTTACAGATGGACAAGCACAGCAAACCAGAAAAGCCCCTTTCATAGTGCCTGGTATGGGTTCTGTGGCAGGGAAAATTAACATCCAAAAAAAAAAAACTCTGGCATTTTCAAGGTTTGGCTTTACTTAATGTGGTGGTTTGAGCCTTAACTGGGAGCTAAGAGCTCAGATGGGGGTAAGGCTGAGAATCGCTCTCCCACTCCCCCTCCTCCCTCCCAACAGAGACGGGAGAAAAGGAAGGAACAAATCCACCAAACAATAATTTGGAGTCGGCTTGGAAGTAGAGAGGTAAAGGGTTGTCTTTAAACAATATATATAGAACAATAACAGGAAAGGTTCACAAGGGCAAGGAACAAGGATGGATGGGAGTGGGACAAAAAAAAAAAGGGGGGAGGGGGAAATAATACAAAACCAGTCTTTTCTCTGAGGAGGTGTGGAGGTAACAGGGAGAAGAATCAGGTCCAACCATGTGGCAGAGGAGCAGGAGGGCAGCTGCAGTAGCTCTCATCCAGCAGAGGCAGGAGGCAAAAGGAGACCTAATCGCTACAATGTCCTGCTTTTTATACCTAGCTGAGCAGGGAGCGGGGAGTGGAGCAGACTCAGATTCCCAGGGGAAAAACGCCCTGCAGGGAGGGTAAAGTACCCACAAGCCCTCCACCTTGCTTTGTTTCCTTTGTTCTCAGAAAGAGCATTAACCCACCTGTTGTGAAGAGGTTATTAAATTTATTAATATGAAATATGAATTATGAAAATATGAATTTTTATTAAGTATCAAATTATTAATAACCGATGAATCAACAACTTATATACATGTTCTAGTGCACGTTTGTGAAATACATTCCATAAATGGCTTAGTATTATGATTAGAACTTAATTAAACTATCTACAGACTATTTCTGTGTTTTATATAACCAGGGGTGCAGTTCTGCCGCTTGGCCACTAGATGGCGACTCGGCGGAACGCGGGCGGCTTCTGGCTAATATACAGCGATACTGCAATCTTTGTGTGCGTCAGCGATGACTCTGCCACACGCGGAGACTTTGAACTGAGTGCTAGTGGGTGGAAAGCACGTGGAAGATATTCTGTAGCTGTTGCTTGTAGCAAGGTGGGGGTCCGGCTGGCTACTGCCGCTGGACTGGTTCCTGGTCGCGTTCGGCCCATGGGGTTGGCCCTGGGAGTCGGCTCGCACCGCAGGGCGAGGCGACGATTGCCGATAGGCGGGCTCAGAGGTTCCCGGTCGGACAATAGCTATGGGGTCGGCCCCGTGGCAAACGGCCTTAGAGAGAGAATGCGGCTTCTCCATTCCTGGGCTTAAAGGAACAGCACGATGCTTGAGATAGTCCCTTCTCCCCGACAACTGGGCAGATCTTACCCTCGGGGCTGGTCCAGTCCTCCAATAGCACGATGGGCTCTCCTGGAGATATGACCGGCTATAGCGACGCTGGCTTCTCGGGCTCAGCGAAGGTCCTCCGCTGGGCTGATCCTCACGATCAAAGTGCTTCTCACGATGCAGAGGCTTCAGTATGCGTGCATGTATGATAGAAGCTAACAACAAGCTCAAAGGCAGAGGCGGTGGCTCGATAGCTGCTCTCCCGAGCAAGTACAGAAGCAAAGTGAAGAGGAGGCAACTTGTTTTCCAACAGGGGTAATATTTATAGGTTCCTCGAGGCTGGGTTTGACCAATGGGCACTCTGATAGACAACTGGCTTCAGCCTATAGAAAGCGTGAAGCTGGAATCATGCCCATACTTAGTAATGGTCTTCCTCCTGAAGGAGGGGAGACCTATCCACATGCTGGGGGCCAGATCTAGTATCTGGGCAGAATGTGCCTTCACCACACCACCACACTTAACTGTCTGCTTTGAGAAGTCCATAAAAAGATTTTTAGGGAAAAACAATGATATACAACACATTCCTTGAGCTAGTCACCAGAACACAGAATGATGGGCATTGGAAAGGACGTCTGGAGACCATTTAGTCCAACTCTCCTGCCAAAGACATTCACCCAGAGCAGCTTGCACTGGATGGTGTCTAGGAGAGTTTTGAATTGCTGCAAAGATGGAGATTCCACCACCCTCAGAGTAAAGGAGTTCCACCTCATGTTTAGATGGAACTGCTTATGTTCGAGTTAGTGCTCATTACCTCTTGTCCTGTCACTGGGCACCAGTGAGAAGAGACTGGCCCCATCCTCCTGGCATCCATCCTTTAAGTATTTATAAGTATTGATAAGATTTCTCCCGCCCCACTCAGTCTTCTCCTCTCCATGTTAAAAAGTCCCAAGTCCCTCAACCTTTCCTCAGAATAGAGAGGTTGCAGTCCCATGATCATCTTAATAATCTTTTGCCGTACCCTCTTGAGCAGTTCCCTGTCATTCTGGAACTGGGGAGCCCAGAACTGAACACAGGACTCCAGATGTGGCCTCACCAGGGCAGAGTTAGAGAGGAGGATAATCTCCCTTGACCTGCTTGTTCCACTCTTTTTGATGCAGCCCAGGACGCTATTGGCCTTCTCAGCTGCAAGAGCACATTGCTGGTTCATGGCCATTCTGTTGTTCACCAGGACTCCCAGGTCTTTTTGCACAGAGCTGCTTTCCAGTAGGTCAGTCCCTAACCTGCACTTATACCTGGGGTTATTCCTTTCTAGGTTCAGAACCCTAAACTTACCCTTGTTGAATTTCATGAGATTACTCACTGTCCTACTCTTCAGCCTGTCCAGGTCATGCTAGATGGCAGCAAATCTTTCTGTTATATTAGCCATCCCAATTTTATACCATTAACAAACTTGCCTCTATCTGTGGGAGGCAATGCCAAAAGCCTTGCTAAAGGTAGACTACATCCACTATCTTCATCTATCCATCCAGTCCTACCCAAACATGTTAATCACACACAAATCTTCTGGAGCAACAAAGAAATGAAGCTACTTTATGGCTCTTCTCATTGTACTCCACTCACTGTCTATGAGCAAAGTCATAGTAGTTCAATACTACTTCTTTACCAGAAATAATTATTTTCAAGTAAACCGAAGCCATAAGAGCCTGTTGACTCCTCACTGATGAATCTTAAGCCAAAAGCATTTCAATAAATAACATGAAATAAGAACAGCAAGCCTGAATATATCTTTTAGAATCTTTCTTACGATTATTTTTATGTAAGTTATTTTATTCAGGTACAATTCATGTAACCTCTTTCTGCTCTTTGATCAAGCAAATAACCACAAATTTGTTTTCCACTGTGTTTGCAATTACAGCCTCAAAATTTCCTCCTTTGTTCCATTCCTGATATCTCTTTGGAATTTGTTGTGATGGAAAACTTGTCTACTTTCAAACTTCATCTTGAAACTCTCAGGATATTAATGGAAAAAATAATTCAACCACATTTCTTTCCCTTTTTATACAGTTTATTTTGAAATCTGAACACATCTTCAAGAAAAATTATTGCCAGAGTCCCAGCTCTACATGATTTTGATCATAACACTTCTGCTATTCTTGCGTCCACAAGATTGAATGCACTGTTCAGATTTCAAACAGCACACAAGCCACCCATGGGAAAGATGAAGTTGTATCTAGCAGATAAAAAGCAAAGAACAAATGGGAGGCCAGATAAGATTACTGCCTGTCAGCAGATGTTATGAGACAACTGGCTGGCAGCTTTGCTAATGCTAACTAAAAAGAAGCTTGCAGTACCAAACCATTAAATATATTCCTTACCAACACTGGCTGCCAGCTGAATGACTGACCATTTTCTGCCAACATAGCTGACATTCTCTCCTCATTTATTTAGTGAAGGTCTTACACTTGATGATCTGGAAAGTCAGTAACTATCAGCCCTTTATTCATATCTAATTTAGTAATAACAAGAGACATATACTGTTTTCATATAGTGATGAAAAAAATTGTCTTTTTTTCAAGTCTTCAGACATGTTTATGTAATAATGGTTATGCATATCCTGGAAACTAATTTTTCTGCATATATTTTTCTAATTGCTTAAAATAGCATTATGTGGTTATTTCATGTTTATTGCTAGAGTCAGGCTTACCTTTACAGAAGTACAGAAATATTTATAAATAAATAAATAGGAGGTTCTAATGCATTCAATTTTCAGAAAGCAGAATGCTCATCATAGTATTAGAAGTAATTGTAGTACTGTCTTTTCTGAAAAGCACATCTAGTTTCAGTACAAGCAACTGCAACAGAAAAACCTCAAATGATTCCTTGGACATCCATGAGACATTAATTCAACTACGTGACCTTTTCTTTGACTTCTCACTGTGTAAGTCCTTGATTTAACAACCCTTTTAATCTCAACAACAACTTGGTGGAGCAATACAAACAACAAGGGTTGTTGAGATAAGCTTTTGTAAAATTATTGGTGCTAAGGGGTTTTCAGCAACCTGTAACTGGAAAACTTGGAGACTTTTGGCAGTATTGTTCAGCTTGCCTGACCTTAAAGTCTGACACACAGCACAAGGCAGTCTTCCCTGGAATTTCATGTTCAGAGATTATTTTAAATTGCAGTTTTTAAATTCTAAATACAAACTTGCCAGATTTCAAAATTCATAGATCTGTGCAATGAGTTCCAGACATGGGTATGTCTAGGATTATGAGGGTTTCTTTTTTCCCCCTCCATATCCAGTAGTCCCTCATCCTAATGACTGCCTGCCACAATGTCTAAACAAATGTTCTGGAAAATAATTTGCCACCAGTAAAGGTTCAGTATATCCAGATACCCTTCAGCATATTTTCCTAGGTATGTTTCGAACAATGGCCAAAAATATCCAACATTGGTCCAAGACTCAGAACTTCTGAAGATCCAGCTATGTCTTTGAAGGCCGAACCAAGGACTCGACACAATGTATTACTGAATTCTGCCTAAAATATCAGACTTTTACGATCTCTGTCGGCATACCAACTGGCAGTTTAGTAGTGAAACTAGTCAAGATAAACTATAGAAAACAGGAATGAAGAATGAGGGCTTCTGACTAACATATGGTCTAAGAGTCTCAGCTTTTAAACACATTTTCACTAATTATGTGTGGTGGGTTAACGCCCATTCTGAAAACAGAAACAAAACAGGGTGGAGGGCTTGCAGGTACTTTGCCCTCCCTGCAGGGCATTTTCCCCCTGGGAAACTGAATCTGTTCCACTCACCCCTTCCTGCCCAGCTAAGGTATAAAAAGCAGGACATTGTAGCGATTAGGTCTCCTTTTGCCTCCTGCCTCTCCTGGATGAGAGCTACTGCAAATGCCTTACTGCTCCTCTGCCACGTGGTCAGGCCTGATCCTTCTCCTTGCTGCCTCCTCGCCTCTTCAGAAAGAGACTGGTTTTGTACTCTTTCTCTTTGTCCCCCCTCCCATCCATCCTTGTTCCTTGCCCTTGTGAACCTTACCTGTTCTTGACATATATGTATATATTTGTTTAGTTTTGTTTAAAGAAAAACTCTTTACCTCTCTACTTCCAAGCCGACTCCAAATTATTGTTTGGTGGATTTGCTCCTTTCCTTTTTTTTTTCCCTCCCTGCTGAGAGGGAGGAGGGGGAGCGGGGAAGAGATTCTCAGCCTTGCCACCATCTGAGCTCTTAACTCCCAGTTAAGGCTTAAAGCACCACATTATGGAGATACATTATGTTGACTTTGAGTAAATCGTTCATTTACCTAAAGTACTTCAAATTCTGTTAATAGAATGAGAAGATGGTAATCCCCGGCCTTATCATATGGACTACAGGGCATGAGTTTGACAATATGTGGTAAAAGAAATTATGTAATTATCCAGAATAAAGAAAGTTAAGAAAGGATTTGAATTAATAGCACTCAGAAAAATACAAAACTACAACTCAAAATGATCCAAGCACCAAAGGTTCTTTAGATGGCACGGAATGAAAATTAACAGACCACCACATTTTTCTCCATCTACTTGGTTCAGGCTGTGACTGAAGAACAATTTGCCTGCATGTTATGCCACATAGTTTCAGGCATCACCTGAAGAAGAGAGAAAACATGAAAAAGTATTGCTATGTAAATTTTTCTAAAGATCTTCATTCCACTCTACTGCATCATCTAAGAACAAGTCTCCACCTATTATTCATTTAATTTGAATGAACTTGTATTCAACATCCACATCAGTCTTTGCCAGCAGAAATTATATGTGAAGGTAACGCTCTTACATTTCCAAAAACTGCTGGGATGTAGTAATGCAGGTATTGTAACCCTCACTCTCTCATGGAAAATGGCCCTCTATTTTCTATTATACTGTATTTTAAACGACAGCAGATCTGCACAATCCTCAGCAGTAAAGTTTGAAGAGTTCTGAAAACAGTATAAAACTGCCTTACAACCACAAATTTTAGGCCTTTTAATTATTTGCTGTGAATACCAGACCTCGAAATAATTTTCAACTATCCAAATAACTGTGGTGTTACAGTTCTGTGTTCCAGCTTATGAGTCATCTCCCAACTGAACATGTAATGTTCTTGGCAGACTTTGACTTACCCCATAAGATTTACTTTCTTAATACATTTTTCTACAAGCCTCCCAGGCAGCATGAGAACAGGCAATTTCTCTTTATATTTAAAAGCCACAGTCTCCCCTTCCTCTCACTAAATCCTGTAAAAACAGTTATTATAGGTCAAAGCTAGATAATGTACCATGGTTTTTTTTTTTTCTGTTAAGATATGAAATATACTATATGTATAAATTTCTCTAGTAAAGCAGGCAATTTGAAATTACAAAGAAAATGGACACTATAGCCAAGCACAGTATAGCCAAACTAGAGGATTTATCAGTTGTCTTTACTTCAGAGAAGTTAAAAAACAGAGTAAAGATTATATCTTGTTTTTTCATTATTGGGGGTGGGGAGGTGGGAGGGGAGGAAGATATAAGTGAAGTAATTAATTAGACCTAAATAATCTTAAAGTCAAGCACTAGACTCCTCCTTGCTTCCCCACCACCCCTTTTTTTTTCAAACTATAGCTTTCTTCTGAAGATCAGTTATGATATTTTATATGCAGAATCATTTAGAAATTTGGAGAAATCAGACTATTGTTACAATTTGTAACATTACATTACCTGGAATTTACAAGAATATAGTGTGGCAATCATAGCATAAGTATCGTGAGCAATCTGACGATGTAAGCTTAGAGCTTGATACAGTGTCAGCGAAATAGTGCTATGCTAGCAGCATGTAACTAAAACAAAGTACTGGTAGCTGTAAAGACAAAGAATTATCTTGGAATAACAGGATGCATACGTCAATCAACAATTTCACATGATACTAGTAGTTTAACCAACAATATATAACAGTAGGGCATGTGGACAATTGTGGGGAACCAATGAAGTTATGCTAACCATGCTCTGTGAGTCTGTGTGTCTATATAAGCTGTAGAGGTTCCTTAATTAAACTGAACAATACTTAGATCATATTGGTCATCCGTATTGATTCCAAGCTCCGTCATCAAAAGTGGTGCCCGAAATCGTGGACAGGACCCTTGGACTACGACGCTGCTCAACCCAGCATAAGAGGTACGCTCCGAGAGGGATGGAAAGCCAGTCGAACAAGCACTGCCCTGATGCTGGAAAAATAAGTAGCGTGCTTTCAAAGAAGGAAGGGAATCTCACCAGGATCTGGTGAGTGGCCAGGGAGGAAATGGGGGTAGTACTCAGTAAAGAAGAAGAGGATGTGCTTTAACTCCTCCAAAATATCCCAGGCACAAATACAGGCTGAGCAGTGACTGGCTGGAGAGCAGCCTTGGGGAGAGAGACTTGGGGGTGCTGGTGGACGAGAAGCTCAACATGACCTCTCAGTGCACTTGCAGCCCAGAAAGCCAACCAGATCCTGGGCTGCATCAAGAGAATTGTGGCCAGCAGGTCAAGGGAGGTGATTCTCCCCCTCTACTCAGCTCTGGTGAGACCCCACCTGGAGTACTGCCTCCAGTTCTGGAGCCCCTACTACAAGAGGGATATGGACGTGCTGGAACGAGTCCAGAGAAGGGCCACAAGGATGATCAGAGGGCTGGAGCACCTCTCCTATGGGGACAGACTGAAGGAGTTGGGGCTCTTCAGTCTGGAGAAGAGAAGGCTCCGAGGTGACCTCATTGTGGCCTTCCAGTATCTGAAGGAAGCCTACAAGAAGGCTGGGGAGGGACTTCTCAGGCTATCAGGTAGTGATAGAACTAGGGGGAAAGGAATGAAGCTGGGGGTGGTGAGATTCAGGCCGGATATGAGGAAGAAGTTCTTCACCATGAGAGTGGTGAAGCCCTGGAATGGGTTATCCAGGGAGGTGGTTGAGGCCCCGTTCCTGGAAGTGCTTAAGACCAGGCTGGATGAGGCTCTGGCCAGCCTGATCTAGTGTGGGGTGTCCCTGCCCATGGCAGGGGGGTTGGAACTAGATGATCCTTGTGGTCCCTTCCAACCCTGACTGATATTATGATACTGTCCTTTCTATGAGATGTATTTCTTACGATTCTGGGACTTTAAAAGGGCTGTTAGCCTGGGCCCAGGATCAAGGTTTTATCCTCGCAGTAAACAAAGCTTTTACTTGTGAAACTTGGGACAATATTGGTATCTGGCTGTGGGATGAGGTGTCTAATGGCTCAAAAGGAGCTTCTCACTATAACACCTTGTGGCGACATCACAGATACACTGAAATCTGTGAAAGCAGAAAAGTCTGCTCTCGATTCAGCTGCTGCGGTATTTGTTGTAACCAAGTGTCGTGGGTTGAGGCAGACCCCCTCTCCACCATGGGCAGTAATAACGACTCTGACAAATGGATTGCAGAAGTGATGGAAAGTTTAAATAGAAAACAGTGAGTGTGTACAGAGAACCAGAAGCTGTGACCAAAGAAACCCCAAAGCAGACCCAGAAACATCCCATCCCCACCTGAGGGTGCACCCAAGATCCCCAGGGCTCCTTCTTCCCCCCCCCACTGCTAGGCTAGTCTCAGCTGGCCTGGACCTGAGACTGCCCATCCTCCTGGCCAGGCCCAAGGCTGGCATATGTCTCCCCAGTTACCAGGTGCCAGCGAGGGGAAGAAAGAGGAAGTGCTAGACCCCGTGCTAGATTTTATAGCAGTGCAAGGATTATGGTAGGAGATACCTAGTTCCCTGTGTCCGTCCACTGGGCTGGACTTCTGGACACAGGAAGCACACCACGTAGCTGAGGGCACCCAGCCCAAACCACCACACCAAGACAAAAAAGGAGATTCAAAAGTATCCGCACCCTACACACACACACACACACCCTGCATCGTCTGCCACTTCATCAGTATCATCATCACAATTTCTATTTCAATTACCTACACAAATTGCAGCTCCTTTATTACTGCCCTTTTTCAAGAAAAAATCTCCTGCTGCTATGTCAGTAGCAACAGAAGCAAATTCTGATCTAATTGAAGAGACACGCACAGACAAAATGGAGGAGGAAATGGATAAACACTCACCTCAAGAAGACACAGCACCCGCCATTTTGGTGAACACACCACGCTCACCAGACACCACCGCTGCTGTTTGTCCTAAGCAGAGAAAAAGCAATAAAAAGGCAGTGAAACCTGTGGTTGAGCGTATTCAATCCCCTTCATCAACATCTTCCTCTAATAATAACAGCGGCGGCTTGGATTCAGAGGACAAGAAGATCAATATTAAAAAATTGAGCAGTGACAACTCTGTTTTGAAGCTCATCTTAGAAAAAATCGAGCACTTGGATGCTCATGATTACAGCATTTTTACTACCAGATCCCTTCCACGAGCCCCAGCAGCCCCAACACTGGTAGCCCCAACAATGGCAGCCCCAACAGCAGCTCCAGCTACGCCACCCTCTTTGCCCTTTAGATCCCAGACGTTATCAGCAGATGATACAATTGTGATGGAGAATAAAATTGAATTAAGAGGGGTTGATATTATAAGGGATCGGGAGGGGGAAGGAGGGAGAAGTGATCCTATGCGTCGGTGGAAAGGTTTTGTGAGAGAGGCAGTAATAGATGGGGAATTTATAAATTTTCCTGTGCATGCATTTCCTGTGGTATTACAAGGTCAACAAAGAATGTGGCAATCTCTGGACTGGAAAATGTTAAAAGACACTAAACAAGCCATAATTACCTTTGGGTTAAAGTCAGGATTCATAACTGCTGTAATCAACCACTGGTTTTCAGCGCAACTGTTAACCCCATATGACATACGTATGATGGTAAATACTCTGTTAACGCCACATCAGCAGTTGCAATTTTTTGATAGATGGCAAACCACTTGCAGTGCCATGGAGGCAATGCCCTGGCAGCCAGGGGATCCTTTACATGGTGTCAGTGCTCACCAACTCATTGGGTCAAGATCTATTGCTAGCTCAGATCAGCAAACACAATTTCCTGATGAGGTTGAGGTTTTACAATTAAGTCAGACTTTAGTGATCAAAGCATGGTCGGGAATTCATGACGACAAATATGGTCCTGCGTTTGTTACCATTCAACAGGGTCCTACAGAGCCATTTGGTTCCTTTGTGGGTAGGCTGCACATGGCATTAAATACCAATTCAGATCTGAATCACAATATGAAGGTAAAAATGCTGGATGTTCTGGCATTTGACAATGATAACAAATGAAGCTAAACAGGTTCTGACCATTTTACGAAGAGGGGCCACTACTGCACAAATGCTGGATGTGACAGAACAAGCGACCGAACAACAAAAGTTAGCCTATGTAGCCACTGCCATAGAAGCAGGTGTGAAACCACTAATACAACAAACAAAATAAGAGAAATCAATACTGGGAGTCAGTACAGAGTCCGGGATGGCAACGAAAGTAAGCCAAATTGCTACATCTTCCTTTACAATGTGGAGATTAGTTAAAGATTCTTTAAAACAACTAGAAGAAGATTGTAAGGCAGCTTCAGCAGTAATTAACAGCTCTTCACTAAGCCCACCTGCAACCTTGGAGCTGCAGACACTATGCCTAACAGCGACAGCAACCGCTCCCTCCCCCCCCCCCCCCCCCCCGCCTCCTTTCCTCCCCCTTTTCTGTGGCTGTGATGGCTTTCTTGAGCCATACAACCGCTCTCCCCCACCCCCTTTCCCCTCCTCCACTCTGTACCTACGGTGGCCTTGTTAGCCAGCCACCTTCCCCTGCTCCTTCTCTTTTCTGATAACACTCTAGTTTTTGAAGTTGTGTTCTGATGTAAAGCAATTTCATTATTTCTGATTGTAGTGTGTTTTAGAGATTTGTTAAGTTTTACTACTAAGCATAATGAATAGTAAGTATTTGGTATTTATAGGTATTTAATATAAAATGATTATGGTGAGGTGTAAGTATTTAGTCATGAGTTCAAATTTTGATTTTTTTTTTTTTATGAGTTTAAATTGTAAGTTTTTCTTTTGGTTTGAACCTTCTTGGTTTTGTTTTTTTGTGTGTGCCTAGGCATTTGAAAGGAGCTCCATGTAATATAGTTAAGGATTGTAGTAAATAGGTTTTAATTTTTAAAAGTATTCTTTAGTTAACGTAACAAATTTTTAATTTCCTTTTCAGACATTGATTTGATAATTTAATTTTAACATAGTTCTTTATGTTTTTTAGGATTTTTGTATTAGCATGAGTTAAGAGTTTGATATAGGTATATTACAGAATTCTCTTTTATTTGTATTGATAATAACTTTAAGATAAGGCTTTTTTATATAGAATCATAGAATCAGTCAGGGTTGGAAGGGACCACAAGGATCATCTAGTTCCAACCCCCTGCCATGGGCAGGGACACCCTACACTAGATCACGCTGGCCAGAGCCTCGTCCAGCCTGGTCTTAAACACCTCCAGGGACTGGGCCTCAACCACCTCCCTGGACAACCCATTCCAGG
Source organism: Picus viridis (assembly GCA_033816785.1). Classification (NCBI taxonomy): domain Eukaryota; kingdom Metazoa; phylum Chordata; class Aves; order Piciformes; family Picidae; genus Picus; species Picus viridis. The sequence continues at coordinate 17,911,219 of CM066606.1, forward strand.
GCTTCACCACTCTCATGGTGAAGAACTTCTTCCTCACATCTAGCCTGAATCTCCCCATTTCCAGCTTCATTCCATTCCCCCTAGTCCTATCACTACCTGAGATCCTGAGAAGTCCCTCCCCAGCCTTCCTGTAGGCCCCCTTCAGATACTGGAAGGCCACAATGAGGTCACCTCGGAGCCTTCTCTTCTCCAGACTGAACAGCCCCAACTCCTTCAGTCTGTCCTCATAGGAGAGGTGCTCCAGCCCTCTGATCATCCTCGTGGCCCTTCTCTGGACACGTTCCAGCACGTCCACATCCCTCCTGTAATATGGGCTCCAGAACTGGACGCAGTACTCCAGGTGGAGTAGAGGGGGAGAAGCACCTCCAGTAGTAGTACTACTGGACGTAGTACTCCAGAGCTGAGTAGAGGGGGAGAAGCACCTCCCTTGACCTGCTGGTCACACTTCTCCTGATGCAGCCCAGGATCTGATTGGCTTTCCGGGCTGCAAGCGCACATTGAGAGCTCCTGTTGAGCTTCTCGTCCACCAGCACCCCCAAGTCTCTCTCCTCAGGGCTGCTCTCCAGCCAGTCACTGCCCAGCCTGGATTTGTGCCTGGGATTGCCTCGACCCAGATGCAGGACCCTGCACTTGGTCTTGTTGAAGCTCATGAGGTTGGCTTGTGCCCACCTCTCCAGCCTGTCCAGGTCCCTCTGGATGGCATCCCTTCCCTCCAGCATGTCTGCTGCACCACACAGCTTGGTGTCATCAGCAAACTTGCTGAGGGTGCACTCGATGCCACTGTCCATGTCACCCACAAAGATGTTGAACAAGACAGGTCCCAGGACTGATCCCTGAGGGACTCCGCTTGTCCCTGGCCTCCACTGGGACATGGACCCGTTGACAGCCACTCTTTGGGTGCGGCCATCAAGCCAATTCTTTATCCATCTAGTGGTCCATCCATCAAACCCATGTGTCGCCAGCTTGGAGACCAGGATGTGGTGCGGGACAGTGTCGAAGGCTTTGCTCAGGTCCAGGTAAACGACATCAGTTGCTCGCCCCTCATCTATTAATGTTGTCACCTGATCATAGAAGGCCACCAGGTTTGTCAGGCAGGATTTGCCCTTGGCAAAGCCATGCTGACTATTCCCAATCACCTCTTCACTATTCTGAGTCATTAGTGCCTCCAGGAGGATCTGCTCCATGATCTTTCCGGGCACAGAGGTGAGACTGACTGGCCTGTAGTTCCCCGGTTCCTCCTTCTTGCCCTTTTTGAAAATGGGAGTAATGTTTCCCCTTTTCCAGTCTGTGGGGACTTCCCCAGTCTGCCATGACTTCTGGAATAGAATAGAGAGGGGCTTGGCAACCTCATCTGCCAGTTCTCTCAGCACCCGTGGGTGTATCCCGTCGGGTCCCATGGACTTGAACACTTTCAGGTTCTTCAGGTGATCACGAACCTGAGCTTCACTTATGATGGGCAGTTCTTCCTCCCCGTCCCTGGCATCGTCTGCCATGACACCAGGAGTGTGGCTGGAGGCCCTTGCAGTGAAGACTGAGGTAAAGAAGTGATTGAGTACCTCAGCCTTTTCCACATCACTAGTGACTAATTCACCACTTTCCTTTCTGAGGGGGCCCACACCTTCCCTAGTCTTCTCCTTGCCATTAACATACCTATAGAAATTCTTAGTGTTCCCTTTAACCGCCCTGGCTAGATTCAGTTCAAACTCTGCTTTGGCTTTCCTAACCAGGCCTCTTGCTACTCAGGCAGCTTCCTTATATACCCCCTGTTCTATCTGTCCTTCCTTCCACTTCCTGTAGAGTTTCTTTTTAAGTGATAGTGTGTCCAGCAGCTCCTTGTTCGTCCAGGCAGGCCTCCTAGCATTCCTTCCTGCTTTTCTCCTTATAGGTATACATAGCTCCTGGACACAGAGGAGGTGGTCCTTGAATACTGACCAGCTGTCCTGGGTCCCTCTTCCCTCCAGGGCTTCATCCCACGACACTTTGGCTAGCAGATCCCTGCAGCGATCGAAGTCTGCACGCCTAAAGTCTAGGGTCATAAGCTTAGAATATGTCCTCCTGATTGCCCTGAGGAGATTAATTTCAACTGCTTCATGGTCACTGCAGCCAAGGCTGTCTCTGAGCCTCACATTTGTTACCAGCCCTTCCCTGTTGGTGAGAACAAGGTCCAGCGTAGCACCTTTTCTTGTTGGTTCCTCTACCATTTGGAGGAGGAAGTTGTCTTCTATGCAGTCCAGGAACATCCTGGATTGCTGATGCCTTGCTGTGTTGTCCCTCCAACAGATGTCAGGGTGGTTGAAATCCCCCATGAGGACCAGGGCTTGTGACCTGGAAGCAGCTTCTATTTGCCTGTGCAGAGCCTCATCTGCTTGGTTCTGCTGGTCAGATGGCCTGTAGGAGACCCCCACAGTAATATCTCCTTCCCCTGTCTTGCCTTTAATTCTAACCCATAAACTTTCAACCAACTCATCATGCCTCCCCAGGTGGAGTTCTGCTGATTCCAGCTGGTTGTTGACATAGAGGGCAACACCTCCTCCTCTCCTTCCCTGCCTATCCTTCCTAAAGAGCTTATACCCGTCTATCCCTACATTCCAGTCGTGGGAGTCGTCCCACCAAGTTTTGGTGATGCCCACTATGTCATGGCATCCCAGCATCACGGTGGCCCTTAACTCATCTTGTTTGTTGCCCAAGCTGCGTGCATTTGCATAGAAGCACTTCAGCTGGGCTGGCCCTGTCGTCCTCCTGTGCCAACTCCCCTTGGTTTCCACAGGGTGTCCTGGTGTGTCATTTGTGTCTTGCCTCAGGGCAGCAAGCTGAGAGCCCCTACTGGCTCTCCATCCCTCCACCTCAGGTGAGCTGCCCCTCCGCTTGTCACAGGCCAGCAGGAGACCACCAACCCCTCCCCCTTCAAATCTAGTTTAGTTTATATATAAATATAAATATAAATATAAATATAAATATAAATATAAATATAAATATAAATATAAATATAAATATAAATATAAATATATATATATATAAAAAAAATAAATAAATAAATATAAAAAGAGGATGTATATTTTATAACTAAGGTTTTAGTGATACCAGCAAGAAATAGCTAATCATGTCAACACCTGGAAACACCAATATTGCAACACAGTACCATAATCATCTCAACAAACAACAGCACAAGAATCTAGAAAATGAAAAAATAGCATTTCCCATGAAGTTCAAAATCACCAGAACTACCTAACATCAATCACAATAACTGTTATGATAATCTGAGATCAAAAGCATCAATTCAGATGTCTTTTGATACATTCTTCTGATTAAGACTGAATATTATGATTGTTTAGTTGTTGTGTGATTAGAGAAAATGTTCATATGGATTTATATGTTAACTCACTAGTTTGTCATAATTTTAAATAGTTAAAGGAAAAGCCAAAATTAATTAGAACACAAAATACATTTTCTTTTTAGGTTATAAAAAAAAGGGGGGAGGGAAATTCAGGTATTATGTCATGAAACAAAGAATGGTTAAAGCATATTATGTTCCCAAATTGTCATTTTATATGTGGTTTCAAATGTGATCTCACAAAATTTATAGAAGATAGAAGAATTCTGGAAGTTTTAACTAGGAGAAACTTGAAAGACGAACAAACAGCGTTAAGCCAAAGTTATTATCAATAGGACTCAGTACCTTTCCTTAGCAAAAACAAAGCATCAAAAGATCAGTATTATTAGGATGAGTAAAAATGCATTATTATGTTTTGTTCAATTTTATATTGGGCCAAGCAATGAATATTCAGGATGTCATTTTTAACCCAGCAATGGAGCCTTTTCACAGTATCACAGTATCACCAAGGTTGGAAGAGACCTCAAAGATCATCCAGTCCAACCTGTCACCACAGACCCCATGACTAGACCATAGCACCAAGTCCAGTGCCCTCTTGAGGAGGGAGGACATTGCTGCCCAGAGAGAACTCTCCTGCCCACTGCAGGCTTGAACTCACGACCTTCCCAGTAAGAGTCTTACGTGCTACCAACTTAGTCACATGGTCCCAGACCAAATAATCGAGCCACTGCTGTGTGGTGACTCAGCATCCTATAAACCATTGCCCAGAGGGACCTGGGTGACTCCCTCAGAAGCTCTGTGCCAGAGTCATGATCTGGCCCAGGTTTGCTGGCTGCCCAGTAGCAGCTTCACTCCCTGGTGTTTGCCTGCAAGTATTTTCTTTATCTGTGGAGCTAGAGCCTGGCCAGATCTACCTTTACAGACTAAGGAAAATCTTGCTAACATTAAACAATTTATGATTTTTGACCATCTTAGGAAAATAAAGATGTAACATACCATTAAAGCAGATTGTAAAAAACAGTGCTGAAGATTAGGTTTGTTGTGTTTGTAGATCTTTTTGTGTTGTAATCCTTGTGTGTCAATGTGTTCAGGCCTAATCAAGTCTTCTTTGTTAATAAGAGGAGGGAAATGTAAAAATTGGAACTGGTAAGATCTAAGTTCTTCATTAAGAGATCGTGCAGGTGGCAAAGGAATGAGTTCAAAGCTGTAATATGAGACTTTCTGTCTGAAGAAAACAATTGTTCTGTTGTGTTCTGACCTTGTAAGGTAAGTGGAAAGGAATGTGTGCTTGTTACTAGAGGGTTTGTTATCTTTGGCCATGTATTATGCCAGTTCTGTTAGAATGTTCTAATTAGTGCAACCCAAGCATTGTGTCTTGTATGGGTTACATCAGCCTGTTAGACACACTGCACTACAGAACTTTTGCTTTTGCTATATAGTTAGTTTTAACTTGCTTGCTTCTGTGTATGCAAATAATTTGACAATACAAGGATGTGTTTTATATGGGATGGGAACAACTCCCATGACCAGATTGCTCACAAAAAACAAAAAGGGGGATTTGTGGCAATCATAGCAATAAGTAGTGTGAGCAATCTGATGATATAAGCTTAGAACTTGATATGGTGTCTGCAAAACAGTGCTGTGCTAGCAGCATGTAATTAAAACAAAGTACTGATAGCTGTAAACACAAAGAATTATCGTGGAATAAAAGGATGAATACATCGATCAAAAACTTCATGTGATATTAGTAGTTTAACCAATAATATATAATAGTAAGGCGTGTGGACAATTGTGGGGAACCAATGAAGTTATGCTAACCACACCCTGTGAGTCTATGTGTCTATATAAGCTGCAGAGGTTCCTTAACTAAACTGAACAACACTTAGATCATATTGGTCGTCTGTATTGATTCCGAGCTCCATCATCAAAATAAAATTGTGTTTAGTTAACATGTAAGCAATGTAAAAATAATTCTAATAATTGCATTTATGATCTTTGATATGTATGAATATGCCTTACCCTCAAGGTAAGAGCATATATATTTTTTCATGAAACTCTACTTTTTAATGCCTGCTGGATTCTCCATTTTATCAACCTTGTTATTCTTACTAGAAATGTGATTTAGGAGATCATGACCAACATATATGGAATCAGAACTCATCAGTGGCTCACACATTGAAGTTTATATAGTCAAATATGAGATGCTAGCAAATAATAGGTACTCATGGGAAGAAATTGTTCAACAAGCAATCTGAAGTTATAAGCACTGCAACAAAAACATTCAATAACATTATTGCTTTGGTTTGTTTTTTTGTTTTGGTGTTTAACAGACAAGTAAATTGTAGCCGGTGGCCAGGATATATAGCACAGATCCTGCTCACTATGCATGTCAAAATAGTTTTCCCTGACAACTACCTACAAAACTAGCTCAGCAATAATTCACTGTTAATAAAGGAAGTTAAATTCAGAATATAAGTTATTTTGCAGTCAATTCATTCAAGCCCAGAATTTGAAAATGTATCCAATTATTTTTATTCGTTAAAGCTATTAAAGCAAAGGAAGCAATTGCTCTATTCTTTACTCTTTATATTAAGGAGTCCATTTTATTTGTTTGTTTGGGTTTTTTTAATCCTTCCAGGTCCTTCTGCTCTCCTACTCCCACACAGGCACATTTCAGACTGAATAGCTGTTTAATTAAACAATCATTTGGGTTTTTTCCCCACAGAATTCTTAATTTACTGTCCAATGTCTGGTTAAAACAGACGTGCAATAAGAATAATTAAATAAAGGAAGTCAGCATCTACTCGTTCATCAATATTCACTATAAGTTTCTATTGCTAACATTTTGGTTTAATGTTTATGTTGGAGGATATTTCAGTACTGATGAAAGTGAGACATGAGTAAATTTGTTCCCATTCACTGTGCTATACACAGAGAGTTCAAGTTTCTCTGTGAGATTCCTTTTATTTTGCCATCTCAACTGATTCCCACTGCACTTCAGGACTCTGATTCTTTGCCCCTTAAGAGTAGGCTGCTGAAGACTCACAGTGAGCATTTCTCCTGAACACTCTGCAGACAACATTGTGTTTGACAGATCTAGCCTTGGAGTGGGGTGCAACAGAAGAGGGAAAGTCAGTATTTTCCAGCCATTTTAGAGAGGCTTCCAATACATTCAAAAATCTACCCAGAAAACATGTGTTTACGCTGTTCATCTGATATAATATTCAGTTTTCCAGATATAAAACTGTAGTAGTTCTGTAGAATGAAATTGTTCTGCTGCCATTTCGTGCAGCCTACATTTCATCCAATTACAATTATTTTTACATGGGTAGAAACATGGAAGAGTGACAGCTCAGTAATTTACAGAAGGTGGTGGGCAGAAAAGCACCTATTGTAAGTCATGTCAAAAGATGATTTAAAATACTGAATTATTCTGTAAGCTTCAACCCTGTTTATGTGTTTCTCCACACTGTAAAAAGTGCCATTGAAAAAAAAAAATACTAAAACAAAAGGAAAGCAGACCTATAAATTTACTCCTCAGTCTCATGTAAGAGACTGAAATTAATTGGGGCCTAGTCATGAATAATCTTGTAAAGAATCAAACTCTACATAATTTGTACAAACTCATCTTTGGTTGGGATATGTTTGCAAAAGCTTGCAATGGACTGATGTGAGGACAGACAATAAAGTTCCAGAAACATTTTGCCAAACATAAATTGATAGGTTTTTTCTGTTTCTCAACAATTCACTATACCACAATGCCTCAATTCAATTAAGTTGGTTAAAAGGCACTTTTCCTGCTATAAATGCTTCTCAGTTGTGAAAATATCTGTAACTAAAACAAGATTACACATGATTGGTATTTATGGGGCAGTCTCACAGGGCTGGAAATTGAATTTCAAAGACTCAGACTTTCTCTTATTTTCTAGAGATCTTTCTGTAAAATACAAGATTTGCTGACTGAAATAATTTACAACTGAATATTGTTCAGTAGTGCAAAGTCTAAGATCATTCCCAGAGGACAGATGTCTGCATCTTGAATACCAGCACCACTACCAATTGCAAGAGTAAAGTCTTTATACAGGTAGTCAAAACAGAAGCTAACATAAAGGATTTTACTTTACCACAGCATCAACCCAAGTATTTGAAAATATAACACAATCAGCCAGTTATAACTGTCTCATACTTACATTCCTCCATGGTGGTTCTTTGATGCTTTGCTTTTTTCTTTTGTATTACTCCATTATAAAATGAACTTTTATCAATGCTCCAAGGGGCAAAGACTGATAATACAAGGACAAGCTATAAATAACATCAGTCAGATTCCCTGTAATAAAGATTAGAGACAACATGGTAAACTTACTAGGTGTATATAAATGTCAAATCTTAGCAACACAGAATATAAAGAGTAGCAATGGAGTGCCATTCAAAAGACTAGTGAAATATGCTGGATAATATGGTCCAAATTTTGACATTTTGAAAGTGAAAAAGATTCAGACTAGGTCAAATGGGCCTAGTAAAATCAGGCAGATGGAAGTGGTTTGTTAACGTCAGTGGTGCACTTTTAAGCAGAACACATGACCCAAATTCAAACATGAAAAGATTTATTGTGCTCTGTTTTTTCAACATAAAAGCATATTCTTTACAGCTAGAGAAATATTAAGTAAAAATATATACCTTTATTTAGTGTACTTTTAGGAGCATAGATTAAGTGTACATTTCTGTACAGATCTGAATCAGCTGGAAGACTTGAAAAAAGGAACCTAAAATGTAGATCTGTATACAGACAAGCCAGTTCAGGAAGGATTCCTGGACTTTTCCCAGAATAGTAGTATGTAGACAAAATTGGCCACTGAATTGAATGATTTTTCTGCCCTGAACATTCACTGCATAAATCAGCTCATCTCTCTGACAGATATTGCTAGCCAAATGCCTTTGTCTTGTTATGCTATATGTAGGATATAAAAATATCCAGGATACTGTCATTCGCAGCTGCCATGACCTCATTTCCAAGGACAAAATCCACAGTTTCTCTGTATTAAAAAAAAATAAATCTAATGCACAATTTAGCCCATTTAAAATTCTGGTTTATCAAATTGAAACAAACAAACAAACACACAAAAAAAACCAACCCACCAAACAACAACCAAAAAAACCCCACCACACTAGAAATTAAAGATATAGAGATGTGACAAAACAAGTGATTGAAGACCCTTGACTAAACATGAGTCCAGAGGAGGGCCACAGAAATTATCAGAGGGCTGGAACATTTCTGTTATGAAGAAAATATGAGCTAATTGGAGTTGATCGTCCTGAAGAAGAAAAGGGTCTGGGGATTTCAGCAATCACAGGGGTCCTACAGGAAAGATGGAAACAGTCTTTGTAGCAGAATTTATTGTGACAGAACCAGAAGTGATGGTTTTAAACGAAAAGTGAGTAGATTTAAACTAGACATAAGGAAGAATGATTTCACTATGAGGGTGGTGAAACACTGGAAAAGGTTGCCCAGATAGGTGGTAGATGCCCCATCCCTATAAGCCAAAAATATAATGGGTATATGAGCAAGGTCTCATTCACTGGCCAGAAAAACAAAGGGGAAGTGCTTACACCAGTCACAGTATCACAGTATCACAGTATTACTAAGGTTGGAAGAGACCTCGAAGATCATCGAGTCCAACCTGTAACCACAAACCTCACGACGAGACCATGGCAGCAAGTGCCACATCCAGTCCCCTCTTGAACACCTCCAGGGACGGCGACTCAACCACCTCCCCAGGCAGCCCATTCCAATGACGAATCACTCTCTCGGTGAAGAACTTTCTCCTCACCTCGAGCCTAAACTTCCCCTGGTGCAGCTTGAGACTGTGTCCCCTTGTTCTGGTGCTGGTTGCTAGAGAGAAGAGGCCAACCTCTTCCTGGCTACAACCACCCTTCAGGTAGTTGTAGAGAGCAATGAGGTTGCCCCTGAGCCTCCTCTTCTCCAGGCTAAACAACCCCAGCTCCCTCAGCCTCTCCTCATAGGGCTTGTGCTCAAGGCCTCTCACCAGCATTGTTGCCATTCTCTGGACATGTTCAAGTGTCTCAATGTCCTTCTTAAACTGCGGAGCCCAGAACTGGACACAGTAGTCAAGGTGTGGCCTGACCAAAGCAGAGTACAGGGGTACAATGACCTCCCTGCTCCTGCTGGCCACACTAGTCCTAATGCAGGCCAGGATGCCATTGGCCTTCTTGGCCACCTGGGCACACTGCAGGCTCATGTTCAGGCAGCTGTCGATCAGCATCCCCAGGTCCCTTTCTGTTTAGGAGCTCTCCAGCCACTCCGACCCCAGCCTGTAGCTCTGCATGGGGTTGTTGTGGACAAAGTGCAGCACCCGGCACTTGGACTTGTTGAATGCCATCCCATTGGACTCCGCCCATCTGTCCAGCTGATCGAGGTCCCTCTGCAGAGCCCTTCGACCCTCTAACTGACCAATATCTGCTCCTAACTTGGTGTCATCTGCAAGTTTGCTGTTGACTGTCTCAATCCCCTCATCCAGATCGTCAGTGAAGACATTGAAGAGGATGGGGCCCAGCACTGATCCCTGGGGGACACCACTGGTGACTGGCCTCCAGCTGGAGGTGGCACCATTCACCACCACTCTCTGAGCTCGGCCCTCCAGCCAGTTCCTAACCCAGCACAGAGTGCTGCTGCCCAAGCCACGAGCTGACAGCTTAGCCAGCAGTTTGCTGTGGGGGATGGTGTCAAAGGCCTTGCTGAAGTCCAGGTAGACCACATCCACAGGCCTCCCCACATCCACCAGTCAGGTCACCTGATCATAGAAGGAGATCAGGTTGGTCAGGCAGGACCTGCCCTTCCTAAATCCATGTTGGCTGGACCTGAGCCCTTGGCCATCCTGCAGGTGCGCAGTTATTGCCGCCAGGATAATCTGCTCCATCATTTTCCCTGGCACTGAGGTCAGGCTGACTGGCCTATAGTTTCTGGGTTCCTCCATCCGTCCCTTCTTGTGGATGGGGACCACACTGGCCAGTTTCCAGTCATCTGGGACCTCTCCAGTGAGCCAGGACTGGAGGAAAATGATGGAGAGCGGCTTGGCTAGCTCCTCTGCCAGCTCTCTCAGGACCCTAGGATGGATCCCATCAGGCCCCATGGACTTGTGGGTGTCCAAGTGGCTCAGCAGGTCACCACATCTTGTATTTGTTTTGTACGAACTGATATTTATGAAGCACAAGTCCACTCACTGTTTGCAGGGTACTTAACTTAAAAATTGACAGATTAATTATATTCTCCTTAATTTCCTTTGGAAATGAAATGTCACTGATTTTTGTTTGCCTGAACAGTCTGTGCAGTAAATGATTCATTTTTGCATCAAAGAATTCATTTTTGCATCAAACAGATCACTGGTAGAAATTGCCACTGTATCACTGGATACAGATTTTCAGCAGTTTTACATAAAAATTATGCATCTCAGCAGAAACAAAAATGTGGACTGTATTGGAGGCTGTTATCCCAGAAAAATGATTGTCCATGCGTAGAATTGAGCTTAAAAATATGGGAAAAAGCTAATCTATAGCTGCCATCCAACTTTTAACAAAGCCATTCCAGGCATATGTGATGATTGACAAAGAGAGCATATTAGGGTAAAATACCATACCAGGAAGTACCACATTTTATTCATCCTCAGATATGTATCTCTTTGGGGACAAAAAAAAAAAAAAAGTTTGATCTGTATGAAGATGTATTAATGTGTTATTACGGGTCCATAAATGAGTCTTCACATCACTTTATAATGCATGTTTCTACAACATGCAATCCGCATACTATGCAACTTCCAAATAAATCAGTTTTAAGGAACATTATCTTATGTCTTCCCATGATGAAGATACAAGCAAAGGGAGAATCCAAATGCATACTATTACCATGAGGAAAAGTGTGCAAGAACAAGAGTAAACACCAGTTTTGTCCACTGATTCTTGCATTAACTCTTATTGCTATTTTAAAAGCTACATGAGAATATCACAACTTGGGTGGTTAGCTTGCAGCCTTTTACATCTCATTGGAACAGAACTTCTTTCTTCTGCAAACCCACTAGTGAACTGAAAGACTGAGATGTGGCTCAATGCTTCAAATCAGATTCAAGACAGCAATAGATACCTTAACTATTATCTGGTCTTGGAATATTATTTTGGTCTTCTGCATATGCTGAAGCTGTCACTTGGCCTGAAGAGTAGCCTACTCACCCTGCTTTTTTCAGAAAAAGTCAAGGACGGGAGAGAAGGAGCTGAAAATATTAATAATACAGGTTTCTACTCTGTACAATATAGCACAAGAATGGACTCACTGACTGAATTAGTGGATAAACCTACATATGACTGCAGTTCAATTTTAAGCGTGTACTAAGCTGCACATCTAGGACCAGTTTATTGTTCTGCAGTCATAACAGGAGTAAGAAATGATAGAAGAAAGGGGTTTAGGAGGGTTGTTGTTGAGAATGCAGGTATGGGCCAACACAATGGAAATATTAAACTTGAATGGAAGCAGTGGGATACAAAAGCCTTGAGCAGTGTTAACTCGAACAGTACAGTATGCTTATTAACATCATGAAATATTTGTTTTCAGATTTTAGCCCATCAAAATATTTGAAGATTCCCTTTAAGGAAGGAACCTTAGTATTTAATCACTTTCATAATCAATCCCCAAGCATGAAAATATCTCTAGCCCAGATTCCCTACATTAACATTTTCTTTAAATGCAAAATAGCTCCAAAAGCAAAATTGATAGAGTTGCTTTCATCCTCTTCACAAAAAGGCTGGATAGGTAGGGATGCCATTTTCATGTCATTTTTCTACTATTGCGCATGATAAAAACCAACAATGATGAACAATACCAATGGATATAAAGGGATTTGTGCAGGAGAAAAAAGATCATGTGACTTCTGCAATCTCTGTATCTCCCTTGAAGCATATTTCATGTTAAACTCATGTTCTAATATTCCCTCATATCTTATTTTAAATCCTGCAGAGCATATACATCATGCACTTTTATCTTCTACTTATTCACACAAACATATGCTTCTTTACATTTTGGCAGTTCTTCAAATAGGATCATTTGAAAAAGACTTACAGTTAATGACTTTAACCTTTCAAAACAAGATACACTGCCTCTTCAAAATTTGAAACACTTTGTCTAGCACTGACAACCACTTCTGTTAACCAGACCAATCACTTTTACAGATAATTCTTTTTTAATTAAAAAGAGAAAAATCCCACCAAAACTGCCATACATATCTGGAACACAAAGGATATCATTATTCTTAACAAAAATTCTTCTATATGTATAAAACATGGCAGCTTGTAGCAGCTTTTATCCTTACTTTCAACCTCAGTTATTTCCAATATATTGCTATCAACCAGCAGAAAAAGGAGAAACACTAAAAGTAGCTCAAACAAATTCTGAAAGGCTTTTGAACAGCAATAAGTTTTATAAGGTAAACATCTCTAAACTACAGGACCAAGCAAAATTCTCAAATAAGTTAAAAAAGATTGATGGATGAAACAAATGTGAGAAATCTTTCCTGTACTGCACTAATCAATGGTGGTTGGGAATCAAGAGTTAACAGAACAGTGGCTGCAACAATAAAACACTGGAATAAGTGTAGAATAGGAGGTGGTTGAATCCTCATTCCCGGAGGTGTTTAAAAGATACATAGATGAGGTGCTAAGCAACATCATTTAGCACTAGACTTAGTAGAGATAGAAAATGGTTGGACTCGGTGATCTTTTCCAACTGAAATTATTCCATGATTTTATGAAAATATAGCATAAATCTCATAATCCTTTTCATTTCACACATGCTTGCTTTTCCACATACTCCTTTATTTTTGTTCTTGAAGAGTAAACTACACTACCATTTAGAAGGGAGCTACTATGCAATGACTTATCCTCCCTCTCACTGTTCCTCCTCTGGCAGGATTTTTTCATGAAAATCCTTCTATGTTCAAAAGTCAACATACAAATAAAAGAGCAGAGGCTTTAATGTCTGGATTAAAGTGAGACAAGAGAAAGAAACATCATTCAGCATCACAATAATATTTATGTATCTGTGCAATGATTTTGTCAGTAGATGTTCATCTATTTGAGTGCAAGTTTGCATGGACTCTTTTCCCTTGCACTCTGGATGACCTTCTGCAGTCTGTAGACAGAATAAACTCAAGCAGAGCTCATCTGTCCTAATTTTCCTATATGCTTCTATTAGGAGATATAAAAATAATATACACCCAGTGGAGTTTTAAATATACTAATTGAAACAAGCTGCTTCACATGCAGCACTGCAGAGTCACCATTATCTCAACTCTTGAAAAACACAGTAAGAGCTATGCCTCAGGCTGAGTGGTTGTAAACAGCAAGTTCTTGCAGTAAAGCTTTTCCACAAGCCTTCTGTTCATTCCTGTTCCTGGTAAAGAGCACCTGCTTTGAATCATCACCTCAAAGAAGTTAATCTTTTCCTCATTTTTGCCTTCCTCACCTTGCCTCAGCAAAATAAATTCAAATCCAAAGCCTGGAAATTACAAAGAAGGAGGAATATATTTCTTTATTTCCCAATAAAGTTGGACATAGGAACTGCTGCCTGTAGTCAGTCAGATAGAGACTGCATTTGAAATCTCCCACCCTTCAGGCAGTGCCTCTGGTACAAGGTCATTTATTCCTTTACATGTCTCTAGGAAGGTAATCATTGTGCTCATGAATACAGGTGGTGCAACAGATTTGAAGGAGAGGCATATAAATTTGAATGGTCTTACAGAAATGGATTATTCTAGCTTGTACCTTTTATGTCCAGACCTAGACTGGTTTACTGGTCAAAGAGCAGAGCTCTTCCTATCACCTTTGTGAAGTTAATTCTTTCTTACTATATGACACCTAAATTGTATCTCTTTCAGTACTATTCCCATTTAAATCCATCCATCTGCCTATCTGCTCCTCTTCATCACTTTACATAGTTTTCTAGCTGTGGTGGGTTTAGGCCATGCCTTTAAAATTTAGTTACAGATTTCAAGCAGAAAAGCAGAGAAATGTAAATGAATCACTATTGGGTGGAAAAAGGAAAACAAAATATTCTTCGAAACAAATTCCTTGGGTAAAAATCTAGAATCAGACAAGCTGTACCATAACAATTCTTCCCTTTCTCTTTTCTCTTCTGATCTCAGATGTATTTGCTTTACTCAAGAGAGATAACGTGCTTTTGGCTGGCCTTGGCTAAGTCTAACTTCTCTGCTCCTTTCTTTAGTCCCTTTTGTAAAGAGGGGTAAAGGGAGGCAGGGAGGGAGAAGCTAGTATGTTCCCCTGGTCCTTAGCTAGGGGGATCCTTGTGCTGTTTATTAATTGCAAATATCTGCATAATATTGTAAATACTGTGTATCTTGTGCATATTCATTGCATTCCATTGTAGAGTGTAGATTTTGCTTGTAAATACAGCGCAATTTGCTTCAAACTGAGTCAGTCTGGCAAAGTTAGTGTTGGGGGGGACTTCAACCCACCACATTACAAAAAATAATTGGTGACCAACATGGGGCAATTGCTTGATTGATTAATTCTTGCTCAGATTAAGGAAGCAAAATGAACCTGTTTTGGGTTTTTGGCATCTGATATATTCTGTTCTAATGGTGATTCTGTATAGGTGGTGCGTGGCTCTTATGTTAGATAAACTGGGGAGATATTTGGCATATAAATTGTTCCTTTGGTTTGAATACAAACTGAAAATGCTGTATAACTGCTGCTTAGGATTTCTTTGGCTTAAAAGGTATGATAGCATGGTGACAGCATTAATAGATGAGGGGCGAGCAACTGATGTCGTTTACCTGGACTTGAGCAAAGCCTTCGACACTGTCCCGCACCACATCCTGGTCTCCAAGCTGGCGACACATGGGTTTGATGGATGGACCACTAGATGGATAAAGAATTGGCTTGATGGCCGCACCCAAAGAGTGGCTGTCAACGGGTCCATGTCCCAGTGGAGGCCAGGGACAAGCGGAGTCCCTCAGGGATCAGTCCTGGGACCTGTCTTGTTCAACATCTTTGTGGGTGACATGGACAGTGGCATCGAGTGCACCCTCAGCAAGTTTGCTGATGACACCAAGCTGTGTGGTGCAGTGGACACCCTGGAGGGAAGGGATGCCATCCAGAGGGACCTGGACAGGCTGGAGAGGTGGGCACAAGCCAACCTCATGAGCTTCAACAAGACCAAGTGCAGGGTCCTGCATCTGGGTTGAGGCAATCCCAGGCACAAATCCAGGCTGGGCAGTGACTGGCTGGAGAGCAGCCCTGAGGAGAGAGACTTGGGGGTGCTGGTGGACGAGAAGCTCAACATGAGCTCTCAATGTGCGCTTGCAGCCCGGAAAGCCAATCAGATCCTGGGCTGCATCAGGAGAAGTGTGACCAGCAGGTCAAGGGAGGTGCTTCTCCCCCTCTACTCAGCCCTGGTGAGACCCCACCTGGAGTACTGCGTCCAGTTCTGGAGCCCATATTACAGGAGAGATGTGGACGTGCTGGAGCGTGTCCAGAGAAGGGCCACGAGGATGATCAGAGGGCTGGAGCACCTCTCCTATGAGGACAGACTGAAGGAGTTGGGGCTGTTCAGTCTGGAGAAGAGAAGGCTCCGAGGTGACCTCATTGTGGCTTTCCAGTATCTGAAGGGGGCCTACAGGAAGGCTGGGGAGGGACTTCTCAGGATCTCAGGTAGTGATAGGACTAGGGGGAATGGAATGAAGCTGGAAATGGGGAGATTCAGGCTAGATGTGAGGAAGAAGTTCTTTACCATGAGAGTGGTGAAGCCCTGGAATGGGTTGTCCAGGGAGGTGGTTGAGGCCCAGTCCCTGGAGGTGTTTAAGACCAGGCTGGACGAGGCTCTGGCCAGCGTGATCTAGTGTAGGGTGTCCCTGCCCATGGCAGGGGGGTTGG